>CM054810.1:20273297-20900719 GCA_028984105.1 Lavandula angustifolia | reverse complement strand
TCAATCGAGATGGGAATCGGCCAAGATAGGAGTTTATCAAGAGAAATCCTATTTCCTATATCCTCCGCCTTCGAAATGTCTAAGGCTGATGCCTATGTCGAAAGTGGATGACCATTAATGAACCTCACATCTTTTACCTATAACTGCACAGAGCGAATCGAAGGGGTAGTAGTCGAGTTCCCTGAAGCAAGGATCATTCCTCCACCCGTGAAGGACAAGATCACTCAAGGAAGACATCTCAACGACTAACAAGAAGTGAAGAATGCCGCGTCGAATGCAGGACTAGAACAAGACGATCCAAAACAGACTTCGCCGAACACCTGAGCCGAGGAAGAACACGTTCGTAATGTATGGAGTCTCCACGCGCCCGAAGATAATTCCCATGCTCTACTTGAATAGGATTCAAAGTAGCTGGGCGGTTCTCCCTCTTAGTTCTTCTTTCTTAGCTTAAAGAAGATTTGTAAATGCAGTCCAACTGTGCATATATATATACAATCTTCTTTTGCTCTGATAACTACTTGCTGTCTAAATAAATGTGTTTGCTTTATCTTGGGGGTAATACCGTAATCAGGGAAAGTATCGACACACACGTTGATTATTATTTACTTGTCACGCAAATTACCGGGTTAGATCCTCCATGTGACTGCACTTTCAAGAGTTATTATTTCTCTTAAGAGAAAAATTGTCGATATTTTGAAGGGAAATTATTGGGAAAAGGGAAAATTGTTCGCCCCGTCTTCCCCGCCCAGCTCAGCACACTTACCGTGACAACTCCACCGATTCTACTTGTAATATTCGTAAAGGAGCCCGTTCTATGCGGAAGCTAGTTGTTTAAGATTAGTCAATAGGACATAGATGATAGTTTCTGCATCATCAACAGGGGGAAATTGTCAAGTGATGATTCTAATCCTACATGATCATACTTATGGGAAATGACTTATCTGCTATACTTCGATCACGCCTCGCAGCCTTGGTGTTCTAACCTATTGAGAAGATTTGAAGATCCTAAACCCTATCCGATCGGGGGTGAACCATTCCTTTGTATTTCAGATTGTCTCGAGTTCTTCACCTCGAGACACTCGCTCCTGGTCCAAGGCGCTAGTAGCTCATTACACTCAAAGAACATCAAGACAAGACTCAAAGGATACCGGACTCACAGGGAGCACATGGGCGGGAAGCAGACTCAGCTGACATTGACTCTCTAGGAAAGCAGATACTCAAAAGACTCAAATGACATCGGGACTCACAGAGCAAGATTTCTGAGAGAGTCAATCGGAACTAAACTCAGCCAGAGTAGTTCGATCGGATTCTGTTTGGCGATCATCGCATTCTATCTTCCCCTAGCCTATCCACCAACACTTGGTAGGTGCCACTCATGGCAGATACCCCCGTGGACTCGTTTGAATCTTTTGAAAGACAATCAAGCGGAGTCATGTACGAGGAAGAGAGAAGTCGGCGTGTCTATCTCGAAGTTTGTGTTTGTCTCATTACCACTACATCCCGCCCCTCAACGAATGACAAGCATACACGTGTCTTCTCACTTGCTAAAGTTGCAAGTCAACACTTTCCAGAAAAGGAGGAAAAGTAGCACCCTTGCCTACACCAAAAGAGCCGTTTGCTACCAAAAAAGAGAGAGAGAGAAGAAGATCGTCTCAAACGGATCTATTTAAATCTACGCTTTTCTAAATAGAGGGATTATTCAAGAAGAATACACGGAATGCACGTATCTAGAGCAAAAATCAAGAAAGCATTCAACGAGCAAGAACCCCAAGAACTACGTCTTAGCAAAAACTCTTAAGAACATTCTCGTGCGAAAGACTACATTCTAGCTCATAGGGGAATCGAAGCTAAACTAGACATATAAAGCCTCTAGTATCCAATCGGCGTTACACTAACTTATAGCTTACCTTGAAATTTGTTCGTCGATCTAGAAGCTTCTCTTTCACATTCCCCCATCCCTCTAACCACTAGCTCAACCGTTTTTATCTATAGCTTAGACGAAGGAGTTCACATCCGAACCCAATCACTTATCTGTATAAGGACTCCTTCCATCGTTGGAGAAGTTTGTGCCAACACTTTAAGTTTGATAGTGTTGTAAACGAGACTTCGGGATCGGAATAAAAAACCAAGACGCTGGGCTACTTTCAAATGCAAGCCGACCGAGACTAACTTCGAGGGATAATAAATAGCCTCCCGATCATTCGGGGACAATGGGACGTAGGGTTTTGAGCGATATCCGAACCACTTTAAAAATCCCGTCTCTTCATGCTTTCTTAACCGTTGCATTGATTTTACCATTCATACCGAGTTCTATATCTACGGAATCGAGACAACGTTTTCCTCACAAAACTCGATTTGGGCCTACACTATTCCGCACACTGAACTCTTGCGCACGTAGATACGGAATTCGACCTAGTCGATTAGCAGATCTCGAGTTAGAGCCAGATTACTTTTCTAGCCTTTAACACGATTCGTACAGGCACTGCTGTCCGGCCCAAACTAGTTCAAGATCGGACCTTCTGAATAGGATTGTTCGTGTTCGAAAGTTGAGAAATGGAATCGTTATTCACCCCCCTCTACACTCCGACCGTACACTCGGGACCAACATACGTTGTTTTGCTATTTTGGTCATAGTTTGTTAACTTTGCTATGTTATGCACTATGTCGGTTAATGTTTAATCTCTGGTAGTACATGCTTGTGTTCTTTTTATTTTTTTGTACTATTTTGGTCACATCTTTATTGGTCTCGTAATGATTTTTTGGGATTTTTTTTGGAATTCAATTCAAATAACCGAAGGTTTATTATGGAATAATCTAGCGAAACAAGCAAAATTTATGCTTTAAATTGTGATTATTTAAATGTGATATGCCTTAAATTGAAAATTTTACAAAGTTTATGCTTTAATCTGCCAATTTTTTTGAGGTACAAAATGACGTGGTTTCATATAGTACACGTAGACGTCCAACTCAGCACTTCGGCAGCCGGAAAAAATTGGGAATCCGACCATGTCTTAAATTGCAAAAAAAGTGAAAGCTTATGCATTCATCAAGCACAATTAAAAGTTCGTGTTAAATATGCAAATCGGCTATATTTCGTGCCTCATTTCACTAATAACCCTTTGGAGATCCACTAACCGGCTGGTAATAAAATAACTCACGTGATTGATTTGAATAGATATAATAAGGGTGGAATAATTTATCAATAATTTATTTGAATTTATGTTAAGTTTTTCATATATTGATAATAATAATAACAATAGATATGTAATAAGTGTTTGTTTTAGCTGTTTTTTTCAAATGGGTTAAATTAGCATCTTTTTGCGTGATAGGTTTTGGAATTTGCATTACTAAACAATTCATATCGTCAAGAAAAGTGAGTTCTATATTATTCTATTCAACTTTTCTTATACAAATTCCGTAACGGCCATCCAAATATTTTATGAGTAGTTTGTAGCGGAAAACATTCCATCATAGTAGTTGAGTTGTACTACTAAAGTCATATATTAGGGGCTGCGGGAGCCACTCTCGACATTCTAATGCTTAAAATAGTTGAAGCATGTGGACTAATTTCTTACTCGTGCACTAATCCCCGTGCATTATTGAGAATTGAGTTGTTAGGTAGTGGGTATGAGTTGTGTGACTCGATAACGTGTGATTTTTATTTTTTTAATTAGTTTCTAACGTTTCGTATAATAATCTGCAATATTGGTAATCAAACCTTACTATTATGTGTTCGGGACATAATATTTACGGGTGTTTGTAATAGTTTAAACTGTTTTTAAGTCTTAATTTAAGAAAAGGTTGGTACAAGTTGTAATTTAGAGAATTAGTGTGGTATTTGTAAATATTATTTAAAAGTAGAGATTTGCAAATTTTATATTGCAGTACCTTATTTTGAAATTTAAACTAAAGTGTCAAGTCATAATTTTCTAGAATTACTAATATCTCATTAAGTTGGTTAAATTGGATCAATTGAATTGTTGTTCAATACAACTTAACCAACTTCAACTTATTTAGAATTGATTTTAGAGAATTTACAATTTATAAGCTGCAAACACTAAATATTGACTTTATGTTAAATTAAATTATAAATTCAAAAACGTAAGTTGTTACAAATACTTAGAACCACTTGGTAGTGGCACTTGGTTCAAATTGATGTTACTAATTTTGCATGCAGTTAGTACAACAAATGATATGTGGATTTAATCTTTTTTTTTTTTTTTTTTTGATTCATGGAACTCGGCATGGCTATCTTCGTGCGCACAAGAAGGTAAACCACGCTCCATGCGTTAGCAAAGCCTCAAACCACATTGAGAGGGTTCAACCATCCTTAGGGTGACATGCATCACATAGCGGTCTTGGTAGGAATTAAAACCGGTGACCTATCCTGGCCCAGCCACCCACCTTTGCTGCTACGCCATCCCATTGGAACGATGTGGATTTAATTTTTTTTTTTTTTTTACCTTGTGAGCTCAAGCAGTAAACAAAGTTACATGTTGAAAAAGACTAGTGGGTAGAAAGTTGTCTGGAGAACCAAAGTGTCAGTTTAGCATTCTGTGTCACGTGGTTCTCGCGTGGGGCAATTGGGAAGTGGCGATAATTGTATGATGAACAGTAGCTAATTAATGAAGTGGAATTGACAAGTTAATTAACTTTATGCTGATCATATATATCGCTATATTTAGTATATATGTATTTCCGTTATGCATAATCCGGCCTTAAGTTAATATTTTATTATTATTATTATTATTATTATTATTATTTTATTTTCAGTTGAAGAAGATGGATCTTGAACTCCACGTCAATAAGAGAAATGAAGTTATATAAATGATAAAAAGACAGTTAATATATAGTTTGAAGGTAGTAGAATGGGTTGGGAGCACATGGGCATGGTGGAAGGAGTTTGGTCCCCCAAGGGCAAAAGATATTAGGGATCGTGCACGATGAGTTTCTTTCATTGTTCGCCACTTTGGAGGGAATCTATTTTGTCGCTTTGCCATCACCTTGGGCCCTCTTCCCATCTCTGATTTGACCAAATACTCTCTTTCTTGCATAAAATTTTGTTTTTTTAAGAAAACTGATTATTAGGAATTTAAATCTTACCATTTATGTGTGTATCATTCATTAGTCTGGTTAGATTTGGTCGTTTATTACTCCCACTATCCCATTAAGCTTCACTTATTTTTTTGGACACGGTTAATAAGACGATGTGGAATTGATTTATAAAGCTGTGGATACCTCTTAAAATTAAAAATTAAAAAACTTACTATAAAAGAAAGAAATAATATCACCTCATTCGTTTTTAAAAACAACAAACACTTACAAAATTCAAAATACGATGTGACATTACTCTATACCACAAGGTCTACAAGATTTCTAAAGTATAAATTTTCAAGGAAATGAGACAATCAGACAAGATGAGTAAAACAAGCCGATTAAAAAGTGAAACAAAATGCATTGCACGAAGGGAGTATAATGTAAATGATTCCTTTAGACTTTGGTTTTCATTACATCTATGGCATATGTTATGTTGGTGGCTCAAATCTTATTTGAATAATATCTCACATCAATAAATTAATGACGATGACTCAAATCTTATTTAAATATTATCACACATCGAAGAATTAATGATGATGATAATTAATTTTACTTATATATAGATAGTTTTACTTAATTGTTTAGGTGTACTTTTATGCATAATAAGCCACTGCTTGTAGGATTAGTTAGTTCGACTAATTGACCATGTTTTTGTGAGCATGTGCTTTTGGACTTTAGAATCATATTCTGAGACCTATTTTGTATTATCCTCTTTATTAGTTGGTTGTTCCTCCTCCCGTAAATGTAGGTCTTGTCAAATGAACCATGTAAAATTACTTGGGCATATTATTTTCTCTTTTATTTTTTGTAATTGTCTTTGTTGGGTGTTATTCTTTGTTATTGTCTCTCGTTGAGTTTCAAAGAATCCGTTCGTCACATTTTGAGGGTCCCAGCGTATCCTAACAACATAATATCAACAGAATGCTCGCATTCAAATTTTTTGAAAGATTGTGCTTTGCATTAGTTCGTGTGGAGATTGCTTGCTCTTAGAGCAATGCGTTAATTTCGTGCCTTTCTCTTGCTTGGACCAATCGGGCAAATCACGTAAGGCCTAATTATTTTAGTGATAATTGTTGGGTGATGATTTTATCCCCAGACCTTTGTTATACTTAGTGGGAAATGATTCTGCCTTCGGCAAACCGACCGTAAGCCTCGATAGCCTCGTGCTCGTACCTATCCGAAGATTTGAAGATCCCAAAACCCTATCTTGATTGATGAACCATTCCCGTGTAATTGTTTTGTCTGCGAGGGTTTCGTACTCGGTAGACACTCTGCTCTGGTTAAGGCGGTCGGTAGCTTATCGGCCTCGGCACACTGTAAGTAGAAGACTCGCATTTTACTTGGACTCGGCGGGAGCAGCGATTATCCCGAAGGAGTCGGTAGAACCGAACTCGGTAGGAGTAGTTCACGAACTCGAGCCGACCATCGTTAGACTTCGGCAACGGCGCATGGTCTTACGAACCGTCGAGACACTTTTAATATACACCGCATTGTCAAGTACGAGGAAAAGAGAAGTCGGCTTCGGTATGCCTCGAAGTCCGTTCCGTCTCAACCACTCCATAATCCTCGACAAATGACAAGCATACACGTGTCTCTACCTACTAAAGCCGCAAGTCAACATATTTCCGAAAAGGAGGGAAAGGACAACGTTACATCCTTCAAAAAGAGTCGTTAGCTACCAAAAGAGAGAGAAAGGAAGATCGTCTCCAACGGATCTTTTCCAATCTCTCGCTCTATAAATAGAGGGATATTTCAAGCCTTGAAGAGGAGAAGGCACAAGAGAGAGAAACGAATGCGCATAAGCTTAACGACGAAAACAAACACAAGCATTGAAACGAGCTAGAACCAGAAAACCACTAAAGTCTTCCCAAAAAATTGAAGATCTATGTCCGGCGAAAGACTACATTCTCAGCTCATGGGGAACCAAGCTAAACCGTTAGAAGAGCCTCTAGTATCCCGAAATCGACGATACACGAACCTAAAGCTTATTTCACTGTTCGTCGATCTAGAAGCCACTCTCTCATTCCCTATCCCTCTAACCCCTAAGCTCAACATAATATATCCATAGCTTAGACGAAGGAGTTCACATTTGAACTTGTTCCCTTATTGTAAAAGGACTCCTTCATAGTTGGAGAGTTTTTCAAACACTTCGGTTTGATGCCTTTGTAAAGTGGGACTTGCTCGGTATAATCCCAAGCCACGGCTTTCTCCACATGCACAAGCGGCGAGACTAACTTCAGTATAATAAATAGCCTTCTGAACTTTTCGGGACGGTGGACGTAGGATCGATTGATATCCGAACCACTTTAAAAATCATGTCTTGTTATTGCTTTCGATTACGCATTGCATTGATTTTACTTGTTCATACTTGAAAACCTACTTTAAAATCATACAACCCGTCTCGGCTTACCTTGAACCGTCTATTTGCTTTGAACCGAGACTTGCTAAAACGGTTTTTCCACTCAACCGATTTTGGGCCTACACTTTTCCGCACCGCTGAACTCTACCCGTTTGATACCGGAATTGACTCGGTCAACTAGTAGATCTCGGTAGAGTCGAGACTCTTTGCCACACACGATTCGTAACAACTATTTGGTCCGTCCAATTATTTCAAGCACGACACTTTCCCGAGAACAGGACTGTTCGTGTTCGAAGTTGAGAAAATCGGAGTCGGTGTATTCACCCCCCTCACACCCGACCATACACTCGGGACCAACAATTGGTATCGAGGCGCACGGACCACCTGGAGTTCTATAAGACTCTCAGTCGTTCAAACCGGTCTACTTGAACGGATCCGAAAAATCGTTTTCCTTTGCATATCACTCTACATTCATATCATTATTCTTCATGGGCGATATATCGGTATAAGGATGGTACCTATGTTCTCGGGAGAGAACTATGGGGTATGGCGGGTCGGGATGGAAGCACATCCGACCTCCCTCCACGGCAGTATGATTGAAGTACTTGAGGAAGGGCCTATCGTTCCTATGATCGAAACGGCGTCGTGACTCGAGATGCGTCTCTTTGGAGGAGGAATGGTGGCCAAGGAAAAGATTCCCCAAAGACAGAAGTCTCTTTCACTCCTAAGGAGAAGAAACTTCATAACTTAGACCGTGTCGCTAGAAACGATATACTAACCACCTTAAGAGATTCGTATCTTGGCGGAGGTTCAAGAATGCAAAACCGCAAAGGAACTGCAGGGACGCTCTGGCGCTACCGAAGTCGGGGAATCGAGAAGATAAAAAGCTAACAAACTAGCTACCTGGAACTCCAAAAGCTTGGAAAATTTGTCTCTCATGCCTCGGTGACAAAATAGAAGATCTAAATATCGATTCACGAATCTGATGAACTCCATCAACGGGTGGGAAAGATATTCGAAGCAACCGAGAGATGAATCTCAAGATGCCGAGGGCACCCTTAGGACGGACTCACTTGGACACCTTTTGCCACTTTATTGCGCCATTCGATTTAGATGTTGTCTCTCCCGACCATATCTTTTCGAACTTCGGGCGTGAAAGAGTTTGAGTTCGACGAGACCTCAACGAAAGCAAAGAGTCAAGCCGACATAAAAATTGACCATGCTTTCAAAGCATCGGCCGCAAAGATCTCCCGCGACGAGCAAGACAACAAGTAAGACCGAACCTTCACTCAACGACTTACAAGAAGGAAGTCTCGCTCGGAAAGCATGCTACGCTCGCCGTGAAGTATCGAAGGAGAAGGAGAGGCGCGAAAAACCGACTAAAGCATACCGAGACACAAAAGGTAAGTCGGATTATACGCCAAAACGCACTCCCGATCGACAATCCTCCGAATGCAAAAGAAGGATGACTCAAAGACCATCAAAGGATAAGCGAAAACAAAGAAGAAAGAGTCATCGCTTGCTACAATTGCAAAAAGCCGTGACATTATCAATATAATCGTCACGAGCTCGGAGTGGTCTTGAATGCGCAGCACGCAAGGCAAGGAGAGAGAAATTCGCCAAAAAGAGACAATCTTATATTGCGGGCGAAATCTCGAGACGACTTCAGAAGAAGTCGACTCCTTCATGGATTCATCGATGATGAAGCGGCTTTTTATGGCCTTAGAGCTTGAAGTCGAAGAAGCTCTTTGAAAGTGCCTAATGGGCAGGGAGAAGAGGATGAGGTAAATTCTCATGAACCACTTAACTCCCTCTTCACACCGCACACACGACACTATTTCGGGTGCGGATGAGAATTTGGACGTTGCTACCACTTATCAAGAACTATTAGACGAACAAATTCGGATGAGTTGCAACGCTCGGTAAGACCCTTTTAGGAATTAGATACCCCGAAAGTGGAGAATCGGAGACTTTCTCGGAGAGTCGGTCGCTACGGGCCGAAGGACTTGTATTGAGACTCGGGGAGGAGATAAACTCTCTCGATGGCCAAGTCTCAACATCAAGAAGATCGAATTTCGGTTTTGACCAATGACTTAACTCGAAAGATCTCGAATCAGTGCCCATCAAGCAAGAACTGTCGGGACTTGGGGCGGCCAAGCACAACACACCAAAAAGAGAGTGATGATGTGCGGAAGAGCTCGATGACCGAGCGTTACATGGGCGGTGAAAAGAAGTGGGAGGCTATGCTTGCAAGCAACAAGGCCAAGCAATCGTAAGGAAGGACTTGGTTTCAACCGAGGAAGCTTCCTCATCTGCCCTCGTACACTCGAAGTGCGTTTAACCGATAGGTTTGTTCGAGGGGAAACAATCAATGCAAATGTTCAGAACCCCTCGGCAAAGAACAAACAAAAGATGAAAGCACCTCATCCTACGCATCGGTATTCGACCCGGAAGATCGATACAAGACACCCCGGTTCAGTCGAGGGGGGAACTAGCGAGTTAAGTGGGGCGATCGGTATGGACCACCTCGGTTGACACATCCAGCTCGGTATGGGTCATATTACTATGATCCTATAGTCATAAGAGGTTCCAAGAGTCTATTAAAGAAGAAAATCGCACAAAAGGCAAAGGTCGGCGATCCACCGACTCGGAAGATCCGAACTCCACGAACTCGAACGGACTAAGAAGTCGGCTTTGACCGATCCGGTGGTCAAGTATGTTGACTTCAAGTGGAAAGAAACTGCACGAAACCACCGGGGTTGTTAGACAGATTTGGGTTACTAAAACTAACATCTAAGGACCCAAAAGCAAAATAAAAAGGGTACCTGAATATAATTCTATTTTTTGCGGGTGCAAAAATATCCTTGGTATGTGGACAGTGGATGCTCAAGACATATGACGTACCAAAGGAACCTCTTGAAGAATTATATAGGCTGAAAAAGGACCCCGAAATCGAGTTTGGAGACAATGCAAAAGGCTATACAAGAGGATATGGAGCACTCGGCATTGGGCGCCACGGTTCTAGAGTATCATATGGACTTCAAGCATAATCTTCTCTCTGTTAGTCAATTCCGTGATAACTCGAATAGAGTGATTTTTGACGCCGGTTTACGTGATGTCATTGATAAATCCACAGGAAAAACGGTGTTATCGAGGTTCGCGTAAAAGAATATATATGTAGCCGACGGAACTCGGCGGGACCACGAAAGCTTGTCTCGCTGGCGAAGAACGACAACCGTATGGGATGGCTTTCGGCGTAGGAGACTCGGCCACCTCAACTTCAAAACGCTCAACAAACTAGCAAGGAACACTCTACCAAGAGGGATGCCGAATGAAATATTCAAAGAAAGACACTCGGTGTGAAGCATGTACGAAGGGAAAGCAAACAAGGAATCAAAATCCACTGTTCCATCTCCTTCCTCCGATGGAATCCTTCATGCTACATATGGATTTGTTCGGTCCGGTCTCTCCGGATGACGATCGTAGGCAAGAAGTATGCTTTAGTGGTCATCGATGACTACTCGCTACACATGGGTCATATTCATTGCCAACAAGTCCGACGTCAAAACATAGTTACCAACGCTTCGAAAAAGCTCGATTAATCGAGAAGAACACCAAGATAATCAAATTCGTTCGACGGAGGAACCGAGCTCCTTAATTCCATGGTAGAGGAGTTTTGCAAAACCGAAGGGATTGAGCATGAGACATCTGCTGCGCGCACCCCCTCGGCGAACGGGGGTTGCTTTGAATGAAAGAATCGCACACTCAAAGAAGCAAAGCAAGAACTCTACTCGCGGACTCGGGACTCCCAACCAAATTCCAGGGCGAAGCAACCGACATTGCATGTTATACTCGGAACCGATCTCTGCCCGACAAAGCGGCATAAGAGAACACCATATGAACTATGGAACGGCGGAAGCCTTCTTTATCTTATTTCCATATCTTTGGTTGTTCGTGCTTTATTCACAATAATGGGAAAGATCAACTTGAAAACTTTTGATAGCAAGTCGGATCGAGGAGTATTCTTAGGATACTCTCGAGTCGAAGAAAGCTTTGGAGTATTCAACTATCGGACCCTTTGCGTGGAAGAAAGCCCTCATGTTGTTTTTAATGAGTTTGCTGCGAAGACGGGAGCAATAACTCTAAGTCCCGAATCCGAGGACATCGGTACACGGCTACGGGATCCGAACCTAAAAGACAAACCGAAAGGATCCACTTTGTTGGGATGATAATTCAGATGAAGAAACTGAAGATACGCCTACTGAATCGAACCGAAGCAACGCAAGTAGCTGAACATATTGACTCTCTAGAAGCAGTCAATCCCATGTAACTCGGTCGATGAAGAAACGTTAGAGGTAATCGAGACCACTACCGAGAATAACAACTCGGGGGGAACATCTATTAATGTTCCCGAGCCGAATGCCCCCGAACACGAAAACTCGGTAGATCACATTCTCATTCTTGAATTGCTTCAATCTCGAATAGTACAACCGAAATGCCTAACTCACCTACTATCCGTGTTGATCAAATTTCGGATGAAGAGTCGAAACATCGTAGATCGTGGCTAGATGCTCACACTCCCGATCTAATCATTGGAGATCCTTGGCAAAGAAAAGTCAAGACAAGATCCAGAATTCGTTAAGGAGAAAGCGCATTATATTCCTGGCTTCTTGTCTACGAAGAGCCTCGGACGATTGAGGATGCACTTAAAGATGCTTGGCCGGATCATAGCTATGCAGGAGGAGCTGAATCAGTTCACGAGAAACGAAGTTTGGGAGCTTGTTGACAGAATGGGTCTTCAAGAACAAGCGAGATGAAAACAACATTATAGTAAGGAACAAAGCAAGGCTCGTGGCGAAAGGCTACTTGTCAAGGCTAGGGAATAGATTTCGATGAGACAATCGCTCCGGTTGCAAGATTGGAGGCAATCAGACTATTCCTAGCCTACGCAACACATCAAAGATTCAGAGTCTATCAAATGGATGTGAAGTCCGCGTTGCTTGAACGGCGTGCATCGAAAGAAGAAGTCTATGTAGAACAACCGCCCGGCTTTCACGGGGACATCAGGTTTATAGACTCAGAAAGGCTCTATATGGGTTAAAACAAGCACCCAGGGCTTGGTACGATACCCTGTCAGAGTTTCTTCTTCAGAAAGGTTTTCAGAAAGGCACAGTAGATCGCACGTTGTTCAGCATTCGACTGGAAGACGACTTTTTACTCATGCAGATCTATGTAGACGACATTATCTTCGGATCGAAGAACGTCGTCATGTGTCAGCAGTTTGAGAAAATGATGAAGGACAAGTTCGAGATGTCAATGATGGGTGAAATGAACTATTTCCTCGGCTTTCAAGTCAAACAATCTGAAAAGGGAATGTTCATTAACCAAGGCAAATACACTCGAGACCTCATCAAAAGATTTGGTTGCACATCCGCAAACCTATCAAGATCCCGATGAACACGAATACGAAAATCGATCTTGATAAAGAAGGAGTATCAGTAGACCAAACTGAATTTTGTGCAATAATTGGTTCCTTATTATATCTAACACTACTCGTCCCGACATAAACTATCTTTGTAGGTGTCTGCGCTCGATTTCAGGCGAATCCTAAGCGGGGCACATGGACTCAACAAAGAAGATTCTCCGCTACCTCGAGAGGCACACCTGACATGGGTTTATGGTATCGGATGATGATAATATTGAACTAATCGGCTATTCCGATGCCGACTATGCAGGATGTAGAATTGACCGAAAATCAACTTCGGGAACTTGTCGGTTCCTAGAGCGGTAAGCTGATCTCATGGTTTTCAAAGAAGCGGCACTCGGTAGCCACGTCAACTACTCGGAGCCGAATATATGGCCGCCTGGAAGTTGTTGCGCCCCAAATCCTTTGGTCGAGACAGCGGCTAAGAGACTATGACGTCATTCGGAATGAAGTGCCGATATTCTGCGACGCACGAAAGTGCTATTGCAATCACTCAGAACCCTGTACTTCACACGAGATGCAAGCACGTGGACATTAGGCATCACTTCATTCGTGACCATGTCGAAAAAGAAGGATATCGGGATGGAAAAAATCCATCTTGACAAACAAAGGGCGATATTCGACCAAGCCTCTGGGCGAATCCAGATTCAAAGAACTTTCAGTAGAGCTAGGTCTGCTGGACCCTACTGACCCCAGTCAGTAATGGTCTTCAAGAGAGGACCATTTCAGTAAGGGGGAATGTTCACTCTCAGTACTGAGTATAATCAGTACGTAGAGAATCAGCAACCATCTACATGAGGTATTAGGTGACTACTATGTTCAGCTGACAGGTTCGCGTATCTCTACTCAGTAGTAACTAATAGAACAGTATTCTGCACTTATAATTCAGATTCAGCATGGTATTAATTATCTTAAAGTTTGTCATTTAATGAAAATGACTCTCATTTAATGCACGATATTCTATGCATAAGTATGCTGAATTCTGCCACGCATTTAATGCATGTCCTCTCATAGTTACTACTTAGGCAAATTACAACTGGCTTTGACTTAGGCGGCTACTGTGATCATTACCTTCTTTATAATATCCAATCTTAACCGTCCATATCATAAAGCAGATTTAAATTTGGCCTTTGATCGAAAACCGTTCACCTTCACGTTAGATATATATTTTCGATCATATCTTAGAAACCGCCATTAGTATATCTTCAAATCCTTTGCTCCGAAAATTCTGAGATCTCTAGCAATCCTTTACTTGCTTCTTATCTTCTCTATTCTCAGAATTTTATCGGTATGATTATTAAATCTGTTACTATACTTCATTATCTCTTTTCAGTATCGCTATACTAACTGTTTTATGAACAAACGATACTGATAATCTTTTCTTGTGACAGATAAAATGGCAAATCTTTCTTTCGTCTCCCCAGGGAACATAGAGGAAATCTTAGACAAAGACCGTGTCTGGTGCGAACCAGTCATGGAGTTTGACGCCTGCGACCTTGACTTCATGGACGAGATTTTCTCGTATCTGAGAGCGTCAGGATTAGAGCAGTTTCTCTCAAGGAAGCCTACCTTCTTCCTTCCTCGACAGGTGTCTCAGATATACCTCAACTCAGATTTGATATCTGGAGACATCATTGGACGTTTTGCCGTCCACTCCATAGGCGATGCCTCTGTGCAACTGAAGCGGATCTCAATTAAAGAAGCACTGAGGAGAAGCTTCGCTTTGCCTGCTGAAGGAGTTAGCAATGTTGGCTACAACGATGACAGGATAAACGACTATCTATCTATATTCTGCGGAAAGCCTACCACATTCAGAGCGGCCTTCCCAAAGAACATATCTTGCCCCGATTGTGCGCACTAGCTTATATAGTCACGCAGCCTACCGACAAGCCAAGCGGGTTCATTTGATCAAGTATCGAGACCCAAGATCCAATTCTCATGATGGCAATATATGACAAAGCAAAAATCAACTCGGATGGAGTTCTTTCTTCGAGAGTTCATGGTTCATGCCGCCAAATTTGATAAGGCAACGTGCAACCTCACGAGTAAAAGGCAAGTCGCTGTATGGATCGAAGTTGTCCATCATGATACAAGATATCCGTGGAGATGACCGATCACCTTTGAGGACAAGGTATACTTTAATGTAAAGAAGATCGGGTTCCACAACGTAACAATGCTCTTCAGATCGGGTTCAGGGACCGTCGCTTCAAAGAAACCACGCCTACCAAGAAGAGGTCTCCTCCAGCGAGAATTTCTAAGACATCGGCTAAACGTCGAAGAAAGCCATCGCCGATGTCCCTACTGAATCCGAGGTGCCGGAGGAAACCATCGAACAACCAACCGCCGAACAGGCTACGTAACATGCTACTTGAACGCGCTACTCGGCCTATGCAGCCTAATAGATGAGTCGAGTCCTCCGAGGGAGACTCATTCGGTGGAGAAGGCCGTCTCCACCGAACGTACTCAAGAAGTGGATCAAGGGGTTCCAATTGAACCTAGCGAGAGTGCTGATATACAAACTCCGGAAAGCTCGCTTGATATTCCACCACTCAAAGACTTTGCCATCTCGGCGAAAAACGACGTCCGCCATAGATCTTGATGACTCGGAAACGGCGTCTAAGCAAGAATCAATCGGAATGGAAGCCTCGGTGCTCGGATCTCAAGCATTCCGAGAGATAGCCGACCAAATACCGGAGATCACTGGCCACCAAAACTTGGTGTTAATTGCCAGACAGGCCAGGCTCCACATGCTCCTAAGGTTCCAGGAGTGGCACCCACGCCTCTTCGCCTCATCCTTCACTACTCTTGTGACCAATTACATCGGGAGGAGCAAGCACCTAAGGCGGCGAAGATAGGCTACTCCGGGCCCGCGACCTAGGTAACTTCGATGATCTAGGGGCCGCGATGCGCAGCCTTGCCGCACGATAAGCGACAGACTTGTGCTCGGCCCCTCGGATGGGTCCCGACCACGACGGTCAGGACCCACCCCATGATTCAGGCCTTGGGAAGCCTGATGAGGGAGTACCCAGGACAAGGATACAACTGGCTGAAACTTCGATCTACCGCTCAGTATCCTTGGGCTGTGAAGTCGGCGGCTGGGTACTTCAACGTCTGCGAGCACGCTCGGCTCTTGCTAACATCTTAGTTTGAAGTAGCGCCCAGCCCCAAAGGCCGACGCTCAAAGTCCATGGCCAAGGCACTGAAAAGCCAAGGAGCTCAGAACAGAGCTCTAGCCAAAGCTATCCATAAAGTATGGAAGAAAACTGCTGAAGCCACTAACGCTGAGCTTCAGGGGCTGAAAACCTCTCTATCCGACTCAGCTGCCCCTGATGTCTCTTCCAATGTCTCAAATGCGCTGGCAAAGTAGAGACAGGACTTTGAAGATCAGCTCAGAGTGATTCAGGAGGGATAGGCCAAACTGCTTGAAGAATTCAAGGCCTCTCAGTCCACTCATACTGAATCAGTCTCAAACCTATCCCAGGCCACTGAGCTCAGACTCGACATTATTCAACAAGCTCTGGAGGATAAGGTGTCTGAGAAGCTGACGGAATTTAAGGCTGCAGCTGAACTCTCCCATAAGAAATACAGGTGAAGATCTTGCTTCGAGAGGAATGAGCTGCATGAGGCACTGACAAAAATCAAAGACAAACTCGACTCTCTGTCAACCTCTTACAAAAGCCTAGACATAAAGATATCCACTCCGACTTCGGTAATCATTGATGATGCCAAAAAGGGGGAAGGAAAGGATAAAAGGGAAGAAAAGAAAGACAAGGGAAAAAGGGGACAAGTCAACCCCCAAGCCGACCCCGACTAAACCCACGTGACCCAAATTCACTAAGGGGGAAGCTCCACCTTGAAGCCCACCAAGGAAACCAGGTCGTAGCGCACGCAAGCAAAGTTCGGACTATTGCCGCTTGGACCAGTGAAGAGACCCGGGGTGTCTCCGCCGCGAGCACAACAGACCGGCCCAAGTGGCTCGAACGGCTACTCACGCAACCTGGACTCCTACCGATATTGTTAAAGAGGTTGCTGAGTATGCCGAACATGATGATTCGAAGAGGAAGAAGCCCCTCTACCACCGCCCGTTCTGTGCAAAGGGAAGAAAGTACTTGGAACTCCCGACCCCTCCAAAGAAAGAAATCAAAGAGATACATTTCTGTCGAAGAGGAGGCTCGAGATAGCGGTGACGAGAAGCTTGCTAGGGGAGATAGCTAAAGCCGAGGCCGCCAACAAGCCTAAAGCAAAGACCTCTCAAGGCAAAACTAAGGCACCAGCTCGAGGCGGAAAGAAAACGCTAGGTTGCCTCCAAGGAAGCTCAAGATTCATGATGATGAAGATAGAGAAAAGGAAAAGGAGCAACAACGAAGAATACTGAGAAGCGTGGTACATCCAAAGAGAAACCAAGCACTCCCTGCGACTCGAAGAACTCTCCTCACCAACCTTCCTATATGAGATCCAAAGAACAAGATGCCGAGATCGAAGCCATTTTCGCTCGTGATGAATAGGTATCTCTACGAGAGGAGAGGAAGCCGAACGAGATAGAAAGCCGCCGGATAGAGAATACATATGGCAGATCTTGAGGCACCGAGAATTCAGATGCGAACAAGAGGCCAGCCGAGAGTACCTTCAAAAGCTGATATTCCTTATCGATACGAGAAGGTTCGGGAAGCCACCGATCCGAAATCGCATAGATGGCCAAGGACGGACGATTGGATGCCCGCTCGGTTACTCGAGAGATGGGAATCGCAAAGATAGAGTTTATCAAGCGCAATTATTTCGGAGGTTCGGCGCCGACAAAGGCTAAGACTCGATGCTTACACATAATGGATGATGATAACGTAACCGGATCTATACGTATACTTGCATAAAGCCGTGTCTCGAAGGTATAGAAGTCGGTGTTCACGAGCCTAATCATACCTCGCTAAGAAGAAATGATGACTCGATCCATCATGGAGTAATAGAAAAGGAAGTGAAGAATCTGCCGCCGAACGAGAGGACTTGAAGAAGATGAGCCGGCGGACTTGGCGAATACCGAAGCCGAGGAAGAACTCATACAAAATGTATGGCTTGCCCCCCTCGAGTCGAATCGCAAAACTTTATGGACAGGATCAAGCAATACAAGCGTTCTTAGTATTAGATTTCTTTATCTTCCTAGCTTAGAAAGAGATGTAATGTACTCGAACTTTCATATCTTATATATACATTCTCTTTTGGCTCGACAATATCTTATTGTCTAAACATACCGAGTTTGTTTTATGCTTAAACACTCGCAATTACTGAAGTGATTGCCGACTCACACACTCACTTTATCTTACTTGTCAACTTATTGCTTCTCTAGATCCGATAGTCTAGTTGTTGTGTTTCGGGGAATTGTTTAGATAGAGGGAAATTGTTTTGCCCCTGCTCCCTCGGTAGACTAGAACTTGAAGAACAAACTCCACCGATCCTACTTGTAATAATGTAAGGAGCTCGTTTCCGATAGTTTGGTGTTAGCATAGATGATAGGTTTTGGCATCATCAAATAGGGGAAATTGTTGGGTGATGATTTTATCCTCAACGATTGTTATACTTAGTGGGAAATGATTAATGCTTCGAGATCGACCGTAAGCTCGGTAGCCTCGTGCTCTGTACCTATCTCGAAGATTTGAAGATCCCAAAACCCTATCTTGATTGATGAACCATTCCCGTGTAATTGTTTTTTCTCTGAGGTTTCAGACTCAGTAGACACTTTGCTCTGGTTAAGGCGGTCAGTAGCTTATCAGCCTCAGCACCAGAAGTAGAAGACTCAGTATTTACTGGACTCAGCAGGAGTAGTATACGAAGGAGCCGCAGAACCGAACTCGGCGAGAGTAGTTCATTGAACTCAGAGCTGACCATCAGTAGAGTACCCTCAGCTGTCTCTCTACTGAATGAAGATCAGACTCAGCAACGGCAGACAATCTTCTGAACTGTCAGACACTTTTTGAATATACAATCGCATTGCCAAGTACGAGGAAAAAGAGAAGTCGGCTTCGGTATGCCTCGAAGTCTCGTTCCGTCTCAACCACTCCATAATCCTCGACAAATGACAAGCATACACGTGTCTGTACCTACTAAAGCTGCAAGTCAACATATTTCCAGAAAAGGAGGGAAAGGACACTGTTACATCCTTCAAAAAGAGTCGTTAGCTACCAAAAGAGAGAGAAAGGAAGATCGTCTCCAACGGATCTTTTCCAATCTCTGCTCTATAAATAGAGGGATATTTCAAGCCTTGAAGAGGAGAAGGTACAAGAGAGAGAAACGAATGCGCATAAGCTTAACGACGAAAACAAACACAAGCATTCAAATGAGCTAGAACCCGGAAAACCACTAAGTCTTCCGCAAGAATTTGAAGATCTATCTCCGGCGAAAGACTACCTTCTCAGCTCATAGGGAACCAAGCTAAACTGTTAGAAGAGCATCTAGTATCCAAATCGACGATACACGAACCTAAAGCTTATTTCATTGTTCGTCGATCTAGAAGCCACTCTCTCATTTCCTACTCCTCTAACCCCTAAGCTCAACGAAATATAACCATAGCTAAGACGAAGGAGTTCACATTTGAACTTGTTCCTTATTGTAAAAGGACTCCTTCATAGTTGGAGAGTTTTTCATACACTTCGCCTTTGATGCCTTTGTAACCGGGACTTGCTCAGTATAATCCCCAAGCCACGGATTTGTCCCGTGCACAAGCCGACCGAGACTAACTTAACGTATAATAAATAGCCTCCTGAACTTTTCGGGACAGTGGACGTAGGATCGATTGATATCCGAACCACTTTAAAAATCTGTGTCTTGTTATTGCTTTTTGATTACTGTTGCATTGATTTTATTGTTCATACTGAAAATCTACTTTAAAATCATACAACTGTCTCAGCTTACTGAACTGTCTATTTGCTGAACTGAGACTTGCTAAAACGGTTTTTCCACTCAACTGATTTGGGCCTACACTTTTCCGCACCGCTGAACTCTACCTGTTTGATACGGATCGACTCGACCGGCTAGCAGATCTCAGTAGAGTCAGACTCTTTGCCACACACGATTCAGAACAGCTATTTGGTCTGCTGAATTATTTTAGTACGGCACTTTCCTGAACAGGACTGTTCGTGTTCGAAGTTGAGAAAATCGGAGTCAAGTGTATTCACCCCCCCTCTACACCTGACCTTACACTCGGGACCAACAATAATATACATTGTTAGCCAAATTCATTATGACAAACACATTTTTAGCCATCTACTATAACAAAACACAAATATAGCCATGTAGACCCCCTTTTGTGCAGAATCCAATAATTTGTCTGTTTTTCTTGTCTGCTATGACAAGAATCGTTAAAATTATCATAAGGACCAAGGGAAGGCCGAAGGAACAAGTACAAGGCCCAGGGGGGCTGAGGGAAGATTCAGAATTAATTCAAAATTAAACGGGTCTAATTATTGCAGAGCCGAATTCCATCGGCCCACCTTAGGCCCATCCATCAGCCCTCAAGCGGTATTCTAGCTTTTTTAACAGCTCCCCTTCTTTCGGTCGAGAGAGATAACAAAGCTTGATTTTACAACAGTTTGTGGGGAAAGGCAGTTAACATGAGTTACCGCGATGACCGTCGAGGACCGCCCAGTTACCGCCGTGAATACGACGACCGCGCGTGACTGCCACCATGTCTTTTGGCAATGAACAGGTACGTTTTTAAGCCATGTGTTCTAAATTTGATAGAATTCAACATACCGTGTGGTAAATTCATGTTAAAAGTGAGATTGACAGATAGATTCACGAAGTTTTGTTTTGTTGTGTTTTTTCTTTTTTTTCGGCGATGAACGTCAACCATTTCCCGCAAATTATGTCGAATTGCCAATCGAACTTAGATTAAATGAGTTTGTAGACAATATTAATGTTGAAATTGGGTTTGAGTTGTCATTGAAATTGTGAATTTTTTGTGAATTCGGTCTGAATTAGAAAATTATTATCGGTTTTGTGTTTGAATGAACTTGCTCATGGGGTCGATGGAGGGTCGTAGGCGGGCATAAGGAAAATAATGTCCTTCGGCCCTATCTCGGCCCCTAAAGTGGAACTATCTTTCGGCTCTTCTATTGGGTGGCTCTCCCTCGACCCATGTTGTTGGTGAGCCCCTCGGCTCCTGTGGTGTTGGGCGGCTCTCCGTCACCTCTTGACTAATTAATTATGCATTTGTACACCCTACAACCTAATTATATCTGACTACCGGTTAGAGAAATAACCACTAAAGCCACTACATATTGGAGGTAATAATTTAGTCCGGCGGTTTAGAAACGGTCAGTTTGGGCATCTGTTGAGTTGGAGGAAGGGGAAGAGTTCCGTATTGGCCTTGCATCAGCTGATGTGCTATGAGGTGCGTGCTCCACCCGGAGAGGTTCGTTTTTTACATATCCGGACAAGAGCTTAGATTTTTAGCGGTGATAAGTATGCACTCGTGACCGGATTGTTATTCGACCTCTCTTCTTTTGATCCGAAGGTACCTCGCAAGCCGTAAGAGTCTCGAAGTATACATGAGATTGAGAAACGGGGGAGCCAATAATAGCAAGCGATTTGCTGCATATGTGGAAAAATGATAAGCTAGGTAATCTTTCTGAAGATGATTACTGAAAGTGGCCAATGCAGTGACATTGATGTGTTTTTTCTTCGCACTCCGCCGATACGAAGAAAGTTGAGATATGGATGTAGGTCTTGGTAGATGATTTAAATGTGTGGAACGCTTTTTTCGTGGGGATCCTACACGTACAATGCCCTCCTCCACTACCCGACCTTGACTTGAAGCTTAACTGATTTAGTGAAATCGAAATATAATTTGTATGGGCCAGTTTGGAACCTTTAGGTATGACTTAATCTTTAATAATGTTACGATTTCTTATTTATCACAAAATTTATATTTCTCATGATCTTTAATTGTATTGTAGATTTGGGCATATGACGCGATACCAGATTTGGCCCGGCTGTGTGTCCGCCTTGTGAATGAAGGAGGTATGCCCCGTTGTGTTAAGTGGGTATTTATGACGCCACCAGATACAGAGTGGATTAGTTTCTTCGCATTACCGGTAAAACATACTTCTAATATTTATTAAGTATTATAGAAGTATTAAAATGTATTATAACTTATCGAGAAAATATTTGGAATAGATGCGGAACACCTACATATGCAACTCTCATGTCTGGCTGCCGAGGAGCAACCGACGGACTCTTTGGAGAAGTGTGAACGAAGATAATACAATCGGTGTATCATTTCCCGCACCGGTCCTCGTACAACCGAGGCGAGTTAATGAGGATGGTAGTTCGAGGGCTCCTACACTGGCAGCACCAAAGAAAAATCTAAGAAGAAACGCGCACCGACAAAGGGAGAGTCATCGGGGGGCATTGTGGGGATGAAAATGTCATTGGAGTGGAGTACTAACAATTCTTGAGGACTATAGATAATCGGTTCGACAAGCGCGAGCAAGATTTGTTGCAAAAGTGGATGATCGGTGGGACCAACGGGAGCAACGCGTTTATTTTTTTCCAAAGTAGGGGAAATGTTTAAAAAGTGTTCAAACATGGCAATGACAATGGCAAAGGGTCCACTTCTACGAGTATTCACTCGTGGGACATAGACTATAGTGGTCACCATTTAGATGAGGATCGGTTACAAGGCGGGTGATGTGTTGATTTTATACTACTAGAATTCAACTAGTTCTCGACACTCATCTTGCCCAAGTAGATGTTGTTTTGTGCACGTAAATGTCTATTTTCAGCAGGTTTATGACTCGATGATGAGGTGGCAATCCGGAGCTGATTTGGAGTTATTTTGACGAGTTTTGGAGATAAAACGAGGCTTAGACCGAGAAGGAAAGATTTGTTGAAGATTTGGAAACTTGAAGATATTTAAGGGTCGAGTTCTATAAGGAAAAGGAGTCTTGAAGATCAAGATTCTCACAAGATTTACCCTAGATATTATTTCCTTTGGAGTCAAGTTTTCAAGATCTATATAAAGGGCTGGAGTCGAGAGCATGAAGCAGCGCTTAACGCCATTTCTCATCTTTTTAGTTTCGTTCACCTCCACTGCCGATCTTAGTCCCGTAGCATAGTTTAGATATAGTTTTCATCTCAAGTATTCAAACACTCTTTATTGCTTTCTTAGTTTAGTTACTTTGATTTCAAGACACTTAAGGATTTCGATTTCCAGTTCAATTTCAGATTTCGTTCAGTATTTACTTTCAGCATTCAGTTCGGTATTCAGTTCTTATTTTCAGTTTATGAATTCTATTTCTAGCACTTTAATTTCTGTTCTGATTATGTTCGTACGTTCTGCCTGTCCAAGTTGATCATGCGTAGCTAAACCTTTTAGGGCTTCGGCGAGGGTGACGAATATGAGATACAAACTTTGTGAAATCTAATTGGACGTAGTAATTAAAGACTAGGGTTTCGACTTTATTTAGGGTAGAAAGCTTTAATTGGATTAACTTAAACCTGATCAATTTAGGTTATGAAGATTAGTGCCAAATTGTTCAACAACTTAGGTGGCGAAGCTATCGTAACGGTAGTCGAATTAAGTAGGTTAATCATATATGTCAGCTTGTTCAACAACGGTGGAAATTAAAATTGGGTTCCTTCCTCATAAAGCAATCTAATCATTAAATCTAGGATTGTTCAACAAGCTAGGTTGTGGTTAGGTTAAGGAGTAGTGGAAATTTGTTCAACAAGCCACTACTATAACGCCCCAATTTTCATAACTTTACAAGGGACGCTACTTCATACTTAACGTGCATATTTCAGATCTTTCAAAACATTTTCATGGAAAAGAATCATTGAAAAACTCTATTCATTTTCATACTCAGCGAAGTCTTAAATAAAAAATAAAAACAAATGCAACTATTAGTTCTCGAAAATAAAATGCAGAAAGAAGATGCATAGTTCATGATA
The DNA here is from genome assembly GCA_028984105.1 of Lavandula angustifolia. Classification (NCBI taxonomy): domain Eukaryota; kingdom Viridiplantae; phylum Streptophyta; class Magnoliopsida; order Lamiales; family Lamiaceae; genus Lavandula; species Lavandula angustifolia. The sequence goes on along the minus strand of CM054810.1, from coordinate 20,876,837 downwards.
AAAACTAGTTTAATGCAATATTCATTTTCATATATCCTTCATCGTGTGACCATCACCACCAACACCTCTACACATCGGCCGAGCCATTTCCTGAAAATATTAAAATGATGGGAATGAGTGCGACTACTCAGTGGGAGATGTACACATATATCCAAACTATATAAAATGTCAATAAACACGGATATGAAACATGCATAATAAATCACTTTGATCCTAGGGCCTCCTCTTGACCCTTAGAATCCATTTCATTTCACACGGTCTCCTCTTGACCGTAACTTTTCATAAGGGCCTCCTCTTGACCCCCTGCCAGCCTCCTCTTGACCTTGACCTATTTTATTTCACACGGTCTCCTCTTGACTGTAACTTTTCGTAAGGGTCTCCTCTTGACCCCGGTCACAGGCCTCCTCTTGAGTCTTGACCTTGACCTATTTTATTTCACACGGTCTCCTCTTGACCGCAACTTTTCATAAGAGCCTCCTCTTGACCCCGGCCATACGCTCCCTCTTGACCTTGACCTATTTTATTTCACACGGTCTCCTCTTGACCGTAACTTTTCATAAGGGCCTCCTCTTCGACCCCTGGCCACAGCCTCCTCTTGACCTTGACCTCTTTCATTCTCATGCCCGTCATAAACACATGAATACTGTACACAATATATAATAAGGATAACGGTAACTTCCCCACCTTAACCTTGACTTGATGAAAAATTATGGATATCAGATGTTTAAGTCCTGCGCGCCGATCCTATAAATGAAAATTTATCTTAATGATTCATGAAAGTCGTGGTATGTATTTCACATATACAATATTTCATAAATCTATTATTATATAGCATGTCGGTGAAAACGTAACACAAACAATTATCTTATAAATAGGTTTCAACGTCCCATATTAACTTGTGCAGAAATACCTATTTTAAAGAAATTCCACAAAACACGAATTCATTCCATAAATCTTAATTTTCTACATATAGATTTCTTGATGAGTCTATATCATTCCAGATTTGGTTTCATATAAAAATAATAAGTCCTCTAAGAGTTATAGCCAAAGCAAGACATACTTGCATCAACAAAGGCGGTTTCGACCTACCTGACCTTTAACTATAAGCTTCAGGAACTAAAAATATTTTAAAAATTCTAAGATTTAACACACATCTAGGGGACATACGTAGACATATCATGTCAAAATTTCAATCTCTATAGATATGTAACGACTTCATAAAATACAGAATAGTTTCCACCAAAAACTGAATACGAAAATGCATGCTCCGACTGACTACCCGGACATTTGTATTAAACTGCTTCCATAAAATATTTTAAAAATACTAAATAAATAGTTTTACAAATCCCTACGTGTTTAGAGTATTTAGGAAAAAGAATCAAGAGAAAAACATTTTTCTGGAGTGAGATATAAACATTTTACTAAGCCCCATCCAGAGAGCATGGTTTCTCGGTACTGTAAAAGTAAAAATTCATTAAAAATATAAAGACTTGTTTAAAAATTCCCAAAATTTACAGAAATCTTAAAGACATCCTAAATTGTACCTCTATAATTTTTATGGAATTTTTTAAGTAGCTTAAGATCATGTATTTGGCCTTCGAACTCTCGGCAGAAAAGGTAAAATTGCAGGACATATTTCTGTTCTCATGAAACTTAAACAATGTTAACAACCAAAGAATTGACATAATAGAATCGGACACATCAAGAAACAAATTAACAAATAAATAGTACACGTATCCTAAAAATTCTATATTTTTAATATGAATGACCTAACATGTATTATATCCCATTAAAATTAATCCTGATCGAAAACAATGCAAATAACACATGAAAAACAATTTCCTTTCAAGATCATGAACATGCTGTCAGAAACTGGCAGGTTATGAATAACAGTTTTTAAACAATTACTTAGAATGCTTGGAAAATTATACAAATATAAATGAGTATACTAGACATACATAGGAAGCTTCGCCTAAAATTTCACATTGATATTATGCCGGGAAGGTACGTAAATAATTCTTGAAACAGTTCGCAGGTATGCTGGCAGATTTTCGAAAAGTTTATGTGATGTTATATTATGAGCGACTAAGGGATATTTATAGGCCTAGAAATCATTATCTAAATATCCCTAATCCTATAAGGTATCAAATATATTTTATCCATATTTATTTTCGTCCTTATATATTTTATATAATATTTATTCTATCACTTACCATATAAGACATTCAATCCTAGATAAATTAGGATATGGATAAGCACAATTAGATTTTATCCTAAAACATGTATAACACACATAAAATATCTATTTAAATCATAATATAATATAAAATTATCTCCTAATAACTTAATACAATAATAAATATTATATCCTTTTATGAATCCTAGTTGGTTTAGGAAATCCAAAATAAATAAATATTATTCTTGCCTAATAATTCTAACATGATTTCTAAATAATTAAAAAAAAATAATCATAATATGATATAAACAAACACATTCAAAATTAAAAATAAATTTACATAACAAAAATGATTTAACGAAAAATAACATAAATGCTTTAATTTTCATTTAAATTTCTAAGGTGCGACTTACAGAACTAAAACACTTGATAACATGCATGAATAGATATGCAATGCATTTTATATCGAAAAATTCGGGGCGTTACAACTACCGACTAAGTAAGTAGGAATCGGGATATGTACGTGTTCAACATTGTATCCTATAACCGGTTGATTCTACGAATTAATTAAATCTATGCATCAAGGATCGAAGTAGTTGTCTCATACAAGTTACACGAACCCGAGTCCGCCTTTCTTTACTTGTTTTATGTAAATTTACTTTTCTCGCTATTTAATTTTAATTGTCTAGGTAGTAAACCCAAAATTTATGCGTGGTGGCATCACCAAAAATTGATCAAGAGGATAGATATAGTTAATTTTCATTGTTCCACCCGAGTTCGACCATGTTCTATACTAATTATAAAAATCTGAGTGTGCAGGAATTTTATTTGGTGTGAAAACAACGATCACAAAATTGGCGCCGTTGTCGGGGAACGGTGTTTCTAATCCAATTCTTTGACTCTACACCCCGGAAAAAAGGTAGCTATCGAAGGGTTTCCATTTTTACAAATGAACAATTTGAAGCCGTTTCAGCTTCAGCTGGGCAATTAACCGTGTTTACCTTTTAATCTTTTGTGCTTTAACTAGTTTATGAGCAGGTCTTCCAACCTGAACCTCGTATTTGATTCTGAGAACGAAAGAACCGCAAGGAGGCTAAGGAAGGAGACAAACCTGCAACAACAGCAACTGCCGAAGCAGGACACTTCGCCTGACCAAGCAGAAGCTGACTCTGACAACGTTCTGATTAACCTAGAAGAACTCTTTTCTAAAGAGAAACTCGAGACTGAACTCGAGAAAATGGCCGACGATCAGAATAATTCGAGGCTAAATCAATTTAGAAGGCATGGTGGTGAAGATCTTCCAACACAAATCCAAATTGAAGGGCACGCTCGAGCCGATTGAGATCAAGTATGGGCTTATCCAAGCCCTACCCAAGTTTCATGGAATGAAGAATGAAGATCCATTCCACTTTACGAATGAATTCGTGAGATTCCGCAATGCTAAAAAAGAATTCCCATGGAACAAAGGAGCAATTCAAACTATCTACTTTTCCTTTTGCTCTCACGGATCATGCGGGAAACTAGTTCACAAGTCTACCCGCAAACTCAATCAACACATGGATAGAGACGAGATAAATATTTCTGGATTGCTACTTTCCGGTTACAAAGACCATTGCCTTGCGAAAGGAGATTTCTGGAGTCCAACAAGAGTTTAATGAGACACTAAATGGATATTGGACTCGGTACAAAGCTCTCATCGAAAGCTGTCCAAATCATAACTTTTCCAAGGGAGATTTGTTAATCTACTTTTACCAAGGTATGACAATCACTACAAAGAATCTTGTCAACTCATCAAGTGGAGGCAATTTTTCTAGTTGCAGAGTGAATGATGCTGAGAAGATAATTCAAGAATTGGCTAATGCAATTAAGGATTATAGAGAAGTCCGTATCATAAAAAGATATGCAAATTCAGCTGATTCCACAGATTTGGAAACCAAGCTGGATAATAGTATGAAAAAGATTTATAATGGCTTTGAGAAGCTAGAAAGGATGATGAACTCGAAGCTGGAGAAACTAATGCACTCTATGTTAGAGAAGACACCCACAACCAACTTGGTTGAGCAAATATGTGGAACATGTGGACAGTCTGGACATACCTCGTTGCAATGTAATACCCAAGCAAATCCTACTGAAGATTGCAACGCGATTGGAAATTGGAACAACAACCAACACAAAAGGGATCCTTACTCCAATACCTACAATCCTGGATGGAAGGATTATCTAAATCTAAAGTGGGGTCTGCCCAACATAATCCACAAATGTTCCAACAACAGCCACAACAGTAGGTTTATTGCCCTCCAAATCAAATGACTTACCCAACAAATCCACCTGCCCAAGCAAAGCCTCCCAAAACAATTGAAGAAATTTTAGCATAAATGGCTACTTCACATAATACGTTGCTGCAATCTCAACAAATCATGCAACGGAAGCGGTTTGGCTCATAATGAAGCTATACTTGAACATCCGAACTCTCGAAGGAACAAAATATTGGATTAGATAGCTTGGTCGGATAGATAGGACAACTATCTACTTCAATCAATAACATTCGAGGGAATCAAAAAAAGCTACCTTCTCAGGTCCAGATTAACCCAAGGAATGTAAGCCATGTTACTCTCAGAAGTGGAAGAGATCTCCTACATCCGCCAAGCAAGACACCAAAGAAGGCTGAAGAAAGCGGCACTGATACCACTATCAATTTGGCCAAGCCAAGCATCTACGAGTCACCTAACTCAAAGAAAGGCAAAGAGAAAGTCGATTAAGAGGAAATAAAAAGAAACAGGTTGCCCAAGAAGAAATTTTGATCGGTCCACCGCTTTCCACAATCATTGGTGCGGAAGCCGAAGCCTACTGGATCAAACGCTAGATTACATGTCTATCTTTGGGCAAGCCGGAATTCAATCTCGCCATTTCTTCACGCTATCAAGATCCCACACTTGGGAAGTTTCGAAAGAATTCATCATTTGGAAAGACAAGCCAAAAAAAGAAAAATCGTGGTGAATGAGAATGTCTCAAAGATGTATTCGGAATATGCTCCCCGAGAAGTGCAATGATCCATGTATGTTTACTTTGCCTTGTTTGATTGGAACTAAGATGATCCCAAAAGTATTGTGATGCCTTTATCAGTGTTTAATATCTTAGTTGGTGTTGAATTAACCGATACTAAAGTTGTTATTCAATTAGCTGACCGATCATGCATATCCCCTAAAGGCCTTCTAGAAAATGTTCTTGTTAAAATCCATGATTTCGTATATCCTGCGGATTTTTATGTGATTAACACTTGTGAGGGAAAGAAGGGAACTACGGGAGTTTTGCTAGGTCAACCTTTTCTTAAAACGACTAAGGCATTAATTGATGTTTGTAAGGGTACTATCTGTTTAGACTATCATGGTGAGAAGTTTACTTACAATATTGATGATGCTATGAAAAAACCCCTTGATTGTGAAAATGCTTATTCTGTTGACGTTTTTGAGCCTCTTGTCCAAGAACATCTTGAGACGATATTGATGAAGGATAAGTTGGAGTTAGCATTGACACAGAGCCTCTCTGAATTGGATGATAGAGGGATGCTAGATGAGGAGGTAAAGGAAGCTATAATGTCTCTTTATGCAGTTCCAGAAGTCGTTGCCTCAAGTAGCGGCATCTGCTTGCCCAAACAGAATGTGGACGACAGACCAGTTCCATCACATGTCAGACCGCCCGTTCTGGAACTTAAGAAGCTCCTAGCCAACTTAAGAAGCTCCTAGCCAACTTAAAGTATGCTTACCTTGGCCAAGATAAGACTCTTACCGTGATTATCAGGCGAGTGAATTATCGAAGAACAAGAAGAGCGATTGGGTCGAAACTACGAAGAAACATACTCGAGCTATTGGTTGGGCGTTAGCCGATATCGTGGAATCAGCCCGGGATGTTTGCATGCATTACATCCTATTAGAGCCGAGACAAGAAGCCAAGCCGAGACCCGCAGAGGAAGCTAAATCCCAACATGCGTGAAGTTGTTTTGAAAGAGATTTTGAAGTTGCTTGATTTGGGAATTATCAATCCGATCTCGGACAGCAAATGGGTCAGCCCGGTACATGTACCAAAGAAATTCGGTTTTCAAGTTGTTGAGAATGAGAAGAATGAGTTGGTACCAATGAGGTTGGTGACCGGATGGAGAATGTGCATTGACTATAGGAAATTGAACACGACAACGAGGAAAGATCATTTTCCTTTGCCGTTCATTGATGGGATGCTTGAAAGACTTGCCGGTTAATCCTACTTCTGTTTTCTTGATGGATATAGTGGATATTTTCAGATTTATGTCAACAAGGATGATCAAGAGAATACTACCTTTACATGTCCGTTTGGTACTTATGCTTATCGACGCATGCCTTTTGTTTGTGCAATGCTCCTGAAAACTTTCCAACGTTGCATGATGAGTATTTTCTCCAATCTTATTGAAAGGTGCATCGAAGTATTTATGGACGATTTCACCGTCTATGGAGATTCTTTTGATCGATGTCTTGGAAATTTAGATGTTGTTCTAAGAAGATACGTCGAGAAGAACTTGGTTCTTAATTATGAAAAATGCCACTTCATGGTAGGGCAAGGGATTGTTCTTGGACATATAATTTTCGAAAGAGGTATCCAAGTTGATAAGGCAAAAGTTGATTTGATTGCCCAACTGCCATATCCAACAAATGTCAAGGAGATTCGAGGATTTTTAGGTCATGCTGGATTTTACCGAAGATTTATTCGGGACTTCGCAAAGATCGCTCAACCTTTAACAAGGTTACTCCAAAGAAAGACGTTCCGTTTGTCCCGGCTAATGATCGCAAGCAAGCTTTCGATCTTCTCAAGGAAAAATAGGTTACCGCTCCTATTATGCAAGCTCCGAATTGGAAACTTCCATTTGAGCTTATGTGTGATGCAAGTGACTATGTTGTTGGAGCCGTCCTTGCACAAAGAATGAAAAGGTTAGTCATGCTATATACTATGCCTCGAAGACGCTCAATCCTACCCAATACAATTAAACTACTACGGAAAAGGAGCTACTCGCTATTATTTTTGCTTTCGACAAGTTCCGCTCATACTTGTTTGGTTCAAAGGTGATCGTCTACACTGATCATGCTGTCGTGAAGCATCTACTTGCAAAGAAAGAGACAAAACCACGTCTTATACATTGAATTTTGTTGCTACAAGAATTTGATTGGGAAGTGCGAGATAAGAAGGGAGCCGAGAATAATGTAGCCGATTATTTGAGTCATCTAGTTCATCCCGAAGATGTTGAACCAATCAAGGAATCATTTCCGGAAGAACATCTCTATTATTCTGCCACCCCAGGATTTGACAGCACGCTGAACTTGGCCAAGCCATATGATGAAAATTCCACTACCAGCTTGTCAAAGTGGAACTACGAAACTCAGGCAGAATGTTATGCAATTGAAGGAAAGGATGGTAAAGCTCGGGTGGTACGCCAATATTGTTAATTGTCGCACTTCAAGAAGGCTAACACCCGATTTTACCATGGCTTAAAGGAGGAAATTAATGAGTGAATATAAGTATTATTTTTGGGATAATCCTATACTTTGGAAAGTTGGAGCCGATCAAGTTATTCGATGGTGTGTACCAGGAGGAACAACTTGAGATCTTGGAACGTTGTCATTCATCACCATATGGAGGACATGGAGGAGTTAAGCGTACTGCACGAAAGGTTCTCGATTGTGGATTTTTTTGGTTAACATTGAATCGAGATGCATATGAGTTTTGCAAGTGTTGCAAACACTGCTAGATGCTTGGTAATATTGGCCCGCGAGATGAACTACCTCAACATTCGATGCACTTTTGTGAAATATTTGATGTGTGGGGCATGGATTTCATGGGACCCTTTCCTAGCTCGTTCGGAAATCTTTATATACTCTTAGCTGTGGATTATGTGTCCAAGTGGATTGAAGCCAAAGCAACTCGCTCCAATGATTCCAAGGTGGTTGTTGGATTTCTTAAGTCCAATATTTTTAGTCGATATGGTGGTCCTCGAGCCATAATAGTGATAATGGTACTCATTTCTGCAATCGTACCGTTAAAGCTTTGATGCAGAAATACGGATGTCAACATCGTCTATCTACTCCGTATCATCCCCAAACAAATGGCCAAGCTGAAATATCCAATAGGGAGATCAAGCATGTTTTGGAGAAGACGGTTAATCCGTCTCGAAAGGATTGAAGTACACGCTTGGAGGATGCTCTTTGGGCGTATAGAACCGCATACAGAACCCCTATTGGTATGTTTCCTTATTGTTTGATCTTCGGAAAAATGTGTCACTTACCCGGGGAGCTCGAGCATAAGGCATTTTGGCCCGTGAAAAGAATAAATATGAACTTGCTCAAGTGTGAGGAGGAACGCAAGTATCATTTACAAGAATCGGAGGATCTTAGACTTGAAGCTTATGATGCCTCTATGTGGTATAAAGATCGAACCAAAGCTTGGCATGATTAGTAATCCCGAGATCTAAACGGTTTAAAGTCGGACACTTGGTACACTTTGTACCAATCTAAACTTCCTCTCATGCCCAGGAAGCTTCGTTCAAGATGGATAGGGCCATTTGTTATCAGGTCAGTTCGGCCAAGCCGAGCAGTTGATTTAGAAGATCCTGCGACTAAGTCAGTTTTCGTGGTAAATGGCCATCGGCTGAAGCTCTATCATCACTTGCACCAATTGAAGACAGTAGACGAGGTTTGTACCTCCCAACATACACATGATAAGCTTGGAAGAGTCGAGCCTGCGACTCTAACTCAAGGCGCTTGTGGGAGGCACCCCACACATATCCTTTTTATTATTTTTCGCATTTAATTTCTTAGTCTAGATTTATTTTATGTTTTTCATATATAGTTTTTGTGTTGGTTTCTTGTGCTGACTATTTTATGCAGGAGAGCTAGATATTTGTGGAAGTAACCTAGGAAGGAAGTTTCAAGATTCATGCTATATAAGGAAGGAGTTTGAAGAAGGAAATTGTCTAAGTATAGGTCGAGGACCTAATTGTAAAACACTTCAAACTTTTGTGGTCCTATTGACATAAAAGTTGAAGTGTGAGGAGGTTATTTGAAGGCGGGGGTGTTTCTGCGCAATAAAAGAAATCCGGGGACTCAATTGAAAACCCTCAGAAAAGTTGAGCTTAAAGACCGAATCAAAGGGGGAATTTCTTCATAACTGTTCCCGTGCTACTGTTTCTCTCCCCTCTCTTCGAAATCGTCTTCGACCAAGCTACTCATCCTCTCCTACCTTCTCCACAATCTTCCACAACATCTATGGCTCCTAGGAAGCAGAAGAAGACCGCCTTCGCAGCGAAGACGTCGACGTTGCCAGTTTCCCCTGCGTCCCAGCCGGCGGCTCGCCAACAGCGAGCAAGTCGCCGAAAACAGCCCACTACTCTGCCGGTTCAAGAGGAAGTGCCTACGCACGCAGAAGTTCCGCCGGTTGAGGTGGATGTTGCTGTTGTAGACGAGGTTGCTACCGACACGATTCCCGGCACCGCCGATGGCCCATGCGAGCCTACTTCGCGGAAGTTCAGACAACTCCATCTCCATCTTAAGATCCAAAGGCCACCCCTGTTATTTCTACACCTGTTGTTTCGCCGCGTTCATCGCCGGCTAGGGTTTCCACTCCGCCACAGGAAAAGTCAGCCATTCTCTAAGAACAACCCATCCCGGAGTCTACATTGCCTCAATCACCGCCTCCGAGAATCCCCTCTCCCGAATCTTCCACCGCCTCTAGAATCCCCTCTCCCGGAGTCGACATATTTGATGTGTCGATTTTATACTACTCGAATTCACCTAGTTCTGACGCTCATCTTGTCCAAGTTGATGTTGTTTTGAGCACAAAAATGTCTATTTTCAGCAGGTTTATGACTCGATGATGAGGTGGTAGTTCGGAGCTCATTTGGAGTTATTTTGGCGCGTTTTGGAGATAAAACGGGGCTTAGATCGAGAAGGAAAGATTTGTTGAAGATTTGGAAACATTAAGATATTTAAGGGCCAAGTTCTATATGGAAAAAGAGTCTTGAAGATCAAGATTCTCACAAGATTTTCCCTAGATATTATTTCCTTTGGAGTCAACTTTTCAAGATCTATATAAAGGGCTGGAGTCGAGAGCATGAAGCGGCCGCTTAACGCCATTTCTAATCTTTTTAGTTTCGTTACCCTCGATTGCCGATCTTAGTCCCGTAGCATAGTTTAGATTTAGTTTTCGCTCAAGTATTCAAACACTCTTTATTGCTTTCTTAGTTTAGTTACTTTCATATTTCAAGCACTTAAGGATTTCAAGACTGCTTTTTAGATTTCCAGTTCAATTTCGATTTCATTCATTATTTACTTTCAACATTCGGTTCGGTATTCGTTCTTATTTTCAATTTATGAATTCGGTTTCTCGCACTTTAATTTATGTTCGATTATGTTTGTTACGTTACGCTTGTCTAAGTTGATTATGCATAGATAAACCTTTTAGGGCTTCGGCGAGGGTGACGAATATGAGATACAAACTTTGTGAGATCTTATTGGACGTAGTAATTAAAAGACTAGGGTTTCGACTTAATTCGGGGTAGAAAGATTTAATTGGATTAACTTAAACCTTATCAATTTAGGTTATGAAGATTAGTGTCGAGTTGTTCAACAACTTAGGTGGCGAAGCTATCGTAACGGTAGTCGAATTAATTAAGGAGGTTAATCATCTATGTCGGCTTGTTCAACAACGGTGGAGATTAAAATTGGGTTCCTTCCTCGTAAAGCAATCTAATCATTAAATCTAGGATTGTTCAATAAGCTAGGTTGTAGTTAGGTTAGGGAGTAGTGGAAATTTGTTCAACAAGCCACTCACCGAGCTAAGTAAGTAGGAATGGGGGTATGTACGTGTTCAACATCTGTATCATATGACCGGTTGATTCTAGAAATTAATTAAATCTATGCATCAAGGATCGATGTAGTTGTCTCATACAAGTTACCTAAAGTCGAGTCCGCCTTTCTTTACTTGTTTTATCTAAATTTACTTTTCTGCTATTTAATTTTAGTTGCCTAGGTAGTAAACCCAAAATTTATGTGTGGTGGCATCACCAAAACTTGATCAAGAGGATAGATATAGTTAATTTTCATCGTTCCCCGAGTTCGACCACGTTCTATACTAATTATAAAATTCTTAGTGTGTGTAGAAATTTTATTTGGTGTGAAAACATCGATCAGCAGCAGGCGAGGCTCGATGAGCAACATGAGTGGTGAGCTGGAATCGAGATGAATGACAGATATAGGGAGATGAGGAATACACGAGGAATCGCGATGCAGATCCTTAGGATGAAGCTGCTCGAAGGTTTTACCGGGATATTGATCAAGGGTGTTATATTATGTATGAGCCTTAGAGATGTTTGGATCCCTAAACGTTGGGAGCCACTCGTTCATTCGCTCCACGGGACTCACAACTAGTGCAACTATCTTAACTTGGAAGGACAATTATTAGAGTTTTTTTCAATCTTAACTTGGTAGGATAATTATTAGAGTTTTTTCAAGTTTTTTCATTTGACTTTTTTGTTCATAAATGCAGTCAAATGAGTCGATCGATTTTGATTTTTTTTTTTATACAGAGCATGTTGAACGATTGTATGAGACCCATCCTTTGGAGCGGGCAATAGAACAACAAACCAAGGTACAAACTTTATTTGATGATTTGTATTTTTTAATATTTAATTAATACATTGTATTTGCAGCTATTAGTAAGCCTACGATACAATCCTAGCACAGTGCCGTACATGCTTAATCCCGGTGATGTATTGAGGCAAATTTTTGATGAGTTCATGCTCACTAGTGATTCTGCAACGTCGATGGTTTCGTAGTGTGAGTTTTCACACGGTTTTTTTGCTGACATTCTGAATACAACGTACGACATGGGACATGCTATGGTTGATATGTACATGGGCAACCTTCGGCGGAGGCTCAAGACAAAGATCATAACGTGTTGGCTACCGTTGATTCGTACTACACCGTCACCGGACTCGACAATTTTTGTAAGTATAGTTCTTACAATTCTAATTCTATGAATCTGAGGAAAATAATCCGATTTCATGCCGAAGTGTTTGGTTTTCTATAGATGGCTCTAGACGACGCTTGGAAATCAAAGATTTTTTAACCCGAAAATGTGTTTCATGAGCGGTTTATCGTTAGTTATGATGATTGGATCCCGAATCCCGATTTGCTCGAGAGTGTGTTTGGGGTGGATCAAGGAACGGGTGCAGACAAGGTCACCGTGGTTCGAAGAAAAATTTATAAGTAACAATATCTCAAATTTTCCGGTTCATCCTAAAAAAAATCGTTCACACTAATTTACCTTACTTATAGAACACCTTCCCGGTGTTCGCCGCTTCCCCTCGGGGTCGCAGTCCGATTGTGTGTATCGAGAGTTGGGACGCTTGAGTTGTATGACTCACTCAACAAAAATGGTAATGAACAAATATTTGAATTGAGGAAACAAAATATGAGGCCGCTCCGCGAACCGATAGGAAGTTTGCTAGATGTACGTATTTAAAATCTATACTTTTTTGGTCGATTGTTTAGTAAGCAAACACAAAATTGTTTAATAGGCTTCTAGTTAATGGATGATTAATAAATTCAAGCTATCGCATCCGGGAATGTGGAGTTCGGAGTTTGTCCTGATGCCGCTTGATCTTTCCATCAGCCTCTGCCCCACCTTATTGTATAACTATTCTCTCGGCTCGGTCGAGAGAATTCACTCGGCCACCCGCCTTCGAGCGTGGTTCGCAATCAATGTAGTCACCTCCCAATATTGTTGACCTCTACAAGGTATGCCCCGCAATCGAAATGGAAAATCAATACATCATCTATAGAAATATTCCAACGAGAAGCGTACGAATGTTGCACTTTGAAATCCGCACCATTTTCCATGTGGAATAATGCCACAACAACATGAAATTCATCTTTTGAGTTGAATATAAATCCTTCTTGCAAATTTTTGTCTACAAAATTATCCAGGTTTCACGCCACTATTGAATAAGATACATCAAGGGAATAATAGGAAGTAACCGGTTGCTTGCCGCTTCTCGATTGTTGTATATTGTCTCGTCGTTCGCCGTAGGACGCTTGATTAGAACTAGTAAAGACATAAGCTGACTCACGCCACCCTCTCTCCGAATCCATGCAGCAAAATCATTTAACGAACAATTAATCAAGGTGGGAGAAATATCTTGATGCTCATCATCATCAGATGGTGAGTCCAAATCCGTCTCAAGATCTTTGTCCGTCTCGATACGAACATTCCTTTAGGGAGCGCTAACTCCCGCATTACTTTTGCTTCCTTGCCCCGTAAACCAATTAGGACCACAAATTGAGGATTTTGCACTTTAAGGTACACAATAAATACAACCAGCTCTACGTTGATAGAGCATAATTGCATTAGATCAATATCATGGCCTAGGATGGCCTCCATCATCCTAAAGGTTTTTCGGGAAGCGGTAGTATAGTAGATGAAGTAGTTAAATGGAAGAGAATAAGCACTGAGTCACCTATCAATGCTCTACTCGGGAGATATGCGAGAGAAATATTGTTAGAAAGAATGTAAACCATGAAATCATGGTCACCGTAATTTCATAATAATCGGTCGAAAATCCGCCATATTTTTCAAAATGAATGTGAGGAATTCAGAAGAGTATGTAAGGAGAGCTATGATAAAATTTTATTTGTGAAGGAATGAACTCATGCATGGAGTTCGTCATTTCTTATAAGAAAAGTCTATGCAAAATTTTCTCGTGTTGTCTAGTCCAATTGCCAATCAATTATGCTGCAAAGTACGCAGGTCGTTCCTAGGCCTGCTTTATGCCTTGAAACGCTGGCATGTGAATATCATATTCGACTAGTAATTTCGTGAGAAAAAAGCCGAATGGAAACGACACCTTCCATAGACCCGCCCTCGCCCTCCATAGGCCCTTCTGCGCTTTTACAGATAAAGTCTTTCATATTGTGTCTTGTCTATCTCAAACAAAGGGGAGCATGGGCTTACGGAATAATGCAACGTCCGAAGGTGTTAGAGTCTAAATCCCAGCAGATGGACTTCAAAAAAAATTATAAAACAGATGGTCGAAGGAGAGTCTAGGGAATATTCTGCCCTGGATCGGCCCCTGTAATTGCTTGAGCTCATTGAGGTGGCTCGGCCGATGGTCTTGCTCGGCCTTAGCTTATTTACTTGGCCTAAGGAGGGCCGAAGGACGGCCGCAGGATATGATGGTCGGGCCGAGGGGAAATAAGGCCTATTACTATTTTGAGCAACAAGTTTATTTCGTCCCTAGACCCTCTATCGGCCTCCCTAGGCACTCCTGCAGCTCTGTGCGTTTCATATGGAAAAAAAATAATGCTTGCACAAACTCCTACAACACTACTTGAAAATGATTGGTGAGATGTGATTGATGACTAAATGAATCATTTGGCAATATTTGTGTTTTGTTTTAGTGGATGACTAAAGTTGTATTTGTTATAATGCATTTGTGTAAAAGAGCAAATGCCTCATTATTTTATTTGCTCTGTGATGTAAAGATGACAAGGTTTAGCTTATTGGCATTTTCATTGACTACGAGAATGTGAGCCTCAGTTTCTCCCTCCAACTAAAAAATGCTAACAATGTTGAGTATAGAATCTAAAGGTACTTGACATCCAACCACAATATTAGTGGGCTGACTGTACAAATAGATTAGAGCTTAAATTCGCTTCAGAGTAGAGTTATCATACTAGGGCTAGTAATTCTTCAAAACATACTCAGACTATTCCTTTGTAACCTGTCATAGAAAATTATAAGTGCACAATTCTGACTTGGTAGTACTCCAGACGTAATCGAAAGAAGAATTGAGTAAACAATTGGTCTTGTGTTATTTTTGCTTGTTTTATTCCTAACTCGTTCGCATTAAGAAGAATTAAGTAAATTAAGAAATAAAAAAAATACTTTAAAAATGATGGATTTAGTTCGGATTACTAGTTTGGAGACCTATAATTTACACACATAAATTTTGTGCACTTTTACTCCTAATAAAAATCTAATGTAATTAATAAAATTAATAAAAAAGAAAAAAGTGATAATTGAAAATTCTTCCGACTTCTTCAAGAAAAACGGAAGAATCTACCAAGAAACGGCGGATGAATGATGATGAAGACAGTGGCGATGGAAGTCTGAATATCATTTTTCGAACAATATTAATGTTGAGAACTTAATTTACGAACTAATAAGTTTCTTTTAATTAACCAATTTAATAATTGTCAATTTGGGATGAGTGCACGAGAGAGTGCAAAAGGGGATTCGACGGTGCCCTAGAGCAGATCCACTAATGGACGATGAAATGAGTGAAAAATATAGTTTTCCTTCAATGAGTTAATGTTGATAATCAGTCTTTTCTCGAATGTTAAACACAAATAATTAAAAAGTTGAAGAATGCTTATATTAGTGAAGAGATGAATATAAAGTGAATGGTTTACATATAAAAATATCAATGTCTTAAATAGACATTTTTGTAACGCCCCAATTTTCATATACTTTACAATGAGGCGTCATTTAATACATGACTTTCAAGTAAAATAGATTTTAAGAGGGAACAACTTTCATTAAGAGGGGTTTTCATTCAAAAATATCATAAACAACGGAAGTTTTAAAATAATAAAACATGTACGTCTATTAGTTTCACGAATTTAAAAAAATGGTGAAAAATGCAAAGTTCATAACAAGACTTAATTTAATGCAATAAAAATAGTTTTCGAATCATTTCATGTGTGACCATCACCATCAGCCACCTCAAGCATCTGTCAGACCATGATCTGAAAATGTGAAAATATAAGGGGGTGAGTACGACGACTCAGTGTGGTCAAACATAATTCAAATTATAAACTATAAAGAATTTAACATGAGAGATCGAGACATGCTAGCCTGGGAGGCTTATCCCGAAGGTTTTCTTGCGTGAATAGCCCGAAGGCTCTGCCTGTACTAAATAACCCATAAGAAAAATTGTATAGTGTATAATAAGGATAAAAAAAAACCCACCTTAACCTTTTGAATGAATGAAAAATAATGGATATCAATGTTTAAGTTCTGCGCGCCGATCATATACATGGAAATTTATCTTAATGACTCTACATAGAATGTCATGCATGCATAAACAATTTTAATAATTCATAAATACAAATAGATCATAATAATCAAAATAATGTACACTATACATAATCTACTTATTAACATGCATTTTTAACGATTTCACATAGTAATAATCTTAAATATATTAAATACAATCTTATTTCTATTGACAATTTATTCGTGCATCGAGTAATTCAGCAATTCGTGAAATAAATTAATGAAATCATAAAAGTGTTGTCCTAAAAATTATAGATCTCTAACACTAACACATTAACTATTCCATCACTATAAAACTTATCATGATCAAAAATTCATTTACTAGTAACATGAATTTTTTTTTTTCAATATATATGTACATTGACAAAAGAATCTGGCGCACAAAGAAAAAAATTAACAAATAAATAACAAACGTATCCTAAAAGTTCTATATTTTTAACCTGAAGGACCTAACATATATTATATCCCATTAAAATTCAGCATGGTCGAAAATAACATAAAGAAAACATGAAAAATAATTCTCCTATCAAGGTCATGAACATGATGTCAAAAACTGACAGATTACGAATAACATTTTTTAATAAATACTTATCATGCTTGTAAGATTATACAAAAATAATATAATATAATAGACATACCGGTGAAGTCTATTCTAGATTTTCACGACGATATGATGACGGAAAGATGTGTATATAATTCTTGAAACAATTCGTAGGTATGCTAGCGAGAATTTCAAAAAATCTCATGTGAAACCATATTATGGACGACTAAGGGTGTATTTATAGGCTTATAATAAATTATATAAGGATCCCTAATCATAAAAGGTATCAAATATATTTTATCCATAATTATTTTCGTCATTTTATCTTTTATATAGAATTTCTTCAATCACTTACTACATAAGAGATTCAATCATAGTTGAATTAGGATATAGACACAATTAAAATTGATCTTAAATCGCGAATATCACACATAAAATCTCTATTTTAATCATAAAATTTCATATAAAATTTTCTCCTAATAACTTAATAGAATATAAAATATTATATCATTTTATAAATCCTAGTAGGTTTAGGAGATCCAAAATAAATAAATATTAATCTTGTCTCATAATTTTAACATGATTTCTATCTCATCAATATATTATATAATCATAATATGATATAAATAAGCACATTCAAAGTTCAAAATAAATTTACATAACAAAAATGATTTAATGAAAAATAAGATAGATCTTTAATTTTCATTTTAATTTCTATGGCGCGACTTACGGAACTAAAAACACTTGATAACATGCATGAATAGATATGCATTGCATTTTATATGAAAAATTTCGGGGAGTTACAATCTACCCCACTAAAAGAATTTTCGTCATCGAAAATTAGTTACCTTTGTTCATTAAGTTCGACTATCGTAACTCCATATCATTCTCTACTTCCCAAGTCGCCTCGCTCTCATCATGTCTACTCTAGAGAATTTTAATTAATGACACTTCCTTGTTCCTATGTCGAATCACTTTTCGATCTAAGATGACATTTGACGTCTCTTCATATGATAAATCATCGTTCAACTCTAATCCTTCATAATTGACTATGTTGCTTGGATCATGGACATACTTCCTCAAGTTCGTGATATGAAAAACATTATAAATGGAAGTCAAGCTCGACGGTAGTGCCAATTCATAGGACATTTCACTAGTCCTTTTGAGTATCTCAAATGGTTCAATGTATCGAGACCTAAGCTTTCCTCTATTCACAATCCGCACTACTCCTTTCATTGGTGACAATTTCAGGAACACTTTGTCACCCTTCTCGAGTTGTATATCATTTTCTCTTCAAATCAGTATAGAAATTCTGTCTATTTTGAGCAATCCTGATTCTCTTTCAAATCTTTACAATCACTCCCACAGTTCTTTTGACGATCTCGGGTCCCAATGTTCTTTTCTCGCCAACCTCATCCCAGTGGAGTGACGAATTACACTTCCTTCCATACAATGCTTCAAAATGTGACATCCCTATGTTTACTTGATAGTTGTTATTATATGCAAACTCTACTAAAGGCAAATGTGTCTCCCAATTGGTTTCAAAATTCATGACACATGCTCGCAACATATCTTTCAAAGTCTGAATAGTTCTTTCAGATTATTCATCACTTTGTGGATGCATGATAGGTGATACTAAATTTCAACTTAATACCCATAACAACTTGTAAATTATTCCAAAATTTTGAGCTTAATTGGATTGATGGACAATAAATAATTAAAAGACTCGTATACGTAAACTAAATATAAATTCAACCGTTTGTTTTATATTAAAAAAAAGTACTAAGTGGTACTTATGTACAATGATGGAATTGTTAGGAGAATGAGAAAATCTCTAGGGGCACTACAAAATCCTTGGGTAGAATTCTCTCAGCTTTTGGGATTTAAATGTCGATGAGGTGCCACCACATGGGTCCTCGTGCTTATGCCCTCTAATTAAATTCTAATATTCTTCATCTCCTTCATGTCATAATCTAATTAACACTCCCAATCTTTTTTATACTCTAATACATATTTATTCCATGTTCTGAACATGAGAGCGAGAGAGAGAGAGTAACAATCTTTGTTTTTCATCGTAAAAAATTAAATAGGGTTGACGAGGCCGTGAAGGAAGCGTGATCAATCTACACATGAGTTGAGTACGAAGTAGATGTAGACATGCACCCATATGGAAACCCTTTTGTCCTCAGACTAAAAATGAGTATATTTAATCAATAGTAAAAAAAATAAAAAAACTAGTGAGACAAGTTTCTGCAAAGGTTGATGAGTTCTTCCTCTGCGCTACCTCCCAGATGTACTGGCAAATTCCTGTCGCATTCCGCTTTATTTGAATACGTGACAGCCTTCTTAAATTACACAACTAAATTCGCCCTTAATTTTACAACCTACGATAAAACTCCTTATCAAAATAAACTTTTTCCTTCTTTTAAGGTAACTAATTTACCAGTAAATACATGTTTATTACTGTTGCTTCAATCTTAAGACAAAGCTTCATTTTAAATAATTAGGTTAGAATTGGAAAGATGAAATGATTAAGCAATAAATCAAAATTTATTGAATAGAGAACTATAGATTGATGATACAGTTGCATAAGTGGGATTTGCTGTTCCTTCGTCGGGTTTCGAGCACACTGTGGGAATGTGGGTCGCTGTGTTTTCCAGCCTTTACCTATAGATACATGTTATATATATATATATATAGAGAGAGAGAGAGAGAGATACATAGAGATAGATATACAATAGTAATTGTGTGTTGGGCTCTCTGCAAACTCCATGTAAATTGTTCTTTTTTCATTGTCATTCTTGAACTTCTCGAGATTCATCTCTGTCGTATGTTGCACCTTTATTTCTCTGTCCTCTTTCTCTCACTCGGAATGTCTCCTATAGTTTATGTACCTACATAACACATTCCCTCTCTATACTAGCTAGTGTCACAATAAACTATGGGAAATTGAAATAAATTTTTAATATGTACATTCTCACATTTATCAAAGTCTTTTTGTGATCTCAAAAGGATCACGTAACTTAAATTTCATATTATCTTTAACTAAAATCACATATGACAAGAATCAAATTCTTTGTAAAGGATTATTAACTTCGCTTGGTGTCCAATTTGAGCTAGCCTTCTACTTAATTATTCTCAATTCACGTGAAATCGAGAATTAATAATTATTTCCCCAATCATTCCTCGGATAAATATTTCAACTCTCGTCAACGAGTTAATTCCAACAACCCTTGTCTCCATACTGTTTGTTTGCAAAGGATTCCTCTTCGTGTGAAAGACGAAAAATGCTAGGAAACTGTGACGACGAGATCCTGATCACTCCCGTCATCTCTTCCACCACTACTAATCAATGGCCACAGGTTTCTCTCACATTGTCTCAATTATTACGCTAATAAGACGCCCCCATCTTTTGTTTTTAGCTTTTGTCAAAGAATATCCGTATTGTGCACTTAATTCTTACCCTAAAAGCACCCATCTTGATTTCCTTCTCTCTCTTTGCTTGCTCAGAACCAGATACTACTGGATGATCACAAAACCTTCATGGCTTCCTCATCATCAAATAACAACAAACCCATGGCCGCCGAGAAAGCAGCTATCAATCCAGACCCTCATCCTCTCAAGTGCCCTCGCTGCGATTCCTCCAATACCAAGTTCTGCTACTACAACAACTACAGCCTTTCCCAGCCCCGCCATTTCTGCAAGGCTTGCAAGCGTTACTGGACCAGAGGCGGCACCCTCCGCAACGTCCCCGTCGGCGGCGGATGCCGGAAGAACAAGCGCTCCAAGCGCCACTCCTCCGCCGCCGACGGAATCCCCTCACCGGCCGCTGCAAACACTAATCACATAGATCTGCCCTCGTCAGCTACTAATCATAACCAAAACCCTTTGTTGTACGGCCTCCCCACTAACCCCCTGGAGCTCAACTTTCCAGTCTCGAGCTTTAGGGTTTCTTCCGATACTTCTGCATTCAATCTCCACCCTCGGATCGACGGTCTCGGGTTAGGGTTCGGATCGGATAACGGGTACAAAAATGGGTTCAAATCTATGCAAGATGTGACTAGCAATTCAAGCTCGCCACCTTTTTCTGCATCTGCAAATAACTCCATCTTTTCCGCTTATTCTTCTTCTTTCTCCACCTCTTCAACAATGGCGTCTTTGCTTGCTTCCACTCTTCAGCAGCAGCAGAAATTCGCTTCGAAGGATGTTGGATCTCCGTACACGATCCCCGGTTTGATGCCGTACGAGGATCCGCAAGTGAAAGGAGAAGGAGAAAATAGGTTTTCTTGGAACCCATTAAACACGAATCCGAACCCGAATTCGAACCCGATCGATCAGATTAATTCTTCTGATCCATCTTCTCTTTTGTGGAACAACACCAGTATGAGTGCTTGGTTTGACCCTTCAACCATGGGCTCTTCATCAGTTCCTTCTCTGATCTAGAAGCTTCCATCCTAATCTCTCTCTCTCTCTCTCTCTCTCTCTCTCTCTCTCTCTCTCTCTCTCTCTCTCTCTCTCTTATCATTTATTAACTGATTGGGTCTTTTCTTCTAGGAGGTGGGTATAGTCTTTCAATTTAATTTTCTTGGGGTCTTTTTTATCTTGCTTTTTCTGCATTCCGACAACAACAAATACTTGGAAGGGAAGATTACTTGGATCTGAGCGATGATGATGGTGATGATGATGATAATGATGTGAGCTGCAAGAGAATTCAGCCTGCTTAGTTTTTTGGCATGGAAGGCTGAGAGGATCGGAACCTCGGATCATATGTTGTTAATCTTGTCGGCCGAGGTTTCGTCATCAACCGCATTGTTAACTGGAGTTTGAGTTCCTTGGAATGATTGGTTGATGATTATGTATATATGTTTTTCATGACATTGGATTTTCTTTCATTTGGGTGTAATCTATGATCAGGTTCTTGGAGTTGGGAGGTTTAATTACTTCAAAATACATTTTAATTACTTGTTCATCACAAGTATTGTATGTCTGTATTTCCTTAAGAATTTGTTGATTTTGGTTTTCGGGTAACTACAATGCTGTACAAGAGAGGGAGATTGATTATTGTTGTTTCAAACAAACACACACTTTCACTTAACGCAATACTCAAGACGAAAACAATTACCATATTGTTTTAATTTTTAACTTAGTTGCAATTGCTATGATACTTAGTTCTATACGATTCATCTCATTTACCTTTTTTTTTTCGAGAAATTCAATTTATTTCACGTATAATCCAAACTGTTGTTCTTCTACGTTGTGCAGTTTCTCATGATTCTGCAGTTCTTGTTTCCAAATATGTGTGATCACCTTACTACATGATTTTGACCACGAGTGCTGTTAATTCGGTTGAATCCAATAGAAAGGAACTCATCGATTGCAGTTAACTGAAAATTTGAACGTTCTATATTTTGCAATCAGGATAACGAAGCGAAAAGTTTCGATCAGTTCGATACTAGAGAATGAAAAATAATATTAAAAATTGTCCATAGAGAATTTGAATTTAATTTTGAATATAAATATTAGTATAAGGCAGTTCTTTTAATTTCCTTTTTGTAATATTGAAATATTTTCGGTTCAGATTGAATAATTAAACGAAAAAATAAATAAATTGAAATATAAACAATTGGAACCAAATACCCAACATAAACTTTTCGACTCGATTTGATTAAAAAAAACTAGTTTTAATCAGTTAATAGAGCGAGTTGAGAAACCTCATACTTACTTAGACTGATTAACTCATGAAACTACGTAGTAATTGCCTTGGGCGGCCTTCTTTACAGCTAATAGCTAATATAATACTACTATTTAGCTTAATATATAGAATCTCAGTCATATTTAATATATATAGTAATGGTGGGATAGTTAGTGCTCCTCATTTGATACACACAGGCGCAATCCAAAAACTGCAGCTGTGAAGAGATTTATGTCTGAAAAATGATATTCCACTCGTGCATTTCTCCAAACCTTTTGTAATATAGTATAAATTAGAGAACTAAGATTACTATTAATTAAAAACCATATATTACAACTGAAAAATGGCATTCCACGTATGAGTAATGGTGATTGTTGTTTTCACCAAATAAATCATGCAAAATGCTAGAACTTAGATTAGTATAGCAAATAGGTATCGAACACAGAACGGAGATTTTAAACATTAAATTCCTGTTGATCTATGGGGTTTGGTTAGCGACCACGCAAATTTTGGGGATTTTCTAAACTAAAGCAAGAAATTAAACAAATGAAAATAAATATGGAATAAACGTATGCAAAGAAATGGGTCCAACAAAATGATTCATACACACAATCGATCATCGACACTAAAGATAAATTAATCCTTATAGATCAAACAGTTGTAGGACGTCGTAATTAAATTGACACATCCCTATTCTCCCTTAATTATTCGATAGTCGTCATAGTGGTCATTGAAACGACTACTTCTCTAAATTAGATGCAATCGACGTTGGTGGGCAATTAATAGATTTAACACCTAATCAGCTTTAAGAACTAAGGGAACTCAATTTAGGAGCCTACTCGTATGGTAGGCATCTATTAGTCTCCTACCAAATTAATCCTATTGTTCAAGGAACAATTGTGCTACTTATTTAGCCTAATCCCACGAGAAACGATGGAAGTACTAAATTAGCTATGAATTAAACTAACTGTTGGGCTATGAGTCAGTAGATGGTAGTCATTGTTTGTGGTTAAAATAATATTGGGGAAATCATAGTAGTACTATGGAATTGAAGATCCCAAAACCCAGCTGATATTAGTAGTGTAGTGTCTCGATAGGATTAGATGATGTATAGGTTAGACTTTTTGTAATAGTTTATCTTTTTGTCTAAGTCCTGTAAGGGGGTAAAGCTGTTGGATCGATCTTCACGAAGTTACTTTCCGAACCACACGTCATCGGTGTAATCACTTGCATTCTTACGTCTTGATTGAATCTATCCTCGGTAGAAGATTTTTCATCAGCTGATAGTTATCAGCAGAAGAACATAATGCAAAACTCCGGTACCTTCGAAGTCATCAGCTGACCTACCAAAGCCTTATCAGCTTGTCAGCCGACTCAGTCGAAGAAGACAGAGACTGTCCTAAGTCTACTGTGTCCGACAGAAAACGACCCAGTCGCTCAAGTCATTTCGAAGTTCAGCAGAAGATCATACGAGGTTGAAGAATAGTCAACTCTGAACACTAACACATTCTCACCTACCACAAACCTCGACCAATGAGAAGCCGACAACGCTTTACCTGCTCTGACCAACTAAAGCTGCTCTCATGTACAGTGTCAACTGCCCTGCTGCAACAATTCGAAAAAGATGGCCGTTTTCTTTGGAAGCTTGTGACACGTGGCATTGTCTTCTCCAACGGACATATGCCTGCTCACAACTATAAATAGAGAAGATTACCGAGCTCCACGCACGGGATAAACAAGGGAAAAATGCTCAAGCTCAAGAACAAACTCTAGCAAACTTAAAGACCATTCCAGCGAAGAACTTGCCTTCATAGAATATTTCTAGTTCTTCTCTCTAGAGTTCTTTAGATCCCTTCTTCTCTAGCTAAGCTCATTGCCAAATTTATAGCTTAGAAAATTCGAAGGAGTTCACTTTCTGTGAATTGTTCTTATTGTAAGAACTCCTTCTTAGTTGGAGATCATCCCCTCCCTTTCGAACTTAGGTTTGAATTGTAAAGTCGCTCAGGACTATAACTTAGAAGGGTCTCCGGTCCAAGCACGCATTCCTTGCTTGAGGCTTGCTCGGATAAATCAACAAGTTCTCCTGCCTTGTCAGGACCGTGGACGTAGGATCTTGCGTATCCGAACCACGTTAAATTGCTTGTGTCATTTACTATTTTATTGCACTGCATACAACTGATTAAAAATCATATCTTTGCATAAAACGTATTTTAAAAACGCACCAGCCAAAAGACTTTAACTTGCGAAAACACGTTTTCAAACTGAGGCGAATCTCCGGGCCCTACACACTTATCCGCACAACGTCTCCGACTGAGTTTCAAGTACTGACAAAAGTCAGTAGGAGAGCTCAGTAGTTGGCACACTCTAACCCGTGATCGAAGGTTACTATCTGGCAATGTTCATCAGTTGCAACCTACAGCTTAGCTGTCCTTCACGTTCTGAGAAAAGAAACTGTGATCAGGTGTATTCACTCCCCCTCTACACCTGACTATCGTCTTCGGACCAACACTAACCTAGGGTGATCAAACCTAGATTAACTAACCGATTAATTAACTAAGATTAATTCGAAACCTAAGTGATTAATTATTAATACCTAAGTCTCACGAAAATATTAAAGTGTTTGCTTCACATCTCGCCGGCCCTTAAAGATTTAGCTACGCATACAGTACGGCGGGGCGGGCGGAGCGACAAAATCGGGCGAATGCTTGAACATGTTCAAACTTCGAAAATATCATGCACGAATTTAAAACAACAAACAAGATACGAAACCAAAACTCAACGACGAACGAAAATAAAAACTGAAATATTAAGAGTACCGAATGATTAAATCTGATCATTGGTTCGAAAGCAATAAACGTCTAATCTCCAAAAGCGAATAAAATCAAAGATAAGTGTTGTTTCTTCCAAATCTAAACTATGGTGATGAACGATTGAACTTCTTTTTCGCTGCTGTCTTTCTCTTCTTCTCTCCCTCGGTCAGAATGATGACGCGTATCTAAAGGTTGTCTCCAAAACTCGGCAGTCTCTCCTCATATATATATATATAACGGCTCTGTTTCCTTGTAGAAGTAGAGTTTTTGATAAGTATGGAAATATTTTAATTAGATAAATAATATCTAATTCTTTCCATATCTTCTCCTTCCTTATCTTCCACGTTCCTTTCTTGATATTTTCGAATTTCGTTTCGTTATCATCAAAGGAGGCGTTCGACAAGGCTGTAGTTGGGCGTCCAAAGTCGCCAATGTTCTAATCTGATTCAGCAAAGTCGAGCCAACGACTCTAACCAACAGCGCTTCGTGGGAGGCAACTCACGTTTGTGAGTTTTTCTAGTTTTCTTAGTTAGATTTATTGTTTTCCATAAATTAAAAATAAATAAATAAATAATTGAGGACGAAAATTGACATATATGCTTCATCCATTGATTTTTAATGCATAATAAGCTATATCAGAGCAGTAGGGGAGCTGATACGGTGGGGATTAACTTTGGATCTGAGCCTGCCAAATCAAACTTCGCATGTGTAGATCGATCGGACATCACCTAGACATCAGGGAAGATTCGTTTACCCCATTTTGTTTGTTTCACTCTATTTTCGTGCTAGGGACTAGCTCGTAGATATGTTTGGGGGGTATGTAGAATCTTGAACCCTATTGATTTGGTCTGTATAATTATGATTCTGATGATTTTCCATGTACTAGATATTTGAACTACTATGACTTATGTTATTTGATAATTATGCATTTCTTGCCCTAAAATTTTTCTTTACTGAAGCATTGTTGGATTGAATTTGAGTATGATGAGATTTTCGGACATGTAGGATGTAAAAGTATGGTAGTCCAAAAGCCTTTGGTGAGAATTTAAGCCTATTGTGAACTGACGAAATCCTATGTCGGTCTCAATTTCTTTCATGTGTGATACTCGGTTTAGGGAGAACATTTAGAACTTGCTTTGAGTTTGTTTGAAGTTTATTGAACACTTTTCGTATGTGGCATTGATATGATCTTAGGCACTATCTCATTCTTTAGCCAGAGCCAAATATGATTCCTACCACGAACATCAACCTAGTAAGCCCCTTTGAGCTTAATGTGTCCTTTTTATTTATGTACCTCCACTTATATTGCCTAGCCTATCTAGCTTTAACCGAGGATCTAGTAGAGTTGTTAGTGTTGTGGAAGGAAATGGAGACTTGTGAGGGTTTGGTGATCAAGGGACAATTTTTTGCTAAAAAGTGAGATTGGTGTGAATTGATTTTGATTCTATCCAGCATGGTACCGAACTTGATGACACCGTGTTATATTGAAATCTTTATCTAATTATTGGTAAGAGAGTTGGCAGGTAAATAATTGGATAGAATATGGGAGACTTGTGCATGTACTCCTAACTTTGATTGAAATGAGTTTATTGATGACATATGTTATAGTTGTGAGATGATAAAAAAAAAAGAAGAAAAAAAAACAAGTGAAAGGAAAGAAAGAGGAAGTTGAATAAGGGGAGTATATTTTGAAAAAAAAAAGTGAGAACTTGGGGTGACTTGATTTGTTTGATTATGGGTGATTCAAATGTGTTTGGTTTTAGAGGTTTAATTTGATATATCATCATTTGGATGCTCTACTAGATCCCTTGATTGTTCGTACATTATGAGTCATTTTTCCTATATATTTCCTACCCTTTTTATTATATGTCTTAGCCTAATTACAACCAAAGAAAAGATCTTCGTGATCTTTGCCATGAATTATTTTTAGTATGAGTAGAATTAGACAATCTGCAAGCTTATGAAGACGCTCTCCTAGGGTTGATTTTGAGTGTTTGAGTGATACAGATTTCTGGAGAGGGGCTGCTATACTTCTATGTTCTATTTTATTTTGAATGTGGCATTATGCTTGAATGATTTTCACGTGCTAATGATGTGTTCTTCTTAAAAAACTGAATTAGGCTTGAATTGTTATGCTCACCTTTTTTATATTTACTCATAGTCTTTCTTTTATCTTGTTTCTTTGCTTGAGGACAAGCAAAAGCTTAAGTTTGGGGGGATTTGATGAGTGGTTTTTATACCTTCTCATCGTATTGTTTTTAAGCTTATTCACATCATTTTCCATATATTTTTAGCTTTTGTTTATTTTGGAATCGTATACTTTCGATAATTTTTGGTTTTGTAGGTTTCTCGCGCGTTTTGAGCATATTTGGTGGTATTTGGAACCAAAATAAAAGAAACCATGACCATTGATGCATTTTTGGCAAAGATGGAGTTTTTTGGATGAAGAATGAAGAGGATTTGAAGTCGGATGTTGAAGAAACCGTATTTCGGAGCTCTTGTAACAAGGCAGTTGGGAAATCACATGGAATATGGATCTAACGATCTTAGAATCATATCTCCACCGTCCACATCGTACTTCTATGTGTTAGGAACATTTTGGTAAAGTTTCATGGCGATCCAACGGTTATCGAAGTAGATATCGCATTTTTCCCAAAACGCGACAGTGTAGGAAATTGTGGCTCGGCCGAAGACGTAGGACCGCGGTCCGCGTTTTGTTCTGGACTGCGGTCCGCGCTGTTCTGACCCCAAACTCAAAATTTTCGTGGGAGTCGGACCGCGGTCCGCCTTTTGTGCTAGACCACAGTCCGCGTCTTTTATGGCCCAAATACGTATTTTCTTGGCCCAAAACATATATAAACCCTTCCGGACTTCTTTCCTTCGAACGACAGACCATATTTTCGACCTCTTCCACCCTCCAAAGCAGAGAAACACCCAAAACATCCCTTCGTTGAAGATTCAAGATGAAGATTGAAGACTACAACCCGAGAACCAAGTGCGGGGATCAATCCGCTAGATTCTAGGTTGTATTATTCCTTCTTAGTTTTATTTAGGGTTTTTGATACTTGAATTCAATGGATTCTTTTTGCATCTTTTGTGATTATTTTCCTACGAATATGAGTGGCTAAATCCCCTTGTGTGGGGGTTTAGCAAGACCTATGTTTTTCAATGAATGAATTGCTTTGTTTCTTAATTGTTGAACCTGCTTTTGATTTCTCTATGATTCTTTAATGTGACTGGCCATCATCTTATATAATTGTAGAGAATATAGGTAATAGGTAATACGGCGGATCATACCCGGTTATTTATTTAGACCTGCAATTAAGTGTCTAGATTGCCACCATTAGTTTGGAATAGTTTAGATGGTTCTTTAAGTCCTTGAACATGATACGATCCTTAGGTTCATGATATGATCACTTGATTAACCCTTAGGATTATAAGTTAGAGATCTTCCGCCATCATACGGAATCCCTAGAGCATTAGTGGATGAACCAACAAAATAAATTCATAAATGATATCTAGAGAATGGGAATGAATCGATCATCTTAGACATAGTGATTGTTAAACCTCCGCACTCTTTATCAAACTTGAAACCACACCCATTACCCACTTTGCTTTGCTTTACTCTATTTTACTTTCTTGTTATTTTTATTCCGTAGTTTAGAATAAACCAAACCCAATTTAGGACCAAGTAGATAGTGAAATAATTTGAGTAATTAGAACCCAACTGAGTCCTTGTGAGATCGACCTCGGGAGTTGCTAGATTAGGTATTACACCGATTCGTGCACTTGCGAGAATTATAATTTGTTCATCAAAAGATTTTAATTAGATAAATAATATATAATTCTTTCCATATCTTCTCCTTGCTTATCCTCCACCTTCCTTCCTTGATATTTCCATCCAAAAACACCCCTTTAACGCTCAAAACGCGTATGTCGCGTCAGCATCTCGTCATTCGCCAAATAATCCTGAAAATTTGCAAGACAACTCAGAAAATACGGTCCAACTGCCCAGGTGGGCGCCAAAACAGACATAATTTGCACAGTACGAATTAGACTCATCAAACCTCCTTACACTTAAACTATACTTGCCCTCAAATATAAGAAAAATAAAAGAATGCTTACTATTCAAATTCAGTCACCCCAAGACTCAAGACTCTAAAAAAAACACAAGACACAAGACACAAACAAAGACAATAAAAGACAAGGATAAAGACTAGAAACAAAGACAAGAAGCAACACCAATCTTATCCATATTCTTCACACTCAAAGAACTAGTCAAAAATGTCAAACAGTGCAAATATGAGTCTCAACAAACAAGTAGAGTTGCAAATTTTAGACAAGACACAAATATCAACTTGGTCAAAAACCTAAGCAAAATTGGATCATCCTCACGGTTCACTCAACACTCTCTAATCTAGTTCCGGTCAAGCCACTCAAAGAACATAGTCCACTCTATCACTATAAAATATTGTCACAACTACAACATCAATGAGGTCTTTCTCTTTTGGTTGTAATGAAGCTTATGACTTAGACAAATTTTCGTTGGTAAGGGTCCTATGGGGTTCTAAGCTTCATCGAATGTAAATCAATGTCATGCATGTCATACTTGCTAAACATGAGATAATCAAGAATAGATAAACATCACCCACCACTACAGAATTACATATCAAATGCTGCCAAATCATATATAAGTACCCTTCTTAAAATCTCGAATTTACCACGTTTTTTTTTTGTTCAAAATTGTTCACAAAATCCGGGTACATACTCATCCGTGCTGGGCACTCAGGCCATAATTTCTGCTATTTTACAATTAATAATCTATAGCATGCATCAGTTGGGCAGGCAGCGGACTGAAAACTATTGCCCTCACACATAAAATAAGATCAATCTTAAGAAAGCGTGTAAAACATGTAATGACATGGGATAAGAGAAAGCTAAAAAAGGCATCGGCTAATATTTCCAGACTAAATCAAAGAATCGGTCAATGCTCAAATGTGTTCACTAGGGGATAATGTAAGGTAGGGAAGTATTGTCGCGGCTAAATAGCTTAATCCCTAGTGCCTCCTATCATGTATCGCAAGTGACTCACCTTTATTGAAACTTCATTGACAGACACTCTCAATAAAATTAGTAGGAAGTGTCCTACTTTAGAGGCTCAAGTCTAATATACCGAGTGTGTGTAAAATTCGATCCACTAATTACTCATTATTTCTCGTCCCAAATTACATACAAATGTACACCAAGTCATACTCTTCACAACAACTAAAATGCTTGCATATTGAAACATAAAGCACAAATCAAATATGCTTAAACAAAGAACAAGAGCGCATCAAAAACTTTAAATTTTGGCATGCTTCGACGACACAAAAGAAAGGACAAAAAAAAGTGGAACGACGTAAAGACCTCCCTCCTTACACTTAGACCTTGCGTGCCCTCACGCAAGAAAAGACAAAAAAAAGGACAAACATGACAAAAATACGAAACGAATAACAACAACGACCCTCCTTACACATGATCTTTATCAAAGATCAAGTGAAGACTCAACAAACAAGAAAAAAACACATAAAATACGAAAAATAAAACACAGATTCAAAGACTCAAAAATAAAAACAATGGGGAAATGACATCAACTATCGCCCCGCCTGGGCAGACGGGACAGGACAGTCTGTTCTAGCTCATCAAACCGACGACAAAACTTCCTCCTTACATTTAAGTCCACAACATCCTTCTTAGCCAAGATTTGGAAAAACAACACAAAAACAAGACCAAATAATGATAAATCAAAGGAAATAAACAAAAGTAAACTCGGGTTGCCTCCCGGTAGCGCCTTTCTTTAAAGTCTTTGGTTAGACCTCCTCTTAAAGTGTCAAATTTGTGGAAGTATACATAGTGGAGTCTCATCCACTACCTTGAACACCCGATGCAATCTCTTTCCACGGTCTTTATACCACATGGAATCATCATAGGCCTCTCTCCAAAACTCTTTCTTACACTTGGTTGATGGCCTATCCACTTGCCAAATGATGAAAGTCTCGCTCCCCGGGCTGCCCTTTACTTGTCTCTTTCGGGTTGGGGCTTCGGCTTTGAAATGCAAGGTCTGGTCATCGAAGATAACGATCTGCTTGTAAACGCTCTGCTCGGGCAAGCGAAGCACATTATGTACAGATGCAGAATAATAAGCTTTATATGGTGGTTTCCCTTTAAATGGTAAAATTCTGTCAGAATCCGCCTGCTTGGGCAAGTGAGTGATACTACCGACAATAGTGGTTTTGGGTAAGTCATAGAGTGTCATGATGCTCTCCTTAATCTCTTCATCCCTCTTTTCTTTGGCATTCAAATCATCAAATCCATGCGTGAGAGTGATTTCCATCTTATCCTGCAACAAATGTGTCTCAAGATATTCTTGGACAAAGCTCTCAATTGCGTCAGTAGAAAGTACAACTTCATTCTCATGATCATTAGGTTTCTCAAGTGCATCTGCAATGTAATGAACATAAATCTCATTATGGTACTTGACACTTACGGAAACTTCATCAACATCAATCACTACCCTAATAGTCTTAAAAAATGGCCTACCTAATAGAACACCCGCAGTACCCTCAATTTGCTATCATTGGTATGTATAACATATAAATCAGCAGGATAGACAAAATTGTTGATTCTGATTCGGATGTTCTCTAGTAAACCTATTGTAGCAATGCATGACCTATTAGCAAGTTGTATAATCACCCTAGTAGCCACTAACTCCATTCCACTTAATTGATTATACACAAACAATGACATGACATTAATGGATGCACTCAAATCACACATAGTTTGCTTAACCATCACATTGCCCATAAACCAATGTAAAGTAAGCATACCTGGGTCTACGCACTTGGTAGGTAGCATCTTCTGGATGATAGTTGATAGTGAAGTATCCATGAACACCTTCCCGGACTGTTGGATTTTACTCGTTATGAAGTCTTTGACAAATTTCCCAAATTAGAGAATTTTCACGGCCTCTAAGAAAGGTATGTTGATTTCGAGCTTCCCGAACAACTTCATATAATCCATGTATTCTTTGTTCAGTGTCCGTTTTCTCTCCAACTCCTCAGGAAATGGTGGAGGAATCACATTTTCAGGCTCTGACTGGGCAGTTCAACCTTCTCTATCAGTCTGCTCTTCAACTTCAACATTCTGCCTTGCTGCAGATACTGCAAAACTGCTCTGCTTGGCCAGTTCGTCGGTCTGCCCTATTTCAGATTGATTCTTTTGATGGCTCGCCTTCGCTGTTGGTTCGGGCAACTCCTTTCCACTCCTCAACATGATGTGACTGCAATTGTGGGAGTTCAGATTAGGCTGGGTTTAAGAGGGTAATTGCCTTTGATTTGCCTTCATTTCATTAAGCGAAGTGGTCAACTTAGAAATTTACTTGGTCAAATTTGCCAAGATATTTTGTTGTTCACACTTCGATTGTTGCATTTCTCTCTTCATGGCTTGGATCTCCTAATGATTTGAAGTTAATTCCTTCTGCATTTACTTCTGAAATGCAATGGCATCCTTTTGAGACGCAATCATCTCACCCTTTATTTCTTCAAGCGAAGAGGATCCG
This sequence comes from Lavandula angustifolia, assembly GCA_028984105.1. Lineage (NCBI taxonomy): Eukaryota > Viridiplantae > Streptophyta > Magnoliopsida > Lamiales > Lamiaceae > Lavandula > Lavandula angustifolia. The sequence continues at coordinate 20,843,888 of CM054810.1, read as the reverse complement.
TGTCGGCTTGGCCAATCAGAGGCGCGAATGACATATTTGGTTGGAGAGTCATTTGATGTGAAACTTTGTAAGATTGCTCTGTACCAAAGGTAGGTGTCCAGTATAAACTGTCATAGCGGTGGATGAGTTATTGTACTTGAATTTATGGAAATTCCACATGCTTGTGTGTTCGGGCACCTTGCTTTCCATCAGTTTCCTGCTCAAACTCATTTCCCTTCTGACCAGATTTTGATTGAAGGGTCTGCTTGGCCAGTCCGACGCGCACTTCAGATAGTGGCATATAGGTTACAATCGGTGTCTCCTCTATGGCTTTCTTTTTACCGTACATACTAATTTGACTTACATTAGCCATAGCATTCGGATTGGGCTGGACTTGTGACGGTAATTGCCCTTGAATTGCCTTCAGTTCGTGGATCGAAGAATTCAATTTGGAGATTTGCTTGGACAAGTTCTCGAAAGTTCTTTGATCATCCCTCTTGGACTGATTTATCTCCTCTTGCATCTGTTGTTGATAAGATATGGCATCCTTCAGAGAAGAAATCATATCCGCCATCATTTTCTCCAATGATTTGCTCTGGTCAGCCTGGCTAGACGGCTGACTCTGCTGCTGAAATTGCCTTTGATGCGGAAGCTTGTAGGGTTGTGGATACCCTTGTTGCGGCGGTGGCTGAAATTGTTGGTGTTGATATGTCAGCTGGTAGTATGATTGTGGTGGAGGGTTTCTTGTCGGTTGCGACACTTGATCCTCTTGTCTCCACCTTAGGTTCGGATGAACCTTGTGTTGTCCGTTCCAATTACCAGCTGCATTAGCATCTTCTCCATGACACTGCAATGAAGTGTGTCCCTTTTGTCTGCATGCTCCACATGCATGGTTTGCCATCAGCTCATTCTTCTCTTTGAACAACCGATCTAATTTATCTTCAAGCTGACTGAACTTCTCCTCCATTTTGAGTCCATTTTCATGTCGAGATTGTCTAGAAAGTCTCCACTTGAAAGGTTGATAGATCTTCTTTGCATTCTTGGACCTTTATACTATGATGTCGACTCGGCAAGGCCTTCAATGATAGCCTTGGCATCATTATAGTAACTATTAGCAAATTTACCCTTCAAACCAACATTCGCCATGGTTTTGGATTCATCTGTCATCCCTTGGTAAAAACATTGCAGCAAATCCACATCAGAATATCCGTGATTTGGGCAACTATCAACTAGCTTCCCAAAGAGCTCCCAATAAGCTCCAAAGGAATCATCAAGTTCTTGAGCAATTCCCAAAATTTCTTTTTTGAGAACATTGGTCTTTGATTGAGGGAAGTACTTGAACATTGGTCTGACGCATCTGAGCTCATGTAGTAATCGACCTAGGTCGAAGACCAGAAAACCATGCACGAGCTCCGTCTTAAAGAGTGAAGGGAAATGCTTTAAGTTTGAAAGGATCCAAATGGCCCTGCATATGCAATTCAAAACCTGATTGAATCCCTCCAAGAAAGAGAAAGGATTCTCGTTCAGCTTCCCATAGAATTTTGGACATGCCGCGACCAAATTCAATTTCACGTCGATTCTGCTCAGTAGTGGTTATGTGAATTGGTCCGGGCAAGTCCTCTCCCAAGTTTCTCGAACCTTAGTTCATCTTCGAGTTGGCTGCCTCTTCGTTGGCCCTGATTCCTTCTTTAGACTCTGAGCTGTTTTCGTTCAGATGCAAATGGCCCTGCATATGCAAGTCAAAACTAGATTGAATCCCTCCAAGAAAGAGAAAGGATTCTCGTTCAGCTTCCCATAGAATTTTGGACATGCCGCGACCAAATTCAATTTCACGTCGATTCTGCTCAGTAGTGGTTATGTGAATTGGTCCGGGCAAGTCCTCTCCCAAGTTTCTCGAACCTTAGTTCATCTTCGGGTTGGCTGCCTCTTCGTTGGCTATGATTCCTTCTTTAGATTCTGAACTCTTTTCGTCAGAAAAGTGCTCTGCTGGCCAGTCAGAGCAGTTTCGGCTTTTGTTTCGCTGGTTCCGTCACCAGCCTCTGTTTTGTCCTCCGTCTGGGCAGTTGAAGCAATTAGTGTCTGCGATAGAACTCGTTGCTTTCGCAGCTTTGCCTCCTTCCTATGCCTTTTTGCTGTCTTTTCGATCTCCGGATCAAATTCTAGGATATGGTGAGAAGACCTGCTCATGCAACACTCAAGAAGCACAAAAGATCATGGAAAAATAAGCTAAAAATAACATCGTTCCCCGGAAAAGGCGCTGATGAGTGGTTTTTATACCATCTCATCATGTTCTTTTTAAGCTTGTTTACATCGTTTTCCATTCATTTTTAGCTTTTGTTTTGCTTGGAATCGTATACTTTCGATGGTTTTTGGTTTTGTAGGTTTCTCGCGCATTTTAAGCATATTTGGTGGTATTTGGCACCAAAATAAAAGAAACCATGACCATTGATGCATTTTTGGCAAAGATGGAGTTTCTTGGATGAAGAATGGAGAGGATTTGAAGCCGAATGTTGAAGAAATCGTGTTTCGGAGCTCCTGTATCAAGGCACTTGGAAAATCATGTGGCCGATGGATCTAACGATCTTAGAATCCGATCTCCACCGTCCACATCGTAGTTCCATGTGTTAGGAACATCGTGGCAAAGTTTCATGGCGATCCAACGGCTAACAAAGGATATATCGCGTTTTTCCCAAAACGCGACGGTCTGAAAAAAAAAGCTTCGGCCGAATTGTTAAGGACCGCGGTCCGCATTTGTGAGGGACCGCGGTCTGATGCGTTCTGACCCAAAAAATTGCAAAGTCAGTAGGGGTCGGACCGCGGTCCGCCTTTGCACTGGACCGCGGTCCGCGTCGTCTAGAGCCCAAAATCAGTCTTTTTTCGGCCCGAAACCTATATAAACCCTTCCGGACTTCTTTCCTTCGAAACACACACCATAATTCCAACTTTTTCCACCCTCCAAGGCAGAGAAACACCCAAGGCACCCCTCCATTGAAGATTCAAGACGAAGATTGAAGACCACAACCCGAGAACCAAGCGCGAGGATCAATCCGCTAGATTCTAGGTTGTATTATTCCTTCTCAGTTTTTTTTAGGGTTTTTGATACTTGAATTTTATGGATTATTTTTGCATCTTTTGTGATTATTTTCCTATGAATATGAGTGGCTAAATCCCCTTGTGTGGGGGTTTAGCAGGATCTATGTTTTTGATGAATTGATTCAGGCCCTAGTTTTTCAATGAATGAATTGTTTTGTTTCTTAATTGTTGAGCCTGCTTTTGATTTCTCTATGATTCTTTAATGTGACTGGCCATCATCTTAGATAATTATAGAGAATATAGGTAATAGATAATACGGCGCATCATACTTGGTTATTTATTTAGACCTGCAATTAAGTGTCTAGATTGTCACCATTGGTTTGGGATAGTTTAGATGGTTCCTTAAATCCTTGAGCATGATACGATCCTTAGGTTCATGATAGGATCACTTGATTGACCCTTAGGATTATAAGTTAGAGATCTTCCGCCATCATACGGAATCCCTAGAGCCTTAGTGGATGAACCAACAAAATAAATTCATAAATGCTAGCTAGAGAATGGGAATGAATCGATCATCTTAGGCATAGTGATTGCTAAACCTCCGCACTCTTCATCAATCTTGAAACCACACCCATTAATTCACTTTGCTTCGCTTTTACTTGTTTTCTTACTTTCTTGCTATTTTAATTCCGTAGTTTTAAATAAATCAAACCCAGTTTAGGACCAAGTAGATAGCGAAATAATTAGGATAATTAGAACCCAGCTGAGTCCTTGTGAGATCGACATCGGGAGTTGCTAGATTAGGTACTATACCGATTCGTGCACTTGCGAGAATTATAATTTGTTCATCAAGTTTTTGGCGCCGTTGTCGGGGACTCAGTCGTTTTGATTATTCTTTTTACTAGCTGTTTATTTGTTTAGATTTTATTTTTTACGTTGGTTACTATTTCTTCTTTTCTTTCTTGTGTCGAGTCTTACTCTTGAGTTTTATCGTAGGTTTATGCACGGTAGAAGGTCGCAAAATCCAGAACTTGCGCCTTTTATCGATAACATACACAGAGTAGGGACTCGAGTTACGAGGAAAGAACAGGAAGACAAAATTGAAATGGAGCGAATTGAGAATAATCCCGAACCGAGAGGGTTGCGGGGAGACTACACAAGGCCGATACTTGGAGCCAATACCACCTGCATCGTCCTAGAAGAGACCGCAAGGAATTATGATTTGAAGCCCATCTACTATGTTGGTCCGGAGACGAAAAGTCAGGTGTAGAGGGGGGGGGTGAATACACCTGAGCTCTGTTTCTTTTTCTCAGTGAAGGTCAGCTGAAGCTGATGTTTGCAACTGATGAACAGTGCCAAGTAAGCCTTCGATCACTGGGGTCAAAGTGAGTCAGCTTCTGAGCTCTTCTACTGATTGATGTCAGTATTACGAAACTCAGTCGGAGACTGTAGTGCGGATAAGTGTTAGGCCCGGAGTCGTCTCTTTTGAAAACGCGTTTTTGCAAGTTAAATCTTTTGGCTGTGCACTTTATAAAATACGTTTTATGCAAACTTATGATTTTCAAGTCAGTTGAATGCAATGCAATAAAACAAGAAATGAACACAAGCGATTTAACGTGGTTCGGATACGCAAGATCCTACGTCCACGGTCTCGAACAAGGCGGGAGAACTTGTTGATTATTCTCGAGCAAGCCTCGGCGGGGATACTTGCAGCCTTGGACGGTTCCCTCTAAGTTATAGTCCTTAGCGACTTTACAATCCAAACCTAAGTTTAGAAGGGAGGGAATATTCTCCAAGCGAGAAGGAGTTCTTACAACAAGAACAATTCACTAAATGTGAACTCCTTCGGATCTAAGCTATGAATCTAGCAATGAGCTTAGTCTAGAGAGGATAGGGATCAAAGTGCTCTAGAGAGATGAACTACAAGAAGTGTTCTATGAAAACTAGTTCGTCTCTCGGATAAGCTTGAAGGTTCTAGAGCGTTGTGAGTTTGAATGATTTCCCTTGATTTCGCGTATATTCCTCTTGTCGAAATCTTCAAATCCTTCTCTATTTATAGTTGTGAGTTGTGACATATGTCCGTTGGAGACGACGATGCCACGTGTCACAAGCGTCCAAAGAAAACGGCCACTATTCAACTTTGTTGCGAGCGGGCGATTAATGCACCGTTCATGAGAGCGGCTTTACTGTGTAGAGTAGGTAAGCGTTGTCGGCTTCTCATTGGTCGAGGTTTGTAGTTGGTGAGTGTCGAGTTGACCGTTCAAACTACCTCGTATGTCTTCTTGCCGAACATTTGAAGGGACTTTAAGTCTTTGGGTCGCTTTTACGTCGGATACGATACTCGAAAGTCTCTGTCTTCTTCGGTCGAGTCGTCTAACCGATAAAGTGAGCTTCGATAGTCGGTTGGTCGATTGCGAAGGTATACTTGCTTGCACCTTGGTTCTTCTACCGATGACCATCGGCTTGTAGAGAATGCTTCTGCGAGGTCCGGTCGGCTAATGCGGGATCTTCAACCGAGTTTGATATCGGCTGGCGACGAAGAATGCAAGCGATTACACGATGACGTGGGGTTACGAAAAGTATCTTCGTCGAAGATCGGTTCAACAACTACCCCGTACGGGACTTAGACAAAATAATAAGCATTACATCAAGTCTAACCTATACATCAGCTTAATCCTATCGACACACTAATCTACTGATATCGGCTCGGTTTTGGGATCTTCAATTCCATAGTACTACTATGATTTCCCCCAATTTCTTTTAACCCTAGAACAGTGAGTATCAATCTACTGACTCATATCCAACAATTTCCCCCTAATTGATGATGCCAAAACCTCTATACTCTAATATCTATTAAAGATACTGTCCTACTAACAACAATTTCCCCCTTAAAGCATCTGAGGAAAAACTGATAATAGTAAATGAACTTCAGCAGGTGAGAGCATGGCAAGATCAGAGAAACTGATGTGAGTGTGTGTCAGATCACTTAGTGATCAGTTGTGTAAACACAAAGAAAAAGGCTGAGAGACAATGAGTAATTGTCTAGCAAGCGAAGGAACCGATATATATATCAAGAATTACGAGTTCCTATGCTATTACAAAAGATGAGGAGAGAAAAATCACTTGCTGCTTTGCTTCTTGAACTTCGCGTTTTCTTCTTGAAGTCGGTGGATTTTTCCTCGGGAGGATCCATGTAATAGTATTTATACACTCTAGCTCGAATCTCCTGGATCTCCAAGTAATCATCCGGCCTTTACGGGAGCGAGGCTCGGGCGTCAGGCGGCTTCCTCCACTTCTCTTTCTATGTCCTTAGTGCTCAGCAGTCCACTAGCAAGTCTCGGCGGTGGAATACGTCGGAAAGCTGGGGCACGGAAGGTTACATTCCGTGATTCCATGACTTGCTTCAGCCGTTCACGAGAATTCAACATTAAATCTCGTAATCAACTCCTCAAAGAGTTGATCGGTACGGGCGATCAAGTGGGTAAATGCGCCATACGTAGTAGCCTTTGATAAAAGTTTCTTTCAATCTCTCCCAATGTTCATTCATATCAGCCGGCACCCACTTATCCACATGCTTTGAATCGGTTGTTGCTTGATGTGGGGGCCCCGATGAACTTAGATCCTCTCGGGATCCGCCTTCTTGTATCGGCCGTTGGTTTATCGAGATAGGCTTTTCATTCTTGCCGGGTCGGCCATCCTTTTCTTCTCACGGAGAGCGGTCGCTCTAGTGTCTCCTCGTCCGAGACTCGGTCCTTGCGGCGTCGCCTCCCGGGTTGTTTGATCTTCTCGCTATCTACTCGGGTGTAAGAGTAGATATGGGAATACTACGAGCGAGTAGCTTTGATTTCGATCGGAAGAGCCTTAGCAAATTCTTCTTGGGCTTTCTTCTTTTGCTCTTCGACTTGTATTAATGACCTTTCTCTTTCCTTTGCCCCCGACGGCTTTGCCCTTAGGCTTTTTTTTGCTTGTTGCCTCCTCTAGCCGACGCTCCCGGTCCGAACTTGTCTTGCAGCTCTTGGGCTATTCCGAGGTCGAATGCCTCTTGCTCCGCTTTTGATTTAAACTTCTTGATCGGGGAGGAAGGAGTAGTGGATTCGATAGCGATTTCCTTCCCCGACCTCTCGCGGCGGCTTTTGAGACTCTTCTTCTTCGGTTGGCTCTTCAAGGAATTGAGCGATTTCGTCTATGTGCACAGGGGAAGAGGAGATGGGGGTGGCTTGTAGTGGGAAATCAAGGAGAAGGACCTCGATAGATGTACCTTTACGAGTAGTAGGTCCCGCCTCCGGGCCTGTTCCCCCCGAATCTCTGCGGTGAGGGCTCTACTGGCCGAGGAGGGTCTGCCTCTCCCGAGCTCGTCCCTCAAGGATCCGGACGTCGGTTGTATCCGTATCGGGTTCATCTTTCACAATATCTTCCCCCTTTTTGGCATCGGCAATATTCGCCGGGGAGGTGCGGATAGCTTTTACGTCCCGCTCCGATTGTGCACAAAATCTTTGATGCGGGTAAGCGTGTCATCAAAATCACCGACCAAGTTACGGTAGTTTTCCCAGTCTTTCTCCCGATCGGCTCTAGATTTCTTCAAGCGAGCGGTCGACTCTGACGGAGTTTCAGCAGAGCTTGATCATTTGATTCTCGTCATTTCTTTACGAATGGCTTTTAAGGCCTCGGCTGTTGCTTGATGGCCGTTTGAAGAGAGGTGGTTGCTATCTTGTTTCTCTCATCAATGAAGCCTTGAATTGTTTTCATGGCTTGAGTCATTTGCTCCGAGAAAGTTTTATCTTTGAGTGGCAAGCAGTGCCGACTCTGTCTTTGTTAAATCGGCCTTTTGAGCACTTAGGGCCCGCTCAACTATCTCCTTGAAATCCGGTGAGAAGCCTCTTTAGGGGGGTGGAGATGTCGGCCAACTTACTTAGAGCTTCGTTACGAGCCTTGGTGTACTTCTCCCATTTGAAATGAACATCTTTGGCTAGGAGTCGATTTTTCTCACCTTGGCGTTTGATAGCCCTCGTTGACGAACGTGAGGACACGGAACCGATGGGTTGTATCCGATAAGAGCTGGTTCCGAGCCTCTCGCTCGAGAACGAGATCAAGCTGCTCCCTACTTGTGCCCGGAGCGGTTGTAGCCTCACCGGGATGTGACTATGGGTGGTGTTGGGCTCTTCTCTTGGGGAGTTTGTCCCTCTGCAGATTCTCCACAGGTGCCGCTTCCTTGGGTTGGCCATCCATCTCCTCATCTTGATCATCATTATCACCTTTATCGAGAAGGTGGAGATGGGGGCGGAGCTGTTTCGATCGGAGCTCTCAAGCTCGGTAAATAGAGCATTGCGGCCCTCAAATCTTCGAAAGACGCCACATCGGTGGCTCTCCGAATCCATCTTGGCTTGGAGCTCTTGCTCCTCTGTCGATAGCTCATCCGGTGACCTGTGGGATTTGGCAAAGTCAATAAGAATGTCCCGGTGCGAGAAACCTTAAGAGCATCCGAGCTCTTGTCCTTCTTGCTATTTCAACCGGATCTGCGTGCTCGGCAATTTTTGGTATCTCTAGTGAATCTCGATTGCAGGCACGCGATCGAGTGGTGTCGGTTGTTGTCCACTCGGTAGTAGGTTCGGGTGACGGTTCCCTCTTGTCGGACTCTGTTCCCTCGTAGCTGATCACTTGGACTTTGTCCTTGATCGTCGCTCCCTCGATTCCGATTCTGCGAATCGAGTAGTTGCTCCTCTTGAGTAGAAGGAGGAGCCGGGCTGAATAATGGTAAGTGGCTCGAGCCACCTGTGACCTCAGCGAGTCGATTCTTAGCCAACCTCCTCTTCTTTGGTACTTGGACGGTTGGGGGCGGAGCGAGACGCCGCTCTCTTCGGTTCGAGGTGGCCCCTTGCCAATTGACTTTTCCGCTCCGGCCTTTGTCATAAATTTGATAGACTTCTTGTCAAAGTACTTGGAGTCCTCAAAGGCCGAGTTCTCAACAATCGAGTTCCTCCGAACTATGCATTCTATCGAACGGGACATCTTTGTTCCGAATAGAAGTTTACCCACACCTGGCTATCCTCCTCTCGCCGGTGGGTAATGTGGTGAACTTCCGAGCCCGTGCCTTCATCTCGAGTAGTATAATACTCGGCCCAGGTTCACTTCAACCCCATCGTCTATTGCCATCATCAGCTGAATCCTAGGTTTGGACGAGTTGATCATATGATCCAGTGAACTTGTCGAAATGTGCGATACCACGTAAGCTAGACCTCTCATGCGAGGTAGCAACATATTCCTCGATAAAGGCTGTTTTGAACGCCACATCCTTGCGTCCACGGAATTTCTCGCACATATGCATTGATCTCCTTCTCCTTGTATCCAATCGGAGAAATGCCGGAGTTGGGAAGATCGAAAGAGAGAGCTAGAGCATCTTGAATATCGAAGGTAAGAACAGTGACTCCCACTCATCTTGATCGACTTCCTTCGATAAGAGAAGGACGATTCCTCTCCTCCCGACGCTAGAGATTTCCGGTTGAAATAAACTTCGGCGACATGCCGAGGGAGAAAAGCACGGAGGTGCTTCGAAACCAAGCATCTCCAACCCCGAACGCTCCAAAGCGTCAAACACGGGTTCAAGGAAAGAGATCTCCACTTGGCGGAAGGCCAAGGTAGGTTCAAACAGAATCCCGGAGGCTACAATCTCCTCAATGTTGTGCCGGAGTTTGAACGTTCGCCATTGAAATCTCGCAAAACAACATATTAGCACTTGAAAATAGAGTAAGTTAGTAGTTGCTAGCGGACATCCGATACATTACCGTGAAATAGAGCTTGAAAAGAGATATAGCAATGCGGTTTGAATGAGGATGTAAGGAAGGAAACTGAATCGCTAAGAAAAAGCTCTAAGATATGAGAATGGCGAAAAGTGAGGAGTTGATAGAAGATGAAAGATTTTGTATATTGAGTTTGATCTTCGGTTTGAATCGCACGGTTCAAATTTAATCTTTCAAAATCAAGGGGCGGCTAAGATTAAATGTTATAAAAGAATGATTACAATAGCCGCCAAAAAAATAGATATACGTAATAAAGCTAATGGAGAAGACATGCATTAAATGCGCGACGAGAGCATTAATTACGCAGGCGAGGAGTCTCGCCGACCTTTCCTCAAACCTTAAACATAATAAATGGTAAGGAATAAATGCTCCTAGGCAACCGAATGCAAGCGACCGATGCATTAAATGCGGCATGCTTCGAACAAATTAAGTAACGATACTACGCAAACCTCTTCGGCTCAACTTATCACCGGTTACCATCATTTATCGGGGAGGATGGTTGTGCTGATGACCATGTTCTCCCTTGTTGTGTACAAGTGTGCATTTCCCAACCGAGTCACCTGTACTAAGTTTTCTCGACTTTGTCGTGCCGATTCCATACCGATACACATTGTTGCTAAGTATATTATTATCGGTAGTCGGCTTCTGCCGACTTGTCTCGGTAGGATCTAGCAGACCTAGCTCAACCGATAGTTCTCCGAACTTTGTTCTCGGCTAGTGGTTTGGTCGGTATATCTCGCCTCTTTGCTTGTCGGTATGGATTTTCTCCATCCCGATGTCCTTCTTTTCGACATGGTCTCCGATGAAGTGGTGTCGAATGTCCACGTGCTTGCATCCGGTATGTAGAACCGGGTTCCGAGTTATAGCTATTGCACCGTTGGTGGAGTCACGGTAGATGGGCACTTCATCCCGAGTTATACCATAATCTCTCAATTGTTGTCGAAGCCAAAGGATCCGGGCACATCAACTTCCTCGCAGCCCATGTACTCGGCTTCGGTAGTGGACGTAGCTACCGAGTGTTGTTTCTTTGAAAACCACGATATCGGCTTGCTTTCGCCTAGGAACCGACATGTTCCGGAAGTTGATTTTCGATCTATCCCGCATCTGCGTAATCGGCATCGAATAGCTCGTCGGTATTAGATTATCATCGGCGAGGATACCATAACCCGACCTCGGGTGTTCCTCTTAGATATCGCAGAATCTTCTTCGCCGAGTCTAGATGACTTCGCTTGGGATTCGCTTGAAATCTTGCGCATACACCTACAAAGCATAAGTTATGTCGGTCGGCTAGTTTGTTAAATAAAGTAAAGAACCAATAATAGCTCTATAATCGGTAGAGTTAACGAAGCTCCCTCTTTGTCTAGATCGATTTTAAAGTTCGTGTTCATGGGGATCTTGACCGGTTTGTTTGGAATCACGGCCCGAATCTTTTGAGAAGATCTCGAGTGTATTTGGCTTGATTGATGAAGATTCCTTCGGCTGATTGTTTTACTTGAAATCCAAGGAAATAATTCATCTCTCCCATCATGGACATCTCGAATTTCTCTTTCATCATCTTCTCGAACCTGGCGACATATAACTTCATTTCTCGCGTAAAAATGATGTCGTCCACGTAGATTTGCACCGGTAGAATGTCATCTTCCGACTTTATGCTTGAATAGGGTGCGATCTACCGTCCCCTTTTGAAAACCTTTTCAAGTAGAAAGTCCGATAGGGTATCATACCAAGTCCCGGGTGCTTGTTTTAACCCATACGAGCTTTCCTAAGTCTCGTACACTGATGTCCCTGCGAAAGCCGGGCGGTTGTTCCACGTAGACTTCTTCCTTCGATGCGCCGTTCGGAAAAGCTGACTTCACATCCATCTCGATATACCTTACATCTCCGATGTGTTGCATAAGCTAGGAAAAGACGAATGGCTTCCAATCGCGACCGGAGCAAATGTTTCATCAAAGTCAATTCCCTCTCGCCCGATTTGTATCCTTTAGCAACTAGTCGAGCTTTATTTCGACAATGATGTTGTTTTCATCTCGCTTGTTCTTGAAGACCCACTTAGTTCCAATCACGTGCCGATGTCTAGGTCCGTCGACAAGCTCCCAAACTTCATTTCGACGAACCGGTTCAGCTCTTCTTGCATAGCAATGACCCGGTCAAGCATCTTTAAATGCGTCCTCTATCGATCGAGGTTCTTACGTAGACGAGAAAACAAGAGTAAAGTGAGCTTTCTCCTTGAATTAATCTTGATCTCGTCCTTATAGTTGCTTGATGGATCTCCAATGATAAGATCTCGAAGAATGAGCATCGAGCCACGAACGCCCTGAGTCGGGCTTCTTCTTCGATACTACTTACGCACGATCGTTAGGTGTATTAGGCATTTCGATAATCTTGTTTTGTGACCGTAGTAATTCGGTAAGAAGGTTAGGATCTACCGAGTTTCCGGGGTTCGGGGGCATTTAGCTCGGGAACATTAATCGTTCCCCCCCGAGTTTATATTCTCGGTAGAGGTCTCGGTTACCACGGGGGCTTCCTCATCAACCGAGGTTACCTGTTGTTGATTACGTTCGATAGAATCAACTAGGTTAGCTACATTGCTTGTTGGTTGAGTTTGAATTTCTTCATCTTCCGACTCATCATCCCAACAATGCTTGGATCTTTTCAGCTTTGTCATTTAGTTCGAGATCCCGTAGCTTGCTTTGCCGACATCCTCGGTGTTTGACTTTGTATCTTTCCCCGTTCTCGTTAACAAATTCATCAAAAACAACATGAGGGCTTTCCTCCACGCAAAGAGTTCGATAGTTAAAAACTCGAAGGCTTTCTCGACTCGGGAGTATCCTAAGAATACTCCTTGATCGATTTGCTATCAAAGACCTTCAACCGATCTTTCCCATTGTTGTGGATAAAGCAAGGACAACCAAAAACATGAAAATGAGAAATAGAAGGAATTCTCCCTTTCCACGGTTCGTAAGGCGTCTTCATGTGTTGCTTTGTGTCGGTAGTGAGCGATTCCGAGTGTAACGGGCGGTGTCGGTAGCATCGGCCCAAAACTTTGAGGGTAGTCCGAGAATCTGCGAGGAGCGTTCTTGCTTTGCTTCTTTGAGTGTTTTGTTCTTACGTTCGGCAAGTCCGTTCTGCTGAGGGGTGCGAGCGGTGATGTCTCGTGCTTGAATTCCCTCTTTATCGCAAGTATGTCTTAACTACCGAGTTTAGAAACTCTGTTCCTCCGTCTCGAGCGTATCTTCTTATTCTTGATGTTCTTTTCCACACCGAGTTTCTTGATGAGATTAGGTAACTCGGTCCGAACATCGATTTGTTGGCAATGAAGATGACCCAAGTATATCTCGAGTAGTCGTCTCATGACGACGAGGGCATACTTCTTGCCTCTTATAGTCATTGGAGAGACGGCCCGAATAAGTCCATGTGAAGCGGTGAAGGATTCCATCGGTGGAAGGTGACGGAATAGGTGGATTGCTACTCTTTGTTTGCTTTCCCTTCGTGCACGCTTCACAATTTCTCGTCTTTGATAAACGATTCGTTGGGCGGTCCTCGACTTTAGAGTTCTTGACAAGCTTGTTCATGGTCTTGAAGTTCGAGTGGTTGAGTCTCTTGTGCCATAGCCACTGACTTGTCACCCGATTTAGTCCGTGCGAGCAAGCAAGCCTCGGGTTACTGCGGTATTCCGGTTTGCAACATAGATGTTCTTCCTCCGCGAACTCGATAACACTGTTTTCCCCGTAGATTTGTCAACAATATCACGAAACCGGCGTCAAAGATTACTCGTTAAGATTATCACGAATTGGTGATCGAAAGGAGATTATGTTGAAGTCCTTCAACATATGTTACTCTTGGAGCCGTGGCGGTCCCAATGTTCGGCGTTCCGTATCCCCTTGTGTAGCCTTTGGAATTGTCACCGAATTCAGTGCAGGACCATCTTCTTGCACGTAGTTGGTCGGCGAGCTCTTACGGTAGGTCATGTGTCTCGAGCGGCCGCCGTCCACTATCCACGGGTCCTTATGCACCTCGGCCTCTTCTCCGGCCATCGAACGGTATTCGGTCGACTCATCGGAGAACCGTCTCTGCGACCTCAACTCGCGACGAACGCGGCTTCATCTTCGAAGAATACATGAATGTATCCTCCTCAATTGAGTTGTCGGATATCTCTCCGGCTATATAGGCTCGCCGTCTCTCGGCGAACTTCTTTCTCCTGGCTCGCCGTTCGCTCTTTGAGCGGTCGAGAGTTCGGGACAATCGTGCGATAGTGTCCCTCCTTCTTGCGGTTGTAGCGGGTAGATGTTCTGCTTTGCTCTTACCAGTGAGTCTTTAGATGGATGCGGCGCAGACTCCGATTTCCCGCATTCGGTAGAAGGATTAGATTCTTCTTTCTTATGATAGTCTTTCTTACCCGAGGAAGAATCTCGGTTGTATTTCCTCGGCTTTCGACTCTCTCCTTTTCCCTCGATATTTGAGAGCCATCGGTGCTAGGCCGGTCGGGGCCTCGAAGTCTCGGAAGACTTTGCTGCGATGTGGCCACGGCTTTGCTTGAGGAAATAGGCTTGGCTCGGTATTGCTGACGTTGCCTTGAAGGCGTGGTCGAACCGTGTGTCGGTGGAGCGCTTAAGCACTTTTGGGGTAGGCTATGCTCGAATTCCTCCGATTTTAATTCCGAAAATATAACATCGGGAGTTAGAGCATTTAGATCGGAGCGACGTAAATAAGTAGCAAATGGAAGCCACTTCGTCGGGGCAACGCTCTCAAGATCTTGGTGTTCATCTCCTTGTTGGTGAACGACCTCCCCAACCCATTGATAACATTGACTTGATTGGTGAATCCGACACTCGGCTCGTCAATGGTTTCGATGAGGCTCCATTGCAAAGGCATCGAACTTCGAAGCTCTAGCTCGAGCTTGTTCTCTTTGATCCGAGGGGTTCCATGGCTCGGTACGGCCCAAGGCGTCCCATAGCTCTTTCGCCGTTTTGCAATCTTGTACCCTTCCGAGATGTGAGTCACTGAGCGTAGTCAGTATGGCATTACGTGCAACTCGATCAAGGTTGTGCAACTTCTTTTCTTCAGGCGTGAAGGCAGATTTGTCTTTGGGAACCTTAGCACCAGTTTGTGCTCCCACGCCTCCTCCAAAGGCGGCAAATACTACGGCGTCGATCATGGGAATGATCGATCCTGACTCTAGGACATCTGACATGCTGTCGTGGAGTGACGTTAGGTGTGCCTCCATACGTACGCGCCATACCGTGTAGTTCTCTATTGAGAACATCGGCACCATCCTAATACCTGACATATTAGACATTGTAAGAGTAAGAGTATAAGGATGCTGAGAAGATGCTTATGCAGTGAAAACGGTTTTCAGGATCAGTTCGAGAGGACCAGTATTTCAGAACCGGCGATCAGTTGAACACCGAAAGCTCTGATACCAATTGTTGGTCCGGAGACGAAAAGTCAGGTGTAGAGGGGGGGGGTGAATACACCTGAGCTCTGTTTCTTTTTCTCAGTGAAGGTCAGCTGAAGCTGATGTTTGCAACTGATGAACAGTGCCAAGTAAGCCTTCGATCACTGGGGGTCAAAGTGAGTCGGCTTCGAGCTCTTCTGCCGATCGATGTCGGTATTACGAAACTCCGGTCGGAGACTGTAGTGCGGATAAGTGTTAGGCCCGGAGTCGTCTCTTTTGAAAACGCGTTTTTGCAAGTTAAATCTTTTGGCTGTGCACTTTATAAAATACGTTTTATGCAAACTTATGATTTTCAAGTCAGTTGAATGCAATACAATAAAACGATAAATGAACACAAGCGATTTAACGTGGTTCGGATACGCAAGATCCTACGTCCACGGTCCCCGAACAAGGCGGGAGAACTTGTTGATTATTCCCGAGCAAGCCTCGAGCGGGGATACTGTGCACTGGACAGTTCCCTCTAAGTTATAGTCCTTAGCGACTTTACAATCCAAACCTAAGTTTAGAAGGGAGGAAATATTCTCCAACTGAGAAGGAGTTCTTACAACAAGAACAATTCACTAAATGTGAACTCCTTCGGATCTAAGCTATGAATCTAGCAATGAGCTTAGTCTAGAGAGGATAGAGATCAAAGTGCTCTAGAGAGATGAACTACAAGAAGTATTCTATGAAAACTAGTTCGTCTCTGGATAAGCTTGAAGGTTCTAGAGCGTTGTGAGTTTGAATTATTTCCCTTGATTTCGCGTATATTCCTCTTGTCGAAATCTTCAAATCCTTCTCTATTTATAGTTGTGAGTTGTGACATATGTCCGTTGGAGACAACGATGCCACGTGTCACAAGCGTCCAAAGAAAACGGCCACTATTCAACTTTGTTGCGGCGGGGCGGTTAATGCGGCTGTTCATGAGAGCACTTTCTTGTGTAGAGTAGGTAAGCGTTGTCGGCTTCTCATTGGTCGAGGTTTGTAGTTGGTGAGTGTCGAGTTGACCGTTCAAACTACCTCGTATGTCTTCTGCCGAACATTTGAAGGGACTTTAAGTCTTTGGGTCGCTTTTACGTCGGATACGGTACTCGAAAGTCTGTCTTCTTCGGTCGAGTCGTCGGCCGATAAAGTGAGCTTCGATAGTCGGTTGGTCGATCGCGAAGGTATACTGCTTGCACCGTGGTTCTTCTACCGATGACCATCGGCTTGTAGAGAATGCTTCTACCGAGGTCCGGTCGGCTGATGCGGGATCTTCAACCGAGTTTGATATCAGCGGCGACGAAGAATGCAAGCGATTACACGATGACGTGGGGTTCTGAAAAGTATCTTCAGCTGAAGATCAGTTCAACAACTACCCCGTACAGGACTTAGACAAAATAATAAGCATTACATCAAGTCTAACCTATACATCAGCTAATCCTATCGACACACTAATCTACTGATATCAGCTCGGTTTTGGGATCTTCAATTCCATAGTACTACTATGATTTCCCCCAATTTCTTTTAACCCTAGAACAGCTGAGTATCAATCTACTGACTCATATCCAACATACTACCATATTTCTACGGGCTAGCAACTGAAGATCCTCTTGCTCATATGAGGGAGTTCTATGCTACACTGGGGATTATTCCTCTCAGCGGGCTCACTACTGATCAATTGGGAAGACGATTGTTTCCCTACACTCTGAAAGATAAAGCCAAGAATTGGTTGCACACACTGCCTCCTAATTCTTTGAGGACAATGGAGGACGTGTTCAAAGCATTCACGGAGCGATACTACTCCCGAAGCAAGAGTCACGAGTTGAGGCAGCAGATTGCTACTTTCTCCCAATTTGACAATGAGACATACCATGAAGCTTGGGATAGATTCAAGGGACTCCTCATCCAATGTCCACATCATAATTACCAGATTGCGATGCTGAATAAGTTCTTCTACAATGGACTGCTCTTACCGTGTCAGATTATGGTTGACAACATGGCTCCCGGAGGTATTCTTGCACTGACCCCAAGTGCATTGCATGAGCTTTTTGAGACGTTGAAGGCTCGTTCAGTATTAAGAAGTCAGAGTGTGAGACAACGTGGAACGCAGGATGTGCGGGCTGCCTATGCGGATGATACTCTTAAGGAGCTTCAACTGCTTAGACAAGAAATCAAGGAGCTCAAGCAAAGACAAGTGCAAGCCCTAAAGATTGGCGAGGTATGTACCATTTGTGATGATCCACAACACTCAACCGCCCAGTGCCAGTTTAATATCATCCACAATCAATTTCAAGAGGAAGAAGCTAACAGGGGACAAGGCCTCAGACACCAGGAATGGGAAGAGAGAAGACAATATCAGAGGCCGCAGCAAAATTTTGTCCATAAGCAGCAAGGGTACAATCCTAACTACAAGAGTTACCAGGATTATGGAGGGAGGAATACAATTCCGCAGCAAAACTTTGGAGGCACATCATCTTCTCGCCCTCAGCCAAAGATTGAGGACACTGACAAGAATTCCATGGCCATCTTGCAAGACACCTTAAACTCCTTTATGAAGAGTTCTAAGGAGCAAATGGAGACACTTACCACTACTATCAGGAACGTGGAAGCCAATTCCAACAATTTGGGGACTCAACTTGGCCAACTAGCACGGGAAGTCGCTTTGCTTAAAATGCAACAAGGGGAACTACCTGGACAAACACAGCAAGCAAAGGCTATCCACGTATTGAGGAATGACAAGGAGATTGAGAAGCCAGATTATAGTCCTGAAGACTCATCCCTTGAGGAAAAAATCAAGAAGGATGGCGTAGTCGAAGAGGATGAAGAAGCCTTGACTGAACAAGCCAAAGGAAAAGAGAAGGATCATGTAGGAAAACCCACTTTACACAAGGCGAGTAACCCATACAAGCCTCATCTACCATTTCCCGGGCGTCTGAAAGGAAGCAAGCAAGATAAGCAATTCTCTACCCTTTTCAATATACTCTCTAAAGTGAAGATCAATCTGCCGCTCTTAGACCTCGTCAAGAGTATTCCTCCCTCCATAATCCTGGTAACTCTTGTAGTTAGGATTGTACCCTTGCTGCTTATGGACAAAATTAGCAAACATGTATCGAACACAGGGTACGTAGATTTTAAACATTAAATTCCTATAAATCTATGGGGTTTGGTTAGCGACCACGTAAATTTTGGAGGTTTTCTAAACTAAAACAAAAATTAAACAACTGAAAATAAATACGGAATAAACGTATGCAAAGAAATGGGTCCAGCAAGATGATTCACACACACACAATCGATCATCGACACTAAAGATAAATTAATCCCTATAGATCAATCAATTGTAGGACACCGTAATTAAACTGACACATCCCATATTCCCCCTGAATTATTCGATAGTCGTCATGGTGGGCATTGAAACGACTACTTCTCTAAATTAGATGCAACATACGTTGGTGGGTAATCAATAGATTTAACACCTAATCAGCTTTAAAAAACTAAGGGAACCCGATTTAGGAGCCAACTCGTATGGTGGACATCTAATAGTCTCCTACCAAATTAATCTTATTGTTCAAAGAACAATTGTGCTACTTATTTAGCCTAATCTTATGAGAAATGATGGAAGTACTAAATTAGCTATGAATTAAACTAACCTAGGATGATCAAGCTTAGATTAACTAACTGATTAATTAACCAAGATTAATTCGAAATCTAAGTGATTAGTTATTAATACCTAAGTCTAACGACAACATTAAAATGTGTGCTTCGCATCTCGCCGGCCCTTAAAGATTTAGCTACGCATACAGGTCTGATTGGGCAGGCGAACGACAAAACTCCGCAGAATGCAGAATATGTTCAAACTCGAAAATATCATGCACGAATTTAAAACAACGAACAACAACAAAACCAAAAATCAACGACGAACGAAAATAAAAATTGAAATATTAAGAGTACCGAATGATTAAATCTGATCCTTGGTTCAAAAGCAATAAACGTCTAATCTCCAAAAGCGAATAAAACCAAAGATAAGTGTTGTTTCTTCCTAATCTAAACTATGGTGATGAACGATTGAACTTCTTCTTCGCTGTTGTATTTCTCTTCTTCTCTCCCTCGGTCAGACTGATGAACTCGTACCTAAAGATTGTCTCCAAAACTCGTCTGTCTCTCCTTATATATATATGACGGCTCTTTTTCCTTGTAGAAGTATGGTTTTTGATAAGTATGGAAAGATTTTAATTAGATAAATAATATCTAATTCTTTCCATATCTTCTCCTTCCTTATCATCCACCTTCCTTTCTTGATATTTTCGTCTACGAACACCCCTTTAACTCTCAAAACACGTCTGACACGTCAGCATCTCGTCATTCGCCAAATAAGCCCGAAAATCTGCAAGACAGCTCAGAAAATACGGCCCAGCTACTCAGGTGGGCGCCAAAACAGACAGAATTTGCATAGTACGAATTAGACTCATCAAGTAACTCTTGCGAACTTAAGAATTTGAACTACGGATTGGTAATTTTTGAATTTATGGTTGGAACCGGAGGATCCGCAACGGCGGGGCTACTATAGGAGAACATTGGCAAACTGTAAAGCAATTGATTCAAGTGGACTCCAATTCATCGCCATGGCGGGAAGCGGCGGACGATAATTGTGTTGTGTTGGGTTGGGTTGTTGGGTTGGTGCACATCTCCACTGAGATTTCATTGCTTAATTTATTGGGTCTACAATAAAGCAATTGATTCAAGTGGACTCCAATTTATCACAATTCTCAATTGTACAAAACTAAAATAAAACATACATACTGTCTACATTCCCAATTAGGAAAGCTATTATGAAGTAGGGAGTAACTATTATAAGGAGATTTACGATCAGTTCGTACTTTGATTTGCAGCTTCGAGTTTTGCTTTGTGAAATTAAAGTGGAATCTAACTTGGCATAATTAGTTGTGTAGAGTGTGTGAGAGAGAATTGTTTGAGTACACCATGGGCTTGATTTGATGAAATTAATGATGAAGCTCATGACTTAAAGTTGAAGAGAATTCGAAAGCCGTGACACGTGGGGTTTATGGCCTCGTTATAAGTATTGAAATGATTATTCCGGTGGATCATTCAGACAACTAAATCATTCTACGTAAATTAGTCTGGATAGATAATGGATTAGAATCCTGTGTGACCAAAAAGTACAAAACATGCAATATGGTTAGAAAAGTTTTGAAATTGCTTTAAAATGTTTAAATCCGATTGGCTAAATAAAAAGTATACAATCATTTCATGAAATCAAATTGACCAAAGACCACGACCAAATTATGCCGGGAGCGAAAATCTACTTTTGAATATGCTTTTAAAATGAGAGATTTAATTTTAGTATAGAAATTGTTTTGTGTACAATTATACCTTAATTGAAACCTTAACCTCTATGGATGAGTGGTATGGAATAGGCACAAGTAGTGACCTTATTAATTTATGTTTTGTAATTCAGTATAAAAGTGATTAGAAAGCTTATATTTTTATTAAGGTGACTATCAAACTTATACAATTTCTTATAAATTTACCAATTTTATATATTCACACCTCGGATAATTAGAATATAAGAAATGCTGTAGCAAGGGAGCCATTTATGATCACATAAATCATATTTCAATTGCTAGGAAAGTAAATTAATGGTTGAAATTAGTTGGATGTCCTAAGTTTGTAATCATGTCGATATAAAAGTCATTGAGACAGTTGGGGTCCTTTAAATTGTGCATGCCATAAGGAATAAAAATATTTATTAATAAATAAAAATAAAGGAGGTAGCAATGGACCCAGAGTTTGAATGTAAAGTGGTAAATGTACATATAATGGTAGTGGTAAAGGTCGACACTGGATTGTTCCTTTGGTGAAGTTCAAATCCAAAGGAAATTAAAGTTGTAAGTAATGAAAAGGGAATAATTTTTTGCACAATATATTAATATCTAAGTCATGATTTAATTTGGATTTATAATTATTTATGTTTGGTAGCTACCGTGGCCTATCACCTTGTCATTGCTATCTCCACCGCCCACTTCCACCTCTCTACCCTATTCTCTATTGTATAGGGATTTTAATGATCTTCTTTAAAGAGGCTTAGACTTCTCTCTCCCCCACTCTCTCTCTCTCTCTCTCTCTCTCACCACGATCTAAGATAATTATGGAATTAGAACTCGGAGAAATCAAATATGCATTCTTTTCATGTTATTCTTTAATTGTCCACTACAAGAAATACGTCCGTGTTAGTTTTTCGGGTCTAAAATTTTAATTTCATGTAATGTTTGCAAATTATAAAATATCTTGTATTCCAAAAAGATATATCTTGTTAATAACATTTTATTTATAAAAAGAACAAATAACTTATACTATAAATTAATTACTCAAAAATCAAATTAACATAATTCATACAATCATGTGTTATTCTCTTGCTCTACATAAATCAGACAGTTTTAATTGGACGAGAGAATATATTTTATGGTAAAAATGATGAATATGATTGAGATAAAGAGTAATAATTTATGGTAATTATATAAAGGCTATCCCTCACACGCACATAAATAATGTCACGTGCCACATGTCATTACGAAGTTTCTACAGCTCTTTGTATAATACTTATCACATTTAAGTTTAAACATATATGTTCATTTAATTTTTAGACTTTATGCAGTCAACCAAAACCCCTACCAAATTACAATTAATATACCACTCAAAAGTTTCTCGCTTGCTGAAATTCGATGATGCCAAATTGAATTAAAGCAACAAAAAAGCAAATCCTTTAACAGTAAACTCCGATTTACTTTTGATCTAAAAGTTGAAGAAGCAAACCTAACCCAGCTTAAACTGGTTCTCTATAAGATGGTTAATTACAACGTTATATCACTAGAGATTAATACCCAATCCGGTTACATTTTCATGGATCAAATCCTTGATTACTACTATCTTGCCAATGATTTGGATTGAAGGGAGAACCGCCTTCGTTGTTCCTATCGGAAGTGGCTCCGCTCCAAAAACTCGTGGCGGCAGCGGAAGCGGCGGTGGGGTCTGCAGCCGGAGATCTATTTATGAAGCTTTGAGTCCAAGAATATTGTTGTGGAGGCGGCGGCGGCGGTTTGATTGACTGAAGGCCGATGCCTTGCAAGAGAGTCGTATTCGGATCGTATTGGCCAATAGCGCCACCCAAATTAACAGCCGATTGGTTGATTCCGGCGGATAACGAATGCATGGCGGCCAAGGAGGACAGAAACGAGCCGCCGTTGTAGAAAGTATTGCCCATGATCGGAGGCAAAGGCCGCAGCGGCTGAGTCGAATCCGCCGCCGCCGGTGGAAGCGCCGGCGTTCTCGATGGAGATGGGACGGAGGGTTTGGGGCGCTTGCTCTTCCGGTAGCCGCCACCAACGGGGACGTTACGTAGGGTTCCGCCGTGGGTCCAGTACCTCCGGCAGTTCTTGCAGAAGTAGCGCGGCTGCGAGAGGCTGTAGTTGTTGTAGTAACAAAATTTGGTGTTGGATGAATCACAACGCGGACACTTCTGTGGCGGCGGCGGTTGTTGTGGGTGGTGGTTTTGATTCTGTCCGGCCATCTCCGGTAGCTTCACACGCGGCGGCTGTTTGAGCCTCTCTTGATCATTTCCCCGTTGCTCCATATTCACCTATATATATATATATATATATATATATATATATATATATACAAGAGTGAGAATTAATCAATTATTGAGATATATAGAAGAGATTTGAGATGCATGTAAGATTTATTCAACGCAAGAGATATGTATGTAATCCGGAGTTGTCTGTTGGGATTACGAATTTCAGTGGGTCGGCAATGGCGCATCAGGTTTGATTTGATTTCTTCTCCACCTACCCTAATCAGAAACCACGCTTCTCTTCCTCTCTTATAACGTGTGATACAGAAAAAGGCCAACTGAAATTTAAGAATAAATCTTTCGTGCAATCTGCACGGATTTACTTATGCCCGGAGGTAAGTGAGGGAGAGAGAGAAAGTGAAAAGGTATGTGAGAGAAGGAGAATTTCCACCTGCCACTTTTCTGTTCTTCACCTTAATACTTGAGAAAAAGAGAGAATATAAAATAGGGGAGTTATTGAACGGACTCCATAGCTTAATAATCAAGAAGGTAAACTCTTCTCTCTCTCGATCAAACAGCAGAGAACTAAGAGAGACAAATATATAGATCATAAACATATTCATTGAAAACTTACGGATTAATTTGTTCAACCTTTCATATATCACTAAGAAAAAATAAAAGCCTTTTCGCTCAATTCTGCTCTATGATCGGTGATCGGAGGTAGGAATAAAATTGCATGGATCGATGAAATTAACTAACCTTAATCGGAATGACAGCGCAGCAAAGAAAGACGTACGACCGAGAAGATAAGTGTTAGCGTGTAGGTAGGAGGGAGATGACGGTACAGTAGGGGGTGTAAAATGGATGGACTACGGTGCAGGGTGACTGGCGGCCGGCGGCTGCTCTGCCTGCTGGTGGCGAAAGGGGTGCCTGGGTGGTGGCTGTGTCAGCTTTATTGTCTTCCTCTTTTCATTTCGACAATTACTCCCCCTCTCTCTCACCCCACTATCATCTTCACTTTTTCGGATTCTTTTATTCTTCTATATTCTGAAATCACTTCTGAAATCACTTGAGAAAATTTGTGTATTTTAATGTTTCATTTTCATTATTAAAAAAATAATACTATGTGATATTTATAAAATAATTATAATAATTATGATATAAAAGAGTATAAATGATGGAAGTTTTTTTTATTTTTTTATTATTTCTCAAGTAAATTAAACGAATAAATATATCTATTTTCATTTTCTGGGATAGGTGAGTATAAATATTTTTTTTTCTCTTTAAGTTTTAACTCAAATTTTATTATTATATTATAAAGAGTAATGTTAAGTAGCAGTAATTGTGGTGTTGTTAATAATAGTTATTCGTTAATAAGCATACGGCCTAACTCCATAGATTTAACTTCTGATTTGACATGCTAGACATCTCAAATTTTAATTGTGATAATAGTATTTGTATAGTAGAAAAAATAGAGAATATATTAAGTGTATTAAAAAACTAAAGTATGATACTGAAATACATACAGTTTGCAATACCCAGCTAGATGTTTTTTATGGTCCCGGATGTACTTGTCTTCGTACGCTTTATCTTCTCTCACATTTAATTGTCTGAGCGGCCGGCCGATCGCACTTTTCCATTCTTTTATTTTTGTTAGAAAATTGTTTCTAGTTTATCAGGTCGTCACTCGTGCAACACTCTGAAATTAAGTGAGCTAATCCATATACAAAAGTAACCCTAATCAAAATTAATCCAACCATTATCCACTAGTATTATTTACAACTAATAGCATTTAGAATAGTTTGTATTTTTTTTTTTGATAACGATCGCTACCTTTGGTGCGCACAGGGTAAACCTCGCTCTTATACAATAGCGTGTCCAGTAGGAATTGAACTCATGACCTTTCGGTCCCGGGCCACCCACCTTCACCACTACGCCATCCCATGGGGACGAATAGTTTGTATTCTTTTTCTTTTTTTTTTTATTCATGGAACCCGCAGCCGCTACCTTCGGTACGTACTGAGTAAACCACGCTCCTTGTGCCGTAGCCTGCAAACCACACAGGAGGGTTCAACCACCCTTAATGTGACATGGTGACAGGCAAATCACATAGCGGTCTTGGTGGGAATTGAACCTAGGACCTATCAGTCCCGGGCCACCTACCTTAACCACTACGCCATCCCATGAGGACAGTGGTGATAGTGGGCCCTCCTCAACATGGAAATATATTCACTAATCAACTTTCTAATATACCACATTTCTGGTATACTGACTTAAAATCGATTTTAATTAGAATCATTTCGAAATTCAATTGTGAATTTTGGAAACTCACCAACTAGCACAATATATGAAATTTATGCCTGGTTTTAGAACCTTCATACCAAACGGCTTTACCTTACGGTCTTTGAATTCTTAATTTATAGATTAGATTGATAACCCCAACTCAGTTTCTTTTTTTAAAAAACCCATGCCACCTTAGTGATAAATGGGATCACAAACAGTGGCGTAGCTGAGTTTGAGGTATTTAACTGTAATTTTTTATTCAGAATTGAACTTTGGTTCAGTGGTAAGATAGTTTGATAATTTTTATAGACTGAAGATGTGAATTAACTTCCATTTTCACAAATGCGTAATTATTTAGCCCCCAACTAATGTTGTGAATTAGCTTCCCTTTTCTAAAGGGCGTAATTATTTAGCGCCCACTAATATAAATCTCTAGATACACACTGATCACAAATGACATCCAACACAAGAATAGTCCAAAAACAAAACGCA
Source organism: Lavandula angustifolia (assembly GCA_028984105.1). Lineage (NCBI taxonomy): Eukaryota > Viridiplantae > Streptophyta > Magnoliopsida > Lamiales > Lamiaceae > Lavandula > Lavandula angustifolia. The sequence continues at coordinate 20,818,306 of CM054810.1, read as the reverse complement.
AGTCTGCCGCGACAGAATGGGAAGTTGGAGACTTCAAAAACTCCACGTTTTTTGTATTGCACGTGATGCGACTCACGTGACAGCTAGAATGACCAAATGGGGCGGTGATATTGACTTCCAACTCCCAACTACTCCGTCTTGCTTTTGTACTGTCATGAGATGGACTATTTGGACCCGAAATAGGGCCCATAACTCGACCCAATATGTCTATTTAGTGGGTCCATAATCCCGGCCCAATAAATCAATTTAATCTCAGCCCATAACTCGACCCAATAAGTCTTCTCCAATGGTTCCATTTTTCATCAATTGTTATAAACTATATAGAATGAGAGAATAATAGAGAGAACGGAAAAATAGATATATTATTATGAGGATGAAGACATCTATTTATAGAGTATAAGATAGGCTGCTAGGGTTTAGAGATATTCATCATATATATAGTAAATCTTATTTATAACACTCCCCCTTGATGGATCATCCATAAACAGAAATTGCTATCTCGTTAAAACCTTACTAGAAAAACTCAATAGGATAAAAATTGGTCGAAGGAAAAAAACTACAGTTGCTCCACCTCAATATAGTCATTCTTGATCCTTGAGTTGGCCCATATCAATCTTGTGTACCAATTCTTGAATGTTGACGTTGATAATGCCTTTGTAAAAGAATTCGCTAGATTATTACTTGAGCGAATTTGCTGGATGTTGTTGTCGCCACTCTTTTGGAGATCATGTATTGCATTGATTGTTTTATGAATCAATCTCAATGACTCATTTAGACGTGTGTTGCATTGGATGCCTCGTTAAAAACCTTAACTAAGAAAATCATTTGGGAAAAAAACTTAGAAAGGAAAAAAGAGTACAACCATTTGACCTTCAGGGTCATTTGACCTTTAGGAGTCAGTCTAATCTTCAAGATTATTTGCTGTTACTCCCCCTCAAGATAACAATCTTCAGGGTTATCTTCAAGGTCTACACTAATATGTGCAACACAAGTTAAATTATCATCATAGATAATAGCATGTTTGTCTCGAAGATAACAAAGGATGGTCAATACCATTTCAAATCCTCAAATTGCACATAAGTAAGGAATTTCTGGTCCTAAAACATCTTTGTTATCTTCTATAGGTCTAAATGAGTCTTCATCCACTTCAAATGATTGAAGCAACCATTAGGTAGTTATGTGGATGCGATACAATAAAAATTTCTTTAAAGACCTTTTAGGTAAGCTGACTAGTGTAACTCCATCAGGGAGATGCTCGATCTGTAGGTCGAAACAATTATTAGTTCAACCTAAGTCTTTTGATTATAACTCCGTCTTTAGGCATGAGTTGATTTCCTTAAGTATTTTTATACATAATGATTCACATATCCTCTTCAGGAGGAATTTTGTGTGATGTGTTCTAAATTTCTATTCCGCGGACTTTTTATCTTTAGCACCAATAAATTTCTCACGCTTCTGGCGTCAATGAGAATTAATTGATTTATTTTGTTTATGAGGAACTTCAGTTCTTTCATGGTGCATATACAATATGTATATGAGATTTTAGACACTCTTTTTGCACTAATAATTTGATAAGCTTCTAGTTCATAGTGCGTGAATCTAAATAATTAATCCAACGATATATTTGCGACATTATATCATTTGTATTTCATATTTCTCCCTAATGCCGACAATTATATGAGTTGTATTATCAATGAATAAAATAATCCACAATGGTTTGCTCGATGTAAGTCATTATGACGGAGTATAAATATAAGTATTATGATATTCAAGAGTTTCAATCAAACTCAATGTACCATTCTGTCAATGGATACTCGTCGTTTTTATTATATCATATACGGTTGTACTATTTTAGCCCTTACAATAATTTTTGCAGTCTAAGTGAAAATATCTTTTTGACTTACATGCTTTGAGCAAGTTAAATCCTCCAGGGATCTTCACATATATATCACTATCTAGTGAATCATATTGATAAATAATTACTACATCCATAAGGCGCATAACAAGTCTTTTATGACATACGTAGATTAATCAAATATAACGGCGTCTATTATAGGAGAGTACATAATTAAATCCCCGTCTTTGAGAGAAATATTGTGTTACGAGTATTGCTCTATATCTCGTAATTGTTCATTTCTCTTTGTAACAAAGACACATTTATATCCTTAGGGGATATTTTTTGGATTTTGGAACTACTAGTCCAAATATTTCCAGTTTTCTAGGGAATTTTAATTCACCTTATATGACTTCTTTCCTCTTTGGCCAATTATTTCTATCTTGACAATCTCTTATAGATAGTCGTTGAGGATCATCTTTTATCATTTCAAGAGTCATAATAAAAGGCGAATATATCGTCATGCGTACACGACGATATTTGATCTCTCCAATATTTTGAGATCTCATTAATTTCAGACGCTTGTAGTTCTTCAGAAACTTCATTTGATTGATTAATCATTTTCGTCATGGTTTGGTTCATATCTTGTACCCCTTTTTCTTAGGCACAAAATTCTTTTAGAACTTCTGGTTCATGACATATTTTGTCTCACTTGTTTTTATGAATGTGTAATACATTCAAGGTGGTAATGTGATAACTTTTCTTTTGTTAGCTTCTGGCTAAATACAAAAGAATCACTACCTTCTTATATAATTTCAAAATATGCTTGAATCGTTCTTCACGAACATGTAGTATTCTTCAGGAATTCAAATTGTGCTACTTTAGGAGCAACAATTTTAGTCTATATTAAACTACTTTAGGCGAAAGACTAATATTTTCGAGAAACTTAATTGCTCTTCAAGAGCATATAGTATTGTTTGAGAATATCAATTGTGTTACTTCGGGAGCAACAATAATAACAATCCAATAACCAATATTCACCCATCAATGAATTGCTCATCAAAAGTATGTAATATTCTTCAGGAATATTAATTATGTTACTTCAAGAATTACAAATGATAATTCATTAAATAAATCAAAGAATTCACGACATCAAGTATTCACAATTTGAAAGCATAATTGATTGAGTGCATGTTTAATCATATTAATGAATCTAAGTATGCTCTCGGCCATGATTATTATTATTATTATTATTATTCCTAAAACATTAACCATGTAATTTATTCATGGATACGAAACATATAGAATTTATATTAATAATATAAAAAGATATTTTATTAATGATGTACTTCAATTGTAAGCGGTTGATACTCTGCGCAAGAAGAAAAACAAAACGGCCCCTTTTCTCAAAATATCTTTGAGCATACTAAGAACAATCGTGCTGATAACGTATTATAAACTATATAGAATGAGAAAATAATAAAAAGAATGGGAAAATTGATATATTATTATAAATATGGAGACCTCTATTTATAGAGTATTAAATAGGTTATTAGGTTTAGAGATGATCATCATATATAGTAAATCTTATCTACAACATAAATTTAATTCCTATTCTAATCTTGAAGTAAAAAAGATAATTAGATTAATGAACATATAGTAAATTTAAGATACAAACCAAGCTTCAGAACAAAATTGAAATTATATTATTCTTCATATTAATATCCATATCTGAAAAAAAAAATCATCGGAGAAGATATTATTAGGTGATTATATTTAGAAAAGGCTTTTGCAGCAGTAGCCAAAACAAAAAAAACACAAACATATCTAGCCTTCAACTAAAACAAAACACAAATATAGTCATTTTGTCTTTTGTGGAAGGGACTTGTCTCGTCAACATTTTTTTTTCGTTTGAAACGCCTAGGGCCGATGGACGGCCGAAGGTGTGTGACTATCGGCCCTCCATCGGCCGAGAGAAAATGGCCGAACCCCCCCATCGGCCGAGCCACTAGTATATTGACTAGAAATTTAGGGTTGAAGGGGGGCCGATAGGGGGTTGTCCATCGGCCCTTCCATCGGCCAAGAGAAAAAAGGCCTAACAACCCCCATCGGCCGAGCCAGTTGAATATTGATGGCTCTAAGGGCCGATGGAAGGTGCAGTTGTGGGTCTATGGAAGGTGCAACTTTTTCTGCTGAATTGACTAGTCGGATTTGATATTCACATGCACAAAATTGAGGGCCGATGGAGGGTCGATGAGGGGCCGAGGGCGGGGCCGATGGTGGGCCTATTGAAGGTGCAGTTTCAATTCAGTTTTTGTATTGAAATGACAATTCGGCCTCAATTTTCATAGGGCCGATGGAGGGCCGAGGGTGTACTATGTAGACGAATTTATTGGCAATTGGATCACGTGAAACTTTACATAAAATTTTTGCTTATAAGAATGAGGATGGCAATTGGATCATTCACAGATAAAAATCTTCAATTTCACTTCCACTCTTCTCAATTCGTCACAACAATTTGAAAAAGATGGCCGATTTTCGAACGATTATTGTGAAATTGAACGGCGAATTCGATGATGAGTCGAATTATGTCGGTGGCCATGAGTTCATGGTTTACATTCCTTCAAACAATATTTCACTCGAATATCTTCGACAAAGCATTGATCGGTGGCTTAGTGCTTATTCCCTTCCGTTCAACTACTTCATTTACTATATTGCTGCTTCCCGACGAACCGACAGGATGATGAAGACCATTCTGGGTCATGATATTGATCTTATGCGGTTGTGCTCTATCGACGTAGAGCCGGTTGTGTTTCTTGTGTATCCTCAAGTGTAAAATCCTCAATTTGTTGTCCCCAACCTGAATCAACGGACCGAAGATATTTATAATTCAGAGGTCCTAATTGGTTTACGGGGCAAGGAAGCGGAAGTAGTGTTGGTGTTCGGGCTCCACAAAGGAATGTTCATGTGGAGACAGATTCAGATCGTGAGGCGGATTCGGACTCATCATCCGATGATAATGAGGATGAAGATATTTCTCCCGCCTTGATTAATTATTCGTTACAAGATTTTGCTGTATGGATTCGGAGAGAGGTGGCATGAGTCAACTTATGTCTTTGCTCATTCCAGTAAATCGTCCTCCAACGATGGATGAGACTGTATATGACAACACAGAAGCCGCAAGCAACTGGATACTTCCTATTGTTCCCCTTGATGTATCCGATTCAGTAGTTGCGCGGAACCTAAATAATATTGTAGACGGAACTTTGCATGAAGAATTGATGTTCAACTCGAAAGACGAACTTTATGCTGTTGTCGATCTATTCCATTTGGAAAATGGTGCGAATTTCAGAGTGCAACGTTCGAGTGGTTTCCGTTTGGAATATTTGTGCAGAAGATGTGTTGATTGTCCGTTCCAGCTCCGGGCATACTACAGAGGTGAAAAATGTTGGGAGGTGACAAAATGGGTTGCCAATAACAATTGTACAATTGATTTATCCGGGCTTGCCGAAAGAAGTGTGCGTTCGAAGGCTGTAGCAGCTTATATTGCTCATAGAATGCGCCGTCAGAGCAAGTTAATGAAACCGACTGATATTCAGGCGGATCTACTGGATAAGTTTGGAATACAAGCAACCTACGGGGTGACCATCCGAGCGCGCAATGCAGTTATTTTGATGATTTACGGTGGACATGCTGATTCCTTCAGCAAACTGCCTCAATATCTGCATTTGTTGGAACAAACAAATCCGGGCACTTATACGGATCTTGATGTTGATGAGGATGGTCGTTTTCGACATTTATTTTTGGCGCTTGGTGTGTCGCGTGCCTCTTGGTTAGCCAACCTCCGGAAGGTTATTATGGTGGACGGGACACATTTGAAAGGGAGAAATAAGGGAATATTATTCGTCGCTGCTACTTTTGATGCAAACGAGCAAATATTCCCACTCGCTTTTGGTGTAGGTCTGATTGAAAATGATGTTTCGTGGACGTGGTTTATGATGCGACTGAGAGCCGCATTTCCAACGGATGACTGTTTAGTGATTGTTTCAGACCAACATAAAAGCATAGCGAATGCGGTAAGAGTGGTTTTTCCAGACGCACAACACAGACTTTGTTACTACCATCTCTCGAATAAGCTTGCGAGATACGGTGATTGGGTCATCCGGTTGTTCTATCGAGCAGCTTATGCTTATCGGTCGATAGAGTTCCATGAGGCCATGAACGCTATCCGTCAGAGAAAATCGGCTATTTACGAAAAGTTGATGGAAATCAGATCAGAGAAGTGGTCCAGACTCTTCAGTAAAGGCCGTTATTACAGTCTACTGACATCGAATGCTGCCGAGTCAATAAATTCTCGACTGTTGGAGGCTAGATGACTTCCAATTCTTGCTATGCTCGAGGCAATCCGTCATATGATAGAGTCGTGGTTCGATACACGACGAGTAAAAGTAAGTTCCAGAAACAATCCGTTGACAGAGGCTTCTGAGTTGAGGATGCGGAACGAAGTCGATCTGGCTCGGAGGGGTTTACGGTTACGCAGGTGACTATTGACAAATACAAGGTCGACGAAGGTGAGCGACAGTGGAGGGTCAATCTTCAAGACAAAATGTGTGAATGTGGCATCTGGCAAATCGACATGTTGCCGTGTAGTCACGTTGTCGCCGTTTTATATCATCGCCGGGAAAATCTGTACAATCATATTAATGATTATTATACAACGGCGACGTGAAAGGAGATATATGTCGGTGTGGTTAATCCCTTGCCTCCTCGGAATGAGTGGGGTGTCCTACCGGAAATAGAGGACATTGTTGTTCTTCCACCAATGATTATGCGGCAAGCCGGACGTCCGAGAAATAGTTGTCGTCCTTCCGGGAGCAGAAGCTAGTACATCTGGAACGCGCCGTCGAAAAAAATGCGATAATTGTGGAGAAGAAGCTCACACAAGGCAGAGATGCCCCGTATCTGGAACGACAAATAGCGATTGAAGAGTCGTTTTTTTAACTGATCCGTTTTCTTTTTACTCATTATCTGCCATTCGTGTTAATTATGACAAATTTTATTTTAATTTGATTTATTAGCTAGAAAATTGAAAAAACGGCTAAAATAGGGCCAGAGCCGATACCCTGCCGGGCCGATGGAGGGTTAAGCCATCGGCTCTCCATCGGCCAAGGCGGATATCCTTCGGGGCTGATGGGGGTTTCGACTATCGGCCCTCCATCGGCCCTTATACGCGATAAAGCCCTTCTCGGTCGGGACGAATTGGGGACTCCGCGTTCCCGGATGCGTCAGATTGTACTTATTCATCGTCCAGTAATTAGAAGCCTATTAAAAAAATTAAAAAATAATTTTAAAATGACATTAAAACCCAAAACTCGTAAGATTTTAAAATACGTACATCTAGCAAATGTCCGATCAGTTTGCGGAGGGGCCTCATATTCTGTTTTCTCAACTCAAATATTTGCTGGTCTCCATGCTCGTTGAGTGAGTCATAGAGCTCCAACGTCCAAGTCTCGATACACAATCTGACTGCGACCCAATGGGAGGCGACCAACACCAGGAAAATGACCTATAATTTATTCAAATTAGTGCTTAACAAATATTTTTAAATGATGAACCTGAATGACAAAATGGTATAACTTACGAATTTCGCATCGAACCACAGCGTCTTCGTGACACCAAATCCCTGATCCGCTCCAAACACGGCCTCGAGCAAACCTGGATTAGGGATCCAATCATTATAGTTCATATCGAACCGTTCATGGAACTCGTTATCGGGTTCATAGATTTTTGAAGTTCAAGCGTCGGATAAAGCCGTAGGTAAAAAACATACACATTACCAGGAGAATTAAAAATAAACACATTATAGTTTTAAAAAAAAAACACACATTCAAATGACTATACTTACGAAAACTGTCGAAGACGCTATGATGGTATAGCGTGAATCAGGTGTAGACAACACGTCACGGTCTTTGTCTTGAAGCCTCTGCCGGAGGTAGCATACGTACAGATCAATCATTGTCTGGTCCATGTCGTACTTTGTATTCAAAATATTTTTGAAAAATCCGTGCGACAGCTCATGCTGCGAAACCGTGACATTGGCAGAAACACCAGTGAGCATGAAATTCTCAAAATTCCTCCTCAAAACGTCAGCGACATCAAACATGTGTGGAGCTCCGGTAGGATTGTATCGGCGGCTCACTATGGGCTGCAAATAACATGTATTAAAAAAAAATTACTAAAATATAACTTCAAATCATGTTTGTACCTCAGTGCTTTGTACAATTTTCTGCTCCGGCGGTTGGCTTTCATACAGACGTTGTACATACTGCGTATCAAATAAGTCGAAGACGACCGACTCATATTGCTGCATTTAGGACAAACACGCATGGTCAAATGAAATAAAAACATAATATCAATTTGAATAATAAACCAACAAAATTAAGATACATGTACAGGTGATGGGGATCATGGAGCAGAATAAGGGAGTGGCTCCCAACGTCTGGGGACCCAAACATCTCTCTCCTCGTACATGCTATGGCGCCCCTGATCATAGCCCCGATTAGCCATTCGAGCAGCCACATCCCATGGATCTGCATCGGCAGTCGTCGTGTCTTCCACATCTTCCTGTGGTTGTCCGACATCTTGATTCCAGCTGGGCCACTCATGTACAGTGACCATCCTCCCCCGCGGTGGCTCACATGGTGCAGATGTTTCCTCATCTAACCGATGACTACTGTACTCTATGTTTCACGACTGCAGACTCGTGGAAGTGGATCCTATGCCTTTACCCTTGCCCTTGCCGACTCCAAAGACATTTTTCAACAACTTGCCCACTTTTTTGAAGAAGCGATCCTCGTTCTCCTTCCACCGCGCATCCACTTTGGCTAACAATTCATTCGAACCGTTCATCTATAGTGCAGATGATTCGTTCGTACGTGGCCAGAGTGGAATCTTCATCCCCACGATGCCCGGATGACTCACCCTCCGCCGGTGCACGTTTCTTCTTCGATTTTTTCTTCTGTGCTGCCGGCGCCAGAGCCCGTACACTGCCCTCTTTATCAACTCGTCTCGGCTGTACGGGGGTCGGTTTCGGAAAAGATACACCGATTGAATTCTCTCCAATCACCCTTCTCCAGTATTCAGATAGCTGCTCCACGGGAGTAGGCGTAAGATTCTCATGTGGAGGTGTCTGCATCTGTTCCAAAAGTGAAAAAAAAAAAACAAGTTATAATACATTTCTGTTACTTGTAAATATTTTAATAAATATTTAAAATGTTATTTACCGGCGAGGCGAAGAAAATGATCCATTATGTATTGGTGGCGTGACAAATACCCATTTCAGACATTGGGGCATACCTCCGTCATTCATAAGACGTACACACAGCCGGGCCAAATCTGGTATTGCCTCATATGCCCAGATCTACAATACGATTAAAGATCAGTACAAGTATAAATTATAAAAATTATAATAAATTGAAACAATTAAATATCAATTCGTACCTGAAGGGCCCAAACTGGCCCATACATATTATATTTCAATTTTACTAAATCGAGTCGCTTCGGTGCAAAGCTCATGTAGTGGAGGAGGGCATTGTACGTGTATGGTCCCCATTGAAAATTGTTCCATGCGTCTAAATCGTCAGCAAGAACCCACATCCACGTCTCAAACTTCTTCGTGTCAGCAGGTGCGAAGAAAAACCACATCAGTGCCAATACATTGGCCACCTTTAGATAATCATCTTCGGAGAGGTCACCGAGCTTATCATTTTTCCATAAATTAAGAAGATCGCCTCCTGTTATTGGTTTCCCGTCTGTGAGTATCATGTATACTCCGGACTCTACAGGGTCGTGAGCTACCTTCGGATCGAAAGAAGCGCCGAAAAATAATCCAGTAACGAGTGCATACTCGTACTGCGAAAATCTAAGCTCCCGTCCGGATATGTGAAAACGAACCTCCCCGGCCGGTGCCTGCACCCTATATTATTAAACCCGGCCCGGTCATTGACCCGAAAAAATTAATTTTAGTGGTTCAACCGGTCGAACCGGTGGGTCAACTCGGTGTAACATAATAAATATTAAATATCTTTTAATAATACAAATAAATAAAATAAATAACTTAAAAATATAAAAAACCTAATATTAATATAATTTGAAGTCAAAAATTAACCTAGTATTTTCCATGTCCAAACTTCATAAATAGAATTAGTACATTAGAGATTTAGAATTTAAATTTAATTTTTTTAATTAATATTACCGGGTCAACCGAATTAACTGGGTACCGGTTACCGAGTCAACCGGCCGATTCTGCCGGGTCGTACCGGGTCAAAGGCCAAAACCGGTTTTTTATTGGCCCGGCCCGGATTTTTCACCGGGTCACGAATGAACCGGGTCAACCGGCCGGGCCGGGCCGGGTTTAATAACATAGCCTGCACCTCATAGCACATGAGCTGATGCAAAGCCAAGATAGAACTTTTTCCCTTCCTCCAGCTCAGCAAATGGCCAAACTGACCGTATCTAAATCGCCGGACTAAGTCATTACCCCCCGTCTCACAAGAGTGTTCTTTATCAGTTCGGGTAGACTATCTCTCCAATATGTAGTGACTTTTGTGGTCTTTTCTCTAACCAGTAGTCGGATATAATCGGGCTGCAAATTATACAAAAAAACGAATTAATTGGTTAAGACGAATTAATAAGGACCGAAATAAGGGCCAAAGGGAGGGCCGTAGAAGGGCCAATGGAAGGGCCGAAGGCCCTAAGGCCAGCTGGGGCCAATGGCCTATTCAACACAATTCGTCCGAGGCAGGGCTGATGGAGTATATTCTCCTTCGGCCCTCCATCGGCCCCGATTGCAAACATATTCATCACAATGAACGCTCGAATCCTCTCGCAATTCACATCAATTTCATCATAAATTCGACATTTCAATATACATCCAACCCAATTTCAAGTAAAATTTCGTCTATCAATGAAATTCAATCACAATTCGCACGAAAACGCATAGATCGACAATTCAATATACACCCAACCGGAAATAGAAAACGCATAGATCGGCAATTTAATTCACTCATCGTGGCTTCTAAAACGAATTCAACTGAAAAACAGGACAATTCAATGAAAATCAGACAAAGATTCAGAAATGGGTACCTGAATTTCGCCGGAAGACATGGCTGAAAACAAGATCTGCGGCGACGTTCGGCGGCGGTTATCAGCGACTGCAACACGCGTTCGGCGGCGATTATCAACGGCGTCTAGTCGGCGGCGGTGACGTGGGAGTAAAATGGTGATTTTAGATGGCTTGGTGAAAGATGTGAGTAAAATTCGGCCAACGGTTATTTTCTTTCGGCCACCAATAATTGCGTCTCAGGGCCGATGGTAGAGCCGACGGGTATCGGCCCTCGTCTAATACACGGTTGAATTATTTTCGGCCCTACAGTAAATTTAGGACCGTTACATATAACGGATTTTAAAGGCTTAGGGCCGATGGTTCGGCCGAATGAGGAACGATGGCCATCGGGCCTTCGATAATTACGTTTATTTTTTTCTCTCATTCGACCCTCGATTTGTATTCTCTCTAACGGCCGAACGATTGGGGCCGTTACAAAAATTGTTTTAAACACTCAGGGCCGATGTCTCGGCTGAAGGAGGGCCGATGAGCATCGACCCTACAATTATTTCAGTTCTTTTGTTAGGGCCGATGGGTCGGCCTAAAGATGGCCGATCTTGATCCGCCCTGAAAATATTGACACAACATAAGGTCCATCGGCCCCCATCGGCCCTACGACTATAAATTCGGCCTTTCTGACAGTCTGTGCCCACAAGAGGACAAAATGACTAGATATGTGTTTTTGTTTAAGGAAAGACTACATTTGCTTTTCGATTTTACTATTTGGCTAACAGTGACTATTAACACTATTTATTTAGAAATACATCAAAGGAAGGCCCCTCCACGCGCCTCCGCCTCAAAGCTTGGTATGATTCTGATGCCCCTCCACGCGCAGCCGTCTCGCATCTTCATACACAGCATTCTCCTCGTCATGATCCCTCGCCGGCTTCTGGATATGATCCTCTACAAAATCATCGAGATCGTCGTCGTCGGACTTCCCCACCACCGTCTCCTTAATCTTCTGCGAGGTCTCCTTGGCCGCCCCCCACGCTCCCTGCACGGTCTTCTTGGCGGCGTCCACCACCTTCTCGGCGGTGCCCTTGGTCTTCTCCTTGGCCCCCTGCGCGTACTTCTTAGTCTTGTCGGCCGCCGACTCCGCCGCGTCCCGCGTCCGGTCCTTGGTGTCTCGCACCTTCTCCTTGGTCTTGTCGGCCATTTCACCGGCCTTATCGGTGGCGGCCCCCAGCTTCTCCTTGCTCTTGTCGTTCATCTCCTGCGCTTTCTTCTTGGCGGCGTCGGCTATCTCCTTGGTTTGTTCTTCATTTCTTTTGTCTTCTCCTTGGCTTTGTCCATGGTTTCTCTCACTTGGTCGTCGGCGTTGTAGGGGCGGTACTCTCTCCGGTCGGCATCACCGACCGCATTTTGTCCCTATTAACAAACAAAAGCGGTTTGCATAAAGCGGAGTTCAACTATGCAAGTTTAGGTTTAGACTTTAGCATACCTGGTGTGGGTATTTGGTAGCGGAGGTGAAGTAGACTCGGGATATTTTGGGGCGGAGGGGGAAGGATTCTGACGACGACTTTGAGACGACTTCAGATCACCTGTCCCATTTATCATGTCCCAACCCTGTCCCAAATAAAAAACGGTGCCGTTTCGTTCTAATTTTTTGGGAGAAATTTATTTTATGTATTTTTTCTACTTTCTCCGCAAGCGACTCGGCTCGGCTCTAGTTTTTCCCAAAATTCACAATTGGCGCTTTTCTCTCCCAAAATCCCCAATCTCTCTTCCAAAATTCTTAACAATCCCCTTCACTGCAATCTTCTCTTCCGAAAATCATCGATCGACGCTCCCTATATCCTCCGTCAAAGTAAAAACTGAAGACCTCGCCGAGAGAATTTGAAGGAGAAAGGCGATTCTCCAGCCTCTGCATATTTAAGATTTGGGGAAAATTGAAGACATTAGCGGGAAATCTCCAATTTTGAAAAAAAAAAAAATCTTGGCGGATAATCTCTTGCCATCATCCCTATTTTGGTGGTTTATCTAAAAACCCTCAAGAACGTATGGCAGGAAACACAGCTATATGAATCAGGTTTTATTTTATTCTATTTTCTTGGTTATTTTATTTTATTACTAGAAGAGAGCTTCAGTTAATGATAATTGTGGTTGTTTAAAAGTTGTGCCGATTAATTTGTGCCAATTAATCATGCTTGATGAATCATGGATATAAATACTTTCTATCAATTTGTGCCGATTAATTTAAAAGTTGAACCCAATGATGCTTGTTAATTCTTGGGGTAATTTGGATTGAGTTAGAAAACCTTCACATTTTAGTTTTGCTTCGGTATCGAGTCTCTCTCGTATATATTGAATATGATTATTAATTAGATATGACTTAAGCCATTATGAATGAACTGTTATCAATATGCATGATTCCTGTTACAATTATTTCTATTTTTACTAATTCTTTGCAACACATAAGAGGTCTGAATCGGCACTATACACTTCTTTGTCTTGTTCTTATTTGCACTTATCTTTATGTTAAGGAATATGGGAGAGAATATAAATCGAAATCGTCGGTTGGATTTTGAAGAATAAACTTGAGGCTATTGATTTGAATGAGGAAGAGGATGGTGGCAATTGGGTGGATGATCATCAATTTGTCCCACAAGATATTCCGAGTATTGGCATGGAGTTTGAAACAGAGGAACAAGCTTATCAATATTATTTACTAATCTCTTATAGTGATATCCTGAATTTTCATCCAAATCTCTTATAGTGTTGCCAATACACAAACTTCAATGAGCATGACAGATTTACTTATGGTGCATATTTATTTCTAATTTCGATTACTTGTGGTTATTATTTCCAATTCTTTTTATCTCATGTTGTATGTTCAATTATTAGACACAACAATCTTTCATATCATTTTTCATATCATTCTCTAGCAGTTATTGTTGGTGTTTGTCTATCAAATGGTAGCATATTTTGATATCATTTGTGGGCAAACTACTTTAATGAGTAACTTGGTAAAGAAAAGACACTTCTTGTAATGAAAAACAAATGTGTTGAGCAAACTATACTAATGAAGTAATAAATCACATCTTAACTAATTCATGCATAATTAATATTTTGGTTTTACAGACATTGTACACATAAGACGAACATGCTATAGATTTAAGATTTGGAGTGGTGAAGGTTTATAGGAAGCCAATTTACATTCACACCCTTGTCTTCATCCACGGGCTTCCCTCCTCGCTCTTTCGCCACTTTCTTCTTCACTTCCTCTTCCGTCATTTCATTGCCCTGCTTCCGCCTCTCATCATCTTCCTTTTTTGCACTTCCCGCTCTCTGTAAATTCCCAGTTGAATCAATTAAGAGAGTTCAACTAGAATTAAGGTTTGAGTGCAATAATACATATAATTACCAGAGAGGTGTAACTGAGAGAAACAATCCTTGACAATCTCAGACTTTTTTCACACAACCTCCTCGATACAAACACCAAAAGCCATTCCCCGCCCAATTCATTTCTTTTATTTTTTTTTCAATCTTACATTACTCCTCATCAACATTATGCGGGATCCCGAGATCCTGACACGTGGAGGTGCAATTACACGTGTTAGCACCTGGGATGTCCATTTACCAATAACTAAATAAATAAACAAATAACCATAAATGTTTATTAGCAACTTATCGACTTTAATTTAATACTCTATAGTTCTGTGCCAAGGTATCTAGGGAAGATCTGATATATCTCATTACTACGTAATCTGAATCTCATAACTCACATTTCATTCTTTACCATTAAAAAATTTAGGGGTTAACAAAAAAATTCATTCTTGACCAGTCCAAAATTAGGGGTTAGCAAAAAGTTCAACTTCGTTTGGGTGGTGGGTTTACACTACCATTAATCCGGGTCGTATTTCGCTCCAAGGTCCGAGACTCCGAGCCACCCAATTAAATATTTTTGCTGCAAATTATACTTTGTTACGTTGACATCTCATTGGATTCGAATTATATCTTGAATCCGAATTAAAAACTCTTAACATATTTAGTTAATCAAGAAATCATACAAGAAAATAAAAATAAAATCTCGACTTCCTAAACCATGGAGTCCACTATCTCACATCCTATCAAATCTTCCCAAACCCTCATCACCTCAATTTTTAGATCTATGATCCCCAAGTGAGACTCCAACAAGAGTGTAAAGTAGGACTTTGATGATAATTGTAATCCGCAACTGCACACCAAATCGCACGCACCCGCACAATTTGAAATTGCATAATTTATAAGATTAAATGCACTCGTATGGTTTAAAACTTTTTCCACCCACTATAGTGGGGTTGCGTAGAAATTTTCATTCAAACCCACCCAAAATCACCCGCCTAGACTCCTATGCACAACTAATAAAAAATGCATCCAACATAAACAAACTACTTTTCAAAGCATCACTACACAATTAACCATTAAAATTAACTTGGTTCAACTTTGAAAAGTCTTCCTAAAATCACACAACAAAGAGTAGTTTATAGAGTATAAACAATTCATATATTACAAGCACATAACTGGAGGCAAGCCCTCTCTACTTCCAGACCTTGACCCACTGGTCATGGCCGACCGACGCCATCATATTTGTATCCGGCGAATTCGCCATGGCAGAGATTATACCTCCATGACCAGGGAACTTCCATGTCTTGTTCCCCATCGTCGGATTCCATATATAGATCGACTGCAACAAACATTCACAACAATTCATTACAAAATCACAAAACAATGCAGCAGCAGTAAGAGCGGAGTTTAGCAAGTACCTCGTAGGAACCCACAGCCACGACCTGGGAGTAAGCAGGATGGAATGTACATGATGTGAAGTCCAGGCCACTGGAATGCAGCTCGTGTATGCATTTCCCAGCACCGCATACGACTGACCATATGCGCGTGCTGTCCTGACTGGTCGAGACCAGGTATTCTCCACATACATCCCAGCATAATGTGCGGACCTCCTTTTCATGACCCTGCATGTAGAAGAAACATGGCCAATATGAGTCCATGCATGTAAGTGGTGTGATTAAGTTGTGGAGTGTACCTCAAGACGCTGCTGGATCATGCCAGTTTCCACGTCGATCAGATTGATGACATTTCTGATCGAAGCTGCTAGAAGGTTCCCGTGTCGCGACTGGAACCTTACCTGTCTATTGCCTCCCTGCCATTGCAGTATTGAGAATTGGAAAGTCAGACACAATCTTATCTAAACATGTTGCATCTTACTTTAGAAATAAGTTTCAGGAGCGTTTCAAGATGGTAGCACTGACATAATTGTAATTGTAATGACTAAAATATGCAAGTTTTTTAGGGTGTATAATACTTCTAAGCTTTTATTCAGTGAGCAAATAGTATCTTTATTTAAACAGAACTCATAAGGTTAGATAAAAACCTTCTTAATAGCAGAAAAATATTAGTGCAGAACAATCGCAAGATAAGAGCATTTATGAGCAAGAATAAAGCAAACATAACGCAGGAGAAAGACAGTTCCACGAAATTGCACAAAACTGACCTTTAAAGTGCGAAAGCAAGTAGACTCTTTGGCATTCCATAACCTGATCTCCTCATTGCAGTCGCAGGAGCACAATATATTGGTCTTTCTCGGATGGAAATCCGCCGACATAACTTGCTCCCCATGCCCAGTAAGGTCAAAAAGCAACTTTTGTCCCTAAAATAGCAAAGCAGCAAAACAGATCAGCATATTTACTATCTTATAGCTTAAGCAGATACAGATATAATTTAGCTAATAGAATGTATTAGATGCAAAGTTATTAGAAAATAACATGAAAAAGGTTATAAAAGCTAGAAGTTATAAGAAGAGAGTAATCACATTGGCTGCGTCCCATATCTTCACAGTTCTATCAAAGGAGGACGTTGCAAATAAATATGAATTGGGCTTGAATCGAATATCTGTAATGAGTTGAGTATGCCCTTGTATAGAATGCCTGGTTGAGTTTTTCATGTGCCAAATGAAAACCTGTTACAAGAGGATAACTACTTCAATCACTTGAGAATTATATGTTAAAACAGAATTTTAAGGATAACTAAACTGCAGAACCTTTTTCGCATGGCCAGCAGCAGCTAAGAACCTCCCTTGGGCTGAGAAATCGCAGCATGATAGCTTGTTATTACTTGCGTGGATACTTTTAATTGGTATAAAAGGAAATTCTGCAATAAAAATAGTATGAATAACTGACTGAAGTTGTTAGCACCAGGTGATACATGGAACATACAGCTTCATATTCATAGAAATTATAAAGAGATCACCAGATTTTCTTTCCATATATATAGTCACTACATAATTATCTCTACCTAGATTATCAAATTATTCCGCTCTCATGATTTAAAGCCTCATACACAAATTGCATGTTCTATACTGCAATAAACCATTCATGACCTCACAACATGAATAACATGATTGTGCAAGTATTTTGCTGACCTGACATCCACGGCAGAAAACACTCAACAAACAACCAACCAGTTTATTAATCAAGTTCAATGATAAGCATCTAACGCACAAAGGAAAAAATTTAATAGCCTGTAGATATTGAAACTTCCTGCTTGTTTACTTGGTTTCTATACATTATGTTTTCTTCTCTCCTTCAACCATATTGAGATAGATCCTGACAATGAAAGATGTCTTCATAGCAGCTAATATCACACGAAAGGGAAACTTGCCTTGCTGCTGCTCCTGTGTTTGAGATGAAGTGTTCGCGACGATATTGTTCATATTGTCAGAAGCTTCACTTAAGAAAAAAGATGCTATGTCATCATCCGTTAGTTTCTCCGTTCCTGTATTGTTTTCAATCTACAAACAAAGAACAAATTGTTACTTACCAAACTGTTGTGTATGAACTTGACAGAGTGTTTTATGTATCTCCAACATTCAGCCAACTCACATCATTCTCAGCATCATTACTCAGTCAAACATGTGATGATTTAATTCAGCTAATGAATTTTCAGACTTAACTTCACCATAATTACAAAGGATCTACCTAGGCCCCTCACAAGTACAAGAATCATCAAAAACAAAATATTGCGAAATTCAGAATGAAGGTGCTCAAAAGAAGTTTTTGCAAACATAATATGTATAGTTTGAATTTTCTTGGTAAGAATAGAAATACTTCCCATCATTTTGTTGTAAATCCTTTTCAAATAACTACATGAACTTGGTGAAGATAGATTATTGTTTTAAAATCAATAGTGCAAAACATTTATCTCATTCCAAGCTGCTTGATTAAATTGAATCATCAGACGTTAGGCAATAAAATGTGACGAAAGGGTCAATAACCAGTTCAGAAATTGAAGATAAGGCCATAACAACCTAATAATATCCATCTGCTCATAGATGATAAAAAGAAAGCATAGCAAGTGAGGCTAATATCAAGAGAATACAATTAAGCTAGATCTGGCAAAGATGACATGTTAGGTTCCCTTGATCATGACGAACATGTTCGTTAAAAAGGCTAGAAAACAAATGAGTTCTCCAAATTTGAATTGATATCATTCACTTACTTGTACACCTTTCCCCTTTGAGGCACCAGAAATGGTAGGACTGACCATGTTGGTTAAATTTGTAGATGAACTTATTATAAGCTTTTTTGACGCTTGTGCTGACAATTCAGATGAACTATCGGCTTGACAGCCTTCTGACAGAGCTGAATGATTTGTATGTTTATCTGACACTGGAGTGTTATTGGCATGACTAAATACCTGACATAAAGTCGACAAGAATGAACAATTGAAATCTGGAAAGGAAAAATAGTTTGGACAAGTCTTAAATCAGGGAATTTATAATTTACATACTAAGTTGCATGGTCTTACAGTTAAAGAACATCCCTCTGATGGGAATTTCTTGAATGTATTCCATCCTGAAAGATTGAATTGAAAAGAGCAATCAAAGGAGCAATCCAGAAGATACAACCATGCAGGAAATGCAAAAATGTGTGAAGCAATTAACGGTTATCACATCTAATAATAGGCACAAGATATATTACCAAAATTAATGGCAGTGGATATGCCAGGGTGTATCCATAAACATACCAATATAAAAGAAAATTATGGCAGTCCTGTAGTATATGCTTAGCTCTAATATCTAATAGTAATAAGCACCCTTGCATAAAATGCAGCTCTCAGCAATTTTTTCATGCATTTATAATACTTAAGTGAGTTTTACCATACATGTAAACAATCTTAGTCTAAGAACTGAAATCAACAAAATCATGAAGGCCCAATACGGTTACGTCAAATCAGAATAGCTCCATGAGCGAGGGAGAAATAGGTAGTAATAATTCTATGCTTGCCTTAAAAGCTCTCCTAATCCTGGCCCCAAAAAGTAGCTTACTTAAACGTAAGTTAAGGCATAAGGAATTCTTTGCTATATGTGTTCTCTGGAAAAAACATGATATCATGTGCGTAGGGATTACATAAGCCAGTATCTCATAAAACCAAATGATTCAACATTTACGAATCATATAACGTCCAAAATAATTAGTAAGGTCATTAATGCCTTAGCAAACATAACGAATCAAATAGAGCAATAAAATTATCTTTAATTCCTCTCGGTATAATAATCCTTTTTTTTTTTTTTTGTAATCCATGCAAATCTTACCCTTAATCTAGAATCTATTTAGAACTCACCATCATCACCAACCTCATGCTTGATGTCTTTTGACCATTCACTAAAAAAAATGAAAACTAGCCACTTCTTACGAGAAAAGAAAATCGAAAAAAGGAATTCTAGAATTATAGGTGTTAAAAAAGACTATTAGACCCATTACTACCTAGGAAGCACCGAAACTGATATGTAAAACCTATACGGCATGATTCCGATTTCGGCCATATGACATTTTTTGAAAAACCAAGATACAGATGTCTAAGATACCTTTTGTTAAAAAATAAATATAATACCACTTAATACTTAAAAAAAGCTCAAAGTCTATAACATCACAAATTAAACCATTATGAAAAATAACTCACAAGTCTACAAAATAAGCAACACAGTGTGAAAGAGAGCGGCGGCTTGGTGAGAGAGAGAGAGAGGCGGTGCGGCGGTATGGAGAGAGAGAGAGAGAGCAACGGGCAATTGTGACAGGAGAGACCGGGAATGAAATTGGACAAGGTTTGACCTTATTCCCTAAATAAATCCTAAAATTCAAAGAAACTGAAAAAATGGCTGAAACGTTTCTGAAACGTTTTTTATGGCGTATCAAAAAGGTATCCAAATTAATAGATGTAATTAATAATAAATAAAAATTAAAAAACTTTTTTAGGCGTATTAGAGATGTATCAGTATCCAAAACACCCCGGATACATAATACATATATAGCCACCTAGTAGAAGTATAGGTGCTTCTTAGATTACTATGTCATGTTTCAATCATCAAGGCAAAAGCCTAAGTCTGAGCCTCAACCTTGAGTATTAGATATATGTATTGCATGTTCTTGGCATCAGTTACAAGTGACTTTCTATTGGTGTAAATTTGTAACCACCTTCACTACAAAATTCTGAATTAGGAAAAATCCAAGTATTCAATGATATGATTTGATATCTTTAATTACTAAAAAACAACCTTCTCTACAATAAAAAGATATTCTTTAGGTGCGGACAAATTAATTTGATAACTATGAGAAACAACTCCAAGTATAACTTGAAAAGACTAAGTTTTTCTTGCTACCAAAGGAGTTGAGCACAAGGGCAAAAGAAGTTTGATTGCATAAGTACCCTAAAGATAGGGCAAAAGTTGATCTTCGTGATTAGCTATTAAGAAGACCTTTTGCAAGAAGACAATCAACATATGATCGTTAATAGAGAATATGTAAGATTAAGTCGTGTGTTCTAATACGGAGCATTTATGTAGAGTTCGAGATTCTATGCTAGAATCTCGTATTGCACATTACAAAGCGTGCTTTAACAACCTCCAAACATAACTTGAAAAGATCGTGTATTTTTCTTACTACCAATAAGATTAGCCATTCAACATAAAGACATGTAAGAGTTTAATTTCAAAAGTACACGTTTCGATGGGACGAAAGTTGATCCTCGTGAAGATGGTGTTAAGAGGCGAGAGTAGCTCAAGACATCGAATAAGAGTTATTTTAAGAATCGAGACCGATGCAAGAGTTATTGGTTAGGATTTATCTTTCCACAAAAGATGACATGTTTTGGAGTGACTTAGAAAATAAGTATCATTATCATCCTTATCCGAAGTATTTACTTGGAGTTCAAGATCTTATGCTAGAATCTACAATCTAGTACAACACACAATTGGCGTGCATTTTACCATTTGGAAGGATTAATTGAGGAAAAATTCTAAACATTAATTGAGAAAAGCGTGCTTAAACAACCTCCAAACATAACTTGAAAAGATCGAGTTTTTTTCTTACTACCAAGAAGATGTCATTCCACATAAAGACATGTAAGAGTTTAATCGTAAAAGCGCCCGTTTCGATGGGATAAAAGTTGATCCTCATGAAGATGGTGTTGAGTGGCGTAGAGTCTCTCAAGATATCTAGTAAGAGTTATTTTAAGAATCGAGACTGTTGCAAGAGTTATTGCTTAGGACTTATCTTTCCACAAAAGTTAGCTGACATCTCAAAACATGAGTGACTTAGGAAATAAGTATGATTATCATCCTTATCCGAAGCATTTACTTGGAGTTCGAGATCTTATGCTAGAATCTAGAATCTAGTATAACACACAATCGGCGTGCATTTTACCATTTGGAAGGGTTAATTGAGAAAAAAATCTAAAAATTAATTGAGAAAAGCGTACTAAAACAGGTTCCAAACATAACTTGAAAAGATCGAGTTTTTTCTTACTATCAAGATTATTCATTCCACATAAAGACATGTAAGAGTAATCGCAAAAGCGCCCGTTTTTTAAGGGACAAAAGTTGATCCTCGTGAAGATGATGTTAAGTGGCGGAGAGTCGCTCAAGACATCTAGTAAGAGTTATTTTAAAAATCGAGACTGATGCAAGAGTTATTGGTTAGGACTTATCTTTCCACAAAAGCTAGCTGACACCTCAAAACATGAGTGACTTAGAAAATAAGTATGATTATCATCCTTATCTGAAGCATTTACTTGGAGTTCGAGATTTTATGCTAGAATATAGAATCTATTATAACACACAATCGGTGTGCATTTACCATTTGGAAGTGTTAATTGACAAAACATTATAAACACTAATTGAGAAGATCAAGTTTTTCTTTTTACATAGAAGATCAATTATTGAGCACAAAGACAAAAAAGAGTTCAAAATAATGCCTTAAAAAAGGACAAAGGTTGACTTTCCGTGATTAGATGGTTCCGAACGTAGAATTTGAATGATATTTGTACCAAAATAGTTAACGGTTTTGACAAAGGTAACTGTCAATTAGGAATCAATATTAGGATGATTAAATTTCATAAATGAGTTTTATGTACTACCTTTAGGATATATTCCTCTTATAGAAACTCGAAATCTCAAAGTTAGAAAGATTATCTTTAAAGTAAATTTGAGATATCATTATCAAGGGTGTCGAGATTGGCATTATACTTGAGTAAATGTCATTAATTGCGCTATTTCAAAACCATTTCATACATCCAACAAATATGAAAAGAGAGCTTTTAGGCTAGAGATATTTCTCTTGCTTTTTCCAACATAAATCTCCAAAATACGGATGTGTGGGATTCATTTTGAGAATGCTAGTCTTGGAAGTAAAGGCCTCATGGAAATGAAGGGCTGAACAATGAATTTGAAAGGGCAAAGATGAAATCTCTAGTAAAGGGGCAAAAATTGGAAGGATGGATTGCAAATATATATGAGAGCTAATAAAAAGTACTTCCTCCATTCCATTTGACTTGTCTCATTTCTTTCCGGCATGGAAATTAAGATGAGTGGTTGGTTGTGTGTAAATGAGTGGATTCCATAAAGAAAAAGTGGGAGTTTGTGTAGTAATTATTTTCATTTTTAGGAAAGAGACAAGTCAAGCGGGACAGAGGGAATATTTTTTAACCACCCATAGCCACCAAAGGCGAAACTAAACAAAAAAGGTTTTTGATCCACATGTATAACTAAAGTCTTTATATCCTTAATAATGATACCTATTATTTTATAGTTCATGTATAAAAGGAGTACAATCACTTTGACTTTGGTTAGCCTTCGTTAATTACGTGATACGAGATCGATGTTGATATGGAAGGCCCCATAAATAAAGAGAAAATTAGCTTTCATGATGATAATAGTCATATCTAGCTACAGAGCAACTGGCAAAACCAATCTGAGTTTCGATAATAGGTTACGTTTATAGTAAGGTGGAACCTAACAAAGACCATGCACGCCAATTCTTTAAGTAGTGGTGATCAATACTACCAATTGTTTTAGAAAACATCAGAACTCACCTCAAGATGGGAGTGTGACGTGAAGCTCCTCCTCAGTTAGTTGAAGCTTAAGCCTCAATTGTAGTGGTGAAGAGGCTCGTGTCTCACTATTCGCATATATTAGGGCTATTTTTTGACAACTTCGAGTGTTTTTTGCCATTTTGTTTGGCCTTTGCGCTTTTCGTTGGTTATCTTTTTTTGGTTTTTAGATCATAATACTAAAAATCTTAACTCCTATAGTAAGTAGAGAAAGTCGAACTCCACTATCTAGAAAAGTAAGAAATTGCGGTAACCTTTGGGCCTCTGCTCTAAAACCACACAGCAGCTCAAAGATCTCATCCGAGACATAACTTCAACTTATCAAATTTAAACCTTCACAATGCCACTATTAAGTACTAATATGACACTACGTGCTCTTCTCAGCCACCCTTATGACATAATTGATGTAGATACATAATTATAACAATATCGTGGCCAATTCTCCAACCATCATTAATGATTCCCTTTTCAGCATAATCAATACCAATATGAGGTATTTACTAGGTAATGACAATAGAAAACTAGGAGGCTAGCACGAGAGGTTCCTTGTGCATTACTCTCATTTCTATATAAGTTTCATCTTAGATCTTAACTTTTCTAGGTTTAGATTATCGAAGCTAAATTCAAGCTATTAAATAGAACGCATCTCAATAACGATAAGCTTGAGCGAAATTAACAACGAACACTCCAAAGGTTTTAGTGAACACGAAAAACAAATAGGCCTCTTGTACAAACATCAAGAAGGTTTTCACAAGCAGTGCATTCTTAGACAACATTAATCTAGGTAACGATTGAGTTTCTCTACAGAAGGTCGAAAAGTTTGCTGCTCAGGAGCACGAAACTTGATTCAGGAGCTGGCATCAGGACATGCAGAGTTGGAACTTGCTGAAGAGCCTAAACCAGATTGACATTAATTGGCTATCAATGATTCAATATGACAGACCAGCAGACTTCGAAATAATTGGATAGTAGAGGACATACTGTCCTAGACCAACCAGGATAATCAATATGCCAACTAAGTTTTAACATAATTTCTAAGTGCATAAAAGTGTGGTTTTATTGGGGAAATAGTTGATGCGCACCTTCAATTTAATTAAACATTTTTTTAATAAGGAATGCAAACACTTCATTAAGACCGCTAAAGCTCATTCAAGTTCCTCACTTTTAACCACCTTGAGAGGAACTCCACATAACAGGTTGAGTTCTCAATAAACTAAGCCAGAATCAGGCATCGCCAAGTTTTATATCTTTATCTTCCTATTTTCATAGCCTAAAAGGATTTCTTTTTATAAAAGAAAAAAATCACATGTAAAAGACTAAAAAATGGTAAACTATGAGATTTTGCATCTAACACGATTTTAGGAATATGTTATGTAAATCACAAATAACTTAAGCCTTTAGTTCTCGTCCTTATAAGAAAAGACAAGCTTTAAAAGTACTTCAATGAAAGCAGATGAAGATAGAAGTATCATACAAGTATCATACTATATGTCTAGAGTTACACTCCTTTAAGGCTATCACTCGGTTTTCAAATAATGGAAATAAACTCTCCAGGGTATATATGCATGAATACAAGCCAACAAGAAGAATGAAAGTATTAGACATGGAAATATATAATCCAAGCATAAGAAAGTTAATATGTAATAGTGAATGGTCAAATGAACAAACCAGCATCTGGAACATGTGACATGTCATCTTGTAGTAGTTTTGGTACATGAGGAGTTAGCTCCGGAGTGACAGATCTCCTGAAAGCAGGACCATAGTTGGCATCCTACAAAACACATAAAGTATGTCACAAATTCGCTTCTCTGCCACAATACACCAATTATTGTTAGTAAAAATAAGACATACATTGGTAACAGGAAGCTGTCGCTTGACACTAGCTTTCTTCTGGCTGCAAGACCGGATTTAGACATTAAAGTAACATAATTGCAATATTGGCCATTTCTTGCTTCTGAAGTGAAAACCTGGATTGAAATATCTTTTTTCCTTCTCTTCAAACAAGTAATTGCAAACAGAGATACAAATTACAACAGGCAACATATAACTGATCATATCAATTCCAAGCTTATCAGAATAGTTATGTAATACTACAGTTCCACAAACGTAACCAACCATTACAGCTTGTTACCCATTTGTACACTTCTGAGGAAAGCATGTAAAAACAAAGTCAGACATAGCAGAATCATCCCTTAAATAAGGGCAGAAGAAGTTAATATTTTCAATCAGTAGACAGCCAGGATTCGATGAGAACATTACCTGGAACTGCCTGCAAGCGGCAACATCCTAGAAAACTGATCAGCATTAAGAACATTCGGATTAACAGCGTTAAGAACATTCACATTAACAGCATCAAAGTTCCTTGGAGGAAGCCTAAGATGCTCTTGCTCACGCGCCCTTTGAGAAACAAAATCCGCCATCATCTGCTCCTGCCTCAGATTATTATCTGAAATCGATATAGGAGTTTGCACAAACTGATTTGTGCCGTAGTCCATCTTCGGCATCATCGACGGAAATCCACTTTGCAGAAAATTCTCCATATCCGGCGGCCTCGGCATTCCAGTTGGATTAAATGGCTGAAGCATATTAGGAATTCCTGACCTAGGCGTTGGTGGATACATATACTGCAGCATAAAGTTGGCATCCGGCATCGGCGGAAAAGGCATATCATTTTGCAGCACAGATCCATCGTTCGGAACCAGAGGTGCCTGAAAGTTACAAGATACTCAATCAACTTCATTACTGATACGAGAATGCCATAAAAATGTCCAAAAAAAAAAGGGCAAATCGGAGTACCTGCGATGTAGTGGCTTGATCTCCCTGCGGATTATTATTGGGAAGTCTTGAAGAGTATAAATCCCAAAACAAGGACCACCACTCTGACAGAAAGCCTTCAGGAGGATTGATAACTGCAAATAATATACGAAATCTCAGAATCAGTACGGCTTCAGCTAATTCGTCGATTCAATGTGGAGCCACTGGTTAGTTCTTTTCGGGGCTTTTGAGTTGAGGGCTTTCAATTCGGGTCAATCCGGATATGATTTTTCCGGGTTAAAGGCTTTTTAGCCCTAATTAGGGATTTTGATGGACATTCCTAATTACAACACTGAGTCTTCAGATTTTCTCATCAAATTGAATCAGAGCTTATCTGATTTTTAGTCGCTAACAAGGCTTTAGCCCTAATTCCATTTTCTTTTGGATTATTCGGGTTGATGTAGTGATATCGAGTTCAGTAGATATCCCTAATTATAACAAAAAGCACTCTAAGTCAAATTGAATCAAGTTTTTTTTATAAACCATTCTATTATCAGATAATTGACTAGAAACCATCCGAATTCGCCAAAAAAAACCAACCATGCAAAACATCATTAGTTCGCACTTCATAGAGATAAAAATAATATGGAATTGACAATTTATTTTTTTTAGTTCTTCCACCAAAAACTAACACGTGAAATTAAGCAACTGTACATTAATTAGACAAACATAAGCAATGAATTTTCCTTAAAAATGATATCTTTAAAAAAAAATTAATTAATTCGTTTAACAGCGAATTAGTGGATCTAAAAAGAAGCGAGATATATACCAACAGATTTGGGATGAATGTCAGCCTCTTTGGCTAAGATATCAGCAGTTGTGTGCATGTTCTTCCTCACCAAATAATCGTGAATGTACAAGTCCAACCTGCAAATTTAAAAAACTCTAAATTAAACATCATAAACCAAAAGACACGAACAAAATCAAAATCAACAGAAGAAAAACTAAACAAAATCAAACAAGTTCTGGCCGATCCTTGTAATTAACAATAAGAACTCACATCTTCTGCGCATCCCATTCTTCCATGTTAACAAATCGAGAACAAAAACAGATAAAATTAAGAGAGGAATGGTTCGGAGTAGGAAAAACTTTATACGAGAAGCTGGACGCAGTAATCTTCAACTAAAAGTCGAAATCGATTGACTTAAAGCAATAAATTGGGCGTGAAAAGTGATAGTGTGAGGGTGGTGATGTGTTTGTGTGACGGAAGTTGGTGCCAAGACCATGCAAAATGCTACTCCAGAGAAAAACAAAAAACGAAAAAAGAGGGAAAACTCACACTACACCAATTTTTAATATCCTAGAAAGAGAAAGTGGAGAGAAAACGGTTTTAGTCAGACAAAAATAATGGACTATTGCTCGGATTTTTTTCCTTTTCTGACAATATTTCCTTTTCTAATTATGTAAATATTTTCAGTTTTAACCCGTAAATTTCTTGTTTTTCTCGTATATAATTTATTAATTTAAAATAGATTGTAAATATATCCCAGCGGTGGTTGAATTTATTCGGTAGTTTTCTAAAGAGGCGAACCGCGAAAGGAAAAAAAAAAGAATTGTGGTTGAGAAGGGGACAAAATTAAATTAATTGGGATAAGAACAACAATTATTATAATTTACCACGAAATATAAAGTGGTATTTAATTTTAAAATGGAAAAAAAGTAGGTAGTGTCTGATGAGACGAATTTAATTCAGTTTTGGTGAATGTATATATAATTCTTCAACCATGGTAACATTGGTAAGTTGTTGCACTATGTGACAAGGCACTACTAAATGCAATTTTCCCAAAAATCAGACGAGTAATAAAATCGGCTTCGGTCACTTCTCCTGAATAATGAGTGTATGTAGTTTCACATTGTGAATTTTAGATAATAATTACGAATTTTTCTGCTGCACAATAAAAGAAATATACCTTTAAATTTTAATTAATATAAAATATTTTGTGCTCAACTGATTTTATTTAAAATATTTTACGATTTTTAATAATTCAAACAAATAATGAGTGAGGGTTACCTTAAAATAATTAATTTATATTTCTTTCATATTTCACTTAATGAATAAATGTTCAGAATGTTTTCTTCTAAATTGGATTACAATTTCAGAACTGACAGTATCATTTGTTTTTCTAAGTATAAACAAGCTATAACTAAAATTGACTAAATAATACAGTAGGATTTAACGAATATTCAATTTTTGAAATCAGATGTATGTAGATTATCATTATATATCCAACATCATCTAAACTGGATTTTGCTTAAATTCGATTACTTTTTTTGCAATAGAAGTCAATAATAAAATTTTAATCATAGTAGTCAAATTCAAATTTTTGTTTCTATAATTGTGCATAAAAATTTGAGTTGCAAGATTAGCTAGAAAATATCGCGAATAAGATGTCGTACTAGGGTTGTAAAATGAATCAAATATTTTTGTTCGATTCGATATTCGTGTTTGAAATTCGATATTCGTATTCGAAATTTTAATATTCGAATTCAAATATACATATTCGATTCTATTTGATTAATATTCAAATACGAATATAAAATTATGATATTCGATTCAATATTCACAAATTTTCGATTAAATTTTTTAACACATTCAATACATAAAATATAATAAATAAAATATAGTAATGAAACCATTAATAATTAAGTTCATAATTGTTTTTTTCTTATTTACGTATTTATATTGAAATATTACATTTATGATTTAAAAATATTATTTTTTTTCAATTTTGAATATTATTTATATTGATTTTGATAATTTATTTTTTTAGAATATTTCTTTTGCTTAGTAGAGTCATAAATTGAATTGAATATTTATCATTAATTATCAAGAATGAGTCGAATATTTGTATGGGATATTCAAATTCTGTAAAATACCAATAAAAAATGAATATTCGATTCGATTCGATTCGAATCCAATATTCGAATAACATAAACTAATTGAATACGAATTGAATTTAATATTCAAATAATAAATGAATACGAATACAAATACTCAAATAATGAAGCAAATACAAATTGAATACAACGATATTCGACTCGATTCGGTTCATTTACAACCATATGTCCTACATATAAAGATATAATATAGGATATATGCATATTTTCAAATTTTTGGAAGTCTTTTAGACTACCTTTACCGCATGCTTTTTGGGCTGGTGGGTCGAACATGAAGCAATAAAAATAAAAGAAAATACGGATGAATTTACACAATTACGCAGACCACGTTTGAAGACAATGAATTGGGCAAACACTTGCCCCAAACAACTTCATCCAATGAGATGGCGCCATGTGGCGCTTTCTCATTGGTTGACTATATTTTTTTGTGCCACGGATAAAATCGGGTATATCTTTTACATACTTTCGTAAAAAAAATTAAAAATTATACTAAAATTCGTGTATTTTTTTTTCTCTATAAACATAGACCAATTTTGCCATATTTTTTCACACACTGAAATCCTACAATTTCTCTCATTTTGTTATTATTCTACAAATTTTCTTCTTTCGAGTCATGGATCCAAATAACTACAATTCTCAAAACTTCCCTTACTCACAAGGCTATTATCCTAGTTTCGAAAATTTTCAAAACTCCGACGAATTCACACAAGATTTTGGTACGATTATATAATTTGATAATTGAGTGATTAAGTGTTTGGGTGTTTGGGGTGGTCAGGGATAAATGATAAAAGTGGAAGTGGTTGGATTGAGTTAAAATTGATAGTATATAGAGGAGTGAGAAAATAATTAAATATTGAGATGATTGAGTGTTTAGGGTGTTTGGGGTGTTTGGGGATAAAAGTAGTCTTATGTATCGTTCTGTGCACCTTTTGTATGTACTTTATATATATATTAAATAAATGACATGTAATATTTATAAAATTATTATAATTATAATGCATAAATATTGGGTTATGAGTCAGTAAAGGATACTTAGTAATATTTGGGAAAACAGTATTGGGGGAAATCATAGGGTCTCATACTATGGAATTGAAGATCCCAAAACCAAGCCTGTATCCGTAGTGTAGTATCGATAGGACTAGATGATGTAATAGGCTAGACAGATTTTATTTTCATTATCGTTTGTGTCTAAGTCCTGTACGGGGTATATGTTGGACTGATCTTCAGTAGGAAGTTTACTTTCCAGAACCTCATGTCATCAGTGTAAGAGCCTATGTTCTTAAGTCATCAGCTGACCATCACTCAGTAGAATACATCTCATCAGCTGACCGACATCAGTAGAAGAACTCATCTTGCAAAGCTCAGTACCTTCAGAGTCATCAGCTGACTACACTCAGTAGCATATTCTCCATCAGCCGACTCAGACGAAGAAGACAGAGACCATATTAGGTCTACTGTATCCGACAGGAAACGACCTAGCTTTTAACATCTTTCGAAAGTCAGGAGAAGATCATACGAGGAAGAGTGAGAGTCAACTCCGATGAAGACCGATGTCTGAAAGGGACAATACGCTCAAGCTTTCGAAAACAATCTAGCACATTCAAAGAAGATCCAGCGAAGAACTTGCCTAGCAGAATACTTTTAGTTCTTCTCTCTAGAGTTTCCTTCTTTAGATCCCTCTTCTCTATCTAAGCTCAATCGCTCATATCCATAGCTTAGAACCCTCGAAGGAGTTCACATTTAGTGACTGTTCTGATTGTAAGAACTCCTTCATAGTTGGAGAAAATCCCCTCCCCTTCAAACTTAGGTTTGAACTGTAAAGTCGCTAAGGACTATAACTTAGAAGGGTCTGTCCAGTGCACAGATACCTTGCTGAGGCTTGCTCAGCTGAGTATATGGCTGCTGGAAGTTGTTGTGCCCAGATCCTTTGGCTTCGACAACCATTGCGAGATTATGGTATTTCTCAGGATGAAGTGCCCATCTACTGCGACTCCACCAGTGCGATTGCTGTAACTCAGAACCCAGTTCTTCATACGAGATGCAAGCACGTGGATATCCGACACCACTTCATCAGAGATGGAAAAGATCCATACTGACAAACAAAGGGCAGACATACTGACCAAACCACTAGCTGAGAACAGATTCAGAGAACTATCAGTTGAGCTAGGTCTACTGGATCCTACTGAGTCGAGTCAGTAGAAGGAAACAGTACGACAGGTCAGAAGACTCAGTACTTTGACTCAGTCGGGTGAATCAGACAGACACAATAAGGGGGAACGTGGTCATCAACACATCAAATGTCCTCCTGAGTCTTAACGGTAACCAGCTGATCGTAAAAGTTCAGCTGAAGTGGTTTGCGTAGTTTAAATACTTAATATTCTCAGAAGCATGCTCGCATTTATTATGTCAGTGGTTTGCACTCAGTAGATTAATGAGCATTTATTTCCTGCCATTAAGTTTTTAAGGTTTAAGTCAGTAGGAAACCATTTTCATTTAAAAAGCTTAGACTTTAATGCTGCCTGTAACGCATTTAATGCATGTCTTCTCACCTTACTTTAACTGTGCATATCTTACGTGGGTCTAAGTTAGAGGCGTCTTTAGTAATCATTCCGTTTATAACATCAGATCACAACCGTCATTAAAAAGCGAGTTTTCATCCCAACCGTCCGATTAGAACCGGTTCATCTTCATTTCTTATAAAATCACTCGCCTTCTCCTCTAATCTATCTTTTCGCCATTTTCATTCTTAGAGCTATCTCTGCATTCCATTTCTCATCTTCTATAAATTGTTTCTGTTTTTCACTCAAGCTCTTCGCTTACGGTAATTTCTTCATCCTCTACTTAAACTCAAACTAACTTACTCTATTTTCAAGTGCTAACGAGCTTTTTGTAGATATTCATGGCGATCGTTATGACCCCACCCAATGTCGAGGAGATCATCAAATCGAGGGTTCAGTTCGAACCAACGATGGTCCTTCACCAGGCAGACCTTCCGTATCTAGAGCCCATATTTTCGGCTCTTGAAGGGTCGGGCCTTGAGCTTCTGGTAACGAAGCATCCAAAGTCGTATGTCCCCCATCAAGTGGCTGAAGTGTATTACAACTAGCGTACGGTGGAAGGTACAGATGGAGAGGTTTCCCAGTTTGCGTATATGAGGGAAGTGGCCCCTCAAAAGTGGGAATCCGGCCACTCCGACATCAATATCCGGGCAGCATTGAAGGCTTTGTTCGACCTTCCTACCTACAGGATCTCTCCAGTCGGATATAAGGAGAAGGAGCTCAACTCCTACGTTCATCGTTTCTGTGGGAGAAACGATATCTCCTTCAAATCCGCTCTACCGAAGAACCAACTGTTGCCAGAGTACCACGGGCTCACCTACGTCGTCACTCACATCCTGACGAGCGCCGCCGGCTCCTTCGATCAGCTGTCTAAGCCGAGACTTTAGCTGATGATGGCAATTGTGGATGGAGTCTAGGTTAAGTGGATGGAGTTCTACGTGACTGAGCTGAAGGCTCAGGCACAAAAGTTTGTCGCCGCACAGTCTGGAGAGAGAAGACTTATTAGTGTGGACAAACTCTTGTATGGGACGAAGATGTCCATACTCATAGAGGACTCAGTATCGAATCATGCATCATTTGCTGATTCAAGATACTTCGACAGCAAGCTCATCAAGTTCAAAACCAGAGCCGCTGCTGAGAAGTCGGTCGGTCGTGGACCAGCTGCACTGAAAAGGTCTACTACTAATTTACCTCCACGTGACGACCCACCAAAGAAAAAGAGGCTTGCAAAGGCTGGAACGTCTGAGGTTCCAGCAAAGCCTGCTTCTCCTCCACCACCTCAGGAGGAAAGCATACTGGACGCTGATACCGGAATAGAGGGTGCGACCCTCAAGGACAAGGTATAGTGTATCAGTTCAGAGGAGACTCAGCCGAAGGAAGATGATGAACCGGCTGAGGAAGTCTCCACTGAATGGTTGACATTGCAGTCGACTCGTCTCCAAGCCACAGGAGAAGTCGCTGCACAGATCCCCGAGATATCTTAACATAAGGATCTGGTCGACATAGCGATCAGGGCAAGGACGCAAATGCTGCTGAGGTTCCTAAGTTGGGACATCCTCGAAGATCTTATCATGCAGCAGACATCACTGTCCTTACTGGCAGAAGAGCAAAGCTTGCAGTCAGCTATTGGCTTTGGTGAACCCGCTGACTTAGCTTCGTTCGAGGACCTGAGATCAGCAATGCTATATCTTCTCAGCCTAAGGTTCTCCGAACAACATGCCAGCAGTCCATCGCAGCCATCCCATCATGACGATGACAACGATGATAATAATAATGATGAGGATCAGGCACCACCCAAGGAAGCAGACCAGGGAGGATCTGCTGAGGGTAAAACTCCCAGCGAGAAGGGCAAATCACCACCTCCACCGTCTACATCAGGTGATGCCCCGTTGCTTCGAAGCCAAATCGAAAGTAACAACTTACAGCATCTGAGCAGAGGCTCGGAACCAGTTCTTATCAGGCCCAACCAATCGGTTTCGTGTCCTCGTAGTCTGTCAACAGAGCTATCAGGAAGCAAGGAGACAAGAATCATCTCCTAGCTAAGGATGTCCACCTGAAGTGGGCACAATATACGAAGTCTCAGACTGAGACAGTTGACAGACTGGCCAGCGAAGTGAAGAAGGTCTCGGAAACTCCTACTCCACCTCTTAATATTCAGGAGATAATCGAGACCGCGTTCGCCGCTCAGAAGGCGGACCTGGCTGCTCAGAGTCAGCAGCTCCTTCAAGCTCAGCAGGCAGCTGACTCAGAGCCTTGCCACCGTCCAGAAAGCTATGGATGAGCGCAACAAGATGGCCACCTCCAGCGTTCAGAAAGCCATTGAAATTTAGGTGGCGGCCCTCAAGCTCATCCAAGCAGAAATGACTGCTTCTCTTGACGCATCACTCCTAAAGCAGAGACAGGAGACATGAGCCCAGATTCAGCAGATTCGTGCTGATCAAGAAACTGACTGGGAGCATTACTATGATGCAGTCAGAGACTTTGACACCACCACCACTTCCATCAAGACAATTCTTTTCAATTTAGAAAAGGAAGTGGTTGCAATCCGCACTCTCCTGACCCCGGCTGATGATGCCAAAAAGGGGGAAGATAAGGAAGAGAGGACGGAGACAGCACAGGTGGGCGAAGAGGCAGAGGCAAGGGAAATTGCCAAGGGGGAAGGTTGAGCTGCTCAAGCTGGAACCAGCTCAGTTCCCCCTCCCACAGTCCAAATCCCTACTGTCCAAAGCACTCAGGTGCATGAGCCGGCCGGAGGATCAGGCGATGGATCCTCGGCTCAGCATATTGAGGAGGTCGCTCAATTCGTAGACCTAGAGGACGAACCACTGCCACTGCAAAGGCTAGGGAAGGAGAAGGCAACTGAATCAACTCCACCGCCTTCCCCGACGCCCAAATTTAAAACAAAAGCAGAGCAGGAGGAATATGACAAGCAAGTCGCTCAGAAGCTCCTGGACGAGCTCAACTATGAGCGACAGCTTGAAGAAGGGGCTCAGAAGGCCAAAAAGAAGAAACAGCCTAGAGTCAGAGCGTCCAAGAGCCAAGCTAAAAAGCTCCGGGAAGAGCAGAAAAAGCCCCTTGCTCAGAGAATGAAAGATCTTTCTAAACTTACTCCTGAGCAGGAGGCAGTGGACAGAGCCACCTGGGAGGTGACGCAGTAGGGACTGAATCTCCGGAGAGGAGACATTAGAGCTACGGCCCTCAGAGAGAAAAAGAGACTGGAAGATTTGGCCAAGATCGTAGAGCTGACTGACAAAATGGCCAAGGAACCAGTTCTCGATTGGAGGAAATAGGTGCCCAGGTCTTCCAAGTATTACAGCCGAGGCGCACCAAGAGCTACTTATCAGAAGAAGACTCCACACCGCCATGTAGACAAATGGATACCTTGGAACCTGAACGAGGAATGAGAGGAACTGAAGATAGAGTTCATTAAGGGCTACTACGTTTGGCAATGCTATCCGACTGAGGTTCTGGCTGATCAACTCTTCAATGAATTTCTTCATAAATCTAACGCCAACCTCAGAGCTCAAGTTCAACTGATCCTAGCAAAGGAGAAGCTGCCACTCGTTGCTCCTGCCTACAGGAAGCTGTCTCCTCCCATGACCTCTCGAGGAGTACTCTGCACCAAGGAGATTGAAGATGAGGTCGACGCGGCTCCACGACACCATGATCTTGATCATCAGCAGCCGAGCGATCTTGAGGACATCCGGACTCTCCGTTCCAGAATCTACAAAGCATACGGTTTGGACCCTCCTGCTGCCAAGTCTGCTAATTTCAAGATCAAGACCAAGAAGTTCAGGCGATAGCAGTAGTTCTTTATCCCTGTATAGAAGATAGGATAGTGTGATTCTTTCTCATATATATATCAGTTCTTTCTTCTGGCCAGACAATCACTCATTGTCTTACGGCTTTGTTTGTTTTATCTTTATCACGACTGATCACTGAAGTGATCTGACACACACACACACATAACCATTTCTCTGATGTGCCTATCTTTCAGCTGCTGACTACATTGAGTTATTTGCTCAGTTCTTACTGAAGTCTTTATTATGTCAGTAGTTTGGGACTTAATATTATTATAATTTATAGAGGTTTTGGCATCATCAATTAGGGGGAAATTATTGGATTATGAGTCAGTGGAGGATACTTGTAATATTTGGGAAAACAGTATTGGGGGAAATCATAGTGTCTCATACTATGGAATTGAAGATCCCAAAACCCAGCCTGTATCCGTAGTGTAGTGTCGATAGGACTAGATGATGTAATAGGCTAGACAGATTTTATTTTCATTATTGTTTGTGTCTAAGTCCTGTACGGGGTATATGTTGGACTGATCTTCAGTAGGAAGTTTACTTTCCAGAACCCCACGTCATCAGTATAAGAGCCTATGTTCTTAAGTCATCAGCTGACATATCTCACCTACCACACGATGTCTGACATATCTCACCTACCATAAACCTCGACCAATGAGAAGTCGTCTAAGCTCTACCTGCTCCGACCTACTAAAGCTGCTCTCATACACAGTAACCAACAACTCTGCTGCAACAATTCGAACTTATGGTCGTTTTCCTTGGACGCTTGTGACACGTGGCATCGTCCTCTCCAACGGGCAAATGCCTGGGTCACAACTATAATTAGAGAAGCACTTACGAGCTCCACGCACGGGATATAAAAGGGACAATACGCTCATGCTTTCGAAAACACTCTAGCACATTCAAAGAAGATCGAGCGAAGAACTTGCCCAGCAGAATACTTTTAGTTCTTCTCTCTAGAGTTTCCTTCTTTAGATCCCTCTTCTCTATCTAAGCTCAATCGCTCATATCTATAGCTTAGAACCCTCGAAGGAGTTCACATTTAGTGACTATTCTTATTGTAAGAACTCCTTCATAGTTGGAGAAAATCCCCTCCCCTTCAAACTTAGGTTTGAACTGTAAAGTCGCTAAGGACTATAACTTAGAAGGGTCATCCGGTCTGCGACGATACCTTGCTGAGGCTTGCTCAGATTAATCAACAAGACCTCCTGTTCAGCAGGACCATGGACGTTGGATCTTGCGTATCCGAACCACGTTAAAAATTATCTGTGTCGTTTACTGTTTTATTGCATTGCATACAAACCTCTTACAAACTCATACTTTGCACAAAACGTATTCGAAAAACGCACAAGCCAAAATTATTTAACTTGTGAAAATTACGTTTTCAATTGAGACGAAATCTCCTGGCCCTACACACTTATCAGCACTAAGTCTTCGATTGAGAATCAAGAACTGACAAAAGTCAGTAGGAGAGACTCAGTAGTTGGCACACTCTGACCCGCGATCAGAAGGTTACTATTTGGCACTGTTCATCAGTAGCAACCTACAGTTCAGCTGTTCTTCGCGTTTGAGAAAAAGGGACAGTACTCAGGTGTATTCACCCCCCCCCCCTCTACACCTGACTCTCGTCTCAGGACCAACAATTGGTATCAGAGCCACGTTATTCTTCTGATCATCGGTTCTGAAACTACTGGTCTTCTCGAACAGATCCTGAAAACGTTTTTTCACTGCACAAGCATCTCTTCATACATCCTTATAATCTCACCCATAATGTCTGATATGTCAGGTATTCGGATGGTGCCGATGTTCTCTGTAGAGAACTATATGGTATGGCGCGTGTGAATGGAGGCGCACCTTACATCGCTGCATAACAGCATGACTGACGTCCTAGAAACAGGACCCATCATTCCAATGATCGACAGCGTACAATTTGTAGCTGTGGGAGGTGTAGGAGCACAGACTGGTGCTAAAGTCGCAAAAGACAAGTCAGCCTTCACGCCTGAAGAGAAAAAGCAGCACAACCTCGACCGAGTTGCGCAGAATGCAATCCTGACTGCGCTCAGTGATTCACACCTCGGGAGGGTGCAAGACTGCAAGACGGCAAAAGAACTTTGGGATGCCCTAGCATACTGAGCCAAGGAACCCCACAAATCAAAGAAAACAAGCTCGAGCTACAGCTACAAAAGTTCAACACGTTTGCCACGGAGCCCAACGAAACCATTGACGAGCTAAGCGTCAGATTTACCAACCAGATCAATGTGATCAACAGGCTGGGGAGGACGTTCACCAACAAAGAGATGAACACGAAGATCTTAAGAGTGTTGCCTCGACTGGAAGTGGCTTCCTTTTGCTACTTATTTACGTCGCTCAGATCTTAATGCTCTAACTCCTGATGTTATATTTTCAGAATTAAAGACGGAGGAATTTGAGCACCGCCTACCCCAACGATGTTCCGGCGCTCCAACTGACACACGATAGATCATGCTTTCAAAGCAACAGTCAGGAAAACTGGAGCCAATCCTATTTCTTCCAGCAACGCAGTAGCCACGACAGATGCTAAGTCCTCTGAGACATCTGCTACTGACTAACTTGCACTCATGGCTCTCAAATATTAGAGAGAAAAGGAAAGAGTCAGGAAGCTGAAGAAATATCACAAAGATTCTCCCTCAGGTAAAAAGGATTATCGAAAAAGGGAAGAATCTAAACCTTCTACTGATTGCAGGAACGCAGAATCTGCTGCTAGTCCATCCAACGACTCAGCTGGAAAAGGCGGCAGAACCTCTGTGTGCTACAACTGCAAGAAGGAGGGACACTATCAGTACGATTGTCCCGAACTCTCAGCTGCTCAACGAGCAGAACGGCAGGCTAGACGTGAGAAATTTGCCCGAAGGAGGCAGGCCTACATCGCCGGAGAGATATCCGATGACTCAATCAAGGAAGATACGTTCATGTATTCTTCTGAAGACGAAGATGCATTTGTCGCCGTTGAGATCGGATAATCAGATCCTGAATCAACAACAGAATATTGTCTGATGGCCGGAGAAGAGGCTGAGGTAAACTCGAAACTTAATATAACCTCTTCTTCACACAGCACACACGACACATGCTCGGTCACAGAAGAACCTCTAGACGTGGTACAAGCATATGATGATCTACTAGAGGAGCATATTCAGCTGAGCAGAGAGTTCAAAAGAACCATTCAGGAACTAGAATAGGTAAAGGCTGAGAATCAGAGACTTTCTTCTGATTGTCAGGTCTCTACTGATTCGGAGAATCTAGTTGTGAGACTCAAGGAAGAGATTAAATCTCTTATGACTAAGTCTCAGCTTCAAGAAACTCAGCTTTCAGTTCTGACCAAAGATAATTCTGAGAAAGATACTGAAATAGCCCGACTCAGTCAGAAGCTCGCAGAAGTAAAAAAGGATTATGAATCACTTCGGAGAAGTGATGAGGTCTGGCGAGGACTGATGACTGAACTGTACCTAAGAGCTAAAGAGAAGTTGGAAAGCATGCTCAGAGCTCAAAGGCCAATGGTCATGAAAGAAGGACTTTGCTACACTCACGAAGCTTCCACTTCAACATCGAAAAGCTCAGAAATGCTGGCTGATAGGTTCGTCAGAGGAAAAGTTCAGGTCACTGAATCAGCACCTCAAGCGAAGAACAAACAGAAGATGATTGCACCTCAGCCGAGCAAGAAGAAGCAACTGACCAAAAGTTCTAGCCCCAGGACACCACGATCAAATTCAGGGGGAACCAAAAGGTCAGATCGGCAGAGCAGTACAATGAACCACTATATGAGCATCCAGCACAGTATGGTTCGTACTATTATGAGCCCAGGGTCAGGAGGAGCACAAAGCCTCAGAAGAAGAAAGCTCCTGAACCCAAAACTGCCAGAAAGTCAGTATCTCCAAGTCCTGTGGAGAAGAAGGCTGACAAGGTTCAGAAGAAGAAGTCTCAGACTTCTAAGGTCCCGAGACAGATCTGGGTTTCGAAATCACCCACTAACACTCAAGGACCCAAACTGAATCAAAGGGTACCTAAAATTGTTTCTGTTTTGCAGGTGCATAAGGACCCTTAGATTGTGGACAGCGGCTGCTCGAGACACATGACTTATCAAAACAGCCTGCTGACCAACTATGTATAAGAAGATGGTCCCAGAATTGAGTTTGGTGACAACTCTAAAGGATATATAAGAGGATATGGAACACTGAACATTGGGACTGCTTCAGTTCCAATAGTAACATATTTTGAAGGACTTCAACATAATCTCCTTTTTGTCAGTCAATTCTTTGATAATCTGAATAGAGTTATCTTTGACTCTGGTTTCTGTGATGTTGTTGACAAATCTACAGGGAAAACAGTGTTATCAGGTTCGTGGAGAAAGAATATCTACGTTGCAAATTGGAAAACCGCAGAACCTGAGGCTTGCTTACTAGCTCAGACGAAATCTAGTGATAAGACAGGATGGTTGTGGCACAAGAGACTCAGTCACCTGAATTTCAAGACTATGAACAAGCTAGCCAAGAACTCTAAAGTTAGAGGACTACCCAATGAAACGTTTGTCAAAGACAGAAATTGTGAAGCATGCTTGAAGGGAAAGCAGACAAAGAATATAAATCCACCAATTATGTCACCTTCCACTGACGGAATCCTTCAACTGCTGCACATGGATTTGTTTGGGTCAGTCTCTCCAGTGACTATAAGAGGCAAGAAGTATGCCCTCGTTGTTATTGACGACTACTCAAGATATACGTGGGTCATCTTCATAGCCAACAAATCTGATGTCATGACTGAGTTACCTAAGCTGCTAAAGAAACTCAGTGTGGAAAAGGACATCAAGATACAGAGAATTCGCTCAGACAGAGGAACGTAATTTCTCAACTCAGTAGTAAAAGAGTAATGCGATAAAGAGGGAATCAAGCACGAGACATCAGCTGCTCGCACCCCTCAGCAGAACGGACTTGTTGAACGTAAGAACAGAACACTTAAAGAAGCAGCAAGAACGCTCCTAGCAGACTCTGGACTACCCTCAAAATTCTGGGCTGATGCTACTGACACCGCCTGTTACACTCAGAATCGCTCACTGCTTACACAGCAACACATGAAGACACCTTATGAACTTTGGAAAGGGAGAATTCCTTCTATTTCTCATTTCCATATCTTTGGTTGTCCTTGCTTTATTCACAATAATGGGAAAGATCAGTTGAAGGTCTTTGATAGCAAATCTTATCAAGGAGTATTCTTAGGATACTCTCGAGTCAGTAAAGCCTTTAGAGTCTTTAACTATCGGACACTTTGCGTGGAGGAAAGCCCTCATGTTGTCTTTGATGAGTTTGTTACTCAGGACAGGAAATCTAAGAAGACAAATACTAAAGATGTCAGCGGCAAGCTACAGGATCTCACACTAAACGATAAAGTAGAAAAGATCCAGCATTGTTGGGATGATGAGTCAGACAATGAGGAAATTCAGACCCATCCCACAAGCATTGTAGCTGACCTGGTTGATTCTACTGAACAGAATCAACATCAGGTAACGACGGTCGATGAGGAAGCTCCAGTGGTAACTGAGACCTCTACTGAGAATATAAACTCAGGGGGAACGTCAAATGTTCCTGAGCTAAATGCTCCTGAACCTGGAAACTCAGTAGATCCTAACCTTCTTACTGAATTGCTTCAGTCACAGAACATCACTACTGAAAGGCCTAACACTCCAGTTGACTGTGCAGAAGTAATCTCAGAAGAAGAAGCCAAACTCAGACGTTCATGGCTTGACGCTCATTCTTCTGATCTTATCATAAGAGATCCATCAGCAACAATTAGGACGAGATCCAGATTAAGTCAAGGAGAAAGCTCACTCTACTCTTGTTTCTTGTCCACAGAAGAACCTCAAATGATAGAGGATGCTCTTAACGATGCTGACTGGATCATTACCATGCAAGAAGAGCTAAACCAATTCGTTCGAAACGAAGTTTGGGAGCTTGTTGATAGACCTAGACATCAGCACGTGATCGGCACTAAGTGGGTCTTCAAGAACAAGCGAGATGAAAACAACATCATTGTCAGAAACAAAGCTCGACTTGTTGCCAAGGGATACTGTCAAGAAGAAGGAATAGACTTTGATGAAACTTTCGCTCCAGTCGCCAGATTGGAAGCTATTCGTCTGTTCCTAGCCTATGCAACGCATCAAAGATTTAAAGTCTATCAAATGGATGTAAAGTCAGCGTTTCTAAGCGGCGTACTGAAGGAAGAAGTCTATGTGGAACAACCGCCCGACTTTCAGCAGGGACATCAGGTGTACAGACTTCGGAAAGCTCTGTATGGGTTAAAACAAGCACTCAGGGCTTGGTACGATACCCTATCAGACTTTCTGCTTCGAAAGGTTTTCGAAGGGGACGATGGATCGCACCCTGTTCAACATCAAGTCAGGAGATGACATCCTACTGGTGTAAATCTACGTGGACGACATCATTTTCGGTTGCAGGAACGTGACTATATGTCAGCAATTCGAGAAAATGATGAAGGAGAAGTTCGAGATGTCCATGATGGGAGAGATGAACTATTTCCATGGATTTCAAGTAAAGCAATCACCTGAAGGAATATTCATCAATCAAGCCAAATACACTCGAGACCTCCTGAAAAGATTCGGCTGCGACTCAAGCAAGCCAGTCAAGATCCCCATGAATACAAATTTCAAAATCGATCTAGACAAAGAGGGAGCTTCTGTAAACTCTACTGATTAGAGAGCTATTATTGGTTCTTTATTATATTTAACAGCAAGCAGACCTGATAGAACTTATGTTGTAGGTGTATGTGCAAGATTTCAAGCGAATCCCAAGCGAAGTCATATGGACTCAGCAAAGAAGATTTTGCGATATCTGAAGGGAACACCTGACGCAGGGTTATGGTATCCTGCTGATGATAATCTTATACTAACAGTTTATTCTGATGATGATTATGCAGGACGCAGGATAGATCGAAAGTCAACTTCTGGAACATGTCAGTTCCTAGGCAGCAAGCTGATATCATGGTTTTCAAAGAAACAGCATTCAGTGGCGACGTCCACTACTGAAGCTGAGTATATGGCTACTGGAAGTTGTTGTGCCCAGATCCTTTGGCTTCGACAACAATTGCGAGATTATGGTATTTCTCAGGATGAAGTGCCCATCTACTGCGACTCCACCAGTGCGATTGCTATAACTCAGAACCCAGTTCTTCATACGAGATGCAAGCACGTGGATATCCGACACCACTTCATCAGAGATGGAAAAGATCCATACTAACAAACAAAGGGCAGACATACTGACCAAACCACTAGCTGAGAACAGATTCAGAGAACTATCAGTTGAGCTAGGTCTACTGGATCCTACTGAGTCGAGTCAGTAGAAGGAAACAGTACGACAGGTCAGAAGACTCAGTACTTTGACTCAGTCGGGTGAATCAGACAGTACACAGTAAGGGGGAACATGGTCATCAACACATCAAATGTCCTTCTGAGTCTTAACGGTAACCAGTTGATCGTAAAAGTTTAGCAGAAGAGGTTTGCGTAGTTTAAATACTTAATATTCTCAGAAGCATGCTCGCATTTATTATGTCAATCGTTTGCACTCAGTAAATTAATGAGCATTTATTTCCCGCCATTAAGTTTTTAAGGTTTAAGTCAGTAGGAAACCGTTTTCATTTAAAAAGCTTAGACTTTAATGCTGTCTGCAACGCATTTAATGCATGTCTTCTCACCTTACTTTAACTGTGCATATCTTACGTGGGTCTAGGTTAGAGGCGTCTTTAGTAATCATTCCGTTTATAACATCAGATCACAGCCATCATTAAAAAGTGAGTTTTCATCCCAACCGTCCGATTAGAACCGGTTGATCTTCATTTCTTATAAAATCACTCGCCTTCTCCTCTAATCTATCTTTTCGCCATTTTCTTTCTTAGAGCTATCTCTGCATTCCGTTTTTCATTTTCTATAAATTGTTTTTGTTTTTCACTCAAGCTCTTCGTTTACGGTAATTTCTTCATCCTCTGCTTAAACTCAAACTAACTTACTCTATTTTCAAGTGCTAACGAGCTTTTGCAGATATTCATGGCGATCAACGTCGAGGAGATCATCAAATCGAGGGTTCAGTTCGAACCAACAATGGTCCTTCACCAGGCAGACCTTCCGTATCTAGAGCCCATATTTTCGACTCTTGAAGGGTCGGGCCTTGAGCTTCTGGTAACGAAGCATCCAAAGTCGTATCTCCCCCGTCAAGTGGCTGAAGTGTATTACAACTGGCGTACGGTGGAAGGTACAGACGGAGAGGTTTCCCAGTTTGCGTATATAAGGGAAGTGGCCCCTCAAAAGTGGGAATCCGGCCACTCTGACATCAATATTCGGGCAGCGTTGAAGGCTTCGTTCGACCTTCCTGCCTACGGGATCTCTCAAGTCGGATATAAGGAGAAGGAGCTCAACTCCTATGTTCATCGTTTCTGCGGGAGAGACGATATCTCCTTCAAATCTGCTCTGCCGAAGAACCAACTATTGCCAGAGTACCGCGAGCTCGCCTACGTCGTCACTCACATCCTGACGAGCGCCGCCGGCTCCTTCGATCAGTTGTCTAGGCCGAGACTTCAGCTGATGATGGCAATTGTAGATGGAGTCCAGGTTAACTGGATGGAATTCTACGTGACTGAGCTGAAGGCTCAGGCACAGAAGTTTGTCGCCGCATAGTCTGGAGAGAGAAGACTTATTAGTGTGGGCAAACTCTTGTATGGGACGAAGATGTCCATACTCATAGAGGACTCAGTATCGAATCATGCATCATTTGTTGATTCAAGATACTTCGACAGCAAGCTCATCAAGTTCAAAACCAGAGCCGCTAC
Source organism: Lavandula angustifolia (assembly GCA_028984105.1). Lineage (NCBI taxonomy): Eukaryota > Viridiplantae > Streptophyta > Magnoliopsida > Lamiales > Lamiaceae > Lavandula > Lavandula angustifolia. Next base: position 20,773,990 of record CM054810.1, on the reverse strand, counting down.
TGAGAAGTCGGTCGGTCGTGGACCAGCTGAACTGAAAAGGTCTACAACTGATTTACCTCCACGTGCCGACTCACCAAAGAAAAAGAGGTTTGCAAAGGCTGGAACGTCTGAGGTTCCAGCAAAGCCTGCTTCTCCTCCACCACCTTAGGAGGAAAGCATACTGGAGGCTGGTACCGGAATAGAGGGTACAACCCTCAAGGACAAGGTACAGCGTATCAGTTCAGAGGAGACTTAGCCGGAGGAAGATGATGAACCGGCTGAGGAAGTCTCCACTGAATGGTCGACATTGCAGTCGACTCGTCTTCGAGCCACAGGAGAAGTCGCTGCATAGATCCCTGAGATATCTGAACATAAGGATCTGGTCGACATAGCGATCACGGCAAGGACGCAAATGCTGCTGAGGTTCCTGAGTTGGGACATCCTCGAAGATCTTATCATGCAGCAGACAGCACTGTCCTTACTGGCAGAAGAGCAAAGCTTGCAGTCAACTATTGGGTTTGGGGAGCCCGCTGACTTAGCTTCGTTCGAGGACCTGAGATCAGCAATGCTATATCTTCTCAGCCTAAGGTCCTCCGAACAACATGCCAGTAGCCCATCGTAACCATCCCATCATGACGACGACAACGATGATAATAATAATGATGAGGATCAGGCACCACCTAAGGAAGCAGACCAGGGAGGATCTATTGAGGGTAAAACTCCCAGCGAGAAGGGCAAATCACCACCTCCACCGTCTACATCAGGTGATGCCCCGGTTACTTCGAAGACAAATCGGAAGCAACAACTCGCAGCATCTGAGCAGAGGCTCGAAACCAGTTCTTATCAGGCCCAACCAATCGATTCTGTGTCCTCGAAGTCTGTCAACAGAGCTATAGGGAAGCAAGGAGACAAGAATCGTCTCCTAGCTAAGGATGTCCACCTGAAGTGGGCACAATATACCAAGTCTCAGACTGAGACAGTTGACAGACTGGCCAGCGAAGTGAAGAAGGTCTCGGAAACTCCTACTCTAGATCTTAATATTCAGGAGATAATCGAGACCGCGCTCGCCGCTCAGAAGGCGGACCTGGCTGCTCAGAGTCAGCAGCTCCTTCAACCTCAGCAGAAAATGTTTTCTGAGCAGCTGACTCAGAGCCTTGCCACCGTCCAGAAAGCTATGGATGAGCGCAACAAGATGGCCACCTCCAGCGTTCAGAAAGCCATTGAAATTCAGGTGGTGGCCCTCAAGCTCATCCAAGCAGAAATGACAGCTTCTCTTGACGCATCACTCCTAAAGCAGAGACAAGAGACAAGAGCCCAGATTCAGCAGATTTGCGCTGATCAGGAAACTGACTAGGAGCATTACTGTGATGCAGTCAGAGACTTCGACACCACCACCACTTCCATCAAGACAATTCTTTTCAATTTAGAAAAGGAAGTGGTTGCTATCCGCACTCTCCTGACCCCGGCTGATGATGCCAAAAAGGGGGAAGATAAGGAAGAGAGGACGGAGACAGCACAAGTGGGCGAAGAGGCAGAGGCAAGGGAAATTGCTAAGGGGGAAGGTTCAGCTGCTCAAGCTGGAACCAGCTCAGTTCCCCCTCCCAGAGTCCAAATCCCTGCTGTCCAAAGCACTCAAGTGCATGAGCCGGCCGGAGGATCAGGCGAAGGATCCTCAGCTCAGCACATTGAGGAGGTCGCTCAGTTCGTAGACCTAGAGGACGAACCAATGCCACCGCAAAGGCCAGGGAAGGAGAAGGCAACTGAATCAACTCCTCCGCCTTCCCTGACGCCCAAATTTAAAACAAAAGCGGAGCAGGAGGAATATGACAAGCAAGTCGCTCAGAAGCTCCAGGACGAGCTCGACTATGAGCGACAGCTTGAAGAAGAGGCTCAGAAGGCCAAAAAGAAGAAACAGCCTAGAGTCAGAGCATCCAAGAGCCAAGCTAAAAAGCTCCTGGAAGAGCAGAAAAAGCCCCTTACTCAGAGAATGAAAGATCTTTCTAAACTTACTCCTGAGCAGGAGGCAGAGGACACAGCCACCTAGGAGGCGACGCAGCAGGGACTGAATCTCCGGAGAGGAGACACTAGAGCTGCGGCCCTCAGAGAGAAAAAGAGACTGGAATATTTAGCCAAGATCGTAGAGCTGACTGACAAAATGGCCAAGGAACCAGTTCTCGATTGGAGGAAACAGGTGCCCAGGTCTTCCAAGTATTACAGGCGAGGCGCACCAAGAGCTACTTATCAGAAGAAGACTCCACACCGCCATGCAAACAAATGGATACCTTGGAACCTGAACGAGGAATGGGAGGAACTGAAGATAGAGTTCATTAAGGGCTACTACGTTTGGCAATGCTATCTGACTAAGGTTCCGGCTGATCAACTCTTCGATGAATTTCTTCATCAATCCAACGCCAACCTCAGAGCTCAAGTTCAACTGATCCTAGCAAAGGAGAAGCTGCCACTCGTTGCTCCTGCCTACAGGAAGCTGTCTCCTCCCATGACCTCTCGAGGAGTACTCTGCACCAAGGAGATTGAAGATGAGGTAGACGCAGCTGCACGACACTATGATCTTGATCCTCAGCAGCCGAGCGATCTTGAGGACATCCGGACTCTCCGTTCCAGAATCTACAAAGCATACGGTTTGGACCCTCTTGCTCCCAAGTCTGCTGATTTCAAGACCAAGACCAAGAAGTTCAGGCGATAGCAGTAGTTCTTTATCCCAGTATAGAAGATAGGACTGTGTAATTCTTTCTCATATATATATCAGTTCTTTCTTCTGGCCAGACAATCACTCATTGTCTTACGGCTTTGTTTGTTTTATCTTTATCACGACTGATCACTGAAGTGATCTGACACACACACACACACATAAACATTTCTCTGATGTGCCTATCTTTCAGTTGTTGACTACCTTGAGTTATTTGCTCAGTTCTTACTGAAGTCTTTATTATGTCAGTAGTTTGGGACTTAATATTCTTAGAATTTATAGAGGTTTTGGCATCATCAATTTAGGGGAAATTATTGGGTTATGAGTCAGTGGAGGATACTTATTAATATTTGGGAAAACACTATTGGGGGAAATCATAGTATCTCATACTATGGAATTGAAGATCCCAAAACCCAGCATGTATCCGTAGTGTAGTGTCGATAGGACTAGATGATGTAATAGGCTAGACATATTTTATTTTCATTATCGTTTGTGTCTAAGTCCTGTACGGGGTATATGTTGGACTGATCTTCAGTAGGAAGTTTACTTTCCAGAACCCCACGTCATCAATGTAAGAGCCTATGTTCTTAAGTCATCAGCTGACATATCTCACCTACCACACGATGTCTGACATATCTCACCTACCACAAACCTCGACCAATGAGAAGCCATCTAAGCTCTACCTGCTCTGACCTACTAAAGCTGCTCTCATACACAGTAACCAACAACTCTGCTGCAACAACTCGAACTTATGGCCGTTTTTCTTGGACGCTTGTGACACATGGCATCGTCCTCTCCAACGGGTAAATGCCTGGGTCACAACTATAAATTGAGAAGCACTTACGAGCTCCACGCACGGGATATAAAAGGGACAATACGCTCAAGCTTTCGAAAACACTCTAGCACATTCAAAGAAGATCCAGCGAAGAACTTGCCTAGCAGAATACTTTTAGTTCTTCTCTCTAGAGTTTCCTTCTTTAGATCCCTCTTCTCTATCTAAGCTCAATCGCTCATATCTATAGCTTAGAACCCTCGAAGGAGTTCACACTTAGTGACTGTTCTTATTGTAAGAACTCCTTCATAGTTGGAGAAAATCCCCTCCCCTTCAAACTTAGGTTTGAATTGTAAAGTCGCTAAGGACTATAACTTAGAAGGGTCTGTCCAGTGCACAGATAACTTGTTGAGGCTTGCTCAGATTAATCAACAAGACCTCATGTTCAGCAGGAGCGTGGACGTAGGATCTTGCGTATCCGAACCACGTTAAAAATTGTCTGTGTCGTTTACTGTTTTATTGCATTGCATACAAACCTCTTACAAACTCATACTTTGCATAAAACGTATTCGAAAAGCGCACAAGCCAAAATTATTTAACTTGTGAAAATCACGTTTTCAACTGAGATGAAATCTCCTGGCCCTACACACTTATCCGCACTAAGTCTTTGACTGAGAATCAAGAACTGACAGAAGTCAGTAGGAGAGACTCAGTAGTTGGCACACTCTGACCCGCGATCAGAAGATTACTATTTGGCACTGTTCATCAGTAGCAACCTACAGCTCAGCTGTCCTTCGTATTTGAGAAAAAGGAACAACACTCAGGTGTATTCACCCCCCCCTCTATACCTGACTCTCGTCTCCGGACCAACAATAAATATCTGACATACACAAAAGTGCAAATTATGGAATATAAAAACATTTACCCTCGATTTTATGATTTGTTCTCTTCCCCAACTCAAAAATTGATACTCATATTCTAGGAAAATCCTACAACTTTATAATGAAGAAAATGGTTGCAAAACAACGTAATCTATTGAATATTTGTCACTTTTATAAAAGTAATATATATAAAGTTCAGTACATTTCATCTCCCAAAATATTATTAGATTAAAATAAACAACTTTATTCATTATTTTATTAAATATTAGATTAAAATACATTGTAAACATGCAATGTAGTAGTACTTTTTAGTAATTGACATATTTTCTATCCAATTTCCTTTTTGTTAACACATGCACACACAATTGTCCGGTTGCACCGCCTAGGCCGTACACTCTGGCCACCACCCGCTCAACCGCCACCGCAACAACGAAAAGTAGTTAAGCAAAGAGACGACCACCCCCTTCTTCTCTTGCCGCCGGTATATCCGCCACCACCGGAATGCAATGGGGTGGTGCATGCATGGTGTTATAGGGGTCACGTGGTTGACGTTATTAGTATTAAATAATGACAGATATGGTTTGGTTGGTGGACACTCTGTTTATTTAGATTATTCGTTTGTATTTCAATTATCTGGCATTTTTATTCTACAAACGTATCTGTACTGTCCTGTTACACTCAAATTAATTGGGGTACACTACAATTCGTATTCCATTATAAATCTAATATAATTATATGATAGAATTATTACTGATTATCGAGATTTAAAAAATCACATAACATTAAAAATTGACTCTGATAAATATCAAAATCTGAAAGAGAGAATGGGTCGAAAAATTGAATGGGGTGGATTCGACCTTTTAGTTATAGCCTGAGAAGGGCTAGCCCAGTGACGAAGTTTTGCGAGGGGAATCTAAACGCAAATTTTATTGATTTTAGTTGTAAATTACACTATCATAATTTATAAGTTTTTGTCATTTTATTCGTTTTTTATGACGCATGGTAACATGTCGCTACAGTTTTTTTAAGGTAACTCAGCGTAATGCGTCTCTGTATTGTTTATAATTGGCGGACATGGTATCCAAACTTGTTTTTTGGTAGACATGGTCCCCATATAATTTTTCTTTTCATGGACATAATCAATTCGTTAAAAATTCGTTAATCAGCAGTTATTCAACATTTTTTAAATATAATTTTAAAATTCAAAAGCTTTCGGTGTTTGATCTTTTTTCAAAATTAAATACTATATCTAGTTTAAATGTCAAAGAAATTACCGCTCACTTTTCACAGCCTCACTTTTCATCGCTGTCGCTGCTCCCTTCTCGGCGCTGATCCCTACCAGACCTCATAGATATTTTGCCTAATCTTCAAGGGACCGAGAACTTCGATTCCCCATTCCATACGAAGTAGTTCTTTCGAGCCCAGTTGGAGGTTCGTGTTCTCACAATGATTCGGGTGCAATTTTTGACAAATCTATAATTGGAAATTTCAGAATTGATGATTTCGAGTTCAACCCAGAATGTGCAATATTTGATTTAATAGATATTTTGCTCTACCATGGATGGATTGTTGACCCGCATGTATAGATCTGTTTATGTATCTAGCTGGTTAAACCTATTCGCAAGAGAGATTAAAAAATGCGAACCTTTTTCTATTTTGGTGCGTACTGGATTAATTTAAAGTCAAATGGTAGTTGTAGCTCACATATTTCCTTTGTATGTATTGAAGGATGAAATAAGTGTTGTAATTAAATTCTTATTTATCATTCTAGTATTAATATAACCTAATGTGGGATTCAATGGTTTATCTTTATAAACATCAAAATGTGATCTAATATTACTTGAATGATGAGTTTCATTGTTCATTTGAGGGAAGATGAGTTTGAGTTTCTTCGTTGATTGTGCTTTGAATTTGTTTTGGATGTGATGCTGGCACCCTGTAGACTGTAATTCAATAAATCTAGTTTCTTACTTGTGTATTATAATGTGCATATTATACTCTTAATTTGTCTTGATTACATGAATCTGCTTTCAAGAATAAGTTGTTTCTTCTTTGTTATGTTGACCTATGTTGATGAATGATGAGAGATTGAATCTTGTTGAACTGAATTGAATAAGCATTTTTTGGATTTGTTGTTTCTAACTTGTGTCTTTTTATTTTCTCTTGTAGGTGAGACCACAAATTCAAAGTTAAGATGTTGTGAGCTCATGTCTCCGGACAGGAAAGCCGTCAAGGAGAGTGATTCAATTTTAAGTGGCATGTTGAATTCTAAAGCACTTGAAAAAATCTTTAGGTAAGTTGACATTGAAAGTCATAGATTACTTTTATTGGCGTTCAATGAATAAAATCATTTAGCATAATCTAGAAAGATGTTGCATAAGATCTAAAATGGCTGATAAGGTCTTGAATTGGATAAAAATAAATGAAATTCTCAACAAGAAATATGTTATGGTACCTATTGCAAAGTGGTAAGTACACTTTAAGTAAGGGTTTTCAACTTATTTTTTACCTTGATTTTTAGTGAAAATCATTACTTTAATTTTTGTCTCATTCAATTAATTTAGGGGTCATTGGCGTATATTATATAACTTCAATGAATGATGATTTTAGATTTCTCTTAAGTTTGCTTCCAATCTAATCCAATCACTAATAGAAAGTAAGTTCAAATGTAATTAGTTAATTATGTTCTTGGAATTGAGATATGCATTGAAGCAGGGGCGAAGCTACATGGTGCTGAGTGGTTTCAACTGACACCACTTAGATTTTCAAAAGATAGTAGTAATAGTTAGTTACATATTTTAAGAAATTGAGCATTGGTCCAACGGTAACTGTATCAGGCTTTAGGCATGGGAGGTCTCCTATGTTCGTTCTTATCTAAATGCAGTTTTTGTATTTTATTTTTTAAATGCTACACACAATTACCTACCTTATCAACAAAAATAGATTTCGATTACTTTTTTATGTTTTCATTGACCTGCTGACAATTACCTATCAACCTAAATTATTCTCTATAGATCGTGTAACGCCCCAATTTTCATAACTTAACAAGCGACGTTACTTCATGCTTAACGTGCATATTTCAATTCTTTCAAAACATTTTTATGGAAAAGAATAATTGAAAAACTCAATTTATTTTCATACTCAGCGGAAGTCTTAAATAAAAATGCAAAGTTCATGATAAAACTAGTTTAATGTAATAATAAGTTTCATAAATCTTTCCTCGTGTGACCATCACCACCAACACCTCTACGCATCGGCCGAGCCATTTCCTGAAAAATATTAAAATAATAAGGATGAGTACGACTACTCAGTGGGAGATGTACACATTTATCAGAATTATAAATCACACCGATAAGTAGGGTTGTAAACGAATCAAATAGTTTTGATTCGATTCGGTATTCGTATTCGATTTTTGATATTCGTATTCGAGATTTTGATATTCGAATTCGATTATAAATATTTGATTCGATTCGTTTACTAATCAAATACAAATACAAAATTATAATATTCGATTCGATATTCGTAAATATTCGATTAAATACAAATTATATATACAATAATTATTTTTATATATAATTTTAATTTAAAATATTTATGTTAAGGGCTTAAATCAAGATTTAATAACGCATCCCCTCTTTTTAATATATGTATTTTTTAATATCAATTAAATGAATAAATTAAATATTAATTTCATAATATCACAATCAAATAGTTTTGATTCGATTCGGTATTCGTATTCGTATTCAATTTTTGATATTCGTATTCGAGATTTTAAGATTCGAATTCGATTATAAATATTCGATTCGATTCGTTTACTAATCAAATACAAATACAAAATTGTAATATTCGATTCGATTCGGTTCGTTTACAACCCTACCGATAAGACATGAAAAATTAGATCATGCAAAAGATACTCGGCCACACAAACCACATGAACTTGTAATAGGCCACACAAACCACATGAACTTTTCAAACAGCCCGATTTCGACTGACGGCCGGATTTTGACCGATTTTCATAGAGGATCCGAATTCGAACCTATGGCCCGATTTCGACCCTTGCCTTTCCTTTCAGGATCTGATTTCGATCCTAGGGCCCGATTTCGACCCTTCCTTTCATTTAGGATCCGATTTCGATCCTAGGGCCCAATTTCGACCCTTCCTTTCATTTCAGGATCCGATTTCGATCCTAGTTGGATTAGGATATAGACACAATTAAAATAGATCCTAAAACATGAATATCACACATAAAATATCTATTTTAATCATAAAACATAATATAAAATTATCTCCTAATAACTTAATACAATAATAATTATTATATCCTTTTATGAATCCTAGTTGGTTTAGGAAATCCAAAATAAATAAATATTATTTTGCCTAATAATTCTAACATGATTTCTAGATAAATAAATAAACAATATAATCATAATATGATATAAACAAACATATTCAAAATTAAAAATAAATTTACATAACAAAAATGATTTAACGAAAAATAACCTAAATGCTTTAATTTTCATTTTAATTTCTAAGGCGCGACTTATAGAACTAAAACACTTGATAACATGCATGAATAGATATGCAATGCATTTTATATTGAAAATTTTGGGGCGTTACAATCTACCCCACTTAAAGAATTTTCGTCCTCGAAAATTTGTTTAGCTTAAAAACATGAATGCATGTACTTTCATGAAAAACCGTGCCTTTTTCAAAATCGTGCAATATATGAATTTTAAAAACTTTGCATTACTTTAAAACTTTACTTACCTCATCGACTCGATGCAGTGGTAGTGATGATGGTTAATTTCCTGCATAACATGAAACAAATCTACAGGAAAGTAGACTTGCTCTGATACCACTCTGTAACGCCCCAATTTTTATAACTTAACAAGCGACGTTACTTCATGTTTAACGTGCATATTTCAATTCTTTCAAAACATTTTTATGGAAAAGAATAATTGAAAAACTCAATTTATTTTCATATTCAGCGGAAGTCTTAAATAAAAATGCAAAGTTCATGATAAAACTAGTTTAATGTAATAATAAGTTTCATAAATCTTTCCTCGTGTGACCATCACCACCAACACCTCTACGCATCGGCCGAGCCATTTCCTGAAAAATGTTAAAATAATATGGATGAGTACGACTACTCAGTGGGAGATGTACACGTTTATCAGAATTATAAATCACACCGATAAGACATAAAAAATTAGATCATGCAAAGGATACTCGGCCACACAGACCACATGAACTTGTAATTGGCCACACAGACCACATGAACTTTTAAAACAATCCGATTTCGACTGACGGTCGGATTTTGACCGATTTTCATAGAGGATCCGAATTCGAACCTATGGCCCGATTTCGACCCTTGCCTTTCCTTTCAGGATCCGATTTCGATCCTAGGGCCCGATTTCGACCCTTCCTTTCATTTCAGGATCCGATTTCGATTCTAGTTGGATTAGGATATAGACACAATTAAAATAGATCCTAAAACATGAATATCACACATAAAATATCTATTATAATCATAAAACATAATATAAAATTATCTCCTAATAACTTAATACATTAATAATTATTATATCCTTTTATGAATCCTAGTTGGTTTAGGAAATCCAAAATAAATAAATATTATTTTGCCTAATAATTCTAACATGATTTCTAGATAAATGAATAAACAATATAATCATAATATGATATAAACAAACATATTCAAAATTAAAAATAAATTTACATAACAAAAATGATTTAACGAAAAATAACATAAATTCTTTAATTTTCATTTTAATTTCTAAGGCGCGACTTACAGAACTAAAACACTTGATAACATGCATGAATAGATATGCAATGCATTTTATATTGAAAATTTTGGGGCGTTACAGATCGGGACTTTTGCCTAGGCATTACAATTATTATTTAGTATGCAATAACTATAAAATATGATAGATTATTGTATTTTCTCGCTCTTCGTCATGAATATTTGATTGTTATTAATATTTTCTTGCTCTATTAAAAAAATTGTATACATCTTCCCTTTAGCAACTTTCCCTATATAAGGTAAAATATACAGTTTTCACCAATAAATTTATTATATCTATCATTGTCTTTAAAATTTGACCCAACTCGAGTCATTTGCTGTCTTCGCCATTGATAGCAAGTGTCATAAATACGGACACAATGCAAGAAAGTGCTCATTGGTGAGCCGATCAGTCAACCAAAATAAATGCCAAAGATGCTTACAACTTGGACACAACAAAAAGAGATGTAAGACTGTATTGGGTGATAAGCCTCATATTGGGAAAAATCATGGCAATGGTTTACTCCAACAAAAAGAAATATGTTCTGATACATCAGATAGACTTTTTAATATACTTCTCATCTTACATTTCATTTAACTCAATTTTATTAGTTATTAGTTATGTCATTTGTGTAATCTAAAATTAATCAGCAAATGGAAAGTGGAGAATGTTTCTTAAGTGACTTGAAGAAGGAAGCAAAGAACTTGGAGGAGAAGGAACAGAAACAAGCGCTGAAACTAGCTAAAAGCAAAAGGAGACTAGAAGAAACATTTGTTACTCCACATGTTTGTATAGGATAATACCTTTCATGTTTTTCTGTTGTTATTATATATTTTGGTTCTATTGATACATGTTTTACAAGAACCTAGCAAAGAAGTTCCAAACAAGTATACAGATGACAAGAATGAAGTTGTTGCTCCTACATTCTCTTTGAAGGTAAAAGATTCTATGTTATTTGCATCCATTGAATCTGTATTGATATCCAACTAACATTTGTCTTATTAAAAGTTGAAGGAGATACCTCAAGAAGCAAAGAAAAAAAGGAGACATATGCGATGTAATTGGTGCAAACAAGGCACAATCAGGCAAGTTGCACTGAATTAGGAGCTCTCTTAAATAAACACATAAGTAAGGAAGACACTTTGAGGAAATTAGATTAGATTGTACTATTTGCCCCATTAGTAGTGTCGTGTATTCTCGAAAAGGGTATTTCATTAGTAATGTCTTGTTTCTAAAAAGGGCAAAGAATTTATGGTCACAAATTAATTACCCAAAAGTCAAACAACTACACCGCACAATATCATTTTCTTAATTTCGGTATCCAAAAGAAACTAAACATTACTAATGGGACGACGGAATTGACTTTTAATAAAAATGTGGTTTTTTGTGGAATTGACTTTTAATAAAAATGACAAATTGGATTGTCTTCATATCTAGTTCCATATGTTTTTTGAGGTATTTTTGATGCAGTAAAATTGTTATAGCGTTTGATAATTGGTGTATGAATCAAGATTGAAAAGAAAAAAAAATCTGATTATGTGAACTTAACCATTGTCACAAATTGTCTATTATGGCCCTAAATATTTTAAGCTTTGTAGAATTGGTCCTCGTATATTTATCAATTGATTTACTTAGTCCTTATAAATGTGAAATACCAAAAATAACCTTTGAGTTTATATATATTTTTTTTAAAGTTGACTAATGGATTTTTTAATTGACAAGCCATGTTCACAAGAAATTGTTTGGGGACCTATTGGGCCGATTTACCTTTTTTTTAATGAGAAAATCACAAGTACTCCGCTTATATATAATAATCCTTCAGATCATTGACCGAGTAAGTTGTGACTACCACTGTTATGTGCAATTTATCGTACATAACTAATCTAATATGATTTACATTTTCTAGATGGGTTACAGTTATCATACATGATTGTTTTACTTAATATGCATCTTAATTAACGGCTATGAACTTTTCAATGCGTACATCCAGTAACGAAATTAGACTAATGGAGACATCAATAATATTTGAATACTAAACATTTGACAATAAGACAATATCGTCAGCTGCTTTGTCATCCCCGATAGAACAACAATACAATTCCCTGTTTTGGGATTTAAGTATACATGCACTCACACATTTGATTCATATACAAAGTAATGTTGAGAGAAAGCAACACAAAAAGGAAAATTTCCCAGAAGAAAAACCGGATCACACCCTCCATTACACATGTTATTTCATCTCCAGTTTCAATGCAACAAATGCACGCTAACAAAACCATCACTATACACCAAGAAACGAAGCTCCGTCCATACAGAGAAGTTGGTATAATGAAATATCAACAAGGTTGAGGATGAAGAAGAAATAGATATCATATCCAACTCAGTTTCCCATAAAACTAGGGCCTGTCAGTTGGGAGCCCGGCTGCAGTTGCCTCTCCTTCTCTTTCAGATACTGCAGAAGTTGTGGCTGCTCCGAGCTCAGCTCCATACCAACACCACATACATAAGGAAATGGTCTTTGGTACCCCCAAAACAACTTGTCTCTTCTTTGTTCTTCAGCAGCATAAGTGAAAGAAGAGCCCGGAATGAATTCCGGAGCCCCATGGTACATCATGGGATTAGACACCAAATGGTTTCCCCATTGATCAAAAAGGTCAAAGCCCGAAACTTCATGTGTTTGAAAGGGAGGAGGAGCATTGAAAGGGATTGCATTCTGACTGTTTCTATAGTGATATAGCCATTCAGAAGAACACATACCGAGAACCGGAGGATATCCATCAACGAAGCCCGAAAGCCCAGCACCAAATCCAACAGGAGGGCAGCGTGGGGAGCGGCTAGTGTAGCCACCCACAGGAGCTGCACCGAGAATCCCATCTGCCTCATGTCCCGCACCATTCTTGTAGTCGATAAAAGCTTTATCGGGTAACAAAGGAGCTGAAGGTATCGGAGCAACATAAGGAGGGGAGTCATGAACTATTGTCGATACATGGCTGGTTCTCATTTCAGAATCTTTCGTGTCGTTGATGGAGAGATCTCTGAAGGATGTGGAAGCTATTTCATCAATGGGGCTTAGCTTCTGTTTGCAGAAATCTTGCAGGCCGCCCTCTCTGTCATTGCTCGAGCTTGTTTTGCTGAGGACCCAACCACTGAGGGAGGGAGGTCCATTGGGGTGTGAAGTTGAGTCTTTGTGTTTGTCTCCGGAATCAGATGCAGTGGAGCAGAAACTGAATGAGTCAGCATCTTCTGTATCCGGACCAGTTGATAGCGATGTGGCTCGTCTCAACCATTCATCAGTGGGATCTTTTGAAGGTCTGGAAATATAAAGTGGTGCTGAATTTCGCCTTGTGATGGGCTTGAAGAGAATGACTTCTTCCTCTTCCAGAGGCAGATATGTTTCCTTGTTTTCGAGAGAGGTGTCTGTCTGCTCATTAGGCCTTTCAACTTCATGACTGGAAACAGTTTCAACATCTTCTGGAAATCTTGGTGTCTTCTCAGAATTAGATAACAGTCTTCCCACTTTATCATGAGACATCCACTCCCAAGAACTTTTCGACTTGTCTACTATTCTTTTGGCAGCATGAACAATTCGCTGCAAACGACATTCATTTCTACTAGCATAGTTGTCCACACTCTCCATATGAGTTGAAAAATCCAGCATTTCATGCACGCGATGCAGTGGATGAAATCCCTTCAGCTCATGATCCTCCCAAAGAGCAGTATGATCAAGAACAGTTTTAGAACCAATCTGCTCAATTCGATCCCAGAGATCAGCCAAAGCATGAAAAAAGTAGGACACAGCATTTCTAACCCTTTCATCTGCAGCATATATTTCCACTGTATCAAGTGCTCCCGCTAACCACTCTACAAAAACAAGCACGGCTGGTGAAAGTGGGGAAGCATCGATCTGATCTCCAGTCAGGCATCTCTCCGTAAGGCGACCCATGCAAATGAAAATAGCAGCAAATGCCAAAGGTGTGAGAGCAGAATCTTTCTGATTATCCTTTCCAGTTGAGTCCTCTTGCTGCGGGCTCTCTGTAAGGCTATGGACAATGAAGATGAAAATCGACACAACTTGAATAGCACGATAAGGCCCTCTTCTGGACGAGGCCATGTGCTGGTAAGCCTCCAAAGCGACAGTGAGCTTTGTATCATCCAATGTTAACAAAGCGTCTAATCTGTGCAAGGCAGAAGCAAGGGTGCATGGATATTCCTCCAAACTGCACATTTGAAAACCTCATTATGGAGAAAGATTTAATTTCAAATTTTTCAAACTGCACATTTGAAACCTCATTTGAATCCTAAATATTTCAGGTTCACAAACAATGCAAACAAGACCTTGGACATCAAGGAATATTAAATATATGTCCATATCACAAATTAGGACGACAAAGGAAATCAGGAAACATCCTAACAATATTAGTTAAAATAAGTTCCAGTCTCTCGAGAAAGAATAAAGGATATGGATCTCACAATAACCAACTATGCTCAATTATGTTTGTATATTCATATTTTGCACGATATTCCATTATATGATTTCAAGCAATTAAAAAAGGTTCATAAATAAGAGGAAATCCATTATAAGCATTCTTGCATCAAAATGTGTTTTTTAAAACTATGATTTCTATTGTAGCGAAATTTAATAAACATTCATGTTTCCATCAAGATAGGTCGGAATGAAGACTAATCCGCTGATCCAGGATGACAAAGGAAAACCAGATACGCACACATATAGGAAGAGTTTTATGTTGTAAGTATGCCTCCTAGTTAAAGAACTAATACTTTAATATATTCGACATTACTGTAGTATATGATTCTAATATGCTGCCACAAGTACCTTGATCTGATTAAAAGGAACCTTATAGTTCTAACAAGCATGGGCCATAAGTCGAACTTTTCCGAACAAATGCTATCCAAGTCTTCCGATGTGCTGTTATCTGGGGAACCATTCTCCCCAAGGCAAGTATTCTGCAAGTAACTTCTTTTGGAAAGGTTTAGGAAGTCCAGCTGCATCTCAATAGAAAGCGATGGCAACTTAGTAGATCTGTTCTGCAGATCCACAATAAACAATTAAAAGGTCACTACCAAGTTCAACTAAAAGATAATTTAAATGTACAAGCAACAGGAAACTTAAAAAGACAAAACTTTGTTATCAACCAATTAAATTCACATTCAATCCTGGTTATAAGAAAAGTAGGTGTTGGGAAGGAGACGAATCATTTTAAGAAGACTACAAGAATTCTACCTCTTCAAATAGTAACATAATATTTATCCAGGCATCAGGAAAAGGCTCCTTAACCGCCAAACTTCTTATGCAGTGGTACAGTGCAAGAAAAGCATCACCAGTATATGTTGCCAATAGAGCTACCTGCGTAAATACTCAAAAGTTTAGTATAAATAATAATGTGGTTGATTCAGACTAAAATGTTAAGCAAACTTTGAGGCCTAAAAGAAAATAGTTGGATTCTGAGATTTGCTGTTTGGATATCTGAGCATACATACACACACAAAAAGTAGATAGATGGTGAGATAAGCAATATACCTGATTATGTGGATTCCCACTATCCGGCCATGTTCTGGTTGCTTCAAGGTAGTATGTTGCTGCAGTTGACCACTCACAGGCATCAGGCTTCTTGATAAGCTCATTATATCTAGCTAGATCCCCGAGACAAATTAAGAGGCGGTGGCATGTGTGTTGACAAGCATGCAGCTTCTTTGGCTCGACGGAAGATAACCAGCGATCCTTGTTGTCAAGGAAGACTTCTGAAGGGAGTGCACTGCTTCTCCGTAGTTTTACAATCAAATTCCTATAGAACTCAGATGCATGAGACAAGAATGACTTGAATTCTTCCAAGCCTTTATCAATACTGCCCTGACAGTTGATACTGTCAGATGGAGTATTGCTCTTCATATTCTCTCCATTGTAAGATCTCTTTCTTGTTCTTTTACGGAATTCATCAATGAGCTCGTAGTGCAGCTTCCACATGTGATGTTCAACTTCTTGAAGCTCGAGGAAGTGATTGCTGCTCAACAGAATTTTCTCATACACAGTGCGGATTTTGAGGTATAACTCCTGAACATTATCATGTAAAATACCCTTTGTACGGATCAATGCTAACATATGTTTCTCTGTATTAACAACCTATGACAAGGCAAAATCAGAAACTGGTCATTACTTTTTGAAACAAACATATGTTAAACCTTAAATTAAATCATATGAAATCTCAAAAACATGTCTAAAAAGAAGCATTACCTCAAGGAAAGCCTTTTGCTGTTCCATCTTTTTCGGCTAAATGGGTACAGCTATAGAACTTGAACTACTCTATATGCCAACTTTCTTTCTTTACCACATATTAAGGTCCATCTATAAACAACAGCAAAAGAAATTGATTTGAAACTGGCTATTAGATATTGCAAATATTTGAGTTCAACACATATACGCTTATAGAATCATCACCATTTTGCACACAATTATAATCCCAGAAACTAAGAGGGGTACGGTTTGACTGTATTATCATACAAAGAAGAAAAACATCAAGAAGTCACAATCATAGTAATAACTAGGATGTTCGGTATGGTATACCGTAAGATTTTCTCATACCACATACCGTACCGAAAAGACTCGGTATGGAAAAATGCATACCGTTGCCGTACGGTATATCGAAAGTTCGGTATAAGCAATCTTCATACCGTTGTCATACCGCTCTTTCGATATACCTTATCGTACTTCGGTATACCGAAACAAACGGCATACCAAAACAGGTGATATACCAAAAATATAACATTATACCGAAGCAAAACGGTACACCGCATTATACAGTATGTATCGCGGTATATCGGTACACAGTATATACCGAGGTTCAATATGAATCGGTATACCGCAGTATACGGTATGTACAAAAATTTCAGTATGCAACGGTATACCGCGGTATAGGAAATCTCATACCGTTGCCGTACCGATACCGTACCGAAAATCTCGGTATGCCAAAAAATTCGGTATTTTCGGTATTTTTTCAGCACGGTATGTGCAGTATACCGGTTTTTCGACATACCGTAACATCCCTACTAATAACAATATTATAAAAATTAAAATATGGTCAGGAAATGTAAAATGTACTTCACTTGCATCAAAGAAGCACCTCCAGAGTTTGAGTCAGAAGTTAGGAGAAAAATAGCAATTCTGCAGTCCAAAATATTGGGATCCCACACTAAACAACTGCTCAAGACTATTGTGTTATTAGTCAGCAGTAGTAACAAAAACTTAATCATGATTAAAGCCTTCAAATTATATGATCATCCAATCATGATTATCATAGCAGATGCAATTACTAATACAAAAATAATTCCAGAAAATGATATGATCTCTGAATTTCAACAAAGCAATTAATACAAGCTATAAAAAGAAATCAATTGCAGTCTAAAAGAACAACCTTCAAACAGGATAGACATATTGCTGAGCACTGTAGAAAGCCCTCGGTCCAAAAGATTATGTTAATCATCAATTCATTATAATCAACTTCAGCAGGAAACCATCACAGAAAAATCAAACAAAATTTGACCATAATTTCAATTTCTAAACTTTGTTAAACAGAACCCTTAAAATGAGCAAAGCCGCAAGAACCAAAAATCCTCGTGTTCTACTTCTTAATAAGCTTAACAATCAAGCATCGAGAAAACAGTGTACCTACCAGCATCAAGAACCCTCGAGAATTCAGAGCAGTTAAGAACAAATTATAGACGCTTCTGAGATAGAGGGATAAGGCAGAGAAGAAACTGAAACTGGTGCGAAAAATCGAGAGTTCGGACGGTAAAACAGAGACCTAAAGAGAAGGAGGATGTCGTTTAATTGAAGAATGATGTTGGTATCGAGTATTCTTGCCTCTTTCTGTCAGGCACTTGCACGCATACCAAATACAACAATCATAACCACTTCTATCTGGAATTTGTGCTTAAAATACTCAAAGAGAATCCCTTGTAATCCAAGCTAAATCACCCTCTAATTTCATATGATGAACTCCTTTATTGTCACACACTACTTATTTGTGTTGGTGGTCGCTGTTGGAAATAAATCTATAAACTATCTTCACGGTCAAAAGGTTGAATCTTGGAGACATGAAGAAATTGGGATTTTTACTCTTTTTCATGGGAATGAAATTTCTAATCTTAACATCGTTCTAATTAGACAAGAGTTGGACTTGCGTACATCCGGTTGCAGGTGCAACCGGAAGTATTCAGTTAAATTAGATCGATTTGCAATAAGTTATCAATGATGTGGCAGTGCAGTTGGTTATGCTGCTGGGCTCAAACCCTTTAGACCCGCGTTCGAATCCCAGCAGCTTATATTATAGATTTTTTTATTTTAATTGATATATTAATTTAAAAAAGTGATAAATTTGTTCATAATTAGTAATATTTTTATTCCAATCAATGATATTTTTTCACATCAAGTTTGTCCTTTTATTTTTTTTGCTAATGTTTTTTTTAAATTTTAATTGATATATTAATTTTAAAAATGATAAATTTAGTTATAATAAATAATATTCTTATTCCAACCAATTGATATTTTTTCAAATCAAGTTTCTCCCTTTTTTTTCATTTTAGTTGATATATTAATTTTAAAAAGTGATATTGTTTATAATAAGTAATATTTTTATTCCAACCAATTAATATTTTTTCAGATCAAGTTTGTCCTTTTTTTCATATATTAATTTTAAAAAGTGATATTGTTTATAATAAGTAATATTTTTATTCCAACCAATTGATATTTTTTCAGATTAAGTTTGTCCTTTTTTTTTCAAATATTAATTTTAAAAAGTAATATTGTTTATAATAAGTAATATTTTTATTCCAACCAATTGATATTTTTTTAGATTAAGTTTGTCCTTTTTTTTTCAAATATTAATTTTAAAAAGTAATATTGTTTATAATAAGTAATATTTTTTATTCCAACCAATTGATATTTTTTCAGATTAAGTTTGTCCTTTATTTTCATATATTAATTTTAAAAAGTGATATTGTTTATAATAAGTAATATTATCATTCCAACCAATTAATATTTTTATTCCAACCAATTGAAAAGTATCATTCTTCCTTAACAAAGTATAATTCTGCCTTAAAAAAAATATCATTCTTCTTTAAGAAAAGTTTCATTCTTATTGAGCAATAGTATCACATATTGTTAACAAAAGTATCATTTTTCCTTAAGAAAAGTATCATTTTTATTGAGCAATAGTATCACATGTTGTTAACAAAAGTATCATTTTTCCTTAAGAAAAGTATCATTCTGCTTTAAGAAAAGTATCATTCTTCCTTAGGAAAAGTATCATTCTTATTGAGCAATAGTATCACATGTTGTTAACAAAAGTATCATTTTTCTTTAAGAAAATTATCATTCTTCATTAAGAAAAGTATCATTCTTCCTTAAGAAAAATATCATTCTTATTGAACAATAGTATCACATGTTGTTAACAAAAGTATTATTCTTCCTAAAGAAAAGTATCATTCTTCCTTAAGAAAAGTATCATTCTTATTGAGCAATAGTATCACATGTTGTTAACAAAAGTATCATTTTTCCTTAAGAAAAAGTATTATTCTTATTGAGAAATAGTATCACATGTTGTTAACAAAAATATCATTTTTCCTTCAGAAAAGTATCATTCTTATTGAGCAATAGTATCACATGTTGTTAACAAAAGTATCATTTTTCCTTAAGAAAAGTATCATTCTTATTGAGCAATAGTATCACATGTTGTTAACAAAAATAAAGTATCATTCTTATTGAGCAATAGTATCACATGTTGTTAACAAAAGTATCATTTATCCTTAAGAAAAGTATCATTCTGCTTTAAGAAAAGTATCATTCTTCCTTAGGAAAAGTATCATTCTTATTGAGCAATAGTATCACATGTTGTTAATAAAAGTATCATTTTTCTTTAAGAAAAGTATAATTCTTCATAAAGAAAAGTATCATTCTTCCTTAAGATAAGTATCATTCTTATTGAGCAATAGTATCACATGTTGTTAAAAAAAGTATCATTCTTCCTAAAGAAAAGTATCATTCTTCCTTAAGAAAAGTATCATTCTTATTGAGCAATAGTATCACATGTTGTTAACAAAAGTATCATTCTTCCTTAAGAAAAGTATCATTCTTATTGAGTAATGGTATCACATGTTGTAAATAAAAGTATCATTCTGCCTAAAGAAAAATATTATTCCTATTGAGCAATAATATTTTTCTGTGTTTTTACTGTACCCTAGAGGGAAAGTCTAAACCATACTTTTTTCTCCGGTTAAAAATGTTCGCGTTCCTTCGAAACACTCGCATTTTAAAGGGTTTGGGAAAAGCTAGCGTTCTGATTTCCAAACCCTTTTAGTCGTGGAACTGCTACGTTATTTTTCCTTGTTTTTACTGTACCCTAGAGGGGAAGTCTAAACCCTACTTTTTTCTCTGATTAAAAATCCTCGCGTTCCTTCGGAACACTCGCATTTTTAAAGGGTTTGGAAAAAGCTAGCGTTCCTTCGGAACGCTAGCATTTCCAAATCCTTTTAGTCGTGGAATTGCTACGGTATTTCCCTATCATGTAATTGAAAAAAAAATTATCATCTCCACATATTTCCCTATCATATAATTGAAAAAAAAAATTAAAAAAATTTTATTTTTATTAACAAGAATAAATTCTAAATACATATTAGTATTTTTTGAGTCATATATTATTTTTTTGAGAATAAGAAAATAGATTTATTAATTTTTTTTGTATCATAATGTAATTTAAAAATAAAAATTCAATTTTTAATGTTAAAAAAGAAAAGGTTTGTTGGTGATGTAGTTGAAAAAAATTATATGTATTATATTTTTATTAACAAGAATAAATTCTAATGTACATATTAATATTTTTTGAATCATATTATTTTTTTGAAATAAAAGAAAAAATTTATTATATTTTTTTGTATCATAATGTAATTTGAAAAAAAAAATTAAAATTTTAATGTCAAATTAAGAAAAAAAAGAAAAAAGTAAATTAATTGTATTTTAATGCCAAAATATATTTTCAAGTGATTAGGTGTTGCAGGGTCTCGAACCCGCGTCTCTCGGGTGAGAGCCCAGCAGCAGACCAGCTGCGCTACATGAGCACTTGTGTGATTATGAACATTAATATTATACAGAGCTTATGCAGCCGGTTGCACCTGCAACCGGTTGCACTAAAGTTCTTGCGATTAGACAAATATGTTCGAGAAAGATAATGACAGTTAAATATGCAACTTGCAGTAAAGTGCTTTTGGCGTATAAACTGCGCTTAACAGTTACTCTTACATCTTTAAATAAAGTAAACATAATAAGATTGAACTATGAAAAATCAAAATAATTTCGAAGACTATTACACATGAATGATCACCCTTCAATAACCCTTTTACTTTTATATCATTAAAAGTATCAATTTTACCTTAAGTCATGCTTTGAGCCGAAGTTTCATATTTAATTCGTAGATTATTCACAAATGAATAAGATCTGCAGGTGCACGCTTGATAACTATTACTTTTATAAGAATATGAATTATAAAATCAGAAGTATCAACTTTAACTGAGTCATGCTTTTAGAGGATAGTTTGAAGTATAAATTCTATTAAAATTAAAAGTTCAAAACTTCCAACATGTGTTGTTCAGAAATCACCTAATCAAATCAAAAGTACGAAACATATATAAGAAAATATCATTAAAGAGTATGCGACTCCACTATCATATATATAACACCTTATAAAATAATAATAATAATTAATTCATAGTCAAATAAATGCAAGATAAAGATTACCCCCAAAAGGGTCCTTGTAGTTGGTGTTAGGTTATAGATTTGGTCTGATTCAACATTCATTAGTCAATAAATTATGGGACAACTCTATTTCTAGCCGATTTGAAAAATTATATATGAATTTTAGCCACCCGTGGAAAAAACTAGTTATCTAGCCACTTTTGACATATCGCCTGACAACTAATTAAATCGCCATTGTTGTCGCCATTGTTTGTCTTATCAAAAACTTTTATTTAATCGGCATGTTTATCGTCAACCACAAAATCGCTTACCACATATTATTAAAAAAACTTATAAAATTATTTAAAATCATCTTATCCAAAAAAAATTAAATTATTTTATATAGATTATAAATCATAATGAGGGTAGAAGATTAAATTTTAAATCATTTATCCATAAAAGAGTTTTAGAAAAGGGGCGATTTCTTAATTAGCTATTTTTGTATAACAAAAGTCAAATTTACCCAATCCTTATAATTGCTACACAAAATATCCCTACTTTTCAGACTTGTCAGCCTGCCAAAATCGTTATTTTGCTTCGTTCCGTGCGCAAATGATTAACGCAGAATCCCGCTCGTGTCCCACTCAATCCCGCTCATGCCGCCGAATCCCGCTCCAAGAAGTACCGAATCCCGCTCGGAAATCCCGCTCAGCCCGGTGAAATCCCGCTCGAGCGGTGACTTGGCAGGGAGCAAAATCCTGCTCGCGGAATCCCGCTCCACTATCAAATCACGCTCGGCTTTTGGACTGGCGGGGGAGCAGAATCCCGCTCGGCCTGCCCAGTACCGCTCGGCTTTTTTGACTTGGCAGGCCGAGCATAATCCCGCTCACTCAGTCCCGCTCGACCATTTCTAATCCCGCTCGTAATCCTTATCATGAAATTTTATCTATTAATATCGTGATTGAAGTCCAAAATCGAATACACTCACTCTTCTTTCATTTCATTTTCAATTACAA
This sequence comes from Lavandula angustifolia, assembly GCA_028984105.1. Lineage (NCBI taxonomy): Eukaryota > Viridiplantae > Streptophyta > Magnoliopsida > Lamiales > Lamiaceae > Lavandula > Lavandula angustifolia. Next base: position 20,751,094 of record CM054810.1, on the reverse strand, counting down.
AATAATTAGGTAGAAATTTGCTTCCTCGTTCCATAAAAAAAATGGATAGTTGGTATAATATTCTTGTTCATTCTAACGGGCAATTTAACAATTTATCCGAGTATATTAGCGGTGAAGTTAGAGTTGTCTGCATTCCTGGGAACAGTGTTTGTATCCCTATTTTATTACAGTTCATTCAATACAATCTTAATCCCTTTTCACTTTCGTCAAATTATGAAATTTATTACACCTACGTTTCTCGTCATGGTATGACGCTTAGGTCCATTCTCGCGACCGATATGGGCCTACTTCGTCTTTGTAGTACACAAATCGAGCCAACTTTACTTGAGCACTCCAATGTTCAATCTTATCATATACCCGATGTTGTTGAACAATTTGGTTCAAAGTTCAATTTTGAAGATCAAGCGTGTGGTAGCAATCGGGCTGAGAATTTTCGCGAATAGGAAACCTTTGTTCGCGAAGAGGATACCCATGTTGTGCCCGACAGTGATGAAGAAAATATTTAGGATAGTTCATCTGACGAAGAATACGATGAGGTGTCTGGTCCATTAAATCAATGTACGTTTGGCGACTTTGCGGCATGAATCTGGATCACGTTGTGGATTATCCACTCCATGAAGGTGCAACATTTTGGGAGAAGGCGGATTTGTTTGCTGCTGTTGCACTTCGGCACATGGAACAAGGTCTCGATTTTAGGGTGGCTCGTTCTGACAGTGGTCGGGTTGAGTATAAATGCAGACGGAGTAGTGATTGCCCATTTTTTCTACGGGCATCGTTTTCGCAGAGATGTGTTGTGGATTGTAAACTGCTTGCATGCCGAATACACATGTAATCGAGATTTTTTGCAGACTGGTCCAAGAAGGATTCGTGCAAAGTCCCTCGCTGCTTATGTTACTCGGCGAATGCGCCGTCAAAAATCCGTCCTAAAACCGAAAGAAATTATGGCAGCTATCCAAGGGGAATTAGGCTTTCAAGCAAGCTATAGTGTTGCTAACGCGGTAGAGGCTGCTTATCCGGAAGCAGCCCATGACACTTGTTACTATCATCTTCAGAATAAGCTTACACGATATAATAATATGAATTATAACATACATAATCAATTTAGTGAAACATAATTCCATAATAATCTCAGAGTATAAAACTTGTTTTCAAAAAAGTATACTCAAGTTACATGATTACTTCAATTGAGTGGCTAGCGGTAACATCTTTGCGGTAATAGCAGCGAGCCCACTGAAGGCAGAAGTTAATAGTCAATTGCCTGGCGATATTTGATAATCGTATGGCAGTCTCTGAACCCAAACCCAGAACCCTTATTTGGGGTTTGAACCGTAAACTACCCTAAACTATATATTAACTAAATTATATATTATATTTTAAATGAAAACATATAATATGAATTATAACATATATAATCTTAAAATGTGATTTAGTGAAACATAATTCCATAATAATCTCAAAGTATAAAACTTGTTTTCCAAAAAGTGTACTCAAGTTACATGATTACTTCAATTGTTGAGTGATCTACCATTGAGATTGAGCGATCTAAAATGTAATGATTCATAATGTTTACAGTGATTCAAAATATTTATACTTAACATAAGGTTGGATGTAAAAAAACATCATAATAATATAATTTAATTTAAAATTAATGTTGTCTTAATATATAAAGTAATCGTCTGGCGGTATTTGATAATCGGTTTGCGGTAACATCTTTGCGGTAATAGATTAGCGCCCACCGAAGGCAATCGCCTAGCAGTCCCTGAACCCAAACACAGAACCCTTATTTGGGGTTTGAACTGTAAACCCTTATTTGGGGTTTGAACCGTAAACTACCCTAAACTATATATTAACTAAATTATATATTATATTGTAAATGAAAACATATAATTTGATTATAATAATATGAATTGTAACATATATAATCTTAAAACGTGATTTATTGAAACATAATTCCATAATAATCTCAAAATATAAAACTTGTTTTCAAAAAAGTGTACTCAAGTTACATGATTACTTCAATTGTTGAGTGATCTACCATTGACATTGAGTGATCTAAAATGTAATGATTCATAATGTTTATAGTGATGCAAAATATTTATATTTAACATAAAGATGGATGTAAAATAAAGTATAAATATATAATTTAATTAAAAACTAATATTTAAATGATATATAAAGTAATCGTCTGGCGGTATTTGATAATCAGCTAGCGGTAGCGGTAAGAGATTAGGGCCCAACGATAATCTATTATCACCAGGCGATAAATTCAAAGTTATGGATTTGTTTCTTTCTCCACATACCCAAAATCTCATATAACACAAAATGTAAATATTACTTAAATCATATAAATTCTGAAAATGTCATACATAAAATAGTTTCATTAACATTACATAAAAGTATGACCAATCTGATGACAGCTGCTACATTTTCTTGGTGCTCGTGGTCTACACATACTTGTATCCGTATTTTGTGGAAATGTATTAAGGTCCACGTCTATTATTAAAGAAATACATGCATTACCATATAGAAAATAAAAAAGTGAACTTTAATTCAATTTTGGTACATACATTCAAGCACTCTGCTGCATTGGATGTCATAAAATTAAAACGACGGGTAGGGCATTGCGAACGCGACCATCGGTGAACTCCAATACTCAAAAGCTTGCTATATGCACCATCGATGACGATATGGTTTATAATCGCCATCGCCTAGTTACAAGGTTCTGTACTAACAACATTGCCTAACTTCGCCAGACGATAAAACTCAATCGCCTGGTCATAAACAACATAACATTCCACAAAAGTCGCATAAATGTATGTAGACAAGTGCATTCAAACGATATTTAATGTGAAGATAACTTAGATAAACACATTAACCCTACTAAATCGCATAAAATATGAAATTAAGAGTGAACCACGACCAATTTTTAACTAAATCGCATAAAATATTAAATTTTGTAGAAATGTGAATATGATAACTTACCGGATCAATCTTATGTATGATGTAACTAACAGGACTATAAGTTCTTAAATTTTTGGCAGAAATTTTGTAGTATATTTGTTTTCAAGAAAATGAGATTCATGTCAATTTTCCTATATGAGAAGCACGAAAGCAGCTAGTGAAGTAGTTACAAAATAAATGAAAGTTAATAAGTTTACTTTTTGTCAGAAAAAAACAATTTTTTTAAGATGGGTAGTTGTAGGTGGCGATTGGAAGAGGCAATCTGGGAGGAGCAAGCAAAAAATTTACACGGAGAGAGTTTTTTTTCATTTCTTTAATATTTTTAACAATTTTTATCCTAGTTCTGTATTGAGCATAATAAAAAAATAGAACTTAGAAACAAATACTTTCTAATTTAAATAATTAAAATATATATTAAGTTACATAAAAATACATAAAAGTATAATTTTATGCATTTTTTGGGATAAACGATGGTCATGGTAATTTAATAATACGGGCTAGGCGAAAGGCGATGACAATGACGATTAAATAAATCAGCTAGGCGAAAGGCGATGGCGATGTGCAATGGTGATAACAATGACGATGACAATGACGATTAAATAATTGTGGACCCTACTCACTAAAGTTGTCAGAAGTGGCTAGATAACTAGTTTTTTCCACGGGTGGCTAAAATTCATATTTATTTTATCAAAACGGCTCTTTTTGCATATTACCCATAAATTATTCAAAATTGCGATTTTTCTTGCATAATACTCCCTCCGTCCCATTATTAATGTCCAACTTATTTTTTTTGATTGTCTCATTATTTATGTTCCATATCAAATAAGGAAATAAATGAGTGGACCACAATCAATCTAAGCAAGTGGACCCCACCCCTTTATACTTTTATACCACAACTTTATATCTTTATCTCCACTATCTTAATTACCGTGCCCAATTCCAATAAAACATAAATAATGGAATAAAGGGAGTATAATAATATAATATCTCACGCAAATTCGTGCATGTTTATTGTGGGGATATCATCCTCTGCGGTGCAAGTCCTCACGACTAGCAAGTAGTAACGCTTTCCTACTGTAATCTGTAACGGTACTTAAGATCAACGGTCGAGTTAGAAGGACTATCCTATGTGTCCGGCATTAGGTCGACAGCTTATAACTGCACCGAAACAATATTGGGAAAATTTGGTGCTATGTGGTTGAAAGATGTAATTATTTAATTGGCTGATGGTGACTTGTTTCCTTGCTGCGGGGCCCAATGCTTGAATAAATAAAGACTTGTGATGAGTTCAAACAAGCAAGATGTCAACATTTTGCAATTATGAATTGTGATACGTGTCTCCTATGTTTCGTATACATTATCCAGCGACGGGGTTGGGTTTTGGTCCTCTATCCCAAAAATGAGTGTCTCATTAGATGACCCATCAATCACGCGGCGCCATGCGTGCATTGGTGGACCATCAAATTATCACACATCTACACTTGTTCCCATCTTATTGGTGAGACACCCAATGGGACACCCATTGTGTTAGAGGATCCTCTCTCGTTTTGGTGGGGGCGAGGGTGTTAAAATAGTTAAAATATTTCCTTATTTTCATAAAAACTGTCACTTTCCTCCTCATAAAAAATGTGTTCTACTCCCTCTTATCTATTGAATTTTTTTTTAGTATTTCTTATTAGACTGTTCCGTCGAATTTGTCTCGTTTTTGAATAAAAAATTGAATCTCACACATTTAACAAATCAAACCAATTCCAAAATTTTGATTAATTATATGAACCCACACTTTTACTATACAAATTAATTATGAATAACTAATTAACCACATATATCATACACCTTTATTAATTCAAACCAATTCTTATAAATAACTCTATCGAAAAGAAATAAGACAAGTTTAATGGAAGTATGAAATAATGGATATTGAATCGGTGATTTGGTTGTTCTTTGTGGCCCAATTTTTGTGTGACAAAACTAGGCCCACTGCAAATAGAAAAATCCTGAACTCTCTCTCTCCTCTTCCTCTCAAGATAGAAGGAAAATAAAGGACAGAGATAGCATGCAAGTTGGGTCTGTTATCTAAACATGATAAACATTTATGGGGTATGAATAACACGATCCACAACTAACATGGAAAATGATCCTCTATCCCAAAAGTTGGTATCCCATTAAGTGGCCCACCAATCACGCAGCGCCACGCATACATTGGTGGGCCATCAAATTATCATAAATCAACACATGTTCCCACCTTATTGGTGGAACATGTATTGAAACACCTAATGGGGTAGAGGATCCCCACTCAACCAACATGTGCCCAGATTAGTAGAATCCAACTAAAATGTGCCCAAAAAGCAGTAAAAAGTGTTGTTTTTTTAAAAGACAAATTGGCGAAATAGTACTCAATCTTTATATTTTGACCAATTTGGTCCATGATCTTTATTTTTTAAGTTTTTGGTCTTCAATCTATTAAAATTTGTCGAAATTGATCATTCCATTAAATTTTCCGTCAATCAATGATATTTTAAATTAATTAATAAAATACTAGAAGGATATTTTCGGTATTTATAATTTCGAGGACCAATTTCGTAAAACTTACGAAGTTTGAAAATCAATTTCACCAAAAAAAAAAATTATTAATAAAATAAAATGAAGGTTATTTTAGATTTTAATCAAGTAACAGCCGAGAAAAACGTGAGACTAGCCATTTTATGAGCTTGTACGGGGAAAGGCTGACCTGGGTTTGGCGGCGATGGTGTTCTGGGAATTCAGCGGCGGACCTGGGTTTGGCGGACGGGGAAGAAGGGTCTCAAATTCATGCAAGAATTCTCAAGATTGGTTTGCAAAACAACGCCTTAGTCCTCACCAAGTTCACCTCCATTTCTTCACGCCTTAACGCAATCCACCACGCTTGTTCTTTCATCTTCTCACCCGAATCAGAGCCACATAGCTATGACGCCTTCCTTTTCAACACTGTTTTTGAAGCGTATGCACAATCCACTCATTTCAAGCGCACAAGTATATTTTACTATAACAAAATGCTAATGCACTGCATTGAACCTAATAACTACACCTACCCTTTCATGTTCAAGGCTTGTGCCGGCCTCCGGGATTTGGATATAGGCAAATCAGTTCACGGGCCAGTTTTGAAGCTCGGGTTTCACGGTGATACGCATGTTCTGAATTCAATGCTTCACATGTACTGCTGTTGTGAAGATGGGATTCTGTTTGCTGAGAAGGTGTTCGATGAAATGCCTAAGAACAGTTCGGTTTCGTAAAGTTTGGCAAAATTGGTCCTCGAAATTATAAATACCAAAAATACCCTTCAAATATTTTTATTAACTAATCTAAAATATTGTTAACTAACGGTTGACTGAGGGAAAATTTAACAAAAATACCAATTTCGCCAAATTTTAATAGTTTAAATACCAAAAACTTAAAATAAAATAAAATTAGGGACTAATTTGACCAAATATATAAAGATTGGAGACTATTTCGGTCAATTTGCATTTTTAAAATCCATTTTCAAATAGAAAGCAAATTGGACTAAAATGAATATTGATAATATTCAAGCACCAAAAGAATGGAAAAGCCCCACAAACTACACCATATTTGTTTTACATCTTCCTTCTAGTTTGCAACTACTACATAAAAATTAAATTTATCCAGTGTATATTTCTAATAGTAGCTGTTTTTTTCACCCCATAGAAAAAAGAATGGATTACGGAGGGGCCCACGAGAAACAAAGAGCACCTATTTTTCTTGCTTTTCCCACATTTGTCCCTTTTAATTATTTGTTGAGTTTTTTTTTCTTAGCTTTTATCATCACAAGTCCCACTTTCTTCCTTCCTTCCCCACCTCTCACTTTCGCATGCCTCCCTATTCAATTCTCAGTCAAAAATATCGTTGAGTGCGTTTCGGACAACACACGAATTAAATAACCACTGCCGCATTATCATGAATCTCTTTCCCACTCCAATTTCAAAAGTTGTCTTTAAAGTACAAAAATATTAAAAAAAATATCTTACCAATGTTATTCTTTTCTAAACTTGCTATTTTGGCTTCAAATTCTCAAAATGGTGTCGTTTCCCTTTTCTTCTTCTTTTTTCTTTTAAATTTCCCATTAATGTTAACTATTCCATATACATAAGAGAGAGAAAGAAGACAAATGAAGAGTACTAATGCTTACAACACAAGCACATAGTAAACCTCGGTCCAGGCTATGTCTAAATCGGCATCTTCTCTCCCACATCGGAGATATAGCAAACAAGTCAAGATTCCTTGTTCCTCCTTAGAGCATCCGCATTCCTCCCATCACATTCTCTCTCCGCCACGTCAGCTTTTATTTAAACACTCAACCACATTCCTTCATCCATCCATATAATTTTTTTTACTATTTTGGGTCCCACTATTTTAATTTTTTCAAACATTATATTTTAATAACAACAAATACATAATAATATTTATTATTACTCTTTGAATAAATAAATATAAAAAAATCTTAATTAATTTCAATAAATTAAAATAAATAGTAAGAAAGGGAAAAAAAATTAATTTAAAAACTTGGCATAACATGGAAAATTAAACAATACAACAGTTAAAATAAAAATTACGAACTAGTACATAATATTGTTGTTGTAGACTTAAGGTCATGATTGCAACTCTGTCATAGCTTATTTGCGTTCTATATCATGAAAATAACGTTGCTCAGGTGTCATGTTGCTTGTATCGCGTTGGATGATTTCAAATAGCTTGGACTGCCTCTCTCTCTTCTTCTGTATCCTCTCCTCTTTAGTTCTTTCTCTTTGCAACTCAATCTCGGCTTGGCGCAATTCAATCTCGGTTTTTTTGATGCACTTAAACTCAGCTAAACTCTTGATAACTTTGGCTTGCATTTGCTTTAGATCATTGTGGTCATCGTCTTGATGGTGGCTTGCAAATGATTTTTTCTTCGCCTTTCTCTTTGCAGCCTTTTGTCCGATTGGACGTGTTTCTTCATTTAAATCAAAATCAAAACTTACGTTTTGCGTGGAAGATGTGTTGCTCGTCCCCGATTCAGAGGTCCTTGACTTCTTCGTTGCAATATCAGCATAGTCAGAGGGGGATCGAAAGGCTGGATGATCTTTCATAATTTCCCACACGTGATCATGTGCAAAACACGAGCCCTTTTCTTCGCGGTACTTTTCCAGTGCCATTTTGTAGACGTCTTCGCTACTTGATCCGCTTCTATATAGACTTGATATTGTAGCACTCGTTGAATTTTATTGCAAGCGCCCTAATGTAATGCCAGTGAGATCTCAAGACCGCCGGCGTACGAGTAGGAAGGCTATCGGGTTTATTTTCATTGTAGTAGCTTGCAATACGATTCCAAAAGGCCGCTTCTTTTTGACAATTACCGGTGATTGGATCTTCAGATAACGTGTACCATGCGTTTGTTAGACGCACGTCTTCTTCTTTTTTCCAAACGAGTCTCTTATTCTTACCGGTTGCACCAGTAGTTGCTTTCTCCATAGAGCTAACTGAAATGGGTGACTCTTCCTCTTCGAATTGAGTTTCTGGAACCGATAATGGAGAACCTATTTCAATTGCTTGAGAAGATCGAGACTGTTTATTTGTTGATGTCGGTTCCAGAAACTCAATTCGAAGAGGGAGAGTCACCCATTTCAGTTGGCTCTATGGAGAAAGCAACTACTGGTGCGACCGGTAAGAATAAGAGACTCGTTTGGAAAAAAGAAGAAGACATGCGTCTAACAAATGCATGGTACACGGTATCTGAAGATCCAATCACCGGTAATTGCCAAAAAGAAGCGGCCTTTTGGAATCGTATTGCAAGCTACTACAATGAAAATAAACCCGATAGCCTTCCTACTCGTACGCCGACGGTCTTGAGATGTCACTGGCATTACATTAGGGCGCTTGCAATAAAATTCAACGACTGCTACAATCTCATACCAAGTCTATATAGAAGCGGATCAAGTAGCGAAGACGTCTACAAAATGGCACTGGAAAAGTACCGCGATGGCTCGTGTTTTGCACATGATCACGTGTGGGAAATCATGAAAGATCATCCAGCCTTTCGATCCCCCTCTGACTATGCTGATATTGCAACGAACAAGTCAAGGACCTCTGAATCGGGGGCGAGCAACACATCTTCCACGCAAAACGTAAGTTTTGATTTTGATTTAAATGAAGAAACACGTCCAATAGGACAAAAGACTGCAAAGAGAAAGGCGAAGAAAAAATCATTTGCAAGCCACCATCAAGACGATGACCACAATGATCTAAAGCAAATGCAAGCCAAAGTTATCAAGAGTTTAGCTGAGTTTAAGTGCATCAAAAAAACCGAGATTGAATTGCGCCAAGCCGAGATTGAGTTGCAAAGAGAAAGAACTAAAGAGGAGATGATACAGAAGAAGAGAGAGAGGCGGTCCAAGCTATTTGAAATCATCCAACGCGATACAAGCATCATGACACCTGAGCAACGTTATTTTCATGACATAGAATGCAAAGAAGCTATGGCAGAGTTGCAATCATGACCTTAAGTCTACAACAACAATATTATGTACTAGTTCGTAATTTTTATTTTAACTGTTGTATTGTTTAATTTTCCATGTTATGCCAAGTTTTTAAATTAATTTTTTTTTTCCTTTCTTACTATTTATTTTAATTTATTAAAATTAATTAAGATTTTTTTATAATTATTTATTTATTCGAAGAGTAGCAATAAATATTATTATATATTTGTTGTTGTTATTAAAATATAATATTTGAAAAAATTAAAATAGTGGGATCCAAAATAGTAAAAAAAAATTATATGGATGGATGAAGGAATGTGGTTGAGTGTTTCAAAGTTGAGTATTTAAATAAAAGCTGACGTGTCGGAAAGAGAATGTGATGGATGTATGGGAGGAATGCGGATGCTCTTACAGCTAATCCATTTTATTGGTAAACCCCACTCAAAAGATACCCCTTTCTTTTCCCTCTCACTATTTCCTCATCATCATGTGCACTTCTCAATGTTTGTTTTATATTCCCCTAAATTTTCGTATTAATTGACAATATAGTCAATGGGCTCCATCACTTCAATAAACTCATCCCCTAAAATAAGAAAAATAACCCCTAATTATTGTCTCGATTAGCTCCAAAGAAAGGAACTTTTTGAAAAGAGAGGCCAACAATTTACGAAATAAAAGACACGAAAATAAAAAAAAGTAATTCTATAATATTGTAGATGAACTAATTCATGAAGGGTTCTTGAACTAATCATTTATCCAATTACAAGAACATGTGAGTTGCCTCACCCTTCCCAAATCATATCTATGTGATTATACAAAATCAGAACGGTAAATCATGTCATAATGATAATATTAAATCACAACTACCAAAATGCAAATTAATTAGAATTACCGAGGAAAAAAAAAAGAGAAACGAAAATCACTCACGAATCCGCAGCAGCGGCGGATGAACCGGCGGCTCTCGGGGAGGTAACCGGAAACAACGGTAAAAGCCGGGGCTCCGAATCCCTCGGCGTATTCGCCGGCGACGGGTGAAAGTAAAATCCCTTCTCTTTAATCGCCTTGTCCTCCGCCACTGTGTTCAAGTTACTACTAGAATTTGCGGCTGACCCGCGATTAAATGGGTCGGGTATGAGAGGCGTGACCGGGCTAAGGACTAGAGAAGGGAAATCAAGAATACTAGGAGAGAGAATTTCCGGAGTTCCGGGTCGGGGCGAGCCCGAATACCCGGCCAAGAAACCCGAGCTCGTGTTGACCAGACCCGGAGCCAAAGGGCTGATCTTGAAGTTCTTGAGGCTGTTTCTCCGTTCGTAGAGCTTCGAAGAGGATTTATCTTTTCTGGGCCCGGTCTTCATTGGCGGAATCGGGCTTCTGGCGGTTTCGGGCCGGGCGGCGGTTTCGGCGGAGCCGGTCAGCATTTGGACCACCTGCTTGAAGGAGGAGGTGTCGGCCTGGACGAAGGTTGTCGGGTACGGATTGTTTGGGTCGGATCTTGTGATGGGAATGTTGGGTAGCTGTGAGGAGGGCGGCGAGAGGCGGTGGCGCAGCCCATTGTTGGTGGTGGAGGAGTTGGTGCTGTTTGGTGATGGAACTAGTGTTGGGGTTTGGGTTTCTTGAAGGGGTGATGAGGTCTTCATTAGTGGGCGTGTAATTGTGTTTTCGTCCTAGGTTACGGAGAGAAGGGTTACACTGTTATGGAGGAGAAGAGTTGTAAGTTTTAAGAGAGAGAGAGAGAGAGGCTTTTGGTTTAGTTTAGGGTGTTGCATAACTTCTGTTTTAACTTTCTTTGGTTGGTAAGAAACGTTTAGTTGTGTATTTGGGTCATCTGAGATTAACCACCACTCGCATCTACTGCGCGTGTGTTTTCGCGCGTGAGTTGTAAGATTAATTAAAACCTTTGATGTTCCACTTGAATTTACATTAACATCGGAGTTAATTGTAAAACATTAATGAAATATTGAAGAACAATTGAAGTGAGTAGTAGATACTTTAATTCCATCAAGTGTTTGGGTCATTTAGATTTAAAGCATGGGAAATGAAGAGATGTGTGGAGGAGAGTGATGCGCACGCGCTTCAATGGGAAGTAAGAGTAGAAGGGAGAAAATCCAACTGGAAAATGGTGGGACTGGACAGAGAAGAAATTGTCGAAGCAAGTTTCAAAAATTGGCATTGACTCTAAAAGGCCGCTTTCAATGCTGACCATCAAGACTATTACTTCACCCTCACTGTTTAATACTCCCACCGCTCCTATTTTATATGCTTATTTGACTTTACACATATATTAAATAAATATTTATTGATATAAAAATTAGATAAATATTAATATTAAAATTTGAGTAAATTACTAAAAAGTTAAAAACATAATTGTGTTTGTTATTAGAAAAGTTTGATAAAGTAGTCTTTTTCTAAATTCTCACATTAATTAGATGTATTAAAGTTAGTGAAAAATTTAGTTAGACATAAAAAATTATTAATAGACATATAAATTTGGGGCAAACGAAAAAGGAAAGTAGACAAATATATTAGGGACGGAGGGAGTACAATGCTTCATTAATCAATGGCTGTCTTTGTTGTCGACGAAAATCTAAAATTATACGAGACTAATCATGTATATATATACTATATTTAATATATGTAGAGGTTGGTCAAATCCATACCTTCCATTAGTCGTGCCAAAGGATTCAATTGTTGTTGTTCCTATCACTTCCACCTCTTTTACTTGTCCACACTTTGTTTATTTATTACTACTTCTTATCTTCTCTTATTACCAAGTCATTAATTAGTATTAACAGCTACGTTTCCACTGACAATCATTGTAAATAATCCAACTATGTGTCTTGTTTTCTATATGCCATAATTGATGATTTACGGGTCAAAACATTTATATTACGAATCGGACACGCATGTTATATTGTTAGGTACGAAGAAAAATTGAATAAAAATTAGAAATGATATAAAATTATAAATATGTAGGAAAAAATGACATGAACACGGTGCGTTAAGGTATAACTACTTTTACTGGTAAACATAATCAGTATTCATAATGAATTAATGATTAAATTATTTATGGCACGTGTTTTTAGATGAATTATTTAGAGTACATAATTTGTTAAACCTTATAAGAAAACATAAATAATTAGCTATATTATTTTGGGAATGGATTATGTAGGAAAACTCCTTAAAATAGGAAATAAGAAGTTATTTGCACCCTTCATTTTATCATTTAATTGATTCGAATGAATATTTTCTGAAATATCAATTATACATATTTTTTATATGTTTTATGTATAAGGGCAAAAGTGTAAAAGATATAAAGTATATACATAAGAAAATAAGAATTATGTATAAAGAATATAAAGAATATGCATACTTCATACGTCTTAGATAACTTTATTTTTCCATCAGATCCGTACCCTATTATTTTATATATATGGTCGTAAACTTTATTGCGTTTGCAAGTTTTTAGTGAAATAAAGTAATTTTCAAGTAACCAATTTAAGTAACATTATATTTCGAAACAAATAAACCGATGGTAAATTCACAGTAGAACGTTAGCCATCACTAAATAATTCAAAAAAGTATAAAATAAGTATTTTTGAATGATTATCATATCATGCATAAAATTGTTTTGCAAGATGACCAATTAAAATATTTATCTTGTGTCCAATCTCACCAATGCGGATTGCCGAGTTCGCTGCTATTTGCTTTTCAATTTCTTTTTTTTTTTTGTAATTTTTTAATGTCATTTTTATCGAATTTTGCAAAAACAAGATTAGTTTAAAATAAAGTACCCTCTAGAAAGTTATATTATATTTTAAAAATAAATTTATTCTGCTTTCCAAATTGATACCATGATTCTGTCTTCTTTCTCCCCCTCCGCTTATGCCGCCTTGTCTTTTTCCTCTCAGTCTCATTTGCTATCATGTTTTCGGCGTCTCCCTCATACTCTCTTCTTCTCCTGTAATCACCCCTTCCTCACTTTTCTTTCTAACATGAAAAATAGTAATCGTTAATCGAGATGTGTATGGTTCTTTTGAGGAGTTGTTGGTCTCTCTCTTTAGAGCTATTTTATCATGTTTCATATTCTTAACTATGGAGGCAATTAGATAAAGAACAAATTGGCTAAAAAACATTAGAACTATATATAAAGTTCAAAAGTGATAAGTTCCGTTGTACAAAATTATCAAACTCAAGACAACGCTGGCCTATGCATATTCTTGGTCAATGCTTGCAGTGGCGGAGCCAGAAATTCATAGTGGGGTGGGCTGGATCGTAACACTTCCACTTACTAAATTTAATATATATATCAAAATATATCAATATTTACATCAGTTGTGCCCTACGAGACTTCAATACGTAAAACTCATCAATAACTGAGTCTACATCTATATCTTTAGCAAAATCTCTCTCAATATAAAGCATCAATGAATCCTCAAGTAAATCGTCTCCCATCTTGTTACGAAGTGCCGTCTTCACATGCTTCATTGCAGAGAATGATCTTTCAGTTGTAGTAGTGGAAACCGGCAAAGTCAAAACTAGATGAATTAGTCTAGTTAAGATACGATAAGTCTTCGATCTGCCACTCTTGGTAAGTAGTTGACTTAACTCAACAAGTGTAGAAACTTGAAACTCTTGCTTTAACATCACATCATGCTTATAATGTCTCAACTCATACTCTAATGTAACAACATCTTGATGAGTGAAATCTTCAGGATAGAATTTCCTTGCAAGCATGCAAATATCATTACTGTTGAATGATTCGAAAGAATTTATAGGATCTAAGGCCACACTGAGAGAAAGCAATTCAACAGACACATCATTAAATCTTGTATTAAGCTCCATCAAGACGTGATCTATTGCACCATTGAAAACATCAAAATGATAATGATGTTCAATTGTAGTTTGCCCATGAGAACGACCAACCTTATATGGAGAATCCAAGATGGGGACATCAATATCATTCTTTAAGCAAAAAACTTTAACTTCTTCAAGAAGTTCTTCCCAACCACACTCTCTCAATTCCTGAAGAATAACTTTAGTTGTAGAGACAAATGCAATAGCATCTAGAATATCTTGAGTTTTTCTTTGAAGAATCTGACAAAGAGAATCTGTAATACTCACAATTTTATGTATCAAGTGTAAAGTGAATACAAATTCAAAGTTTGTCATATTCTTGTAAACTCCTTGAACTTCGGCCTTAGATCTTCCATTTTGAGAATGTTCAATGAGATATTCAAACACTTTGCAAGTTGCAGCAAACATACCTATCAAACTCTTGACAGATTTGTAGTGTGAACTCCAACGAGTAGCTCCAGCTCGCTGCAAATTACCAATTTGATTGGCACCACGTCCAGAATCAAGCTCATCTGCTGCTAATAAACTTTGGATTTCATGTCTTTGAGCTACATGCAAATGAGAGACACGCCTTGGTGAAGAAGTTATGATATTAACAACATTATCCAAATGTGAAATGAATTCCCAAATAATAGTGATATCCTTCACTGCAGAAACTAAAGCAAGCTGTAGACGATGCGCAAAACAATGAACATAATAGGCATAAGGACAATCTTTAAGAAATAATGCCTAAAGTCCATTCCATGATCCACTCATATTACTAGCACCATCATACCCTTGACCTCTCATTTTCTCAACCCGAAGATCACTATGAGAAAGAACAGCACATATCTCTTTTTTCAAGTTTGATGAAGTGGTGTCACTAACACTTTTTATTGCAAAGAAACGTTCAATCAAAATCCCATTATCATCTACAAACCTTAAGATGATGGCCATTTGTTCTTGCTTGGAGATATCTTGTGCTTCATCAACAAGGATACTAAAATGTCCATCTCCAACTTCTTTACGAATCATTCGACGTACTCTATTGGCCATAATATTCAAAATTTCCTTTTGAATATCCGGAGAAGTGTATTGGGCATTTTTTGGAGCATTTCCAAGAACAACTTCATCAATTTCCGAATTCATGTTTGCAAAAGCCTTCACCAACTCAATGAGATTTCCACGATTTGATGAAGACTGTGACTCATCATGACCTCTATAAGCACAACCTTGAAGTGCAAGCCACTTGAGACTTATAATTGAGGTTTTTATGCGCAGACGATTTCTCATCTTCTCAATGTTTGTCTGAGCATGCATAACTTTATCTATATGTCCAACTGAATTCTTTATGTCTTCTGCACGTCTTACACACATAGAGTGTGGTGATGTAGCTGCCGAGCCAACATGAGTAAGAAATGCACATTTTTTTCCTTGGCTTATCCTTTTCCAATTGTTAAATCCTTCCTTCACTAATGCAGAAGAACTAGGCACGACGTAAGTGGCAAAAAGAAAGCAATAAAAACAATAAGCCTTATCCAAGGAAGGCGAATACTCCAACCAATCGAACTTGTCAAACCATGTCTTCTGAAAACTCCGATTTTGAGAGCCAAACTTCGTTAAAGGATACACATCCATTTTCGGTTGATAAGGCCCATCTCTTAGATACTCACGTCTTATTTCATCACGTGATGTTATAGGATATTCACACAGTGGCTTCCTTTTCCCTGGATCGGGCTCAACACGTTTATTTGATTGTCCATGTGAAATAGAGGGACTTTGCTCCACCATTGGTGTTGAATGAGATTGATCTAGGGTGGTTGTGGTTGTGGTTGTGGTTGTGGATAACGGTTCTGAGCTACCTTCATTGTTCCGAAGATCACGTTTCTTAAAGAATGATGATATAAGTCCTTTCCCTTTCTTTGAAACATGTTGATCCATTTAAATTTCTCAGACTAGCAACAAAAGTTAGACAATCATTAATACAAACTTGGTATCAATAATCAATTGGTTTAGGAACTAAAAAATATAAACAACAAACACACTATACATACTGCAGGAAACTCTCATTACTTAAATTCATAAATCAAACATACTGCAGGAAACTCTCGTTTGACAATTTCCCCATAACACACGCACTGACGCACACCACAACTCTCATTACATTCACAACTCTCATTACTTAAATTCATAAATCAAACATTTGCAGGAGACTTAAATTCCAGAAAAAGCCCTAAATACCAAACTCTCATTACATTCACAATTCACACAATCAACACCAAATTAAGCAAATCTAATTTTCCCATAACACACACACACCACAAATCACTAAAATCGCACATTCGCACACAACACAAGCAACTACAGAGGCATACCTGATGAATAATGATCAAGGTCTGCGTCGAGGCTAGTCCTCTTAATACCGTGGGCGCTACCGATTAGCTTAGTCGCTAGAAAGTTCCGGGAGCTATTGAGCCTTTAGCTCCTTTATCTTTAGAAGAAGGGAAAGCAAGCAACATAAATATGGCAGCAGACAAGCCGCTGAAAGGGATAGATTAGGAATTAGGATCCATTTCTGCAACTATTCGTATTTAAAAGTTGAAACAATTATTGGGCTCTTTAATGTATAAATTTCTCCAACTATTGGGCTCTTTATATTATTCAAACCATTGGGCTGTGATTTTTTGCACTGGGCTCTTCTTTATATTATCAAATACAAAAACTAACTATTGGGCTCTTCTTTAACAAAAAAAAAAAATGGGCTGGGATTTTTTGCACTGGGCTTGAGCCCAGGTAAGCCCACCCTTCCCTCCGCCCATTAATGCTTGTTAGGGGTCCAGTTTTATAATGGCCATCAATGTAAGAGAAGCAGATTTACTAGTATTTAGAAGTCTGGTGGGTAGACCAGGCCCACAAATAATAAGGTTTGGGCTAAAAAAATTAGAAATTCCAAACCTACTGGGCTATTCGGCTCAACGTTCAGTTGGGCTTCAAAAGCCTCATGAATTTCAAGCTAGTTTGACCTACACATTAGTTTACTTTTTGGGTTAAATGCAAGAATGCCTATTTGCAAATGTGAAAATGCAAGGATGCCCAAAAGTTTATATAAATGTAATAATAATCATTCTCTTTTTTTGCCCTAAAAAAATAGCTTTAGATGGTAGGCTGCAAGGTGCAGGTCTACGTTACCCCCCTCTAATCAACCACGTCATGAAAATTTAGAAAAAAACAAGCATTAAGAGTCAAACTCTCTCGTTTTCCGTAAACAACAGTTGGGCATTGTAGATATTTATTTAATCATTAATTTTTTCCAAATTATTTATTTAATAAAATTATGTTGTTTCTCAACCTAATTATATATAGAGTACATATCCCAGGCAACAAAAGTTTAGGGAGAAAAAAATCACATTTGTATTTTGCGCAAAGTTGAATTTCGATCTACATTTTCATCATATTAACACAAGTTATATAGTATATATATTTTAAGCATTTTCTACGTACTATATATGTCCGTAGCGCTCCTTGGGGTGCGAAGTTGAATGTCGAGAGCCGGATATCCCGTGAGAACCGGAATGTCGATGACCGGATTCACCATGTGAAACCAAGTATCGACGAGCCTCCTCGACATGACTATCCGGGGGGTACGAGCGTCTTCTCTCATCCAAGACTTCATGTCCGACTTGTTCATTGAGAAATTTTTTTTGAATCTTCTTCCAAAACTTTATCTCTCGCGAAGTCATGTCTTGGGTATCAAAATTACTAGACCCTTTCGAAGTAGCCGGGGCCTTAGTTCATTCGGAGTGTCTTTGCACGACCGATGTTGAGGCAGGCGGGGAGTGGGGTACTGCAGGGCCGCGTGGATGAGGAATGCCCATCGCTCTTGCGTGTCACGCCCTAATTCCCGAGGGAAGGCAAATGGGCCGGAGCGCGACTAGAGAGGGGTGAAAGAAGAGGGGAAAGAAAAGGAGAAAAACTTCTCAACTGAACTCAGTAGCACTACTCTACTGAGCTCCACAAAGAACAACCAAAAATCCGTAAACTTGTATCTATACATATATAAACAACCTCATACACAACAGGGAAGGTAGAGGGTAATATACATAGTGCTGAAATTGTCTCAAAATCATAGAATAGTTCAACTCAGCACTTCATAACAGACGGACTCAGCACCGCCACCTCCACACTGCCATCTTCAGTCTGTAAAATCATTTTTGAAAACGTTTGGGCTGAGCACTATTGCACTCAGTGGGTAAAGCAGTTGGCAATAAACTTCCGAAAATCCTTTTTAAACAATGAAATGTTCATGCATCATTGATATAACATAGACAGTTTTTAAAACCAAAAGCAGTCTATGTATACCGAAACATATACTTTCGTCATTTCCTTTCCTTCTCAGCTATTGGTGCATTCTACAACTTTTTCTCTTCATTAGACTTAGGAAAACACATTCACCTAAGAATAATCTCGTTCCCTTCATTAGACTTGGGAAAACAAATTCACCCAAGACTAACTTCGTGACGTTTGGTGTACACTATCCCTGGCTACGTCTAGCTCAGGATCCGATCGTTATCATTTCTTATTGGCAAAGTCAATTTTCATTCAAGTAGATGCACTTATCCAATAGCGAGTAAAACAATTCCATGAACATTCATAAATTTAACTTTCATAAATATCAGAGCTTAATAACTCAAGCATAAATTTCTTAAGTAAAATATAACCCACCTCGTTCTTCTGTACTGAATTGCTTTAGTCCTTTCTTCGGGTTTCTGAGAGTCTACTACACTTCACTTAATTCTCATATGAAATTGTGGAGGTAATTCAGCAGATTCATCTACTATTTATAGGACAAGTTAAAGCTGCTGAATCACTAAAGCTAGTTATAGGTATAGCTTTGCATAGTCATACTATGGTATATACATGAAGCCCACACAGTAGAGTAACTCAATTTCACTTTTACTTCTTTTGTATTTATCAGCTAGCATGAGGTGGAATGATGGATAAATATCAGCCTTTATTTATCTTCCACGTCCTTGTCTAGTTAAGAAATGGGCAAAATCCATTTACCATGAATATTCATAAATACGTGGAGGTACAATGAAATGGAGACGTATAAATTTCATGTTTTTTTACGAGTGTAAAATTTCTAAATCTATAAATTAGAAGGAATAATAATAAAAAATCCTTAAATTATTATGGGAAACTAGGGTTATCACATTGTGTGCTCAAATCCAAGCTGAATCACTATCGGCTCCCCGTACGAGATGCCAAGTGGCTAGCTATGCATCGTGCTCAAATAATACGGCTTCGACAGCTCTGCATCTTCCTTTATCATCGCTCCGCATTCCAACTATGTATGAAACACACAGATACATGAGTGTATGATCATAAATTAGTACACAACGTATTATTCCACAGTTTCATCTTATGTCCCTATTGAATATAATAATTAAATTTATACATAGAAATATGTAGTATATATGAAGAAATATGCTTGTAAGGCCCAGACTGACCCGCTGAATACATACGACACTTTGCATCCTGCTAGAGTGTGCGGGATGAATTAATTGTAATGAAGCAATACCCGTATGAATACGCACCCTAAGTGAATTCTTTCCATTCGTTTAGGTTGTCTGCTAATACCCAAACAAAATCATCAATGAGCCTCGGCCTTGGAACACCCAAGACAAATAGGTGCACATCATAATATTTGCAACCTTCACGTTGTCGGCTACCGAAGTGCCATTCATCGAGTGTGTTTTGAAAATGTCACCCAACTCGTATATTTTCAGTCTATGGTCGCCACAAAACACTACCCTTGCACGGACCGTTGAAGCATCATGATCGATTGTTGGTCAAATGCCGAACACCCAAACATCAACCTCGAGACCAAAGCGAACTCCTTTGGACCAAACTTGAGCTTGCAATCCGAGATATGGAACCAAGTGTTAGTCGCTTCATCCTCACCGTACCAAATCTCACGGCACATTAGTTGATGGAGGGCTTTGCTTGCATTGACCTTCCCCTCCCATTCCATTGAATGCCAGACATGGCTCGTCTCACAGAATTGGTTATAGAGGGTTTCGCCACCAAGTGAGTAAGCGTCTCTCGTATGAGTGGGATCACATGCCACTTGTAATGAATCATTATTTGAGGCTTAGCCGATCTGACTACATACCTCACAAAAGACCATGTCCTCTGTATGTACATGATATCAAAAAACTCATATTAGTTCTCTATCATTTACTCGTATATCTCTGTATCAAATATAAATCGGTATAAAAACCTCATCTTTTACGGAGACATAAAGTTTCCTACTAGCAGTAGAGAATCCAATACGTATTATAAAATTATATCCATTCACAAAGATACGAATGTCTCGAATTGTATTATATTAATATGGCATTTAAAATAAAATAATTTAATACATTCATAAATATATTTAAAAATGCATTAATATATGTTTTATTTTAATATTTAAAATAAAATATATTAATACATTAAAATATATTGCTGCATTTTCTCTATATTTTAATATTGAAATCTTTATTATAATATTTAAATATATTATATTATAATAAAAATAAATTTAAAAATGAAATATAATAATACATTCAAATATATAGATGCATTTTTATATACCTTTAAATGTAAATCTGTATTAATATATTTAAATGTATTGTATTATATTTATATAATTAAAATAAAATTTATTAATACATTCAAATATATAGATACTATTTTATATATTTTAATATTTTGTATTAATATATTTAATTAAATGTATTATATATATTAATATACATTTCAGATAAATTATAATCGTACATTCAAATATATAGATACTGTTTATATCTTTTAAAATTTAAACAAGTTTCTTATTACTGTTATTTAGTAAGTATATACAAGGATTATATATATTCTAATGAAATATAAAAATCAATTCTTTTTCTGTTTAGATTCCGTATATCTCTATATCATTAATATATTCTATATTGGATATTTTATTTGGGGATATAAATTTTTAAAGATTTACATATGGAAATTATAATCGTTTTTATTCATAATATGTGAATTATCACTTACAATATTTATAATAAATACAAACCTTAATTTATAAAACGTCTCTACATACGAAAACCGATAATTCGCCTTCAAAAAATGAAATATTTTGATTCCATGGGTCTTAAAAATATCAAATAATGTACCGAAGTTTGAGATAGGTCTATCATAAGAGCACCGATCATTACTACACGATAAAAACCCTAGTTTTCATTTTCAAAAGTTCGGATTCTACGTTTACTAACTTGCTCGCGACCAATATTGTGAGCCATTTCGACCAAGCTTTAGAAGATCTTGACAAGATAGTGGTTGCCGAAGAAATATATGCGACGGAGAGCTTCACAATAGTTTGTTTGCTTGAGAAGAGAGTGGTGTCGGTTTTTGCACTTAACCCTTCATTTATCTCACAATCTTAGAGCTCGAGAAGATCTTGAGGGTGGTTTCTAAACTTACAGTTAAGGTATGCAGCCCAGAAAAACGGATAAGCATGTGGTGATGGAAGTGGTGTTAGTGGTGTGGCAATTTATTCCACTTCATCTTTAATGTAGTGTAACTTTTCTAAAAATACGGTTGGAATCCCTTCTTTTAAGGGATCGATTTCATTAAAAAAAAGTTATGTATATGCATTCTAATTTTTTAATTTATTTCTTAGTAATATATAATCTATGAAATGTAGTTTCTAGAAGAATATCTTATCCTAATATTTATTTCCTTGTCTATTTTGGAAAAATTAATTACCAAAACTAATTTATTTCGAAAAAATTAATTACAAAAACCAAAATAACTATTATTAATCTAAAAGTATATGACATTATCATTCTTAAATTTATGAGGACATTATCATTTTTATTGGCGTGGAAAATTAGGGCATTGTCATTTTTAAATTTAATAATAATCCCTATTTGTTTGCTATTTATCTCCCAAATTTATACATTTTAAATAGAGGAAAAAAAAATCTAATTGTTTGTCCTGATCTGATAATTGGAAATGGAGAAAAAAAACCCTAATCATTTTAATGTGGAGAAATAAACGGAAATGTAGGCATTAGAAAAAAAAAAAAAAAAAATATATAAAAGGAGAAATTTTCTAATCAAAACAACCCTAATTTCGGATGTCATTAGTCTTTGTCCAAATGCATGGCGTGGGAATCTGAAATGAAAACTAGCCTTAGGTGAGTAGGGAGTAGGGCGTGGGAATCTGCAGTATAGCAGTCCCTATCCGTCGCGCCTCCCAAGCGACTTGCAGCTTATGTCGGCCAGTTCACCCAAATTCGTCCAGCTTTAGTCAGCAACAACAGGTAATGTTGCGATCTGTGCCGAGCAGAGACAAAATAGTTCGTTTGGGTAGTATTGCATTTTTGAAATGCAAATGGTAGCCTGTGCTATTTGGTATTGGTAGTGGGTATTTTTCGTATTTTCCCTTACTTTTTTATATGCGGGGATCGGAGCGGTTTGTTTAATGATAGGGGTGAGACCATTGGTCTCACCACCTCATTCCAACACGTGTCCCAAAGTTTATATGTTTCTTTTTTTACTTTTTATCTCTTTTATTTAATTTTTCTTTTCTCCCTTGTGTTTTTTCTTCTAACTCTAGTTAGTATAGAGTTAGGGTTTTGCATATTTATTTCTTCAACCAATTGGTGGGTGTGACAGCCCCTCAAATTTTTGTGCATTACTGCGAGCTTTCTTTTATTTAGAGTGATTTATATGTTTGTTCCACTTAATTTTTTGAATTCGCCCCTTGAAAATTTTAAATTTATTATCCTACACTAATGTGACAATGAAGAATTAGTGTTAATTTAACCACTAACTTTTAAAAACATTAAAAAATGTATATTAAGAGTAACTTATTTTAGTGGAGATGTAGAGTTTAGAGTTAGACATCTATTTTGATAGAGCTACATATATAACTTTAAGCAATTAATATATAGTGTTTGTGTTTCCTTTTTTTAATTACTTGATTAATCTAAAATTAACAAGTATAAATAAACTATCATTTAAATACTTAATTAACTGCTAAATGTTATAAACTAAATAGAAGTAGAGAATAATAGAGAGGATGAGAAAGATGTGTATTATTATGAGGGTGGAGACCTCTATTTATAGAGTACAAGATGGGCTCATGGACTTTTAGGGTTTACATGGTCATCACAATATATGGTAAGTATATATATAAAATATATTTACAACACTCCCCATTGATTGATTATCCCTAAAAGAAACGGCTGCCTCGTTAAAACCTTGCCAGAAAAACTCATTGGGATAAAAACTGGTCGAAGGAAAAAAAGTACAGCTGCTCCACCTCAATATAGTCATTCTTGATCTTTGAGTCGGCGCATATCGATCTTGTGTACCAATCTCTTGAATGTTGACGTTGGTAATGCCTTCGTAAAAGAATTCGCTAGATTATAACTTGAACGAATTTGATGGATGTTGATGTCGCAACTCTTTTGGAAATCATGTGTTGCATTGGCTCTTTTCTGAATCAATCTCAATGATTCATTTACTCGCGTGTTGCATTGGATGCCTCGTTAAAAACCTTAACTAATAAAACCCTTTGGGAAAAACTTAGAAAGAAAAAAAAGAGTACAACCATTTGACCTTCAGGGTCATTTGACCTTTAGGAGTCAGTCTACTCTTCAGGATTATTTGCAATCTGTTACTCCCCCTCAAGATAACAATCTTCAAGGTCTACACTAATATGTGCAACACAAGTTTAATTATCATCATAGATAATGGCATGGAATATGTCGATATATCATTACTCTCATAAATAGACCAATATCATGTTTGTATTGAAGATAAGAAATGATGGTCAATACTATTTCAAATTCTCCAATTGCACATAAGTAAGGAACTTCTGGCCCTAAAACATCTTTGTTATCTTCTATAGGTTTAAATGAGTCTCCATCCACTTCAAGTTGATTGAAGCAACCATTATATAACTATATGGATCCAATACAATAAGATCTCTTTAAAGACCTTTCAGGTAGGTCGAATAGCGTAACTCCATCAGGGATATGCTCGATCTGCAGGCCGAGACAATTATTAGTTTAACCTAAGTCTTTTGATTCTAACTCCGTCTTTAGGCATGAGTTGATTTCCTCAAGTACTTTTGTACATAATGATTCACATATACTATTCAAAAGCAATTTGGAGTGATTTCTATTCTACGGACTTTTTCATTTTTAGCACCAATAAATCTCTCACGCTTCTGGCGCTAATGAGAATCAATTGATTTATTTGGTCTATGAGGAACTTTAGTTCGTTCATGGTGCATATTGACAAATATGGATTTTATAGTTCTTAGAGAGCTTACATGTTTATTTACCAAGAAAAACATGATTGTACATGTTGTGTTCGCATAGTCCATCATTTTGGAAGAACATGCTACTTGGGTTGGTTGCCATTGATTTTTCAGGATAATGAAGACCTATTTTGAAGAAAAGGGAAGTTGGGCCTTAAAGTTCAGCTCGTTGGGGTCACGTGGCCGAAAACAGATCGAGATTTGGATAAGAAACTAGGAAGAACGAGCCAAAACAAAAAAGCCGCGCAGTATCAGAAACGAGACCGCGGTCCGAGCTTTGTACTGGACTGTGGTCCGACCCATTCTGTCCCAAAAAAAGAAATGGGACCGCGGTCCCAGCTTTGTGCTGGACGGCGGTCCGACCCTGTTTTCGCGGGCTACCCAATTTTTGACCCGGTTTCGACCCGGGTCACTATATAAACCAAAACTTGAAGCCCTAGCCACCATAACTCACCTACCACACGAAATTTTATCGATTTTACTCTCCAAATCCATCCCTTCACCCCCAAACACCCAAAATATTCCATTCTCCACCATTGAAGTTGATAATTGTGTGAAGATTGAAGAAGAAGGAGTCAAGAAATCAAGATTGAAGACAAGGCTTTAGGATTTGTTTGCATTCTGTTTTCTCCTTGCGTTCTCATGTCTTTGACTTGCTATGATTTGAGTGTTTTGCTAATCAAGAACATGAGTAGCTAAATTCCCTATTCTAGGGGCTAGACTTTATGAGTTAGTTTGAGAATTGATGTTTACTAGATTTGCTTATGGTTAATCTACTCTATTTCTCTATGCTCTTGCTTTTAATGATTGTTTGAATGATTGATCACCATTTAAATTTATCCATGGAACTAATTCGATAAACGAGAGTTGAGAATTAATTCTAGATTAGGATCATAGAGCACCTCTTTCCAATAGACCGAGAGGTTGCGGGATATGGGTGAGAGCAATAGACTCGAGGGCTTTTGGGAGTTCTAGATTTCGATGAATTGGAGAGGATAGTCTTAATCTAGAATCTACGGTCTAAGTTCACCGAGAGGTAGTTAGGCTATATCTGACGTCTCTCATAAATAGATGTTATTAACCGTAGCAAGTTCAAGTAAGTCAAATCCTTTTGCATATCATTAGTGTCTATCCCTAGAATATCTTCTCTTAGATTTTCATCCATTTAGCTTCTTTATTGCCCTTAGATTAGATTTATTTCAATTGTTTCCTAGGATTATCACCCTGCTAAGTTTTCATCGTCTAGATAGAGTTTAAGTGTTGGTCCCGAGTCAAACGTTCAGGTGTAGAGGGGGGAGGGGTGAATATACCTGAAAACTTTTTCTCAAACTTGAACGCGAACAGTCCGATTACGGAGATTGTCTGCTGAATGAATTCAGTAGACCAGGCAAGCTATTCTGGATCGCGTGGACAGAGTGACTGACTATACTGAGGCCTGCTAGCTGACTGATGTCAGAATTCAGTACCGTTCAGTAAGAGTTTAGTAGCGTGCGGAATAGTGTAGGCTCGATTCAGTTGAGTTTGAAAGCGTTATTAATAAAAACTGTTTCAGTAGATTAGTGCACTCAATTAAGCTTTTTACTGAAACTCTGTTGTATGATTTTGTAAACGGTTTTCAGAATGAACACTAAATCAGTGCAACAGTAAAAGACACATAGTTTTTAAAGTGGTTCGAATATCCAAAATACTACATTCACTGTCCTGAACAGATCAGGAGGCTATTTTATTATACTGAGTTAGTCTCAGTTGGTTTGTACACTGGACAAACACGGCCTTGAAGATTATACTGAGCAAGTCTCAGTTTACAAAGATCAAACAAAAATGTTTGAACGATTCTCCAACAGTGAAGGAGTTCTTTATAGTAAGAACAATTCAAAATATGAACTCCTTCGGTTATAAGCTATAGATATTTTCAGTTGAGCTTAGGTTAGAGGGAAAGAGAACAAGAAAGGGCTTCTAGAGTGAAGAACAATGAGGAATAATCTCTCTGGGTTCGTGTTCTTTCAGTTGGATGCTAGAGCCTTTAATTCAATGAAGCTTGGTTCCCTAGAGCAGTATGAATGCCTTTCGCGTTGAGTTGTTTTATTTTCAGTTCTTCGCAGAAAGTTGTGTTCTTGTTCGTTCAATGCTCGTATGTTGATTTCTCTTCATCGTGTATCTTGAACGATTTGATTTTCCCTCTATTTATAGAGGTGAGCTATGGATAGATCCGTTGGAGACGAACTGTCCACGTGTCACTCTCTTTGGGTAGCTAACGGCTCTTTTGAAATCGTGCAGAGTCTATTCTCTTTTTCAGGAAAGTGGTTGACTTGTAGCTTTTTACTAGTACTTTGACAGTTGGTTGCTTGTCATTGGTCGAGGTGTAGAAAGTTGTTGAGACATTCAAACTTCAAGGCAGATACTGAAGCTGACTTCTCTGATGTGTACGACCTCAGACAACTCTACTGATTTAACATTGAAGACCACTGACAGTTAAGGAAACTGTCAGGCCGTTGCTGAGTCTGACCAGGGGTCCAGTAGTATACTCCTGCTGAGTCCAACTCTACTGAAGGTCGACTCGAGTTCGAAAAGCGCTCTCTGCCGAGTCCAGCTTCTACCGACTCCTTTCGCATTCTCGCTCCCGCCGAGTCCAAAGACTACTGAATCTGAACACCTCTCAGTATGTTGCTCCTGCTGAGTCTTCACTCCATGGTACTGAGGCGGACAATCTACTGAGGTTCAACAGACATAACTTCTGAGCCTGGACCATGTTGAAGGTAAGTCTACTGAGTCTGAAACTCTCAGAGACCAAGGCGTTACTGAATACAAAGGAAAGGTTCACCAATCAAATTAGGATTTTGGGATCAGCCACATCTTCTAAATAGTCTACTGCTGAATCATCTCCCAACATTAAGCATCCGAATAGGAGTAGTTATACAATTAACCACATAGTCTTTTGTGATACGACCATGCTTACCACCTATATTCCAACACCCCATACACTTGTGGGTAGAGGTCTAAGTAGGACACGATCACATATACAACATGTAGTCACTCCTTTTTCACTAAATAACTTGATGAACTTCTGGTTCATAGTGCGTGAATCTTAATAATTAACTCAACGAGGTATTTGCGGCATTCATATTTTAATCTCCCCCTAATGCCAACAATAGTTGAGTTGGATTATAGAATCACGTGTCAATCAATAAAATAATCCACAAGTAGTGGCCATATATATGTCATGTTGAGGAGTATACACATAATTTTCAAGTATTAAACTCTTCAGGAGCCTTAACCAAAATCAAATAACAATACAAACTGTTTTGGTATCAGTTTTCTTCTTGACAACGTATGAGCAAATATCTTCACTTTTGAGATACACGTTCTTACAACAATTTTGCAATTTACTTGAAAAAAAATATTTTTGACTTACGTGATTCAAGCAAGTTAAATCCTTCAGGGATTTTCAACTATATATAACTATCAAGTTAATCAAATAGATAGATATTTACTACATACATAAGGCGCATATCAAGCCTTTGTGACATAAGTAGATTAATCACACTATAAAATATAATGCCATCTATTATGGGAGAGTTTTCATAATTGATTTTCGGTCTTTGAGAGAGACTTGTGTTACGAGTATTGCCCTCTATCTCGCTATATTTATTTCTCTTTCTAACAAAGACACATTATATCCTTTAGGGATATTTTTCCGAATTTGAACTATAGGTCCAAATGTTTTTTTCCCGTCTTTCTAGGGAATATTAATTCACCTTATATGACTTCTTTCCTCTTTGCCCAATTATTTCTATCTTGACAATCTCTTATAGATCGTCGTTGAGGATCCTCTTTTATCATTTCAAGAGTCATATTAAAAGGCAAAAATACTGCCGTGTCTCCATGACGATATTTGATCTTTCCAATATTTTGAGATCTTAGTATTTTCAGACGCTTGTAGTTCTTCAGAAACTTCATTTGATTGATTAATCATTATCGTCATTGTTTGGTTCATATGTTGTGCCCATTTTCTTAGACACAAAATTTCTTTTGAAACCAATTGGTCGACCATATTTTTGATGAATTTTGTATTCATTTGCTACCATTTGTACTTGTCCTTCAGGGACATTTATTCTTGCGGGGGTATTTACAGCAAATGTATAACATTGTCACTTCTTTTATATACAAAGATTAAAATCATCAAGAAGTTGGTTTGCAATCTTTTGCAAGTGAGTCTTTCGACTTCTTGTTCACATTGATTACTTCGGGAATCCAAATGTGACTAGTTTTTTCTTGTGATTTTTTGCTGGATGTAGATTTTACATTAATTATTTCAGGAATCCAAATGTGACATATGTTCCAACTAATGTTGGAAATGTTATTTCATCATAATAACAATCTTAATGTGAGATCGCTTTTATACAGACAAATACCATTTTGAGTATGGATATGAGCAACTAATTATTTAATCTCAATCCCAAATCTATATAATATAAATCATCTTCAGGAGGAACTTAAAGTTTAATAAACTCGCTAGCTTTATCAAGACAATTCTTCTTGAGGGAATTGAGTTCTTTATTATTTGAACTATTAGTTCTAGCAATTGCTTCATTTCTTCTAGAAATCAAGCATTCATGAAAATCAATGTAAAGATTCTTCAGGATCTCTATTTGCGCTCAAATAAATTTTCAATTATGTTGCGCATGATAGTTGCTCGTGAGTGTCCAAACCTCTCATGTCAAAGCGTAAAGCCCTTTGAACTTCCGGTTCGTTACATGGTTTGTCTCACTTGTTTTCATAAATGTGTAATACATTTAAAATGGTAGTGTGATAACTTTTCTTTTGTTAGCTTCTGGCTAAATACAAAATAATTTATACAAAAATATGTATCACTACCTTATGATATTATTTTAATATGATATCCATTGCAGCAGATATTCTTAAAACTTAGTAACTTTTTTCTAGACTTACTCAAGTAAGGGCAAACTCAATAGTTGATTTCATATCATTTGATAAAATGCCACATGCTCTTCTGGAGCCTTCAATAATTTCCATCCACTAGATTTTAAAATCTTGCAGTGAAATGCAACTACTCGTATCGAGCTTTAGGGAAAACAAACAATTATATCTTTATGCAATCCTACTGGGATGCTTCGTTTCATTCTATTATTGCCTCCCTCATGCCCGCTTATTGGCAGATGAACATCGATATCAAGAGTGCATCAATGTTAACAAGACATAGATTAATAATGTTTTTCATTCGGGATTAACATATATCACACAAAATACGAGTTGCTCTATAAGAATATTTAATATTCTTCTAGAATATAAATGATGCTACTTCAGGAGCAAAAGTTTAATTGTATATAAATGTATTATATTGCAGGCATTTCCACAAACATGTGTTAGTAATGTTACTAATACAATATAACCATTCTTCAGGAATTTAATTATGCTATTTCCCGAGCAACAATTTAATGTTATTCAAGAGAAATACAATCAGTAAAATACGAATTGTGAGATCTTCTAGATCGCACATAATTACTTGAAAATATATTAAACCATAATGGAATATTATGAATCTATTTATCAACCATATAGGAACTCTGCTACCAATTATATAATTAGGGCATGAATTAAATTAGAATACCCCATAAGTATGATTGTTCTTCAATAACATGTAATATTCTTCAATTAATTATGCTACTTTAGGAGCAACAAATTTGAGTACAATCTTATGTTACATGATTCTAAAATGATAAATTGAATTGAGCTTCAAGAACATGTAGAGTTAATTGTGCTACTTCAAGAGCAACAATTAAAATTATGAACATATCACATTTGCCAAAATCAAGAGCTGAAATTGTTCTTCAAGAACATGTAGTATTCTTCAGGACTACTGTTGGGTGATGATTCAATCCTCAGCATGATCATACTTGTGGGAAATGATTCTATCTTCTATACTGAATCACGCTCAGTAGCCTCGTGCTCTGACTGTTGAGAAGATTTGAAGATCCCAAAACCCTATCTGATTGGTGAACCATTCCTTTGTATTCGTATTTGTCTCTGAGGTTTCAGACTCAGTAGACACTCTGCTCTGGTCAAGGCGCTCATTAGCTCATCAGCCTCAGCACCAGTGTAGAAGACTCAGTGAATACTGGACTCAGCAGGAGCAGTATACTGAGAGAGTCAGTTGAACTGAACTCAGCAGGAGTAGTTCATCGAACTCGTAGCCGATTTTCGCAGACCCTTCTCACTGTCTATCTACCGAATACAAAATCGACTCGAGATCGGGCCGACGCTTACCGAACTCGTCCGAATCTTTTGATAAGCTATCAGTGTTGTCAAGTACGAGGAAGAGAGAAGTCAACTTCAGTTGCCTCGAAGTTTGTTCTGTCTCAACCACCACATCCACCTCGACAAATGACAAGCATACACGTGTCGTCTCACCTACTAAAGCTACAGTCAACATATTTCCGTAAAAGGTGGGAAAGTACACTGTTACCTACACAAAAGAGCCGTTTGCTACCACAAAAGAGGGAAAAAGAAGAAGATCGTCTCCAACGGATCTATTCTTCTCTCCACTCTATAAATAGAGGGATCATTCAAGATTTGAAGCTCACCTAGAAAAACCCACTACCCAAGAACCTAAGGCAATAGAAGCAAGAAATGCACAGAGCATTCAAACGAGCGAAATTAACGACTAAGTCTTCCGTAAGAATCAACCGAGTTATCTCCGTGAAAAGACTACATCCAGCTTCAAAAGGAACCAAGCCGAACCGACATAAGCTTCTAGTATCCAAGCGACTGACACGAACCTATAGCTAAACCCTTAGCTGTTCGTCGCTCTAGATAGCTACATTCTCGTTCCTTATCCCTCTAACCCTAAGCTCACTTGTTATATCCATAGCTTAGACGAAGGAGTTCACTTTTGAACCCAATCCTTATTGTATAAGGACTCCTTCATTGTTGGAGAAGTTCGTCAAACACTTAAAGTTTGATAGAATTGTAAACTGGGACTTGCTCAGTATAATCCCCAAGCCACGGCTTTGTCCAATAGTACAAGCCGACCGAGACTAACTCGGTATAATAAATAGCCTCCCGATCTATCGGGACAAGTGGACGTAGGATTGTTGATATCCGAACCACTTTAAAAATATCTGTGTCGTTTACTTACTGTTTCATTGATTTTACTGTGCATACTGAACATCATATTTAAAATCAATTTAACTGTCTCAGTATTCTGAACTTCTTATCTACTGAACTGAGACTTGCATAAAACGTTTTCCTCATTAAAACTGATTTGGGCCTACACAATTCCACACACTGAACTCTCACTGATCGATACTGAATTCTGACCTAGTCAGTTAGCAGATCTCAGCTGAGTCAGTACTCTTTTAGCCTTTAACACGATTCGTAACGGTTGTGCAGTCTCGCCGAACTATTTTAGTACGGCACCTTCCTGAATAGGACTGTTCGTGTTCGAAAGTTGAGAAATTTGGATTCAGGTGTATTCACCCCCCCTCTACACCTGAACTCACTCACGGGACCAACAATTGGTATCAGAGCAGGAGTTCTTTGACTCTTGTTATCTTTGAGACTGGTCTATTCGAACGGATCCGAGGGAAAGTATTTTTCACTGCATATCACTCTACATTCATATCATTATTCTTCATGGTTGATATGTCAGGTATAAGGATGGTACCTATGTTCTCGGTGGAGAACTACGGAGTATGGCGAGTCAGGATGGAAGCTCATCTGACATCCCTCCATGACAGTATGACTGAAGTGCTTGAAGATGGACCTATCGTTCCTATGATTGATAGTGTCGTGACTCAGGACCAAGCTCAAGGAGGAGGAATGGTGACTGGGAAGAAGATCCCCAAAGACATAAATCTCTTCACTCCTGAAGAGAAGAAGCTTCACAATCTAGATCGAGTCGCCAGGAATGCTATACTAACCACCCTTAGTGATTCTTATCTTGGCAGGGTTCAGGAATGCAAGACTGCTAAAGAACTCTGGGATGCTCTTGCGCTACCCGAGTCGAGGGACTCGAAGATTAAAGCCAACAAATTAGCGCCTGGAACTCCAAAAGCCTGGAAAGCTTGTCTCTCATGCCCGGGGACAAAATCGAAGATCTAAACGTCAGATTTACCAATCTAATGAATTCTATCAATGGGCTGGGAAAGACATTCAGCAACCGAGAGATGAATCTGAAGATTCTGAGGGCACTGCCGGACGGACACTGGACACCTTTTGCCACTTTATTGTGACATTCTGATTTAGATGCTGTGTCTCCTGATCATATCTTTTCAGAATTACAGGCAGAGGAGTATGAGTTCGACAGACCTCAAAGAAAGCTGAGAGCTGAAGCTGATACGAAAATTGACCATGCTTTCAAAGCTACAGTCAGCACAGCATCTCCCGCTATGAGCAAGACGACGAGTAAGACTGAGCCTTCACTCAATAACCTACAAGAAGGAAGTCTAGCTCAGAAGTACGCGCTGCTCGCTGTAAAGTATCAGAAGGAGAAGGAGCGACGTAGAAAAGTGACTAAAGCCTATCGGGAAACGAAAGGTAAGTCATAATATACACCTAAACGCGCTCCTGATACTCAATCTTCTGAATGCAGAAAGAAAGATAACTCAGCACCCTCAAGGGATAGTGCAACCAAAGAAGAAAAAGTCATCACTTGCTACAACTGCAAGAAGCCGGACATTATCGGTATGATTGTCCCGAGCTCGCAGTGCCTTGAACGCGCAAGACGCAAGGCAAGGAGAGAGAAATTCGCCCGAAAAGACAATCCTACATAGGCGGCGAAATCTCGGACGACTCGAAGAGATCGACTCCTTTATGGATTCATCTCGACGATGAAGCGACTTTCATGGCCTTAGAGCATGAAGCGAGATGAATCAACCGAAATGTGCATGATGGCGGCGAAGAAGAGGATGAGGTAAATTCTCATGAACCGCTTAACTCCTCTTCACACCGCACACACGACACTATTTCAAGTGCGGATGGGAATTTGGACATCTCGACCGCATATGAAGATCTACTAGATGAACAAATTCGGATGAGTCCGCAGCTCAAGAAGACTCTTCGGGAGTTGGATACGCCGAAAGTGGAGAGTCGAGACTTTCTCATGAGAGTCGGGTTGTTACCGAGGCCGAAGGACTTGTGTTGAGACTCGGGGAGGAGATAAACTCTCCGATGGCCAAGTCTCGGCATCAAGAAGATCGGATTTCGGTCTTGACCAATGACTTGACTCGTAAAGATAATGAACCGAGTCTCAAGCAAGAACTGTCGGGACTTCGACCAGAGCACGACGCACCGAAGAAAAGTGATGATGTCCGGAGGAGCCTCGATGACCGAGAGGTATATGGGCGCAGAGAAGAAATTGGAGGCTATGCTAGCAAGCAATAAGCCAAAGCACCGCAAGGAAGGACTTGGATTCGGTCCAGGAGCTTCCTCATCCGCCCCAAGACACTCGAAGTACGGCTTGTCGATAGATTTGTTCGAGGGGAGACTATCAACGCAGATATACCGAACCCCCTAGCAAAGAACAAACAGAAGATGAAAGCACCTCATCCCACACATCAGGCATTCCGACAAGAAGATCAATGCCAAGAAACCCGGTTCGGTCAAGGGGGGAACCAAAGAAATCAAACTTGGCGGATCAAGATGGACCTCCGAAGCCGACGCATCCTCGCTCGGTATGGATCATATTATTATGAACCTATAGTCCGAAGAGGCTCCAAAGGTCGAAGAAGAAAAAGGCCGCACGAAAGGCAAAGGTCGGCGATCCCACCAACTCGAAGATCGGGACTCCCGAACCTCGAAGCCTCGGAAGTCAGCGTGACCACCCAGGTGGTCGATATGTTGACTCCGGTGGAAAGAAAATGTCCGAAACCACCGGGGTTGTTAGACGATTTGGGTTACTAAAACTAACATCTAAGGACCCAAAATCAAAAATAAAGGTTACCCGAATATAATTGCGTTTTTGCGGGTGCGTAAAGACCCATGGTATGTGGACGGCGGATGCTCAAGACACATGACATACCAAAGGAGTCTCATCAAGAATTATATCACCGAAGAAGGACCCGGAGTGAGTTCGGAGACAATGCAAAAGGCTATACCGTGAGGATATGGAACACTCGGCATTGGAACCGCCAACGTTCCAAGAGTATCATATGTTGAAGGACTTCAGCATAATCTTCTCTCTCGTTAGTCAATTTTATGATAACTCAAATAGAGTGATATTTGACGCCGGTTTCGTGATGTTATTGATAAATCCACAGGGGAAAACAAGTGTTATCGGGTTCGCGCAGAAAGAACATATATGTGGTCGATCGGAACTCAGCGAACCTCGAAGCTTGCTTATTGGCAAAGAATGACAACCGCACGGGGTGGCTATGGCACGTAAGACTCAGCCATCTCAACTTTAAGACGCTCAACAAGCTTGCAAGAAACACTCTAGCAAGGGGACCGCCGAATGAAGTATTCAAAGAAAGACACTCGAGTGTGAAGCATGTCCGAAGGGAAAGCAAACAAGGAATCAAAATCCTCCGGTTCCATCGCCTTCCACGGATGGAATCCTTCACCGCTACATATGGATTTGTTCGGTCCAGGCTCTCCCAGTGACGATCGGAGGCGAAAAATATGCATTAGTGGTCATAGATGACTACTCGCGCTACACATGGGTCATATTCATTGCCAACATGGGTCATATTCATTGCCAACAAGTCTGACGTCAAAACAGAGTTACCAACGCTTCGAAAAAGCTCGGTGTCGAGAAGAACACCAAGATCGAAAAAATACGTTCGACGCAGGAACCGAATTCCTTAATTCCATGGTAAAGGAGTTCTCGCAAGCGTAAGGAATAGAGCATGAGACTTCACTGCACGCACACCTCGGCGGAATGGAGTTGCTTTGAACGAAAGAACGTAACTCTAAAAGAGGCAACTAGGACTCTACTCGCAGACTCAGGACTCCCAACCAAATTCCGGGCGTAAGCAACGGATACGCATGTTATACTCGAGAATAGATCTCTACCGACAAAGCAAAGATAAGCGGACACCATATGAACTATGGAACGGCAGGAAGCCTTCTCTATCTTATTTCCATATTTTTGGTTGTTCATGCTTTATCCACAATAATGGGAAAGATCAGCGAAGACTTTTGATAGCAAGTCGATCGGGGAGTATTCTTAGGATACTCTCGGGTCGACAAAGCTTTCGGAGTATTCAACTATCGGACTCTTTGCGTGGAGGAAAGCCCTCATGTTGTTTTTAACGAGTTTGCTACTGAAGACAGGAGCAATAACTCAAATTCTGAATCTGAGGACATCAGTAAGTAGCTACAGGATCTAAGCTTAAAAGACAAATCTGAAAAGATCAGCCTATGTTGGGATGATGATTCAGACGAAGAAACTGAAGACAAATCTACTGAATCTCAACCAGCTGAGCAAGTAGCTGAGCAGATTGATTCTCCCGAACCGAATCAATCCCAGGTAACTCAGGTCGATGAAGAAACCGTTGAGGTAACTGAGACCAACACTACTGAGAGCAACACCTCAGGGGGAACGTCTAGTAATGTTCCTGAGCTGAATGCCCTTGAACCCGGTGACTCAGGAGACCATACTCTTGTTCCTGAATTACTTCAATCTCGTAATAGTACAACCGAAATGCCTAACTCACCTACTATCCGTGTTGAACAAGTTTCGGATGAAGAGTTGAAACATCGTAGATCGTGGCTCGATGCTCACACCGCCGATTTAATCATTGGAGATCCTTCAAGAAATGTCAAGACAAGATCCGGATTCTCGTCAAGGAGAAAGCGCATTATTTTCCTGCTTCTTGTCTACTGAAGAGCCTCAGACCATTGAGGATGCACTGAAAGATGCTGACTGGATCATTGCTATGTAGGAGGAGCTGAATTAGTTCACGAGAAACGAAGTATGGGAGCTTATAGATAGACCCCGGCATCAACATGTTATTGGAACTAAATGGGTCTTCAAAAACAAGCGAGATGAAAACAACGTTATAGTAAGGAACAAAGCAAGACTCGTGGCTAAAGGCTACTGTCAAGCCGAAGGGATAGATTTCGATGAGACGTTCGCTCCGGTTGCAAGATTGGAGGCAATCAGACTATTCTCCGCCTACGCAACACATCAACGATTCAGAGTTTATCAAATGGATGTGAAGTCTGCGTTCCTGAATGGCGTGCTGAAAGAAGAAGTCTATGTGGAACAACCGCCCGGCTTTCAGCAAGGGACATCAAGTATATAGACTCGAAAGGCTCTATACGGGTTAAAACAAGCACCCAGGGCTTGGTACGATACCCTGTCTGAGTTTCTTCTTCAGAAAGGTTTTCGTAAAGGCACGAGACCGCACTCTATTCAACATTCGACCGGAAGAAGACTTATTACTTGTGCGGATCTACGTGGATGACATTATATTCGGATCAAAGAATGTCATCATGTGTCAGCAATTTGAAAAGATGATGAAGGATAAGTTCGAGATGTCGATGATGGGAGAAATGAACTACTTCCTTGGTTTTCAAGTCAAGCAATCTAAAAAGGGAACGTTCATCAACCAAGGCAAATACACTCGAGACCTCATCAAAAGATTCGGCTGCACATCCGGCAAATCAATCAAGATCCCGATGAACACGAATATGAAGATAGATCTTGATAAAGAGGGAGTATCGATAGACCAAACCGAATACCGTGCTATAATTGGTTCTTTATTATATCTAACAGCTACTCGTCCTGACATAACTTATGATGTAGGTGTCTGTGCTCGATTTCAGGCGAATCCCAAGCAGAGTCATATGGACTCAGCAAAGAAGATTCTCCGCTATCTACGAGGAACACATGACATGGGTTTGTGGTATCCAGCTGATGATAATATTGAACTAACTGGTTATTCTGATGCTGACTATGCAGGATGTAGAATAGACCGAAAATCAACTTCAGGAACATGTCAGTTCCTTGGCAGCAAGTCGATCTCATGGTTTTCAAAGAAACAGCACTTAGTGGCCACGTCGACTACCGAAGCCGAATACATGGCTGCCGGAAGTTGTTGCGCCCGGATCCTTTGGTCGAGACAAGCGGTGAGAGACTATGACGTCATTCGAAATGAAGTGCCGATTTTCTCGCGACAAGCACAGTGCTATTGCAATCACTCGAACCCCGTACTTCACACGAGATGCAAGCATGTGGACATCAGACATCACTTCATTCGTGACCATGTCGAGAAAAAGGATATCAGGATGGAGAAGATCCATACTGACAAGCAACGGGCTGATATACCGACAAAGCCTCTAGCCGAATCCGTATTCGGAGAACTTTCGAGAGAGCTAGGTCTGTTGGACCCTACTGACCCCGGTCGGTAAGAGGTTTCGGGAGAGAGACATTTCAGGTAAGGGGGAATGTTCACTCTCGCATCGATACATTCGATGCGTAGAGACGAAACCATCTACACGAGGTATCGCCGACTACTATGTTCAACGACGGGTTTGCGTATCTCTACTCAGTAGTAATTTAATACAACAGTACTTTGCATTTATGACAAAGATTCAGCATGACATTAATATCTTTTGGTTTGTCTTTATTATTAACGGCTTTCATTTAATGCACGACATTCCATACAGAAGCTTGCTGAACTCTGCACTCATTTAATGCATGTCTTTTCACAGTTACTACTTAGGCTATTTTACAACTGGCTTTGACTTAGGTGGCTTTTGTGATCATTGCCTATTTTTAACTTCTAATCTTAACCGTCCATATCATAAAGCAAATTTAAATTCAGCCTTCGATCGAAAACCGTTCATCTTCATAGTTGATATATATATTCGATCATATCTTTGAAACCGCCATTAGCATACTTCATAACTTTCAAATTCCAAAAAATCCGAGATCTGCATACGCAATCCTTACTTGCATCTTCACTCTCAATCTTATCTCGAATTTTATCTATTGGTATGCTTATATCTGTTAATGTATTTGTTATATTTTTCAGTATTGCATTGTGCAAAGACTGTTCTATCCAAGAAACAGATCGATTCATTTCTTGTAACAGTACTATGGCTGGTATATCCGTCGGTTCTCCCGACAAGATAGAGGAAATCGTCGAGAAAGGCCGTATCCGGTGTGAACCAGTGATGGAGTTCGACGCGTGCGAGCTCGAGTACATGGACGAGATCTTCACATATCTGAGGAAATCCGGCCTTGAGGAGTTTCTATCGAGGAAGCCGACCTTCTTCCTTCCTCGACAAGTGGCGGAACTTTATCTGAACTCCGACTCAGTTGGAGGAGACATTCTGGCGAGGTTCGCTGTTAACACTATTGACGACGCATCGAGGATACTGAAGCAGATGTCCATTAAACAAGCGCTGAAGAAGAGCTTCAACCTCCCGTCTAAAGGTGTCAGCACCTTGGGGTACAATGACGATGCTGTCGACACATACCTCTCCGTTTTCTGTGGCAAGCCCACAACATTCAGAGCAACATTTCTGAAGAATGCCATGCTACCGCAGTTCAGAGCACTGGCGTACATCGTCACTCAGCTGTTGACGAGCCAGGCTGGCTCTTTCGATCAGGTCTCCCGACCGAAGATCCACATGATGATGGCGATCTATGACTGCGTGAAAGTCAATTGGACCGACTTCTTTGTTCGCGAATTTATGGCTCGGGCGACCAAGTTCGACAAAGCTACGCGAACACCGACCGCAAAGGGAAAGCTTCTCTACGGACTTAAATTGTCGGTCCATGATCGAGGATTTCTCGCGAGGCCGAGCGGATCACATATGACGGCAAAGAATACTTTATTGTGAAGAAAATCCGCTTTCACAACAAGTCCGCGGCCCCGCAATGATTGGTTCAGGGCCGGCCGCGAAGCTCAGCCATCTAAGCCTCAAAGGGCGACTCCTAAGAAAAGGACACCTCCGGCTAAATCACCTAAGGCACCAACCAAGAGGCTGAGGAAGGCCATACCGGATACACCTGTCCGAACCGGAGACTACTACTGAAGTGGCTACCGAACCAACTCCTATTCAGCCACTACAGTTGGTAGATGAGTCTTCCTCATCTGAGAAGACCAAGTCAGTGGAGAAAGCCGTCTCCACTGAGGAACAAGTTCAAGAGGAACAGGGAGAGGCTACTGAAGCCCAAAGTGAAGAAGTCCAACGTCCGGATAGCCCTCTCTCTCGTGCCTCCGCTCGGCGAGCCGCCCACTGCGACTACGAGACCGACTTCGTTGATATCGAGTCAGATTCTGCATCTGCAGAAGAGACTCTCGGGATGGAAGCAGCAATTATCGTCTCTAGAGCTTCCCGAGAGATCATCCAGTTCATTCCAGAGCTTGCTGTCCTAGCCAAGTCAGCAAGGCTCCATATGATCCTACGCTTTCAGGAGTGGCCTCAGCTTCAACGCCTTGTTCTACACTACTCCCGTCGGCCAGCCTACACTTGGAAGAACTGAGATTGCGTGAGGAGATAGGCTATTAAGAGCCTGAGAACCTCAACACGATGGAGAATCTAAGGGCAGCCATGCTTGCAATTATTGCTGATCGACGCCAAGCAGCTGGCTCGCCGCCCTCAGATGGGTCCGAGCACGACGGTCGAGACCCACCCGTGATTCGAGCCCCGGAAAGCCTCGATGAGGGACATCCACAGGACAAGGATACCCATGCGAAGCAGCACCACCACTCGGTATCCTTGGGCACCGAGAAGCCTTCGGCCGGTGTCTCGTCCTCGGCGAGCCTCGCTCGGCTCTGCTCGAGTCAACATACGAGGCGCCCGGCCCCATCTCGCCAAGAGATCCCGTTCGGTTGCCAAAGCTTTAACGCTCAAGGAATTCAAAATCGGGAATTGGCGAAGGCGATCCACAAGGTGTGGAAGAAGTCTCGCATTGGCCACCAACTCGAGCTTCGTGGGCCGAAATCCAAGATCTCTACATCGGTGCCCCCGATGTCTCCGCTCTCATAACCAAGCATTGCCCAAGCAGCAACAGCGAGTTCGGACTCGGCTAAGGACAATTCGGGAGGGACAAGGCCAAGCTCCTTGAACAATTTCGTAACGCCTTGTCCGCTCATACCGAGTCGGTCCACCGAGCAAGCCCGTGCCACGGAGAACAAACTAGACCTCATTCAACTCGGTCGTGGAGGACAAGATCGGTGAGAAACTAGCCGAACCGAAGTCGAAGCCGTTCTCTCTCATGCAAGATACAAGGGACGCACTCATATCTCGAGAGGAACGAGCCGCATCTAGCATTGGAGAAAGTTCATAATGCATCGGGACGACTTGTCCACCGTTTATCGAAGCTAGAGAAGAAGGTACTCATCCCAACCCCGACCGTACTTGATGATGCCAAAAAGGGGGGAAGGAAAGAAGAAGGGTACCGAGAAAGAAAGTGAAGAAAAGAAAAAGAGTACCGAGAAGCCGACTCCCACTAAACCTTCTAGACTACCGAAGGGGACAGCCATCGAAGAAAAGAAGGGGACCGAGAAGCGAAACGTAAAAACTCGGTCTCGAAAACTCAAACTCGAGACTCGGGTAAGGCCCGGTGGTGTTTCGGCTGCGAGCACACCGAAACCGGCCCAAGTGGCTCAGGACCCCAGCGAGACTACTCAGGCAACCCGGACTCCCAAAGACATTATTAAGGAGGTTGCTTGAGTACGCCGAACAAAGCGGTGGAGGACTCGAAAGAAGAAGAGGCTCCTCTTCCACCACCGGTTCAAGAAGGCAAGGGCAAACAAAAGCTTAAAATTCCAACCCCTCCAAAGAAAGCGATTAAGGTACATATCTCGGCGAGGAGGAAGCCCAAATAGGCTGCGAATGAGAGACCGGCCGCAGAAATTGCAGAGGCCGAAGCGGCCTAACAAGCCAAAGTCTAAGCTCGCCAAAGGAAAGACTAAAGCCCCATCCGAGAGGAGGAAAGAGAACCGCTAGATCGCCTCCGAGAAAGCTCATCATAACGTATGAAGAGGACAGAGAAAAGGAAAAGGAGCAAAGCAGCAAAGAGTACCGAAAGGCGGGGTACATCCAAATCTAGATCTAGTACCCCCTTGAATCGAAGAAGCCCCTCAAAGAAGCCACCGATACACAAGGAGAAGAAATCGAAGCCATATTTGATCTGATGAACAGATATCTATACAGAGGCGAGGAGGCAAGACAGATTCAGGCTGCAGAGACCAGAATTTGGAAGGCAGACCTTGAAGCTATGATGAAAAGGACCGAAGAGGAGGCCAGGTGAAGTGCCTTCTAAAGCCGATATTCCAACAGTCTGAAAGTGAAATTCGGGAAGCCACCGACTCGAAATTTCAAAGATGGCCAAGAACAGATGAATGGATACCAGCTCAGCTCAATCAAAGATGGGAAAATGCGAAAATTGAGTTCATCAAGAG
Source organism: Lavandula angustifolia (assembly GCA_028984105.1). Lineage (NCBI taxonomy): Eukaryota > Viridiplantae > Streptophyta > Magnoliopsida > Lamiales > Lamiaceae > Lavandula > Lavandula angustifolia. The sequence goes on along the minus strand of CM054810.1, from coordinate 20,709,042 downwards.
GAACTATTTTTGGAGGTTCTGGTCCAACAGGACAAGGATTGAAGCTTACATGGAATGGATGTTCGCTACTGAACCTGAACTCTACCCATACCTCGACAAAGCCATATCTGAAGGTATAGAAGTCAGTGTTCCGGGACCCAGAATCATACCTCCACCGAGAAGACAGGATGACTCAGTACACTTTGGTACGATTGAAGCGGAAGTGAAGCATGCAGCAGCGAAGAAAGAACTTGTCGAAGATGAGCTCCGCCGATTTTGCAGAATTTCTGAAGCTAAGGAAGATCACATACAGGATGTATGGAGTGCCGCTCCCTGAAGATCAGACTCAAGAGTTCATGGACAGAATCAAGAAGTTCAGTGGCCCTCCTCCTTAGATCTTTAGCTTATTCTCTTAGCATAGCAAGATTGTATCTGTACTGAATTTCTCTTATATTTATACAATCTTCTTTTGGCTCTAACAACTACTTGTTGTCTAAATAGCCGTGTTTGCTTTATGCTTTAACACTCAGAATCACTGAAGTGATTACTGACACACACACACTGTGTTTATTTACTTGTCAGTTTTTGCTCAGTTAGATCTCTGATAGACTAGACTTTCAGTTACTATTTCTCTTTGGGGGAAATTGTTGCATGGGGGAAATTATTGTAAAGGGGGAAATTGTTCTGCTCTGTCTCCCTCAGTAGTCTAGCACTTACCAGACAACTCCACTGATCCTACTTGTAATATTTGTAAGGAGCTCTGTTTCTGAGTAAGTTAGTGTTTAACATAGTTGATATGACATAGATGATAGGTTTTGGCATCATCAAATAGGGGGAAATTGTTGGGTGATGATTCAATCCTCAGCATGATCATACTTGTGGGAAATGATTCTATCTTCTATACTTGAATCACGCTCGGTAGCCTCGTGCTCGATCGTTGAGAAGATTTGAAGATCCCAAAACCCTATCCGATTGGTGAACCATTCCTTTGTATTCGTATTTGTCTCCGAGGTTTCGGACTCGGAGACACTCTGCTCCGGTCAAGGCGCCGCAGCTCATCGCCCTCGGCACCGGTGTAGAAGACTCGGTGAATACTTGGACTCAGCAGAGCAAGATATCGAGAGAGTCGGTTGAACCGAACTCGGCAGGAGTAGTTCATCGAACTCGTAGCTGATTTTCGAAAACCCTTCTCACTGTCTATCTACCGAATACAAAATCGGACTCAAGATCGGCCGACGCTCTTCCGAACTGTCCCGAATCTTTTGATAAGCTATCAGTGTTGTCAAGTACGAGGAAGAGAGAAGTCAACTTCAGTTGCCTCGAAGTTTGTTCTGTCTCAACCACCACATCCACCTCGACAAATGACAAGCATACACGTGTCGTCTCACCTACTAAAGCTACAGTCAACATATTTCCGTAAAAGGTGGGAAAGTACACTGTTACCTACATAAAAGAGCCGTTTGCTACCACAAAAGAGGGAAAAAGAAGAAGATCGTCTCCAACGGATCTATTCTTCTCTCCACTCTATAAATAGAGGGATCATTCAAGATTTGAAGCTCACCTAGAAAAACCCACTACCCAAGAACCTAGGGCAATAGAAGCAAGAAATGCACAGAGCATTCAAACGAGCGAAATTAACGACTAAGTCTTCCGCAAGAATCAACCGAGTTATCTCCGGCGAAAGACTACATCCAGCTCAAAAGGAACCAAGCTGAACCGACATAAGCTTCTAGTATCCAAGCGACTGACACGAACCTATAGCTAAACCCTCAGCTGTTCGTCGCTCTAGATAGCTACATTCTCGTTCCTTATCCCTCTAACCCTAAGCTCACTTGTTATATCCATAGCTTAGACGAAGGAGTTCACTTTTGAACCCAATCCTTATTGTATAAGGACTCCTTCATTGTTGGAGAAGTTCGTCAAACACTTAAAGTTTGATAGAATTGTAACCGGGACTTGCTCGAGATAATCCCCAAGCCACGGCTTTGTCCAAGTGTACAAGCCGACCGAGACTAACTCCAGTATAATAAATAGCCTCCTGATCTATCGGGACAGTGGACGTAGGATTGTTGATATTCGAACCACTTTAAAAATATCTGTGTCGTTTACTTACTGTTTCATTGATTTTACTGTGCATACTGAACATCATATTTAAAATCGATTTAACTGTCTCAGTATTCTGAACTTCTTATCTACTGAACTGAGACTTGCATAAAACGTTTTCCTCATTAAAACTGATTTGGGCCTACACAATTCCGCACACTGAACTCTCACTGATCGATACTGAATTCTGACCTAGTCAGTTAGCAGATCTCAGCTGAGTCAGTACTCTTTTAGCCTTTAACACAATTCAGAACAGTTGTCTGGTCTGCTGAACTATTTCAGTACGGCACCTTCTTGAATAGGACTGTTCGTGTTCGAAAGTTGAGAAATTTGGATTCAGGTGTATTCACCCCCCCCTCTACACCTGAACTCACTCACGGGACCAACAACTACAAATTGTGCTACTTCAGGAGCAATAATTTTAATATATATTAAACTACTTCAAGCGAAAGACTAATATTTTCGAGAAATTCAATGGCTCTTTAGGAACATATAGTGTTCTTTTGGGGATATCAATTGTGCTACTTCAGAGCAACAAAAATTACAACTCAAGAAGCAAGATCCGCCCATCAATTAAACATATTAAATGAATTGTTCATCAAAAGTACATAATATTCTTCAGGAATATTAATTGTGTGCTGCTTCAGGAACACCAAATTAAGATTGTATGTATACATATAAATATTATACAATATGTAGGAAAAAAACTGAGTTATATAGTAAATACATAGATAATATTAATAACTCTTCAAGAGTGTGAAATATTCTTCAAGAATATTGAATTGTTTTACTTCTGGAGCAACAATTAAATTTCGACAAATGATTTTGAGTTGCTCGTTAAGAGCATGTGACATTCTGCATGAATATGAATTGTGCTACTTCTGGAGCAACAATATGGATTAAAGCATTAAATAAACAAACAAATAAATAAAAACGCACATAGAAATATTGATTGTAAATGCTCTTCAATAGCATGTAATTTATTTCAAAATATTGATTATACTACTTTTGGAGCAACAATTTAAGTTAAAAATATGGTTTTGAATTCTCTTCAAGAGCATTAATATTCTTCATGAATATGAATTGTGTTACTTCAGGAGTAACAATTATTATTTAACATTAGATAAACAAACAAACAAACAAACAAACAAATAAATAAATAAATAAAAACATAAAGTAAAAGCTCTTCAAGAGCATGTTGTATTCTTCAGAAATATTGATTGTGCTACTTCTGGAGCAACAAATCAAGTTTAAAATATATTTTGGAATTGCTCTTCAAGAGCATATAATATTCTTCAGGAATATTAATATATTGTGCTACCTTTGGAGCAACAATTAATTAATAATGAATACATCCGCATAAACATCTTGTATATACATAAACATCTTCGGTGTGCAAGATGCACAACAATATAATTGTTTTACAAGATTCCAAATCATGCACGACACCACTACCACCTTTTTTTTAAAAAACAAAAAGGAAAAATAAAACTATTGATTTATGATTCTTTAAATGAATCGGCGGTGGCATAAGGATGAGAAAGAAAACATGGCAAGAAGAATAGTTTAGATCAAGCTAACCTTTTAAGGATTTCGGCCGATATTTTATGTTGCGAAAAAGAGCTTATTCGTGATGATAACGTATTATAAATTAAATAGAAGTAAAGAATAATAAAGAGAATGAGAAATAGATGTGTATTATTATGAGGGTGAAGACTTTATTTATAGATTACAAGATTGGCTCATGGCTTTTAGGGTTTACAACACTAAAATATAGAGGGTGAAGACTTATATATAAAATATATCTACAACATTAGGCTAGATATTGTTATTTTTCATAATTTTCTCCAATTAAATTTAGAGCGTTGTCAAAATAAGATTGTGTATTATATTTTTCGAATAAATATAAAGAATATAGTGATTATTTATAGAAAAAAATTATAATATCTTTACATAAGCCATAAAGAGTAAATATAATTAGATTAAGCAGAAAAATGCCCTAAAAAATTTTCCTCGTTACATGGATCCGAAGAAAGCCATTCTCATCAAACAGAATTATTCAGTAAAGGTTCGATTTTCAAAACAAACTCCAGGGAGGGAGGTGTTTTAGGAGCCGGCGGCTGCGACGGAGGCAGACTGTGGTGGGGCTCGTTGGGTGCTGAGGGTTAACGAGCGTACCAGAGGGATGTTCTTCGGTTTGGATCTCTCCAGATCTGCTCTTTAGTCAGAAGTTTGGATCTATTTAGATCTGCTCCCTTTTTTTCTCTCTCTTAACTGTTCAAATGGGGAAGGTTGAAGAGATAAACGTGCAAAACCCTAACTCTATACTAACTAGAGTTAAAAGAAAACCAGAGGGGGAAAAAAAAAGAAATAAAAGAGAAAAAATATTCTCTTTCTATTTTGAGGTATCTCATTAAATAAGTCTTATTCCATAAATAAAAATAAATGAGTGGACCACAACCACTCTAAATAAATGGACTCCACCATTTTATACTTTTATACCACATATTTTCTTTTCCATCCACTTTCAAATTCTCGTGTTCAAAAGTAATAAAATTTGATTATTGAAACGGAGGGACTAAAAAAATAAATATTTTAACTTTGGGACACATGTCAGAATATGAGGTGGTGAGACCACCATGAAACAAACCGCTTCGGTCCCTCATGACACAGATCTATATGAGTCAAAATATAGTTTAATAGTCCCCTTGAGATGGCGTAGCGGTAAAGATGGGTGGCCCGGGACCGATAGGTCATGAGTTCAAATCCCACTGGAATCGTTATGTGTTGTCTGTCATCTATGGTTAGTTTAGGGTGGTTGAACTCTCCTGTGTGGCTGCGGGTTACCCTCGTCATAAAAAAAAAATAGTTTAGTAGATTCGAACTCAAATATTCCCTCTATTGCATTGCATTAATTCACTTTTCTTTTTTGAGCCGTCCAATTCTATTAATTTATTTTTTTATGTAATTTCAAATAATATTTTAATATATTTTAATAAATCCCACTATTTATACTATTTTACACATGATTAATAACTTTCTTAATTTTTATGATGATGAAAAAAGGGAGTAATGGAGTGAAACAAATAAAGTAGTATCTTATAAAGAGAGTGCGTGAGCTCGTCGGATTAGTGCAATTAACCAAATAACCAGGAATACGAGTGAGTTGGTCGATTAGACGGAAGTTAGTTGTGGTTATCAAAATTTGAAGAAATAAATAATTTAGAATCTAGACTAATTTAGCCCGATAGTCAAAAAAGGGATTGGGCTGGATCGGGATTTTAGTTGCTCGAGCGTGTCCCATACAATTTCAAAGAGCTAGATTATAAACTATAAGTCTATTTGAAGTATTTTACGGCAGAAAGTTTCTCTCATAAATGCTGGTTGAGTTATTTGTTGGTTTGTCGAAATTGAGACAAATCACTTTATAATTGATTACATTACACATCCACAGATAATAGCAATACTGATACTATGATAATAATAATTTAAAATCTATTCATAGAGCAATTACAGTCATGAGACTGCTGTGTTTATTAGTAAACAGGATAAAGTCCTCTGAACTCTGAGAGACCACGTGACACCGTACATCTACTTCATTATAGTATTTTTTTTTATGACGAACTAATCCCAGTCGCTAATAAAGTACGCACTGATTAATCATAAATAACAGATACACATAATTGATTCTGATGATATTTGAATTCATGACTTTTCGGTCCCGAACCACCGATCTTTACCACTGCATAATCCAAGAGAACTACTTCATTACAGTACTTTCTTTTTGGAGAGAGAGACACTACGATTACAATTTCACTCAATTTCACCAATATGGTTGGATTGCATTTGGCTTTAATGATTTGTTACGGCTCCGTCTTCGGTAAAACTGTCCTAAAATAACCTACAAAATATCGCAATAGCCATCATTCCCCATCATTAAAGCTCCATGAATAGTCACAACCATGTCTGCTCTCTCGATTCTCACCCCAAGAAAGGAATAACTCATCTCCAACATTTAACCCAACGTAAAAAAGTAGAAAGTAAAAACTAAATATTTTTCTTTTATTACCGCGGCTAAATCATTGGAAGCTTCATTGCATGGCACAAACACAAGTATAATATAAGTATACAACAAGCATAATCAAGCGAGAAACACGGTAGTAGTAACGTAGATAAGATGAATTACAAACACTAACTGAAATCGTGTAAAATAAACCGTAATTGAAATGCATTTTAAAACTTCTAGTAGTGGCATGGCAGTTTCTTTGAGGCTTCGAAGGCGAAGGGTCCGACGGTGAAGAGCTCGAAAGGCAGCGGCTTCTTTGGAGCGTCGACGGGGGGTTTGCGTGGGCGGGTGAGAAGAGCACCGAGGGCGCCGCCGTGGAGGTTGGTGGGGACGTTGCATGTGGCGAGCGGAGAGGAGACGAGAGTGACCTTGCACTTGTGGGACCCAGCGGTGGTCAGACTCGGCGGCATGAAGAAGAAGTAGCCGTTCTTGTCCGTCGTCTTCTGCTCCTTTAGAGTGTACTTCGTGTTGTTGCATTGCAGTTTCACGATAGCGCCTAAAAAAATAATAATAATAAAATAAAATTAATAATTTATTTGCATGAAAAGATTGAACCACATGTGGAAAAAGGAAGCCACCGGAAAGAGGGACGGCGCCGCTGAGAGTGTCGACTCCTCTATACTTGCAGGACTTGCAGTAGACGACTCCTTGAACGGCGACCTTCTTCCTCATTGGTGGATACGTCGGCGGCTTAACCGGTGGTTTCACGGGTGGTGGGGAAGGAGGAGGGTATTTTGGGCTTGGGGGCGGGGGGTGCTTGTGGGTTGGCGGCGGTGGGGGGTATTTGTGGGTGGGTGGCGGAGGGGGTGGGGGGTATTTATGGGTGGGTGGCGGAGGGGATGGGTGGCGAGGAGGCGGGGGGTGTTTGTGGGTGGGTGGCGGAGGGGGTGAGTGGCTTGGGGGAGGGGGTGATTTGTGGCTAGGTGGGGGAGTGGGTGGTTTAGTCGGAGGAGGGGGAGGAGGGTGGTGGTGGTGGTGGTGGTGCTGGTGGTGAGGCGGCGGAGGATGTGGAGCTTCGGCCGGTGGGTAAGTTGCTAGAGTTTCATCGCCGGCGTAAGCGGTGAGGGAGAAGCAGAGGAGCAGAGAAAGGAACAAAGAACTGGCGAAAGAAACAAAAGCCATAATGTGAAAGTGAGCTGAGGAGCAGAGCTGCAGAGGCCAGTGTATTTATAGGGGTTTCTGGATTTGTTGTTTGTGACAAAATTATTTCGAATAGTAATTAAAAAAAAAAATCTATTTTATGTTCCAAACTTTTGATGTCTTAATTACAAGAAAAAATTGTAATTAAGTACAAACCTTATTATGCGGGAAGACATATGGCATCGAAGTTCACAGTTTTTGAGCCTAATGTAGATTGCAGAAGTTTCCATTAAATTCTTTCTTAGTGATAAGATTCGATGGACTTAAATAATGAAGTCTAAACAATCTGACAAACCCAATTAAAAAATTACGACGCAATCATCTAGGCCTCGAAATTGTAATAACAAATAAATAATACCCAAAATTAGTTACTCACTAGAAACCACATGTTTGTTTTGGACAGGGTAAGCAAAAAAAATGGTATTAGGTGATATCAATTTTTTTTAATAGTTAATTATGATTCACACAATATTTATTATTTTATAAAATACGTCATTTTTAATGAGACGGTTCAATAAAGAAAATACATCATTTTTAGTAGGATAAAGAGAGTACTACATAAGTATGCAATTAGGGTGAATTTTTTTTAATACGTAGATTTGGACCGATTAGCTGGTGGAGAGAAGTCTAGCCCACTCAAACCAAATACGTCGTTGGTATCCTGAAATTGGGTGGATTTGTATGACTGCCATACAGGTAGGTTTATCTATCTAATTATACGATTTTCGTTTATTACGTGAGCGAGATTTATCTATATAACTTATATGCGTCGAAAATATAAAATAAATTCTTAAATGCGAGGAATGGAAAGTAAACGGGGAAATGTGTAACCTGAGTATCAAAATTATAATAGGGTTACAATTATTACGGATCACGTGAGAGGAAGTTACCAATGAAGAAGTAGAATAAATGATTAGTATTATAATAACATTTTGGTTGTCCTTCCGCTGCAAATTTATGCTGTTTAATTCTCCGTAGATACTGCAGTTTTTCTTGTGCTTGAAGCCCTCTCTATTAATTTAAAAATTTGTATGCACCGCAACTCATGCATCAATTTCTGCAAACCTTTTTGGCTATATATAATGAAAAAATAACTACTATTTGACAAAACTTTAATTACGAGAACTTTTCTAAAAAAATTTTTGAGGTTAACTTGTGGGTAGGTAGGTCCAAGTTTCCTAACACTATCTATTTTTGGATAATTATATGTAATATGGTAACTATCATTGTTCTTGAGAATTATACACTAACTTTTTTTTTTTTTTTGGTATGATACAACGTGCATGGATACAAATGAAAATTGCAAATGAAAACTCGTTGATTTCACAATTACTATTGAGAAATTCACGGTCAAAACCAAAGACTTATTGATTTGACAAAAAATATCGAAAAATCTACAAGGATTGAGGAAAGCCTCATCTTTTATTAATCAATGAATAACTTATGATGAAAAGAGCTCAAATAGCAACGAATTAAGATAGTCAAATATGATTAAACAATACTATAGTAAGAGTTTTAGAATTCGATGAATTTTAAGAGTATCTGGATGTATCACTAAAGAATATGAAAAATGAAAATATTCCAAATATGAAGCAGTAAAACAGTATAGAAAAAAAAATTAGAAAAAATTCTGGTCCCACTTAAAGTCAAGATATTGTGTAAATCTATTATATATATATATATATATATGGGTTGGTTCACGTAAGAACACCCTCTTATAGTGTGAACATAAGAACAAATTTTGATCTTTAATTTTAAGTAATAAACGGTTTAGATTTGATTAGTATTGTAGAATAGCGAAATGCACTTTAAAGAATAATCAATCTCACTTAAGGGTAAATTTGACTTTTTTTTTTATAATTGATAAGATTTTTGCAACCACCTACTTCCACTAATCTACCCAAAAAATCACAACCGATCAAATCTATCCCTTTATCACCACTAATGAAATCTATCGTATGTTTATGTGTACAATTTCATTGAAATGCACTTTGTTCATAATTATCTTGCAATTTATTCACAATCGAACTGCATTCCATTCACAAATAAATGCAAAAAAAATCGTAATTAAACTGCACTTTTATAAATAATTGAATTGCACTATATTCACATCCAAAATGCACTTTATTCAGAATTAAACAACAATTTATTCACTATCGAACTGCATTCCATTCACAAATAAATGCAAAAAAAATCAAAATTAAATTGCACTTCCTAAACAATCGAATTGCACTGTATTCACATCCGCAATGTACTTTATTTAGAATTAAACTGCACTTTATTCAGTATCGAACTGCACTTTTATCACATTCAAACTGCACTTTCATCACAATCGAAATACACTTTATTCATAATTAAACCGCACTTTATTCATAATTAAACTGCACTTTATTCACAATCAAAATGCACTTTAATCATAATCAAACTAGATTTTTTTCACAATCGAATTGCACTTTATTCATAATTAAACTGTACTTTATTTTAAAATGTGATATATGTAATCTTAATTTCGATTACAAGTTTACCTGATGAACAAACCATCATTTAATATGAAGATTAACGAAATATCTTAGGAAATAAAGATGAGAAATTTAAGGAAGATAAATTTAAGATAGAAGCGATTTTTAAAATTGTTGAGAAAATTAAGAGTGAATGAAGATACAGTTATTGAAATAATATTATCATGAATGAAGAGCGGTTATCAATACAATAATTTAGATTATGAATATAGATATTTAAAATCAAATTACTTAATTAACCTTTAAGTGCAATATGAATAAACTTTAAGTGCAGTTCGTCAATTTAAGTGAAAAAAATTAAATCAGACCATCCGTTCAAAATATCAAAGATATAGATTTGTTCACATGTTCACACATAAATAGACTGTTCACACAAAATATAACGCCCCAGTTGCCAATTTTGCAATCAATTGCAAATTGAACAGTAAAATCAGGCAAATTAGATATTAAATCAAAATCGAAGGGTAATGTTGGAACTGAGTTTACACGACTTTATCTCCTCTGCCCCAGCCCTTCGACGCCGCCTTTTCAATGTTTATCAACTTGACTTTATCTCCTCTGCCCCAGCCCTTCGACGCCGTCTTTTCAATGTTTATCAACTTCACTAAAGCTCTCCTTCACCGTCAATCGAACTGCTAGCCCCACCTCCAAAACTCCATTCGGCAGACCTCTGACAGCGAAACGATGAAGTCCCTTCTCCCAACCGTCTCCTTATACTCCGTCGTTATCCTCTGCCTTAGCCCCTGAAAGTCTTTTGATTGTCTAATGTATCAATTGATTACCGTAATACTCTTCGAGCTCGAGATTCCCGCTGTTTTGCGTCTTCCCTTTGACTTTATCTTTTTGTTCGTAAATTAATTTGCTTTGCCTAATTATTAGATTGTTTTTTGGTTCCATTTAGTTTCATATTTGTCTGGGGGTTTGAAGATGGACTTCTGGAATTGGTTGTATTGGATCATTTGAATAAACTCAACATATTGTGGAATTTTGAAGAATGAAGTTATTGTTATTTGTTCTGCTGTTCGTTGTTTTTCTTATTCTATTGTTTGATTCAGCACTTAAGCAGAAGGAATGCAGTGAATATACATACTCGGAATTACTCATCAGCTTATAAAAGAGGTAGGTGATCACTGACGCCTCCTTCATTTGCTTTCTTGTAATTCAATGAAAGGAAGTCTCTCTGTTCTTTGATTCCGGAAGTGATTGAGTAATTATGATTGTAGGATATTTTAGTTTCCCTTTTAATTACTTAAGGTGCAGCAGCATATGTGCAACCACACTATTGGAGGAGTGATTGTATTCACTATGTTACGTTGGGATCTTTTAATGGATTTAACCAAACAATTGAGACCATATATTACTCTATTTAGGTATTTGTAAGTCAATGTATATTTTATACCTAATTCGTTCTTGTATTTGATTTTCATCTAATTTCGTTTCTTCATATCTAAACTAATTATTAATGGTTATTTGATTATCTGGGCAAATTTTTGCATTCCGGAAGGTTGATTATTTGATGATGTTTTTTTGCACTCAAAGCAACTAATAATTTCAAGCATCAAACTCAATCAAAACTTGATATGTTATCCCAACATATCATCTTATTTGTTTTGGTAGATGTTATCCCAACATCATTGATTATTTGTTTTTCACTTAAATTGTGGTATACATGTGTATTCTTCGGAGTGTTTCTCCTTTATAGTAACACAAATACATAATCAGATAATTTCAATATAATTTTGGGTCTCGGTGAGAGCATATTCTTATTGTATTGCTGCCCAGATAGGGCGATCTGATAACTGGTTATCTTAGGAAATGATTTGATTGTCTGATATCTGCAAACTTGAAAATCTGATAAACTAACTTAATCATTATTTATTCTTATTATTTTGCAATGGCATTAACTGCATACTTTACAACCTTCATGTACTTCAGTTTGCTATAAAATCTGATAAAATTATTGGACCAACTACATGCTTTTTACACGCTAAATTGAAAATTCAGAAATGCAAATTGTATTTTGTATTTTGTATTTTGTATTTTTTACTTGACGATCTTTTTAGTATTTACAAATTAGTTCTTATCAATTATTGTACATTTAATTCTCTTAATTGCATTTTGTATTTTTTACTTACCCATCTTTTTAGTATTTACGTGCTTAGAAGCTGATGCCTCAGATTAATCGAAGAGGCTGGGTTTGAGATTTCGCCTGTAGGCTTTCTTAGATATAGGTGGGATCTCTTGGAGGAGGTGGATACTCGAGCAAAATATATGTTGCTTAATTTATTAACTGAAAAAGTTTATTGTGAGACATGGTAATTAGGCTATGAATGTGCATCTCTTATTTTTGCATTGTAATTTTCCCCTTTTTGCAGGTTGGGCAAGACCGTGGGTGAATATTTTTTTAACTTCAGAATTTCTCAAGCTTTGAATCGCAGCCTCGGGGAGAGGTATAAAAGTTCTTTTAGCCGATTTTACTAAGCTTCTGCATGGTCATTGTTGTTAATTGAAATACATTCTACAGTTGTCTGATAACATAGTTAGCAAGTTTCATCTCACTTCTGCTCTTTACTTTTAAATACAAGTTTGGCTATATGGTTATTTATTTATGCTCAAAGGATGATTCCTCACAAAACTAAATGTGGACAAGTTGCGTTTGTCGTTCTATATGTGTATGAAGGTGCACCTCCCCCATAATGCTAAGATTAGAAATTTTGCCACTTATTCTAATACTGATTTCCAATTGCTACTGTTAACGCCAATTGCATAATTTTGCAACTGTGTAGAAATCGAGTTATAAATTTGGGATTTGGCATATAATAGTGTTGTAAAATAATAGTAACTATGAGAGTGAAAAAATTAGAAGAGGATGCAGAAAGAAAAATAGGATGGCTGTTGAAGCTATTTTTTGCTGGAACTGCTATTTTAATCGGCTAAAGCTTATTTCCATACATGGGTATGCCTATTTGAAAGGATAGCCATTTTATATGCAGTCATTGAGCCCTTTGTATCAAAATTTAAACTAAGAAGTTTACCATTTTGGCCTTTTGTAGGAGAGAATGTGATATAGAGCGGGCGGAGGACGGAGCCAATATCGAGACAACGAAATCGGATGGGCGGTTCACGCGAGTCTATGTTCGGCGCAAAGGGAATCGGGGAATGCATGAGCGTGGGAGTGAAGAGCTGTTGCATGGAGAGCAGTTGTATGGAAGTGGTGCGCAAGATCGTGGCTAGTTAGGGCGGTTTGCATGGCGGTTTGCATGCGCCGTGTGTGTAAAACTCCAATTTTTTTAAAACTTAACTAGGGACGTTACTTCATATTTAACATGCATTTTTCAACTCCTTCAAAATATCTTCATGGAAAAGAATCATAGAAAAACTCAATTTATTTTCATACACAACGGAAGTCTTAAATAAAAATAATTACGACTACTAGTTCTCGAAAATAAAATGCAAAGTTCATGATAAAAACTAATTTAATGCAATAATAAGTTTTATAAATCTTTCCTCGTGCGACCATCACCACCAACATCTCTACGTAACGCATCGGCCGAACCATTTCCTGAAAAATATTAAAATGATAGGGATGAGTACGACTACTCAGTAGGGAAATGCATTTATTCAGATTATAAACGATACCGAATTCAAACATGATAACATAGACATGATAACATAGCATGGTCGATCCGAAGATCCATAGACATAGCAGCCCGTAGGCTTGACCCGAAGGTCCCTCGCATAGACATAGCAGCCCGTAGGCTTGACCCGAAGGTCCCTCGCATGGACATAGCAGCCCGTAGGCTTGACCCGAAGGTCCCTCGCTGATATAGGCCCGTCGACCTTATATCCATCGTTCATAGTTTCATTGATCCTGTACTATAGTCACATGAAAAACTCAAGTAAAGAATATAATAAGGATAAACATCAAGAATTCCCCACCTTCACTTTGACTTGACGAAAAATAATGGATATCAATGTTTAAGTCCTGCGCGTCGACCCTATTCATGGAAATTTATCTTAATGACTTGTACATAGAGTATCATGCATCAACTATTCAAATAATTCATAATTACACATAAATCAAAATAATCAAACAAAAATACTATACATAATCTACTTATTAACATGCAATTTTAACGGTTTTACATGGTAGTAGACTTAAGTATATTAAAAATAATCTTACTTCTATCGAAAATTCATTCATGCATTGAGTAATTTGGCAACTCATGAAATAAATTAACAAATAAATAATAAACGTATCCTAAAAATTCCATATTTTTAACATGAATGACTTAACACATATTATATCCTATTAATATTCAGCATGGTCTAAAACAACTAAAAAAAAATATGGAAAACAATTTTCCTTTCAAGATCATGAACATGCTGTCAGAAACCGTGCAGGTTACGAAGAACAATTTTAAAAAAATATTTATCATGCTTGAACAATTATACAAAAATAACTTAGTATACTAGACATACCTAGGAAGACGACCCTAAATTTTCACGATGATAGGACGACGGGAAGATGTGTAAATAATTCTTTAAACAGTTCGCAGGGATGCTGACAGGATTTTCGAAAATTTATGGATGCTTTATTATGAGCGACTAAGGGGTATTTATAGGCCTAGAAATCATTATCTAAAGATTCCTAATCCTATAAGGTATCAAATATATTTTATCCATATTTATTTTCGTCCATATCTATTTTATATAGAATTTATTCTATCACTTACCATATAAGGGATTCAATCCTAGATAAATTAGAATATGGATAACCACAACTAGATTTTATCCTAAAATATTTATATCACACATAAAATATCTATTTTAATCATAAAACATAATGTAATATTATCTCCTAATAATTTAATATAATAATAAATATTATATCCTTTTATGAATCCTAGTAGGTTTAGGAAATCCAAAATACATAATTATTATTCTTGCCTAATAATTCTAACATGATTTCTAAATAAATAAATAAACAATATAATCATAATATGATATAAATAAACATATTCAAAGTTCAAAATAAATTTATATAATAAAAATAATTTAATGACAAAAAAGATATATGCTTTAATTTTCATTTAAATTCTAAGGCGCGACTTACAGAACTAAAACACTTGATAACATGCATGAAAAAATATGAAATGCATTTTATATCGAAAATTTCGGGGCGTTACAGTGTGTATTGTATGTTTAATATATATGGAATGTATTGGGGTAGTAGGGGGTTATCGAGGGAAATAATCTGGAAAGTTGTATGAGATTTTGTCTCATCCTGGGACGGAATTGTGTGATTCCGTAGGTTTGGGTGTGTATGTTGTAATCCTTGTGTTATAGGAATTAGGGTTTGGGTTTGCGTTTTCCATAATTATATAAAGCTCGTATGCATTTCCCTAATATTTCAATATTGTGTGCATTTACATCTTGCGTACGAGTGCTGGAATCATTTGATTGTTGAAGTTCAATAAATAGTGGACGTTTGCATCAGAATGTGATGCAGCAGTCTGTTAGACTTTTACAAGTGAATGATCCTTTATTCAAAAGAATGGGGGCATCCAGATTAGCACGGTTTGCAATAGATGGTAATACCCTAAACCCTAAAATTCTCAGATGTGTTAAATAGCATGTTAATTTTATATATTCTAGCATGTGTATGCCAAGTTGTACTCTCCTTTCCCAGAATAAATGATTTCCACTCTTTTCTTTTTATGATTTTCCAAATGATTGGAAGTAGTTTGTGAGTAAAAAGATCTCAATATGATAGAGCTGTTGTTGGTTATGTCAAAATCAACAGTTCTTACTCTTAAATCCAGTTTCAAATATGCTTGCTTGCTTAAATGAATCATATTACCCAACATATGATGTTTTAGCTAGCCACTTAGTAGAAGAATATAAGATGCAAATGCTGGTATTCTTATGAAGGGAGACCAGAGAAAGGTAAAAGTTGAAATAGTGAGAGAGTAAATCTAAGATCCAAAACAAGATGCTGACAAAATGTGCATATGCTCGACATTCTTACCGCGCTAGCTGTGGATAGCATGTTCCTTTGTTAAGGGAGCTGATGAATTTTATTATAATCTTCATATTGATAGCTGAAGTAATCTTGAATGCTTATAATGCTCTTTTTGTTGCCAGATAAAAGAAGAATGAAAATAGTTGAATTAGGCAGTTTTGCACTTGCTTAACTTTTTAGTATTTACAAATTAATTCTTCTCAGTTCTCCATTTCGTATTTTCAATTCTCTAAAATGTTTTTGGAGATTATCACCGTACATGTTTTGCATTGATGGGGTGGTTAGATAGCAAAAAAAAAGATTTGGTTTGTTGCTTGGTTAGATATAACAGTTTAACATATGAGCAAATGCTTAGTTTGTATCAGAGAATGTATTATCTCTATTTGTTAATGATGATTTATGTTTTTAAATTTTAAGCCTCTGACCTTTTGAACATGCGAAATTAGATATGTGGATTATCACAAAGCTTCCAGACAGATATAACCATCAATTTAGTTTGGTGATGTAATGTTAATATCTTACTTTCTGTTAATTTACAGGTGCTGAAAATTAGGAAATTAATGTGAGCAAGCACATCATGAAAAATACAACTCCATATTTCAAAACGACCATCTATATACTATTTATGTTGTATTTCACAATTGTGGTCAATTACAATGAGTTTCACTACCTTCCTGCTTTGAGTAATATAGCTACTATATACACATGTACAACTTCATTCTAATGTCCTAAAATTGTTTACAATTCCACTACACCACATAAATATAATACGAGCTCTTATGAAAAATTCAAAGTATTTATGTTGTATTTCACAATTGTTGTCAATTACAATGAGTATCAGTACTATTGCCACTTCTTGCTTTTAGTAATATAGCTTCTGTATATACATTTACAACTTTATTCTAATTTCTTAAAATTGCTTGCAATTCAACTATACCATATAAATATAATACGACCTCATTTAACTATTTAAAGTATCTCATGGTAGAAGGCTGAAACTTCTTATACTTTTTTACGATTGGTTAACATAACTACGAAAGAGAAATTGAGGACACATATTCAAATCACGAATCAGATATTATTCGATATTTCTTAATCTTACAGAAACAATAACATTTGGTAAATCATCTCCTTATTTATTTACTTCTTTAATTTTTTTTTTTGGCTTACATATTTTAAATTTCATTAAGACAATGCAAAGAGAGATTGTTCTCCAAAGAAGATCTTCAAAAAGGCATCGAACTGCTAATGCTAATTCAAACAATACCCCTTCGATGTTTATATGCTCCAACGAGGCTCCAATGTCAAATCACAACACGCCACCTACTACTCAGCTTTTAAGAGATACCTATGCGAATACCGACCTTCATGACGTTACAGTTATGCATGATCTAGAGACTACAAATTACATCAATGGTTAGCTCACATTTTGTTGAGTAGTAAATTCTTTTTTTAAATAATTTTTATTAAATGGAGCAACAAAGTATTCTATATCCTAACAAATCACATAGATCTTAAAATTAGTTGTGTATTACATCGTGCATATATATTTGACCACATTTTCATAAGCTAAAAATGTTTATGCCAGGCTTCTTGAACATTGAAGTAACCCCGATTTCTGACACAACCGACGAAGGATGCAACACAACAATGATTAACGGTGAGTTATACACATATCATACTATGCATTTATTTTTTTACTTTTTAATTTTAACCACACATCAAAATTTCTATATTGTTAGCTAATAAATCTAATTTAATTGTAGATGATGCAATGATTGAAGAAGTTATTATTGGTGTTGACTCAAACAACATTCCTTCCACGAATCCACACTCCATCGGGTTTTCCATAACACGTATCAATGCATCACTTACTACTGAGTTTCTAAGAGATGAGTATACAAATAGTGACCTCCATGATGTTCCAATTGTCCAGCAGCTAGAGAATGCATATTCCACTGATGGTTAGTTTACAATTTAGTGCATGACATAGTAATTATTTTGAGAGCTGAACAATTAGAAACAATATATACGTTTTAACAGGCTTCAACAACATTGAAGTACCCCCAGCTCCTAACATTGCAATGCATAAAAGAGGACACAATGTAAAAAAAGGACGCAATGCAAAAAGAAATGATGGTAAGTTGTGATATAATTAATTCATAAAATTACTAAATCTATATAAAACTGTATAGATTGAAAACGTATTACTTCTTAACAAAAAAATATGACTAATTATTTAACTTTTTTGTAGTAAAATACGCAGACATGGGGGATACAATACACAAGTGCGACAGTTGCAAAGCTCTATTTTGGTTAGATGAAAGATTGACATTTTCAACTAAACGAGATCCAAAATACTCCAGATGCTGCATGAAAGGCAAAATCAAGCTCCCAAAATTGAAGACACCGCCAAAATTATTATATGATCTTACGTTCGACAAAAATGAAATGAGCAGTCATTTTCAAGAACATATTCGATGGTTTAACAATATGTTTTGTTTTACATCTATGGGAAGGAGAATAGATTCGAGCATTAATACTAGAAATTCACCTCCTATTATTCGAATGCACGGCCAAAACTACCATCGAATTGGAAGTTTACTACCAATGGAAGGAAAACCACCTAGATTTGCCCAACTTTATATCTACGACACAGAAAATGAAATCGATAATCGACTTCGATCAATGCAGTAAGTGTTATTTGTATAATATTTCCCAGTTATGAATAGAGTCATTTCTTTTTATAAATTAATCAAATTATTTATTTAAATAGGTCAGAAAAAGATGCAAATCTGCTTGACATTCAGATCGTAGGAAGAATACGGAATATGCTTAATGAGCACAATGTTTTAGTCAAATCATTCAGAATGACAAGAGAAAAAATGCTTGAAGCTGGGACATCCGAAGTGAAATTGAGGCTCATTGGAAAAAGACAACATGATACAAGACTTTATAATCTTCCTTCTGTATCCGAAGTAGCTGCATTAATCGTAGGTGACTTTGATGCTACAATGTCAGAGAGAGATATAATTATTGAGACTCAAACAGGGCTACTACAATGAATAACCCAGTTACATCCTTCCTATCCTCCGTTAAAATACCCTGTGTTATTCCCTTACGGCGAAGATGAATACAACAAAGACATTGCCTTTTCTGAAGCGAGCGCATCTTCCCACCGATCCGGTGTCAGCTTAAGAGAATTTTTCGCTCATAGAATGCATGACAGAAAAAACAAAAGTTCATTAATTTTGTCATCAAAAAGGTTATTTCAGCAGTTTTTAGTCGATGCTTATGCGACTATAGAGTTTTCTAGATTATCATTCATTCAGAAAAAGCAAAAAAAATTACGCGTCGATTTGTATAAAGGTTTGAAGGAAGCACTTCTAAGAGGCGAAACAGATACAACAAAGCATGGCCAACGCGTTATTTTACCTTCAAGTTTTACTGGCGGAGAACGTTATGTGATACAAAACTACCAGGATGCAGGGGCGGATTCAGGTTTTTCGGTTAGGGGAGGCAAAACTTATCGGGGCTTGAGTTATCTTTGTACGGGGGTTCGGGGGCGGAGCCTCCGAAAAAAAATTTTTAAGCACATTTTTCTACTTAAATCTAATTATAGTTACTTTTTATGGCTTATTTAAGGATTATATTCTTCTTTCATGAATAACTCATATATTTTTTATATTTATTCGAAAAACTTATTACACAATCCTATTTTGACATCACTCTAAATTTAGTTAGAGGAAATTATAAAGAATAACAATATCTAACTAAGGCAAAATAATATACATAAGTCTTATAAAATTGCTCACGAAGCACTGATGAATTAATGTCTCCGGAGAATAAAAGATTTTAATTTGTTACTCTCATAAATACTAGATTTGGAGAAGTTTTACAACAAAATAAATAATTTTGTGATACTTAAAATACAAAAAAAAAAAAAAAATTCAATCAAATTTTGAGGTGAGGCAATTGCCTCTCCTTGCCTCTATGTGCATCCGCCACTGCCAGGATGCCATGGCAATTTGTGGATGAGTAGGATATCCAGATTTATTCATTACATTTACCTGTAATCCAAAATGGCCAGAAATAGTTAGGTATGTACATAAAAGAGGTTTGAACCCTGAAGATCGGCCTGATATAATTGCTAGAATATTCAAGATCAAACTAGACAACTTAATGGAGGATTTGCGAAAGAATCTACATTTCGGCTCAGTCAAAGCAGGTACGAAAAATTTTATTTATTACACAATCCACGCCCATAATTAACTTTCTATTTTAATATTTTTTAGTTGTTTACACCGTTGAATTCCAAAAGCGAGGCCTTCAGCACACTCACATACTTCTCTTCTTGAATGCTAATGATAAACACCGAACTCCTGCAGACATTGATAAAATTATCACAGCCGAAATTCCCAATCCTGAACTCGAACCACAGTATTATAAGTGTGTAGAAGTGCATATGGTGCATGGTCCTTGTGGGCTTCCAAATAAAAGACCGCCGTGTATGTCTAACGGTCGTTGTATCAGGTATTTTCCCAAGAAGTTCAGTGACATAACATGTTTGGATGATGACGGATATCCAGTTTACAGACGTCGAGATAATGGCAGGGTCATTGTAAAAAAGGGTATCCCTCTAGACAATAGATATGTGGTGCCACACAATCGCAAACTACTTCTGAAATATGACGCCCATATAAATGTTGAGTGGTGCAATCAATCACGGTCAATAAAATATCTCTTCAAATATATAAATAAAGGACATGACCGTGTGACTGCAACCTTTTACGAAGCGAATGGAGATGGACAAACACACACAAACTGTGATGAAATCCAACTCTATTACGACTGCAGATACATTTCACCATGCGAAGCATGTTGGAGAATATTCGGTTTCCCCATTAACTTTAAGAATCCTCCAGTTGAGCGACTGAGGTTCCATCTCCCAGAAGAACATACTGTAATATTTTCAGAAAATGATCAAATAGATCATGTGCTTAGTCGCCCCACTGTCAGACAAAGTATGTTTCTAGCTTGGATGGAAGCAAATAAAAGTTATCAAGAAGCTAGAGAACTGACTTATGCCGAATTTCCAACTAAATTTGTATGGAGAGACCGTGAATGGAAACCTATGAATGAAAGATATGCAATTGGAAGGATCTATTACGTTCCTCCTGGTTCGGGAGAGAAATACTATCTTAGATGTCTACTCAATATCGTACGAGGCCCAAGAAGCTACGAAGAAATAAGATGCATTAATGGAGTCCAATATAATACATTTCGTGATGCTCTATACTCTTTGGGACTATTAGATGATGATAAGGAATATATCGACGGAATAACGGAGGCAAGTCAATGGGCCTCGGCTTATTCCTTAAGAAAACTTTTCGCAACATTATTGTGGTCGGATTCAATGTCAAGACCATAAATTGTTTGGAATGAATGTTGGATGCATTTGTCTGACGACATTGCTTACAGACAAAAAACTGCGTTCCCAAATCAAGGTAAAAGTAATTACGAATCACTACCACAATTATTTATGTCTGGGTATTTTAACATAACTCTAAATTCTATTTGTGCAGATTCGGCACTCGATGATACACAGATCAAATGCTACGCTTTAGTAGAGATTCAGAAAATACTGACGACTCTCGGAAGAAGTTTGCACGACTTTCCATCCATTCCTTTCCCAGACACTCGCTACTTTGAAAACTATCAGAATAACTTAATTTCAGATGAGCTACAGTATGATTGTGAGAGTCGACAACGAGAATATGCAACTTTTTTACAAAATTGTACAAATGAGCAGAGGCATGTACACGATACAATTTTAAACGCATGTCGAAACAACAGAGGAGGTATATTCTTTGTGTATGGTTATGGAGGAACTGGAAAAATCTTTATCTGGAAGGGACTGTCAGCTGCTTTACGTCACAAAAAAAAAGTTATCAATGTTGCATCCAGTGTAATAACCTCTCTTTTACTGCCAGGCGGAAGAACTGCACATTCACGTTTTAGAATCTCGATTAACGCTACTGAAGATTCCATATACAACATAAAACAAGACAGCCCACTCGCACAATTACTCATAAAAGCAAAACTCATAATTTGGGATGAAGCACCAATGACACACAAATACTGCTTCGAAGCATTGGACAAGAGCTTACGTGATATAATGCGATTCCACAATACCTCGAGTTCCAGGTCTCCATTCGGAGGCAAAGTAATTGTTCTAGGTGGTGATTTCAGACAGATTCTACCAGTCATCGCCAAAGCAGTCGACAAGACATCGTTCATGCTACAATCAATTCATCGTATCTTTGGAAGAATTGCACTATCTTAAAACTAACAAAGAATATGAGAGTGAAGATCACAGGCACGAATGATGACTTACTTGAATCATCAAACTTCACAGATTGGCTAACAAGTATTGGAGATGGAACTGCTGGAGGTGCGAACGATGGTGAATCCACAATTGATATACCAAGGGATATGTTGCTTGACTACTCTGAAGATCCAATGGAAGCAATCACAAAACATGTCTATTTAAGAGACAACAAAATAATCGATGATGTTGACTTTCTACAAGAACGAGCTATTTTGGCACCAACGTTGGATATAGTCGAATTCGTCAACCAATATGTAATATCATTAAGTGAAGGAGAAGGCCATACATATTTAAGCTCAGACACTATATGCAAATCTATTGGATACAATTCCTTATTCCAGAACATCCACACACTGGAATTCTTAAACACAATTAAATGCTCTGGAATACCTAATCACGAGCTATTTTTGTAAGCCGAAACTCCAGTGATGCTTCTCCGAAACATCGATCACGCGAATGGTTTATGCAACGACACTAGGTTGGTAATTACCAGACTTGGCAGTCATGTACTCGAAGCAAAAGTACTCACCGGCCGAAATGCTGGAGATAAAGTTTTGATTCCAAGAATAACATTGACACCATCCGATGAAAGACTGTCGTTCAAATTTCAAAGACGTCAATTTTCACTTATTGTCTCCTATGCTATGACAATTAATAAAAGCCAAGGCCAATCACTAAACCTTACTGTTGAAGAAACCTGTATTCAGTCATGACCAGTTGTATGTCGCAGTATCACGCGTAACAAATCGCAGCGGATTGAAGATCTTAATATGCGACAGTGAAGTCGTCAACCGTACATCACCACGAACGTAGTATTCAAAGAAGTCTATCAAAACATATGAAAAAAGATTAAATTTGAATCTATATTAGCTTGCAAATGTGTTGTATTACTCTAATCATTTCAATACTACGACCATTTTCCACTGTTTCGTACATATTGACAAAAAAAAAATGTATATATTAACGCACAAATTAAAGACAATGTGTATTTTAAACATAATTATTATTTTAAACTAAAATGAGTAAATTATTTTTTCATACACATTAATATGGAAACATAGTATTCCACCAACTAGAAAATATTTTATAATTGTTTTACATATGTTTTCTATACTTTCCATCTTTTGAAATGTCATCTAATTTAAACTCATGATCTTTAGGTACAAGAGATTTATTATTTTATTGTCTTTAATTCATTTTTTTTCAACCAATTATAAAAAAAATATATGCAATTTGAATGAGGAAAAAAAGCCCCAAAAACTTGATTTAAATATACAAATATTTAGCATCAAAATAATTACTTCAAACAATATAACTAAAATAATCAATATTTGCTTTACCCGTGCATAGCACGGGTACTACCCTAGTATATATATAAAACGCGAGTGGTAAATTTTCAATCAATTTACCTTTTCATATTATTTACCAATTTGCCATCCAATTGTTAATTTTGCAATTTACCAGAATTAGAGGGACGATTTCAAGATTTTCTTTGTATTCGATTTTTGTCTCTCTCTCAGGTTCCGCCTACCCCGCCTCCTTTCTCCATCGCTTCAGTCGTCTACTGTTCTTTTGCCTCCTTATCTGCCCCTGCCGCCGTGCCACGTTGTCTACTTGCAACTCCACCACGGGTAAATGTCTCCGTTTCTACTTCTTCGCCATAAAGCACCGCCTCCCTCCTCCCTCCTAATTAACCCTACCTCCGAAACTCCCTTTCACTACCTTCGTTGAAGAGAAGCGTTTCAGCAAGCAATATAAGATTACAACCACCAATCGATTTCTCTAGGCGCCTCCTCTCGGCCTCATCTTCTCAGCCTCCTCTCATTCTCTCTGGGCGACTGATCATGTGATCGCCTCTATTGATTGTCATCGCACAATTTCACCCTTCTACAAAGAATCAAATAATTGTTTTGAAATTGTTAGTTTTATTCAATTAAATTTCTTTGGTAATTTTATTTGTATCAAATTTAAACTCTCTCGCCCAACTAAGTTTCCTTTGTTAATTTTCGTGTTAATTTCTTTGTATGCTTCGTTAATGTAGTGTCGCCTCTTTATGTGCATAGGGATCAGGCATTTGGAATATATTGTTTGGAAGATTTCAACATAAATTTCTATAAGTCCCATTTCGTTAATACTGCGATCTTTTTTCTGCAATTGCCTCTATGTAAAGATTCTGATTGTCTGATCGTATTTTCTTGATGACCCGTTTAAGGTACGATTGATTGAGAAAATCAACAGCCGCTTTGTACTATTATTAATGTGTTGGTATTTAGTTTTGAGTTTATTGCTTTGACGGATTTTGAAGCTTGACTGATTAGATGTGGATTTTTCAGAGCAGCATTTTGATGAGGAGTTTCGGATATCAAGGTGTGTTTGAATCTTCTCATCCTTCTCGGTTATTTTGATCCAAGTTCAAAGTTTGGATCATGATGCATGGCTTTTTTTTTTCAATTGAAACGTATCAATCGGACAGTTGATGACTAAATGAATGATGAACATCAACATTTGCACATGATGCACTGCTTTTTTCAGTCATCAATCTTCACTGTGTATGTTGCTTCATTTGATTTCACTTAACGGGCATTGGCATCATAAGTTTGTAATTCAACAAGGGAGGTCTGAATAACTCATTGTCTATTCCTTTGAATCAATTTTCTTGCATAGATACATAATTTTAGGATAATTTGTCTTCAACTAATAGAAAACTGCTACCGATACTTTTGCTTTATGAATCAAATGGGAATCAGGCTGAAGGGAACTTGCACATCTCTCGAGAAATGATTTTTAGCTTAGAGATTCCGAACTGCACCAGAATCATACAATTATTATGCTTTTAAAATAAGCATTTTTAATATATATATAAACTAGGCATCCTTTTATTTGATGTAGTCTAAAAGTCTTGCATTATCTTTGTTATATGGAAAACAATTCAATCAATTGATACTAACATTCACCAAGTACTGTAATTAGTAATGAAGAAGTTGCTTACTACCAAAGAAGCCAAATTGAGTTTGCTACTATTATTTGTATTAGTTAGATTTTGTTTCGCCATATGAGCTACAAATGTGAGCCAACATGTGAAGTACTTAACATTTATCAAATTTCTCTATGACTCCACCATATCGAACAACTCCACCATTTGGTTAGGATTTATTGTCTGAACTTGCTACTCCCTCCGTCCCTCTCATCTTGCAATATTTTTTTTTCGGGCCGTCCCACTCATCTTGGAACATTTCCTAAAATAGAAAAAATGAGTGAACCACAATCATCCTAAACAAGTGGATTCCATTATTTTTTACTTTACACCTTTACCCCACTATCTTAAACTCCGCGCTCAATCTCAAATGTTGCAAGATGAGTTAGACGGAGGGAGTACTATTTATTTTAATTATATACAGCAAGTCAGAGCGATTTGAAGATAATAATTCTGTTGAGCTATTCTGTCAGGTTAGATATGCTGTGGATTTGAATTTCATTATTTTTAAATAATTATGTTCGCGTTAAAACCTCTGTAAATCGAGTCATTTCGAAAAATAATGCAATTTGCACAAATATATGTTGTCTTTAGTAGTGTTATGTATATATCATCTTTGCCTTCTTCAAATTCATCTTGATTATTGAAGTTTCTTGAGTTCTCATCCGGGGAGGTTATTTAGTTTAATTTCTTCATTAATCTTGCGGAATTTCTCATTCTTGATAATTTTCTGCTGCTTTAGGTACTTTGTGGTAGCTTGAGAATTGAAGTTCCAGTTTGTCATTTCCTATGTTGTTTCTTTATTCTTGGTTGTTGTATGGAGTTCTTTATTGTTTGCTTGGTTTTGTCTTACAATGCAATTAACTTTCCAAATCAGGACTGGGCATTTCTGAAAAGAAAAAGAAATCTCAAAAGTGTCATCCTCAGATCGAGAGATTCTAACTATATCGAACTAAAGTTTTATTTTGTATAACATAGTAGTTGCAAGCTCCGTAACTTTACTATGTATATATTTACTTTTCTGGTTTTTGCTTGAAAGTATAAACCATCATCTTCTTTGGTATAGTATTTTTTAAAACACGGTGATACATAAAAAAAATAGCAACTACAATAATTGCAATGGCATGTAGGAGAATTTTGAATTTGATATTGGCTATTTTATAAAGCTACTTCAACACGGTTGGTTTAATGCTAGGGGGAGAGCAGTGCACCTCTCGCCCTAGGTGCTGACACTTGTCCTACTTTTAAATAATTTTTAATTTTCTTTTATCTCTTCTATTTATTTTATTTTCTGACCTTTTCTTTTGTTTTCTTTAACCTTGGTTAGTCAGTAGTACCATTCTCTCTCTCTCATCTCACTACTATCGTTCTTTTTCAAAACATTGTCTCTCACCTTAATTAGTAATGGACACAAAGGATGGAAATTTTCTTCCAGCATTTACATAAAATACAAAGCTTCTCCAGTCCAAACAGATCAGAGATTAATTGCTGTTATATCCATCTCCCAAGCTTATGTAGCAATCATTTTGTAGACCACATTTTCTATCAAAAGTATGATTTCAAATATGAACAGAGAAGCAATATACATAACTTATACAAAAAAAGAAAATACAATTAGGATTCACTGAAGCATTTCCTCGAACATGTGGTCTGCAACTAGAAAGTTCCAGATCTCCATGACTGATGACGGTGTGAGAGAGATTCAGTGAGCAACCAATGGACCAAATATTTCTGCAAACTATGGGGAGACATTTTTAAGCCGGTGTTATTATCTCAGGCGGGCGGAAGAGGAGTGTAGCCGGTCGTAGTGGAGCCGACATTATCTCCCAGCGGTAAAGGCGGAATGTATGGTGAGAAAAATCTTTTTTTTTTAAGAGTAGATGTTAGGGAAAGTAGAGAGACGAAATATATTTTGAAAAAGACACAATGGTGAGAGATAATATGGTCTTGAATAACCAAGGTTAAAACAAATTCCAAGAAAAAATCAGAAAAACAAATAAATGGAGAGGATAAAAAAAAATAAGAAAAGCTGTAGGCCAGGTGTATATTATATAAATTTTGGGTGGCAAAAAATCAATAATTTGTTAATTTACAACCTTTCAGCAATGAGTGTTCATAGAGTGCTAAGACAAACATAGTCACAAATAGTGATAGAATGAACAACGCAAAGTTTGTGCCGAAGTGAATTTCATTAAGAAAACATCCCATATAAATACAACATGAGAAGTCCTAACTAAGGAAAGAAAATCAATAATTATGTACATATATTACGATCATAATAGCCTAAGATATATTTGGAAGAGTGAATCTCCCAAATCCCTTGAATCTCGCCCCAAATCCCTTGAATCTCGCCATCACTCCCCCTCAAGATGGCATATGTAAGTCTCGAATACCCATCTTGCTAAGCAAAAACGCAAAGCGATCACTTCCCAAAGCTTTTGTGAAAATATCTGCAAGTTGTAACCGCGAAGATATTGGTAAAGTCGCCACCTCTTTGGACTCAACACGCTCTCGAACAAAGAAACAATCCATTTCAACATGTTTTGTACGCTCATGAAAAACTGGATTTGCTACAATGTGCCTCGCAGCTTGATTATCACAAAACAAAGTTGTAGGGGTTGTTATCACAACTTTAAGATCACTTAATAGCCACCGTAACCACAAAACTTCACTTAATGTTCCTGCCATGGCTCGATACTCAGCCTCTGCAGATGAACGGGCAACAACAGTCTGCTTCTTTGTACGCCAAGAGATGGGAGCTCCACCAAGAGTGATAAAATAACCAGTTCGTGATCGTCGTGTTAACGGACAACCTCCCCAATCCGCATCACAGTATGCTTCTAACATTAAGTCTCCCACAACTGGTAAGAAAATACCTTGTCCAGGACTTCCCTTTAAATACCGAAGTACACGATAAACGGCGTCAAGATGACTACGCCGTGGACTGCTCACAAATTGGCTCAACACATTCACATCATACGAAATATACGGACGTGTGACCGTCAGATATTGTAGTCGGCCAAGAAGACGTCTATATTGGCCAGCATCAACCTTTTCTCCATCTTCGTTTGTGTCAAAACGCACATTCTGCTCCATTG
Source organism: Lavandula angustifolia (assembly GCA_028984105.1). Classification (NCBI taxonomy): domain Eukaryota; kingdom Viridiplantae; phylum Streptophyta; class Magnoliopsida; order Lamiales; family Lamiaceae; genus Lavandula; species Lavandula angustifolia. The sequence continues at coordinate 20,680,747 of CM054810.1, read as the reverse complement.
GAAAAGTACAAGGTTTTGAACCTTACATCCCACTCTCCTTGAGTATATCTAAGGTGTATTTTCTTTGGCTAAGCATAAAACCAGTAGGCGATCGAGCTACCTCAATTCCTAGAAAATATTTGAGTGTGCCCATGTCTTTAATACTAAATGGCTCATGCAGATAATCCTTCGTATGCTTGATTCGATCAAGGTCCGTCCCTGCAAGTATTACATCATCCACATAAATCAAAGCAACTAGATAAGTGGAGCCCTTTTCGTAGATGAAAAGAGAATAATCAGTCTTGCTTTGCCGAAACCCTATCCGTTGGAGTGCGGCTGTGAATTTTTGATACCATTGCGAGAAGCCTGACGAAGTCCGTAAAGTGACTTTCTTAACTTACAGACTCTGGTCTCCCCCTTTCGAGCAAAACCTTGGGGAATTGTCATATAAATATCTACCGATAAATCGCCATGAAGAAAGGCATTGTTGACATCAAGCTGATGAACGTGCCAATGTCGCTTGGCTACCACGGCTAAAACGGTGCGGACAGTAACTAATTTGCGACAAGAGCAAATGTTTCATGAAAATCTAGCCCTTCAATTTGGGTAAAACCCTTGGCCACTAAGCGAGCTTTATAGCATTCCACCTCACCATTCGACTTATACTTTATTTTGTCCACCCATTTAGAATTCACAATATGTTGCCCAGGTGAAAGAGACACGAGTTCCCAAGTACCATTATCTTCCAAAGCTTTGACTTCTTTATGCATGGCCTCGCACCATGGCATCACATCGAGTCCAGTGTTCATACATTTTGCCAGTCTTCGCAGGTTCTTTAATTGAACCATCCACAAAACCAAGCTTGTTCTTGGCTCGTAAAGCATTCTCCATCTCATCGATCCAATCGACAAAATTACCATCATGCAAAGCATCCGTAACGAATGTCTGACCCGGATTGTTAGAAGGATGCAGATAATAAGCTTGTTCAACAACGTTTTCTTTTGCAGTCGTCATGTGGTGGGCAATAGAATGAAAATAGGGTTTGTGAAATAAACGACAACTCTTAGGGTAAAGAAGAACAAATATAAGAGCGGGATCTGACCCGCTTTGATACCATGATAGAATGAACAACGCAAAGTTTGTGCGGAAGTGAATTTCATTAAGAAAACATCCCATATAAATACAACATGAGAAGTCCTAACTAAGGAAAGAAAATCAATAATTATGTACATATATTACGGTCATAATAGCCTAAGATATATTTGGAAGAGTGAATCTCCCAAATCCCTTGAATCTCGCCCCAAATCCCTTGAATCTCGCCAACAAATAGTGACATTTGAAACAACCATTTAAACTTCGAATATTAATTTGGAAATGAATGATGATGGTTAAATGTATTTTTGCCGCCAATAATTAGATCTTATCCATCGTGATAGTTGCGAAAATCGACCATTTCTTAATGCTTGAGGTAGTCTCTTGATTGCATTTCAAAATCTTTGTGCTTTGCATTAACACGTATAAATGCAATTTATACATTATCGAGGCTTCACAATCGTGGTACAAGTGTTTGGGAGTGTTCTTAAAGAAATAGCTGACATCTATACTTGATTAATTTATTTCTTGTATTGACCATGCCCGAGACGATAAATTTTAATATAGTCTCAAAACACCCTTTTTCAAATTTGTCGTTACCTGCTGTTATATATAGTTAGTGGTTGGTGTTAGTTTAATGTTTGAATGTTAGACAATCTACTCATACTATTGAATTTTAAAGATGGCAAACATGTTCAACTCTATTATTGATATTTTATATGCGTATTTATTATTGTTTAGATCTAAACCATTTCTATCAAAATTTACACTATGCAAAAAGAACCATTTTTTTACCTTCACGGGTGCTACCCTAATTCTTATGATATTCAAAATATATACATGCAATTGAACTCTATGCGCACCATTTCATATATTTTGTCAAATATTTTGCTAGAGTTAATTATCCGCCCGCCACCGATATTCTAAAACATAAACACAACGTAAAACGGTATGAAAAAATAGAAAGAAAAAAACACGTTGGTCCCACGTTAAGTTAAGATCTTGTGTATATTATTAGGATGTACAAAATTTGTCCGTATAATTGGACTATGTTTGCACCACTTCATATATTTTGTGAAACATTTTAGTGAAGTTGAGTTCATTATCTGTCCACCACCTAATGATAAGATCTCATCTAGAATGAGTTGTATTGTGAATCACTAGTTCGTATCAAGACCATTGGCATGCCAAGTTCATAATAAGTCTAATACGTGGAAAGTTTGAACTAAATTCATCATATTATAACCGATAAAAATTTACTATAAATATGTTGATTCCTATAACTTGGAAATTCATCTTTAGATTGTTTAGAATTTATTATAGACATGCTAAAGATTGGAAGGTGCGCAAGTAGCATCCCAAGGTCGCACCTAAGTAACAATTTTGAAGGCCATGTTTCAAAAATAAAATATTAGCAGATTTGTAAGCCCAACATTTTTGTAAAACATACATTGGGTTCATTAACATCGAATCATAACTTGTCTTATTTAATTATATTTCTAAATGACAAATAGGTAAATTTGATGTTTAAACATGTCATATTTTGGTTTTGGTCCCCAAATTTTATTTTACGGTTGTAATATTAGTTATCAGTTTAGTTTTTCCGTTAAATTGACTTCTTGACAATATTTCTTTTTAAATAACTAAAATACAAATGGCAGTTCTGGAGAGACTAATATAGTATTTGAGTTCTCCACTGGTTCAAGAGCGCAAATAAAAGCAACCCTAAGGTCAAGGTGCATGTTTGTCGGTGAGATGCAATTTATCTATTAAGGAATTTAATTTTTAACTATCATTTTATATGCTCAAAAAGCTATTAGTCGTCTATAAATTTTAAAAATTATTTCCCGTGCAGGAACAAGAAATGCTCGATAATTACTTGTTCTCGTACTCTACCATACCCTTTTTTGCGGGTACCCGCAAAATAAGTACTCCTACATACTTTTCTCAACCTGAAAAGACGTGTATATGAACGGAAATCCGAATATTATCTATATGTTTTCTTCACTGATAAGAAAAAAATAGTAAACCATGACGAATCTATTATTGATGGTCGCACTACCATACAATATTCAAGCATTCTGAATTAAAGTTTCTTTTACCATTGTTTTATAAAAATTGTAGGTATATAAAGATTTCTTCACCAGCTTTCATTTCAAATTCCATCAATTTTATAAAAAGAGAGTACAATTATGAAGATCGAAGTTGGATTGAATCCGTGGGGGAAACTAAGATACCCCCTTTTGCCCAACTAAGCCCCGTTGGATATGGGCATCAGATACTCCGAGTAGTGTTTGATATATCGTTGTTGTTCTTTTACTAACATTAAATTTAAGAACTTTCTTTGTAGCTAGTAAGTAATTCTTAGAGCATCCGCAACGAGGGAATGCGGAGGTGTTCAAATAAGCTGGTTGTTGAATAATGCGATGTGAGGATGTATTTAAATAGAGAGATAATATTGAGTATTTAAGAACTCAAATGGAGAGAGATAGTGTTTGTCGTGGGGCCCTTATTCAATGACTGTTGAAAAAAGTGAGAGTGTGTTTTTGGTGGACCCTTTGTGCATTGAAGATGACTTTCCATCAACTCATTTGTTTTATCCGTTAGAAATAAATTCCACATGTAGCCGTTTATATTCGTTGTAAATTACTGGTTTGAAAAAGATTTGTTAGATTTTTTTGTCCCATTTATGTGAAGGGCTACATTTTTTCCCCCACATCATTCCCGCTACATCCTCATTTTTAAAGTAATAATTCAAAATGGATAATAATAACAATTTCAATTGGCCGAATTATCTGAATTTAGATGAAGATGAATCCGCTCAAAACTCTCAAACTCCTCCTTAGAATTTGGATGAAGATGAATGTAGGGATATGAGTCGGGAGTTGCTTCATAGTTCATATTCTAGGAGGATAATGTAGATTTTGTAAGGATATGAATCAGTGTTACGGGGGAAATTATAGGGAGATGATTCAGTACCTCTGATACTGAGTAACTGTTGTATAAATGTTTAAAGAGGAAACTCAAGATCCCAAAACGCCTGAGTGTGTGATGAACCGACATGATGTAATATGCTAGAACTGCTTTGATCTTCCTAGATTATTTTGTCTAAGTCCTGTAAGGGGTAAATTGTTGGACTAAACTTCAGTAGAGAAGTTAAGGTTCCAGAATCCCATCTCATCGGTTCAGTAGAGCTCTGTAGTATAAGAGCTCAATAGTTTATCTACGAGTCAGTAGCTGGAAGCACTCAGTAGAATATCACTCTTCAGCCGACTCAGAAAGAAGACTTAGTATGATCAACCTTGATCTAATGAATGAGCTACGACTTAGTTGCAGACCGTACAAGGGAAATCGACAGCCTGACCTTTATCAGTTGGATGTCAGCAGAGGAATGGGACACTTTCGAAGCATCTCCTTGAATCGGTCCCATGCCTTATAAAAAAGTCTCTCCATCCAATTGTTGAAATTGGGTGATTTCCGCCTCCAACTTCATGGTCATCCCCGAAGGGAAGAATTTGAGAAGGAATCTTTGCATCATTTCTTCCCAAGTGGCAATTGGTTCCAATGATTGATGCCACGTCTTAGATTTGTCACGGAGGGAGAAAGGAAAAAGTTTGATTTTAAGAGCTCCATCCGGCACTCTGTTCTTCTTCACCGTGCTACAAATCTCTGAGAATGTAGCTAAGTGAGCAATAGGATCCTCCATCGGACGACCTCCGTATTGATTGTTCGAGATCATGGATATGAGTCCCGAATTGATCTCAAAGTTGTCTGCATCCATACTCGGACCATGTAGGCCCTCTCGTTGAATGGTAGGTTGAAACACATTTGTGAGTGGAGGGAGTTGTTCCCGATTCCGCCTCTTGGTTCCTAAGTTGTTCTTGAACCAATCTCAATTGCTCTTGGAGTTGTTGAATGACATCTCCACCTTGTCCCTCCATTTGTGGTGGTAATTGTTGGTGCCTTCTTGCCGCACCTCCGTTGCGTCGACAAAAGACCTCGATTTTCGGGTTTAAAGGGTCGTATGACAAACCTTTAGACCTTGTGTTCATGCACCTATCAACCACCAAAGATCTAACTTCAAACACCAATAATAATAAAAAAAATGCAGAAAAATAAATGTCTAAACTAGAATCAAGCACCGTTTCAAAATATCACACAAATAAACTCAATAGTCCCTCGCAACGGCGCCAAAAACTTGATCGTGTCCTACTTAGACCTCTACCCACAAGTGTATGAGGGTTTGGAATATCGGTGGTGAGCAAGGTCGTCTCCCAAAGGACTATGTGGTTAATCGTGTAACTACTCCCATTCAGATGCTTAAACTCTATCTAGACGATGAAAACTTAGCGGGGTGATTAATCCTAGGCAATAATTAAAATAAATCTAAGCTAAGGTCAATAAAGAAGCTAAATGGATGAAAATTCAAGAGAAGATATTCTAGGGGTAGACACTAATGATATGCAAAAGGATCTAGCTTACTTGAGTTTGCTATGGTTAATTACATCTATTTATGAGCGACATCAGATATAGCCTAACTACTTCTCGGTGAACTTAGACCGTGGATTCTAGATTAAGACTATCCTCTCCAATTCATCGAAACCTAGAACTCCCGAAAGCCCTCGAGTCTATTGCCCTCACCCGTATCTCGCAACCTATCGGTCTATGGGAAAGAAGTGCTCTATAATCATAATCTAAAATTAATTCTCAACTCTCGTTTAACGAATTAGTTCCATGGATAAATTTAAATGGTGATCAATCATTAAAAGCAAGAGCATAGATAAATTGAGTAGATTAACCATAAGCAAATCTAGTAAACATCAATTCTCAAACAAAATCATCAAGTCTAGCCCCTAGAATAGGGAATTTAGCTACTCATGTTCTTGATTAGCAAAATACTCAAATCATAACAAGTCAAAGACATGAGAAAGCAAGGAGAAAAGAAAATGCAAACAAATCCTAAAGCCTTGTCTTCAATCTTGATTGCTTGACTCCTTCTTCTTCAATCTTCACACAATTATCAACTTCAATTGTCACGCCCCAGCTCCTCAGGGAAGTAAACAAATGTCGGGACGTGACGGGGTGAGGTATAAAGAAGTGGGAAAGAAAAGGGAAAACATGAAAGAATAATTTTTAACAACTATAATCATATATGAACATAGTCAAAATGGAACTTCCCAGTATCAAATACTCCTCAATGAGCAAAAGAAGGAAGTGAAGAGGTCATAAAAACAAACATTTGGTAAAAACTTTAGTCAAATCTTTAAAAATAGCACGATCAGAGTTTAGCGGAAATATCTCAAAAACATAAGGCTATAAGGGGAAAATAGCACGATCAACACCAACTCAGCCATCCACCTTGCACCGTCCATCTAACTTGAAAACATTTTGAAAACAATGGGGCTGAGTACTAATGTACTCCGTGGGTTAAGCCTTTGATAAAAACTTTAGTCAAATCTTTAAAAATGGATTGTTCATGTAAAACGGTATAACATAGAAAGTTTTAAAACAAAAGAGCATTCTATGAATACCAAAACATTTCATTTGGCCATTCTTTCCTTTTCTCAACTATTGGTGCATTCTACGTCCTTTTCTCTTTGTTAATCTTAGGGAAACACATTTGCCTAAGACTAACTTCGTAACATTTGTGTACACTAACTCTAACTAGAAAACCTTTCGCCTAGTTAGAGTCCGATCGTTTCCTTTCTTATTGGCAGAGCCAATATGATTCAAGTAGAAGCATTTAAGCCAATAGAGAGTAAAAACATGAACATCCATAACTTGCATAAATAACAGAGCTTAATAACTCAAACATACTTTTTATAAAAAAATATAAACCCACCTCGAAATTCACCAAATTGATTTATGCGAAATCTCGTCACCGGGGCTATAACTCTTCCACGATAGGTCCTACAACAATATCCTAAGTTTTAACGTCTTGATCTAGCAGCAAGTATACAATTCATGATCTATAAGCGATACCTAATAGTTATTTTTTGAAGTGAGATATAAATGATCTAGCAGCAAGTATTCAAGATCATTTTTTTGAAGTGAGATATAAATGTTTTACTAATCTCTATCCCGAATTCGTGGTTTTTCGACAGCAAAGAAATGAAAATTCATTAAAAATATAAACAATCATCCAAAAATTACCAAAATTTTCAGAGATCTTAAAAGCATCCTAAAGTTTGTCTCTATAAATTTTCTGAAATTTTTCACGTAACAAAAGATCGAGTTATTTGCTTTGGAAATCTCGGCAGAAGAAGGAATGGCATGACAGATTCTTGTGCTCATGCAACTTAAACATTTCTTGTTATCTTACATCCAGATCTACACATGTGACCCTGAATTCCATACATGAATTTCTTCCTAACCGTTCTTCCTCTTAAATCTGAGATTTAAGCTCTAGATATGAGCAGATCTAAACAAATTTCAATAAGGAGCGACAAAACAAGGTCTATGATGGAGAATTTCTTACTCGGTGCTTCGAATCGTCGTCACGAGCTGCTTGGTTGGAGAGGGCTTGTAACTGCAGCTGATGGAGATGATTAAGGATGTAGAAAGAGTGGTGAATGCTCTTGGTGATGAAGAAAATGAAGAAGTGGAAGTGGAGAGAAAGATCAAAATGATTGGTAGACAATAGAAGTATTTCTCTTTGAAGACTTATATCAAATGCCTTGGCAATTAAATAATCAACCTCCTCATTTTTGTGGTGTACGTGTAAGGCATAGATGGACAAGTGTCTTGGTGGTTTTTCATAGATGGACAAGTGTCTTGGACACGTGGGGACGAAAAATGAATTGAAGTTGCTTAATATTTTTCTACTAGTAGAGGGTGTGATGATCATGATTGCCTAGACCTCTAGCTATATCCCTTGCATGAATGACACGTATTAAATTGGATGGGATGGCACTCCACTACACCCCATTAATATAATTATATTAGTTGAGTCAAGAAAATAATTGAGCTCAACAACTTCCCATGTAGGAGCTCACGTGGCACATCTTTCACTCTCTTTAAGTTTATTAGATCATTACAATAATAGTGTCTCTATATGAGAAATTCAAAAATAATTTTCTAAGGTATTAAATCAAGTAAAGGTACAAATATCTTAGAACCTAATGCGTGAGCCTTATGATCGTATAACGAATGCGACGAGAAAATTCAAAGTTAATGGAATGCTCCAGTATTTGAAAATCTAATTAGATTTGTTTCTAAAGTTAAAATAACATTCTCATTGAAGTCTCTCTAGGGTTCACGAGAGCAATAAAGTGACGGGTTATTACATCAATGGTGGAGAATGAAAGATTTTGTGTGTTTGGGGGTGATGGGATGGTTTTGGAGAGTGAAAAGGGTAAAATTTCGTGTGGTAGGTGAGTTATGGTGGCTAGGGCTTCAAGTTTTGGCTTTATATAGTGACCCGAGTCGAAACCGGGTCAAAAACTGGATAATCCGCGAAAAAAGGGGCGGACCGCGGTCCAGTACAAAGCTCGGACCGCGGTCCGGAACTGTTTTCTTCAACATTTTTTCGGACAGAAGGCATCGGACCGCGGTCCCGTTTCTACTGTTGCGCAACAATTTTGTTTTGACTCTTTCTCACTCGTTTCTTATCCAAATCTCGATTCGTTTTAGGCCATGTGACCCCAACGAGCTGAACTTTAAGGCCCAACTTTCATTTTCTTCAAAATAGGTCTTCATTCTCCTGAAAAATCAATAGAAACCAACCCAAGTAGCATGTTCTTCGAAAATGATGAACTATGCGAACACAACATGTACAATCATGATTTTTCTTGGTAAATAAACAACATGTAAGCTCTCTAAGACCTATAAAATCCATGTTTGTCATAGGGTTACGTGTTTTTCCCCATGAGATGACCAAACTTTATAATTTTTAACGAATCCTCTCATATAAACGTGCTCTCTTACAACTTATGTAGTCAAAAAAGCTTATTCTTACAATTTTTACACGGACATCTAATTTTTTCTCCGTCCGTATAAGCTGTCTGGCTACTTGCCCAATCAATGAAATCCTCAATGCCATTCAGAAATTGAGGATTCAATGAACCGTCTACTGCTCACCGTGTATACATCCACGAACGACTCATTATTTCAAATCCTAATTGAGCATTCAAATATTGTAAGTCATAAAGTCAATGTCTTCGTCCGTTGAACGGAGACAATGTATTAAAGTAGTATTATGACCTCTCTAAAGGCCTTGAAAAGCTATTGGAGTTGGATTTGATATCCTAAATTCATAAATTCCCTTATATCAGTGATTAATACTTGAAACATATTCACTTCTGTTAAAAGTGAGGATTATATAGCTAAGGAGCAAGTTATATAGACATATTCAACTTATTTTGGAAATAGGTGGTAAGCATTTCGAAAATCAGTCATGCATTAATCCAACAAGCAAGTGAGTTCTTAGTTTGTACTCATTAGACAATATCCACTCAAAATCTGAATTATAAGCACACTTCCAGTCCACACCACTAACTTCTTTGACACATTCAAACACATTTTCTTTTTGTTTCAACAATTTTGTGAATAGTGTAAGTAGGCTAACAACCGAGCATCACAAGTCTTAAACCAAAAAGGAAGAACTCGTATCACATTAAGCATATAATAACATAGATGAGCCACATAATCAAATAAATTTCAACTCGATCTTTAAGCATGAGAGAGAGAGAGAGAGAGAGAGAGAGAGAGAGAGAGAGAGAGAGAGGAAAATTACTTGAGGGAACTTACACTTGCCGGCGACGAGAAGGCAGAGGGGTTAGGTCGAGGGCCGGGCTGCGAGCTCTTACGGGGATGCAAAGCAGTCAGGGGAGGCGCTGTGCTCGGCGGGCGTTGACGGCGACGGCGTGGCGGAGTACGCGGGGAGGGTGGCGGAGGGGAGTCCTGTTGTGAGTTGTGGTGAATCAACGGGCTTTTGCCCGTATAATCAATTTAGGTCACGCCGACGGACGGTAAATCCATTATTTATTACTAATGAAATTTTCCGTCGGTAAATATATGTTTTAATTTTTAAAAAATTATTAAAAAAAATTAAACATTGCCGATGAAAATTTCCGTCGGCATTAAAAGAATAAAAATAATTATATGGAATTTCAGGATTCACCGACGGAATTTTTCGTCGGAGATTTACCGACTAAATCGGTATTCCGTCGGAAAGTTGAATGTTTATTTTTCCGTCGGTAATCCGTCGGTAAGCCGACCCATGTTTTCATCCGTCGGTAAAATCCATATTTTTTGTAGTGTTAAGGGCTGTTCAATTCTATGCATGTCGCATTGTTGGAAAACTAACTTAACTTTTTATAAAAGTATTTTGCCATGTTCATTGATCTTTTGTGGATGATGCTTAATTACACATTTTTTTGGTTCATTCCTTGTTTTTATGTAACAATTGCAACTCATTTGATGACAATCGATGCTTTTTCATTGGTTGGTTTATGTATTTTATGTAGTATTGTATACCGATTATAAAACACATACCTTATTATTTAAATAAGGCGAAATACGTCGTACATAGCACGATTATTAGTTGTGCTAGTAGTCTATGAAATTAGAACACTACTCATAGAAAGCTAAGCCCAATATAACTTATAAAACTATAATATCATATGATGGAAGCCCATCTTGTGAGCTTAATTTTAAAGTCCAATAATAGAAATATAAAATGCTGAGCCCAATACAAGTGGAACCCCTATTTTGAGGGCTTAATTTTCCAGTCCAATAACATAAATATAAAATGTTAAGCCCAATGTGTCCTAACTTTTTTTCTTTTGCCTTATGTATACTGAATGTGCGTATCTTAAACATTTTCAACTCTTTCATTATGTTAATTTATAATCTTTGTTTGCTTTAGAAACAAGGTTATTCTTTTGGTAACCTTTTTAACAAAACAAAAAAGATTAGTCAAATTGCTCCGTAATAACAAAATAAATTACTATAACATTAAAAACCACATTAAAATTTACAAGAAGAAGAAATTAACAAGATAGTAGTAAAAGATAAAACAAGTGTACAAAGTTAACAATCCATGCCAAAACAAAGGAAAGATATAGAAATTGGCAGTCTAGACGCACATGTAGGGACCGGGGTGAAAGCCGAAGGGTCCAACCGTGTAGTGCTGATAATCCGACGTCGTATTAGTCGGAGCGGGTCTCAAGGTAGCCTCTCGGTCGTCGGGATAGTCGAGGATGGGGCAGTCGGGTCGGGGAGAGGAGACTAAGAATACCTTGCACTTGTGGGCCCCGAAGGTCGTCAGCTTCTGTGGCTTGATTACGAATCTGCCCTTCTTACTCGTCCTCTTCTCTACCTCCCAACCCTTGTTCGTGTTGTTGCACGCCAGTTTCACCACCGCACCTACACAAATCGTCAAATACTTAATATAACTATAAATAACAAAGAGTGGGAAATTGGCAAAGGAAGTAAAATTAACCAGGAAGAAGAGCTCGTTTAATGACTGAGCCGGGCCCACCCTCCATCACACAGAAGGTGCAATACACAGTTCCCTCAATAGACACCTTCTTTCTCGGTGCAGATAACCTAGCATTAAGGCCTTGATCTGGTGGTGAACGTGCACCGTAAGCACCGGATATGGAGATGCAGAATAGCAGAGAGAGGGCCAAGAAATGAGCTAAGGAAGAAGGAGGCATTGCGTTGCTTGGGTATTGTTTCTCTCAAGGGCGTGCAGTAACTTAATTTATAGCTGGAGGGGATGATTGTTTTTCCAAGTGCATGTAAGCCCGCGCTAGTCGTCTTCTTGATATGAGCGTATACAATAAATTAATTTCACGCAACGTAAATGCCACTTGATGCAACTAAGATACCCATTGCAGGGTTTAATTATTAGTTTAGTTTTTCACACATTTAAATGTTTAAATATTGACAATTTGCTGCTTTATTTATGTACCCATGCATCTTTCTCTACATAACTTGGTTTATACTGAATGATTAATTATATGTAGTTATTGCTAGTATGCATGCAACTAGGAGACGGAGAAAAACTGCACTTATTATTGCTCAAGTCAACAGGTTTTATATTCAAATGCCACATCTTTGGGTCGGTTATTTACTTAGAGCACGCCCTATGATAATGTTAGGAGTTCCCTAGTCATAAAAAATCGGAAAAAAAAAATTTATATATATTCATTTTGCTAGAAAATGGGAAATTTAACTAAAAAACGAATATTTATCTTTTACTCGTCTACTTGAAGACTCTCCAATTATTTTTATACAATTGTAATAAGGCAAAAACTTAATTTCATTTAACAATTTGAAAGCAATACAAAGAGACAGCGGAGTTACAGTTCACATACATGCAGGGCAGTGGGGACAAAAGACAAGTGGTTATACAACTGAAAAGGGGAGGTGGTATTAGTGAACGGAAAGCCGAGGGCTGGGGGTGCCGGCTGACAGACCTCGGGGAGGAGACTAAGAATATCTTGCATTGTGTCGTCACCTTCTGCAGCCTGAAACTGAATTCGTCCTCCTTTCTACCTCCGAAGCCCCAACCCTTATTGTTCGTGTTGTTGCATTGCAGTTTCACCAATGCACCACGCCCTCAACCGCCACCTTGGTTTCGCAGACTGGTAGCAGAGCAAGCTGGGAAATGAGAATGGCACGAGCAAAACAAACAAACCCATCATAATCTTGTGTGTGCATGGATGAATAGGGTCCCAAATTAACCGGGCTTTTCTGAAATTGGAGTTGCTTGGGGTGTTTGGGATAACTTATCTGAATCAGCTTATAACTGAAAGCTGTCTCGGGAAATGAATTTGATGTTTGGGAAATCCAGCTTACAGAGATGCTGAAAGCTGTTTTGGTTCAAGATAGAGAATTTTTGGAAGCTGGTATCGGTCAGCTGAAGCTGATAGCTTTTATAATTTTTAACTTTTTTAATTAATACATTTTATTATAATTTTATAACATTTAATAAAAAATAAGTAAATATTTGTTTTATTAATATATTTTATAATCTTTTTTATTCTTAATTTTAATTAATAATATTAATTATACTTAATTTTTTTACTAATTTTTAAAATAATATTTTTTATTAAAATACTATTTTATATGAGTGGAAATAAATTTTAAATTTTATTTATGTAAAAATTCTAAATTTGTTTAATAAGTGAGAAATAATAACATTTTCATTTTATAGATACCACTTTATTTAATATTTTTAAATATTAATTTTTGACTTTCAACACTTTTTGCAAACACTTAAAAATTATCAAAATCAACAGCTTTCAGCTGTTTTTAGCCACTTTCAGCAGCTTCCAACAACTTTCAGCACTTATCGATAAGCTTCAACTACTCCAAACACCCACTGAATCATAATCTTGATACACTGTTGACCTCGCGCTTTGCGAAAAACACATGGTTGCGCCGACAGATCTTGAATCATTAATTACCTAGATCAAATCCTTTTTGTACAGATTTAAGCCCAACCCATGTGTTTAAAATATCAAACGTTATGTGGTGTTGATATTTCAAATTAAAGTTAATCACCAATATTTCAATCTTTTTTTACTCGGGTAATTAACATTTGTATTCTCTTGAAAAGTACGGAGACTATTTCACGAGAAGCTTTAGTTTCTTCAAATCGGTTCAACACTCTTCATATATAATGAAGCAATGCACCTCCTCCTCCTCCTTCATTTTGCATATGGGGATCGAGACGAGCTCAACTGCTCTAATCGTCGAAGGATGTTCTCAATTCAGACTCAGCAGGAATACTAATAGTTATGGGTCATAAACATCAGTACCTCTGCTGATGTTGAATTGAGTCATTAGAGAGGGTGCATAAGAAAACTGAGTTTTTTTTCCTAATTATTATATCTCTATGGAGATCGTTATTTTCACCAAATAAATCCTGCAAAATGCTAGAAATTAGATTAGTATAGCAATCAGATATCGAACACAGGGAACGAGAATTTTAACATTAAATTCTTATTAATCTATGGGATTGGTTAGCGACCACGCAATTTTTGGGGTTTTCTAAACTAAAGCAAGAAATTAAACAAATGAAAATAAATACGGATTAAACGTATGCAAAGAAATGGGTCCAGCAAGATGATTCACACACACAATCGATCATCGACACTAAAGATAAATTAATGCCTATAGATCAATCAGTTGTAGGACACCGTAATTAAACTGTCGCATCCCCTATTCCCCCATAATTATTCAATAGTCGCCATGGTGGGCATTGAAACGACCACTTCTCTTAATTAGATGCAACCTACGTTGGTGGACAATCAATAGATTTAACACCTAATCAGCTTTAAGAACTAAGGGAACCCGACTTAGGAGCCTACTCGTATGGTGGGCATCTAATAGTCTCTTACTAAATTAATCATATTGTCCTCAGAACAATTGTGCTACTTACTTAGCCTAATCACACGAGAAACGATGGAAGTACTAAATTAGTTATGGATTAACTTAACCTAGGGTGATCAAGCATAAATTAACCAATCCAATTAATTAACCAAGATTAATTTGGAACCAAAGTGATTAATTATTAAAGCCTACGTCTCGCGAATTCATTAAAGTGTGTGCTTCCTATCTCGCCAGCCCCTTAAAATTTAGCTATGCATACATGTCCTACTGGGCAGGCAGACGACAAAACTGAGCAGAATGTAAAACATGCTGAATTTCAAAAAGACCATGCACGAAAATTATGACAATTTAACGAACTGAATTAAAACACGAATGCAACTGAAATTAAAACTGAATAATTAAAGAGTACCAGTACGAAGAATCCAAATCATTCAAACGGTAAAGCAAGTTTGAAATCTCCAAATGAAACTAAGAAACAAAATTGATTTTCATGTTAGTTTTCCAAATCTGAACTACGATAAATGGTAAAAATCTCCAAACTCGGCTGTCTTTCTCTCTCATCTGCTGTTCTTCTTCTCTCCGTCTCGGTATGGTGATGTGCGTATAAAAAAGGGGTGTCAAAAGATCCGATTTTTGTCTGTATTTCTCCCTTATATATGGCTGCCCTCCTTTCCTTGTAGAACTAGGTTTTCTTATCCAATATGGAAAAATAATCATTAGATATATCATATCCAATTATTTCCATATCATCTCTTTCCTTATCCTTCACCTTCTTTCTCTATAATTTCGTCCAAAAATCAATCTTTTAACCCCCAAATCGCGTCTGCCACCTCAACATCTCGTCATCGCCACATCAGCACGATAATCTGCAAGACAGCATAGAAAATGCGATCCAACTGCCCAGGTGGGCACCAAAACAGACAAAATTTGTATAGTACGAATTAGACTCATCAAACCTCCTTAAACTTGAATTATACTTGTCATCAAGTATAAGAAACACAAAGAATACATACTATTCAAATTCAGTCAATCCCCAAGACTCAAGACTCAAAATAAAAAGACACAAGACGCATATAAGACAAGAAAAGACAAGGAAGAGACAAAGACAAAGACTCGACACAAAGACAAGAAGCAATACCAATCATACACATAATCTCAACACTCAAAGAACTAGCCCAAACATGCCAAACAGTGCAAATATGAATCTCATCAAACAAGTAGAGTTGCAAATTTTAGACAAGGTACACAAATATCAACTTGGTCAAAAATCTAAGCAAAAGTGGATCATCCTCACGGTTCACTCAACACTCTCTACTCTAGGTATGATCAAGCCACTCAAAAAACATAGTCCACTCTATCACGATAAAAGATTATCACAACTGCAACATCAAGGAGGTCTTTCTTTTTCGGTTGTAATGGGGTTTAGGACTTAAACAAATTTTCGTTGGTATGGGTCCTAGGGGATTCTAAGCTCCATCAAATGTGAATTAATGGCATGCATGTCATACTTGCTTATAATGAGATAATCAAGAATAGATAAACAACACTCACCACTAAGAATTACACATCAAATGCTACCAATAGAAACACAAATACCCTTCTTACAGTCTGAATTTTCCACGTTTTTTTTCGTGGTCAACATTGTTCACTGTTCACAAAATCTGGGTACATATTCGAACTGACCATAAATGCTGCTATTCGTACACAATTCCGGCCAACAATTATTTTTTGTAGCATGCAACAATTAGGTAGGCAGATGATACATAATAAGATTAATCTCAATAAAGCGTGTAAAAACATGTAATGACACGGGAAAAGAGAGCTAAAAAAGGCCTCGGCTAATATTTTCTGACTAAATCAAAGAATCGATCAAGGCTCAAATGTGTTCACTAGGGGATAATGTAAGGTAAGAAAGTATTATCGCGGCCAAATGGTTTAATCCCTAGTGTCTCCTATCACGTATCGCAAGTGACTTACCTTTATTGCAACTTCGTGGACAAACACTCTCAAAGAATTTAGTAGGAAGTGTTCTACTTTAAAATTCGATCCACTAATTACTTATTATTCCTCATCCCAAATTACATACAAATGTGCACCAAGTCCTACTCTTCACAATAACTAACATGCTTGCATATCGAAACACAAAGCACAAGTCAAACATGCTTAAACAAAGAACAAGAGCACATGAAAAACTTCAATTTTTGGCATGCTTCGACGACACAAAAGAAAGTTCGATACAAAGTGAAGCGACATAAAGACCTTCCTTGTTACACTTATAACCTTGTGTGCCCTCACGCAAGAAAAGAAAAGAACAAAAGAAGGAGAAACATGACAAAATTACGAAACAAAAATGACAAAAGACCCTCCTTACACTTGATCTATACCAAAGATCAAGTGTAGACATAGCAAACAAGACAAAAACACATAAAAGATGAAAAATAAAACATAGACTCAAAGACACAAAAATTAAAAGCAATGGGGAAACAACATTACCTATTGTCCCGCCTGGGCAGACGGGGCATGCCAGTCTTCTCAAAAGCATCAAACCGCTGACGAAGCGCCCTCCTTACACTTAAGTCCACAACATCATTCTTAGCCAAGATCTGGAAAAAACAACGCAAAAACAAAGACCAAACAATAATAAATCAAAGGAAATAAACGACAGTAAACTCGGGTTGCCTCTCGGTAGCGCCTCTCTTTATCGTCTTCGGCTAGACTCCTTCTTCAAAATCAAGAATAGGAAGGAATGGACAAGCTATGCTCATCCACAACTTCCAACATCTTAGCAGCATGGTAGATCTTCAAACCATGGCACTTGACGGTGAACTATGCCTTATAATCAAGTTTTGAAATCGTCACTGCTCCGCTTGGCGAGACGGACCGAATCCGGAAAGGACCAATCCAACGCGAGCGAAGTTTGCCCGGCATGAGACGTAGTCGTGACTGCTATAGTAACACCAATTGGCCTTCATCGAAGCTCTTAGCACGAATGTGCTTATCATGCCATGCTTTGGTACGATCTTTGTACCTCATAGCGGCATCGTAAGCCTCTAGTCAGATCTCCTAAAGCTCTTGCAATTGATATTTCCTCTCCTTCACACACTCTTGCAGATCCATATTAACCATTTTAACAGCCCACCACGCCTTGTGCTCCAATTTCATGGGTAAATGGCAAAGCTTCCAAAAAATTAGCGGATATGGGAGACATACCTAAAGGAGTTTTGTAAGTAGTGCGGTAGGCCCATAAAACATCGTCTAACCTCAAACTCCAATCCTTCCTAGAAGGATTCACAGTCTTCTCAATTATGGCTTTCACTTATCTATTTGAAACCTTAGCTTTCTCATTCGTTTGTGGATGGTAGGGCGTGGAGATACGGTGCTTAACACCATACTTCTTCATGAGCGACTCTATAGTGCCGTTGCAGAAATGGCTCCCTTGATCACTAATGATGGTTGTTGGCACTCCAAATCTGCTAAAAATGTTAGATCTAAGGAAACCTGCAACCACTTTAGAATCATTAGTCCTTACGGTCTTGGCCTCGACCCATTTAGACACATAGTCTATGGAAAGCAAAATGTAGAAGTTCCCGCATGAACTCGAGAACGAACTCATGAAGTCCATGCCCCACACATCAAAGATCTCACAGAAATGCAACGGCTTTTGGGGCATTTCATCTTTCTGGGAAATGTTGCCGGTCATTTGGTAACGTGTACATGTTTTGCAAAAAATTATATGAGTCGAGATTTAAGGTCGGCCACAAAAAACTGCATCCAAAACCTTTCTAGCAGTACGTTTTGGACCAAAATGTCCACCATAAGGGGATGAATGACAATGATGTAAAATCTCACCTTGCGAATTACTTGATCGACTCCCATTTTCCACAAAATTGGAGAGTCCCAAGAATAGTGTTTGCACTCACTCTTCAATCTCATCTTTTGGGCATGTGTAAAGTTGTAAGGAAGCTGTTTGGAAGTCAAATAATTAACTATATTAGCAAACCAAGGGAGTTTAGAAACTTTACCCATGGCATTAAGCCATTTTGGAGCAGTATCGTTCGTTCTGGCCAGCTGGAGCAGTGGCTGAGTACAGACTGAAAAGCACTGAGCAGGGGCCAGTCTGGCCAGACTAGAGACAAATTCGGGAACAACATAGAGATGTTACTCGGGAAAAGACTCTTTAATCGATTCGGCGTCTTCCTCTTGGATCAAATGGCTTAGATGATCTGTCACATGATTTTCTGCTCCCTTCTTATCTTTTACCTCCCAATCAAACTCTTGGAGTAAGAGTATCCATCGAATCAAACGGGGCTTGGACTCCTTCTTAGATAGAAGATGCTTAAATGCCGCATGATCCGTATACACCGCGATTTTTGAACCAAGCAAGTTGGACCGGTACTTGTCGATTGCGAAGATATTAGCCAATAACTCCTTCTCCGTGGTGGAGTAATTGCATTGAGCCGGGTTAAGAGTCTTCGAGGCATAATAAATCACATGGCTTTCTTTTCCAGTTTTATGTCCCAGAACTACTCCGACTGCCCTGTCGGACGCATCACACATGATCTCAAACGGATTATTTCAATCGGGGGGGCTGCATAATCGGGGCTGTGGTAAGCTTCTTCTTAAGGAGGTTGAAGGCCTCCTTACACTGATCATCAAACACGAACTCCACATCTTGTTGTAGAAGCCTTGTGAGTGGTGAGCTACCTTTGCAAAGTCTTTTATGAAACACCGATAAAATCCGACGTGCCTTAAGAAACTGCGGATCTCCTTCGCCGATGTAGGAGGTGGTAACTTTGCAATCAAGTCAACCTTGGTTTTGTCTACTTCAATACCTCGACTCGAAACCATGTGACCTAGTACAATTCCCTCGGTCACCATAAAATGGCACTTCTCGTAGTTAAGTACCAAGTTATTCTCCACACACTAGGCAAGAACTTTATCTAAATTCTTCAAGCACCTCTAATATGAATTCCCATAGACCGTGAAGTCATCCATGAAGACCTCAATGCACTCCTCTATTAAGTCCAAAAAGATGCTCATCATACACCTTTGAAAGGTGCCCGGTACATTACACAATCCGAATGGTATACGATGATATGCGAAGGTGCCGAAAGGACAAGTAAATGTGGTCTTATCTTGATCCTCCTCCTTCACAAAGATCTGGAAGTACCCGCTATAGCCATCTAAAAAGCAAAAATAAGCATGCCCCGCAAGTCTCTTCAACATCTGATCAATAAAAGGTAAAGGAAAATGATCTTTTCGTGTAGCTTCATTCAACTTTCTTTAGTCGATGCTCATACGCCATCCCGTCACCAAACACATTGGCACCAACTTGTTCTTCTCGTTCTCCACAGCTTGGAAGCCAAACTTCTTTGGTACTACATGGACTGGACTCACCCATTTGCTATCGGAGATAGGGTATATAATACCCATGGAAAGAAGCTTAAGAACCTCCTTAAGCACTACCTCTCGCATGTTGGGGATTGAGTTTTCGTTGATGATTACGGAACGGCTTGCTATCAGGCTCCATATGAATAGAGTGAGTGCAGATTTTGGGACCTATGCCGGTGATATCGGCTAAAGTCCATCCAATTGCCTTCTTGTGCCTCTTCAAGACTTCCAACAACGCCTCCTCTTGGGGTTGGGTTAGCTCCTTGCTAATGATGACTGGCAGCGTTTGATCATCTCCAATATAGGCGTATTTCAAGTGCGTTGGAAGTTGCTTTAACTCCAGAACTGGCGGCTTTACTAACGAAGGCAGAATTCTGTCAGAATCGGCCTGTTTGGGCAACTGAGCGACATTGTTGACAGTTGCAAATTCGGGAGATGCATAAAGTGCCATGATGCTGTCTTTAATATCTTCATCCCTCATGTCTTTAGCATCCAGATCAGTAAATCCCTTCGTGAGAGTGAGTTCCATCTTATCCTGCAACAAATGCGTCTCAAGATATTCTTGGACAAAGCTCTCAATCTCGTCAGTAGATAATGCAACTTGATTCTCATGATCATAAGGTTTCTTAAGTGCACTTGTTATATGATGAACATAAATGTCATTATGATATCTCACACTTAAAGAACCTTCATCAACATCAATCACAGCCTTCACAGTTTTCAAAAACGGCTTACCCAACAAAACACTCGCAGTACCCTCAACTTGCCTATCATTTGTATCTTAACATAGAAATCCGCAAGATAGACAAAATTATTAATTCTGACTAGGATATTTTCTAATAAGCCTATGGGAGCAATGCATGACCTACTCCTCATATTGAAGGAAATATGAGGGGAAGAATAAGATTACCTTCCTCCATCATATGTTGTTGCAACTCTGATTGTTGCTCGTGTTTAAATCTTCTGATCTGTGTCCCGACCCTTCCACTCCTCCGTGTGGACAGAGATCTGAAAGGAATTAATTAACTGCTATCATACACGTTCTTTTGGCATTAATAATGAAGAATAAATAATCTGTTTCCTGAACGTGTGTATTTATAATATAATATAATATATATAACATTATATTATAATTGTGGCTCATTAGTAATTATATTGCTAATGAGCTTCCAATAAATTAATATTCAGCCCATAATATAATTAATAATAACTGGGTCACTTATTTATCAATTAATTGACCCAACCAATTAATTTCAGATAAATAATTTCTATATTATTAAATAATGTATAAATACATTAATCTATTAATAATAATTTTCGAGAGAGCAGAATAAATACTGGGTATCTAATTGAGTCTGACCAAGGATCCAATAAAAGAAATAAAGCCGACCTCAAATTAATTAATTATCTATGCTCAGCCCAGAGCAAAATTAATTAATAAACACAGATTTATTCCACTAGAGAATCCGTGCTGACTTACCCATTTATCCCAACTTGAGCATGTGCTTGTATCTTAGATTTAATCGATTCCCGTATTTAAGATAGAAATATCCGTTAATTAATTAAGCCCACTGACAGCTTAAATTTATTAACATCTTATATATTCCTGAGAAGTACCACTCGACCTTATTAACACACCTGAAATTAATCAACCAGTCGGGTTTAGTGTGTTAATCCTTACGAATTCCTCAGGGGATATTATCAACTTATTTTACTAGGATACGGTTGCAAGATACAGACAACTAGCCTGAGCTACAAATAACTACTAACACCCAAGATACGTAGATCCGGTCGCGATGACGTTCACCATAGTAGGTCAAATTGATAGATAGTCAAATGCACTCAGCTGAAGTCTTATCAAGCTTAAGACCAGCTAAGTCACCGAGATCTTAATTCTCCACTAAGGTCAGTTAGGAGAACACATCTCACTGTGATCCATCAATACACCACCTTAAGTGTACCAGTAAAGACAAGCAGCCAAGATAAGCCACTTCTTATCTAAACTGTAGCTTAAACCGACAACTTATCCTTAAGTTGTCTCAACTGTGATAACTGTTTATATCTTGTCAGTTCAACCAATTTGTGTAGTCTTCTGTGATACCCGACACACCACACAAATCTTACTTTTATACAAGATAAAGGATTACATATGCAAATATATATATTTATCAGATAGGAGAATAAAATAGTGGTAAGGACAAAAACACATTGTATACAAGCATAAAATTTGCTTCTAGTTGACAAAATCCCAACAATTCTCCCACTTATACTAAAGTAAACTTTTAGTATACAATGTATCACTTCTAGGTACAAACTTGTACTCAGCTATCTATTCTATCTATCACTGCATCTTCTCCCACTTATACAAAAGTTTCTGTAGTCCTAAGTGGGTGGCATCTCTACCACTCTTAAGCCACGAACATGCTTCTCGTAAGCCGGGAGTGGTAAGCTCTTCGTGAAAGGATTAGCTAGGTTGTCTTCAGTTCCAATTTTGTCTATCACCATGTCTCCTCGATTTTTGAATTCTCGTATAATGTGGTACTTCCTGTCTATGTGTTTAGACGCCTTGTGAGATCTAGGTTCCTTAGAATTTGTCACTGCACCCGCATTATCACAATAAATCGTGATCGCCTTAGGCAAATTCTGAACAATATCAAGATACAAGAGGAAATTCTTGAGCCAAACTGCCTCTTTCGAAGCTTCATTCTTGAAGCAGCAACATTCTCTGCTTCCATGGTTGAGTCCGCAATGCATTTCTGCTTTGCACTCCTTCATCAAATTGCTCCACCTCCCAAGGTAAAAACATAACCCAAGGTAGACTTCTTCTCGTCTCTGTCAACCTGGAAATCCGAGTCTGTATAACCCATAGGCACTAGACTGTCTGACTGGTAAACAAGCCTATAATCTCTAGTCCTTTTAAGGTACTTAAGAATGTGCTTTACCGCAGTCCAGTGCTCCTGTCCAGGGTTAGACTGATATCTTGAGACCATGCCTACAGCATATGAGATATCTGGTCTCGTACAAAGCATTGCATACATGATGCTACCGACAGCGGAAGCATATGGTACTAGCCTCATACTTTCTATCTCTTCAGGCGTTTTAGGGCACTGATTCTTTGATAGAAAAATGTCATGTCTGAAAGGTACTGAACCACTCTTGACATTTTGCATGCTAAAACGAGCAATAACAGTATCAATGTAGGACGCTTGTGACAAGCTTAACATCCTTTTCTGGCGATCTCGGATAACCTTGATCCCAAGGATGTAAGCAGCTTCACCTAAGTCCTTCATTTGAAACTGCTCAGATAACCATGTCTTTACATCTGATAACACTTCAACATTATTGCCAATGAGAAGGATGTCATCTACGTAAAATGCAAGAAACACCACTAATTTGTTAACACAAATACGGTATACACACACCTCGTTAGGACGGGATACAAATCCATAGGATTTGACTACCTCGTCGAAATGCTGGTGCCATAACCGGAAAGCTTGTTTAAGTCCATAAATAGACTTCCTAAGCTTCCAAACTAGATGCTCTTCGCCCTTCTTCACATAACCATCTGGCTGTTTCATGTAGATGTCTCTACCTTTTTCAAGGTGACTGTTTAGAAATGCGGTCTTGCCATCCATTTGCCAGATCTCTAGGTTCATGTGAGCTGCTATGGCAAGGAAAATCCGAATGGACTTGATCATTGTTACAGGCGAGAAGGTCTCTTCATAATCGATTCCTTCTTTCTGGGTAAAACCCTTCGCCACTAGCCTGACCTTAAACGCCATGATCTCTCCATTCGGTCCTCTCTTTCTCTTGTATACATCTATATCAGTTATGGACTTAAATTCTGAGTCCATAGCGATTCGCCAGGAATCTGCATATATATCTCCCACTGCTTTGTTGTAGGTCCAGGGATCAACGGTATCCCGTTCATCTGCCGGGAGATGATCAAAAGTCTCCCCAGTGACCATGTACCATTCAGGTGTAAATATCACCCTCCCACTATGTCGAACAGTGTTAGGCGATGTGTTAACAGATTGTGCAGTTACTCGTGGAGTACTATCTTGCACAACTGGTTGTTTAAGTGAAACTCAACCACCTTATAATTCCTCAAGGATGATGTTGACTCGAGACTTATGGTTACTAATGTAATCCTCTTCTAAGAACCGAGCGTTAGTGCTAATAACGATCTTCTGTTCTTTAGGATCATAAAAGTATCCACCCTTCGTTTCCTTCGGATACCCTATGAACAACATCACTTCTGAACGTGATTCCAATTTGTCAGCTTGCCTATTTAGCACATAAGAAGGACAACCCCAAATCCTTAAGTGGTGCATACTGGGTTTGTGCCCGCTCCACAACTTGAAAGGGGTCTTTTGTACCGACTTGGAAGGCACATGGTTCAGCAAGTATGCTGCAGTCTCTAGGGCATATCCCTAAAAGGAAACTGACAAAGTTGCATAACTCATCATCGACCGAACCATCTCTAAGAGAGTTTGGTTCCTACTTTTTGACACACCATTCTGCTGAGGTGTGCCCGGTGTTGTCAGCTGGGATGGAATCCTTCATTCTGTCAAGTAGTCCTTGAACTCGTTGAACAGGTATTTCCCACCACGATCACATCGTAGTGTTTTGATTTCTTTACCTAACTTCTTCTCCACTTATGGTTGATCCGACTTGTGGCGAAGAAGGTAAACATATCCATACCTCGAGTAATTGTCAGTAAATGTGACGAAGTAATCATACCCTCCACGAGTTTGTGTAGACATAGGCCCACACAAGTCAGAATGTATCAAACTTTGTTGTGTCTTCTCTGAGAAATGCTGCTATTGGAGACAACTTTCAGATTGAGAGACTACGTAAAAAAAGCGGTTATCTTTCAGTTGGTAAAATACGCTATTTTCGGTTTCGGATAACCAAGAATTACCGAAATCGAACCGATTTCAAGCCCTAGGCCAGACCAGGGATCCAATACAAGAAATAAAGTCGGGCCTCAAATTAATTAATTATTTGTGCTCAGCCCAGAGCAAAATTAATTAATAAACACAGATTCATTCCACTAGAGAATCCCTGCTGACTTACCACTTTACCCCAACTTGAGCATGAGCTTGTATTTTAGACTTAATCGATCCCCGTATTTAAGATAGAAATATCCATTAATTAATTAAGCCCACTGACAACTTAAATTTATTAACATCTTATATATTCATGATAAGTACCACTCGACATTATTAACACACCTGAAATTAATCAACCGGCCGGGTTTAGTGTGCTAATCCTTACGAGTTCCTCAGGGGATATTATCAATCTATTTTACTAGGATACGGTTGCAAGATACAGACAACCTGCCTGAGCTACAGATAGCTACTAACACCCAAGATAAGTAGAATCCGGTCGCGATGACGTTCACCATAGTAGGTCAAAGTGATAGATAGCCAAATGCACTCAGCTGAAGTCTTATCAAGCTTAAGACCAGCTAAGTCACCGAGATCTTGGTTCTCCACTAAGATCAGTTAGGAGAACACATCTCACTGTGATCCATCAATACACCACCTTACGTATACCAGTAAAGACAAGCAGCTAAGATAAGCCACTTCTTATCTAAACTGCAGCTTAAACCGACAACTTATCCTTAAGTTGTCTCAGCTATGATAACTGTTTATATCTTGTCAGTTCAACCAATTTGTGTAGTCTTCTGTGATACCCGACTCACTACACAAATATAACTTTTATACAAGATAAAGGATTACATGTGCAAATATATATATTTATTAGATAGGAGAATAAAATAGTGGTAAGGACAAAAACACATTATATACAAGCATAAAATTTGCTTTCAGTATACAAAATCCCAACACACTCAACTTGCATATCATTTGTATCTATAACATAGAAATCCGCAGGATAGACAAAATTGTTAATTATGACTAGGATATTTCCTAGTAAGCCTATGGGAGCAATCCAATAGCTATCAGCAAGTTGTATAATCACCCAAGTAGATAACAACTCAACTCCAGTTAATTGATTATACACAGACAATGGCATAATATTGATAGATGCACCCAAGTCACACATAGCTTGCTTAACCATCACATTACCCATAAGACAAGGTAAAGTGATCATACCTGGGTTTACGCACTTGGCGGGAAGCATCTTCTAGATAATAGCCGATACCGAAGTATCCATTAATACTTTCCCGGACTGCTGGATCTTACCCGCTATGAAGTCTTTGAAAATTTTTCCAAATCGGGGAATTTTAACGGCCTCTAAGAAAGGTATGTTGATTTCTAGCTTTCCGAACAGCTTCACATAATCCATGTAGTCCTTATTCGGTGTCCGTTTCCTCTCCAATGCCTCAGGAAATTGCGGACGTGTGACAGTTTCAGGCTCTGTCTGGTAGTCCGTCCCTCTCCCTTAGTCAGCACTTCATCCTCAATATTCTGCATTGCTACATGGTCTGCCAGACTGCTCGGCTTGGCCTGTTCGCGATCTGTTATGCTTCAGACTGAATCTTTTGAGGATTCGCCTTCGGTGCTGGTTCGGGCAATTCTTTTCCACTCCTCAACGTGATGTGATTGCAATTGTGTGAGTTTGGATTGGGCTGGGTTTGAGAAGGCAGTTGCCCTTGGCTTCCTTTTATCTCTTGAATTGAAGAATTCAACTTGGAAATCTGCTTGGATAAATTCTCGAAGGTGCTCTGATGATCCCTCTTGGACTGATTTATCTCTTCTTGCATCTGATGTTGATAGGCAATTGCACCCTTTTGAGAATTTATCATATCTGACATCATTCTCTCTAGCGAACTACTCTGGTCGGCTTGGCCGGACGGCTAACTTTACTACGAATATTGCCTTTGATGTGGAGGTTTGTAGGATTGTTGATACCCTTGTTGTGGTGGTGATTGGAACTGCTGCGGTTGATTCATCCGTGGTTGGAACGATTGTGACGAATAATTCCTCATCTGGTGTGACCTTTACTCTTCTTGTCTCCATCGTTGGTCCTTGTAACCCCTTTGTTGCTCGTTCCAATTAGTGGCAATATTAGCTTCTTCTCCCAGACATTGCAAGGATGTATGTCCGTTCGCTCCACAAGCTCCACATATATGATAAGCAATCGATGGACTTGAAGTAGAAGAAGTTTGTTTCAACAATCGATCCAACTTGTCTTCTAGTTGCTGATCTTCTCTTCCACCTTTGTGTCAACTCCGTCCATAAAGTCTGAATGGGACCAATTGACAGATTTCCTCGTAGCTCTCGGGCCCTTGTATTGTGAGGTGGATTCTGCAAGTCCTTCAATGATATTCCTTGCATCTTCATAGAGACTTGTGTGGAAGTTCCCTTTTAGGCCCGTATCTACCATAACATTTTCTTCATCGTTCATGCCTTGGTAGAAAATCTGTAGGACTTCTACATCCGAATATCCATGGTTTGGAAAACTATCGATGAGCTGCCCAAATCTCTCCCAATATGTGCCAAAACTCTCATCAAGCTCTTGAACACTGCCGGATATCTGCTTCTTGAGCGCGTTAGTCCTTAATTGAGGGAAGTATTTCTTCAAAAAAAACTGTGCACATTTGGGAGTATGTGGAAATTGAATTCGGCCGAAGAGTTGAGAACCATGTCTGAGCTCCATCTTGAAGCATGAAAGGAAATGCCTTGAGCTTGAATGCGTCCAAATTGCCTTGTCTGTGAAGATGACAGACTTGATTAAACTGCTTCAAGAAAGAGTTAGGGTTCTCATTCACCTTTCCGTAGAACTTTGGTATCAAAGTGACCATATTGAGCCTTACATCAATCTGCTCATTTGTAATAATCTGGATTGGATCAGGTAGGTCCTCGCTCATGTCGAACGATCTAGAATTCATCCTCAAAGGTGGATTATTCGCGTCACCCATCTCTTCTTCTTCAGAATCTGATCTGCTTCCTTCTGAAAAGTGCTCTGCTAGTTCGGTCGGGCGCTTTTAGCTTCGTTTCACCGGGTTCTCGCCGCCCTGCGTTCGTCCTCTCGTGCGGGCGGTTGAAGCGATTCTTGCTTGCGATAGAACTTGTTGCTTTCGTAGCTTTGTCGTCTTCCTATTCCTTTTTGCCGTTTTTTCAATTTCCGGATCAAAGTGTAGAATACGTTAAGAAGACCTGCTCATGCAACACTTAAAAAGAACAAAAGATCAATAGGAAAATAAACTAAAAATAACATCGTTCCCCGGCAACAACGCCAATTTGGTGATCGTTGTTTTCATCAAATAAATCCTGCAAAATGCTAGAACTTAGATTAGTATAGCAAACAGGTATCGAACACAAGGAATGCAGAGTTTACGATTAAATTCCTATTAATCTATGGGGTTGGTTAGCGACCGCACAATTTTTGGGGTTTTCTAAACTAAAGCAAGAAATTAAACAACTTAAAATAAATACGGATTAAACGTATGCAAAGAAATGGGTCCACCAAGATGATTCACACACACACAATCGATCATCGACACTAAAGATAAATTAATCCCTATAAATCAATCAGTTGTAGGACGCCGTAATTAAATTGACACATCCCATATTCCCCCTTAATTATTCGATAGTCACCATGGTGGGCATTGAAACGACTACTTCTCTAAATTAGATGAAACCTGCGTTGGTGGGCAATCAATAGATTTAACACCTAATCAGCTTTAAGAATTAAGGGAAACGAATTTAGGAGCCTACTCGTATGGTGGGCATCTATTAGTCTCCTATCAAATTAATCCTATTGTCCTTAGAACAATTGTGCTACTTATTTAGCCTAATCCCACAAGAAACGATGGAAGTACTAAATTAGCTATGAATTAAACTAACCTAGGGTGATCAAGCCTAAATTAACTAATCCAATTAATTAATCAAGATTAATTTGGAACATAAGTGATTAATGATTAAAGCCTAAGTCTCACGAATTCATTAAAGTGTATGCTTCACATCTCGCCAGACCCATAAAGTTTAGTTACGCATACAGGTCTGACTAGGCAAGCTGACGACAAAACTGGGCAGAATGTAAAACATGTTGAATTTCGAAAATACCATGCACGAAAATTATGACAACTTAACGAACTCAATTAAAACACGTATGCAACTGAAATTAAAATTGTATATTTAAAGATTACCAGTACGAAGATTCCATATCTTCTAAATGGTAAAGCAAGTTCCAAATCTCCAAACGAAACTAAGAAACATAATTGAAATTCATGTTTGTTTTCCAAATCTGAACTATGATAAACGGTAAAAATCTCCAAACTCGACTGTCTCTCTCTTGTCTGTTGTTCTCCTTCTCTCCATCTCGGAATGGTGATGTGCGTATCAAAAAGGGGTGTCAAAAGATCCGATTTTCGTCCGTATTTCTCCCTTTTATATGGCTGCCCTCCTTTCCTTGTAGAAGTAGGTTTTTTTATCCAATATGGAAAGATAATTATTAGATATATCATATCCAATTCTTTCCATATCATCTATGTCCTTATCCTCCAGCTTCCTTCTCTATAATTTCGTCCAAAAATCAATCTTTTAACCCCCAAATCGCGTCTGCCACCTCAGCATCTCGTCATCGTCACATCAGCACGAAAATTTGCAAGACAGCATAGAAAATGCGATCCAACTGTCCAAGTGGGCTCCAAAAGAGACAGAATTTTTATAGTATGAATTACACTCATCAATTTATACTGCAGATTCTTGGAGGTGCTATTAGGTTGGTTAGGTGTGTGGTGTGATTCATGTGAATTCGGCAAGGAAAGTTGTATAGGCCTTCAAGAAAGGCTCCTGTTTTGAACTCACAATTAAAAATATCTTTATTATGCTATAGCTGAGCTATTTTACATAAATCCATTTCTGTCATCGATCGATCTCTTTAACAAAATTCTCTTATTGTCAACCCTACTACAAATATATTCTGTAACAATTACATGAAAAATCACATTAAATCGATGCTAAAGAAACATATTTTTACAAACTCATTCATTGATAATATCATCATAATGTGACGTGTAATTTAATCCCATGCGTGCGTACGTGTTAGCTGGACATGGAATGTTGTGTTACAAACTCGAAATTAGGGTTCTTAATTAACCCCAATTAAATTTCAAAGCTTGTAATTGTAAAATTAAACTACTGAATATGAATAAGATGAGAAGAGAGATGAGAGACGGGAGATGAGAAGCTAGAGAAAATTTAATAACTTTTGATAACCAACCTAATACGAGTTCTTGGATATTTATAAGCATCCAAACATTACTTAAAATAAATAACCCTAATAATACTTCTAAAAATAAACGGATGAATTAAAGGAAATAAACTTAATATAACTCGCGCCTTCATCAGCCGTCCACGCGTCCCACTTATCCGTCTCCTTCCATCTCAGCCACTAATTGAATTAACGGCTTGGATCCAATCGGGATTTATCATCTCTTCTACGCGTGTCCCCTTCTCGAACATATTCGAAGTCTCACTCTCATTTCTCACAATCTCGCATTTCTCTCCTTTTCCCCAAAACTCTTTCCCTTCGAAACCCTCGTTCTTAGACGAGTGCAAAATCTCATCATCGCAACTCGATTTCTTCTGTTTTATGGTTTCTTCTTTCAGATCTGACGATGATGATGTTAAAGGTGTAACAATACCTCCTCCTTTTAAACAACCTTGTCCCCAAGGTTGGATGTCGATGCCGCTCTTCTTCAGGTAATCTCTTGTACACCATGTTTCTATTTTTTCTCCTTGAAAGTCGCCTTCAATTAAAAACATTTGGATGTCTTTTCCTGTTCTTGACTTTTTACTTCTTTTTCCTTTCACTGTAAACTCGTGATCCACCAACCCATCTTTGTCGAGCCTTGGTAACTCTGCGGAGTGGAACTTACTGGGGTCGATTGAGCGCTTCAGTAGCGAAACATGAAAAACAGGCCACACTTTTGAACCCTCCGGCAGATCTAGACGGTATGATACCTCACCTATCTTTTCCAGTATAGTATAAGGTCCATAGTACCGTGGTGCTAATTTTTGGTTTTGTCTGAACACCACACTATGTTGTCTGAATGGTTGTAATCGTAGATAGACTTTATCTCCTACGCTGAATTGCCTCTCGATTCTGTGTTGATTTGCATTCTTTACCATTCTTTCTTGCGCCCTAGTAAGATTCTCTTTAAGTTGATGCTGTAACTGTAATCTTTCTTTAGCATATTGTAAACTGTCTGATGAGTCAGTTCGTGGATAGGGTCCTATAGCAAAAATAGGAGGACTATATCCATATAATGCCTCGAATGGAGACATTTTTAGACTTGTATGATAATTAGTATTGTACCAATACTCAGCCATAGACAACCACTTATACCACTGCTTAGGTTTATGCCTTACCATGCATCTTAGGTAAGTCTCCAAACATTGATTAACCCTTTCTGTCTGACCATCTGATTGAGGGTGATAAGAGGATGTCATATCCAGTTTAGTTCCTAAGAGCTTGAATAACTCGGCCCAAAACACACTTGTAAATATAGGATCCCTATCAGTAACAATACTGATAGGCTGTCCATGAAGCTTTACTATATTATCTAAAAATATCTGGGCAATTATTGGGGCAGTATAGGGATGATTCAGTCCAACAAAATGGCTATACTTTGTGAATCTATCTACTACCACAAGAATCACTGTTTTACCTTGAGATTTAGGCAGTCCTTCCACAAAATCCATAGATATATGAGACCAAGCTTGGCTAGGAATGGGTAATGGCTGTATTAGTCCTGGCTTGGAACATCTTTCTGTTTTACTTTCAGAACAATCCACACAAGAATTCACCCACTCAATAACTTCTTTTTTCAAACCCTTCCACAAAAAATATCTTTTAATCCTTTGATAAGTACCTTCTTCCCCTGAATGTCCTCCTACAGCAGAACTGTGTAATTCTCTGATAATATCTTTCTTCAATTTATCATAGTTTCCCACCACTATCCTTCCTTGTTTCCTTAATAGATCACCACAATATATATACTCTGGGTGAGAAGTGGAATCAATCATTTTAGCTGAAATGATGTTAGCTAAATGAGTATCATTAATATAGCTCTCTGCAACCCTCTTTACCCATAAGGGAACAGTATTAGTAATAGCTAGGCAATGAATTGTATCTCTCCTGGATAAAGCATCTGCAACAATATTTTCCTTTCCCTTTTTATATTGTATGGAATAATCATATCCTAACAGTTTGGGAATCCATTTTTGTTGAAGTGGAGTAGTGATTCTCTGATCTAGGAGATGTTTTAAAGCTTGTTGATCTGTCTTTATAACAAAATGATTACCTTGTAGATAGCTTTTCCATTTCTGTACAGCTAATAAAATAGCTAAGAATTCCTTCTCATAATTAGATAGCCCTTGATTCTTTTGGCTCAGAACCTTGCTTAGGTATGCAATTGGCCTTCCTCCTTGCATTAATACTGCTCCAATTCCCGTACCACATGCATCAGTTTCAACAATAAAATCTTTAGAAAAATCAGGGAGGGCCAACACAGGGGCTGTTACCATAGCTTCCTTCAATTTGTTGAATGCAATTTCAGAATCACTTCCCCATTTGAATGCTCCTTTCTTTAATAAATTTGTGAGGGGTTTACTTATGATTCCATATCCTTTTATGAATTTCCTGTAATAACCTGTCAACCCCAAAAATCCTCTCAATCCTTTTAAAGTAGTTGGAGCCTTCCACTCCAACATTGCAGTAATTTTTTCAGGATCTGTAGCCACACCGTTTTGTGATATAACATGTCCCAAATAAGATACTGATCTTTTCCCAAAATCACATTTACTCATTTTGGCATATAATTTCTGTTCTCTCATAATTTTCAGAACCTCTTCTACATGTAACAGATGATCCTCCCATGACTTACTGTATACTAGTATATCATCAAAAAATACCAACACATGTCTCCTTAATTTCCCCGCAAATACCTGATTCATCAATGATTGGAAGGTAGCAGGGGCATTGCATAAACCAAATGGCATAACCAAGTACTCATAATGCCCATTATGAGTTTTAAAAGCAGTTAAGTACCTTGATTCTGGATCCATAAGGATCTGAAAATATCCTGAACGAAGATCAATTTTACTGAAAAATTTAGCTCCACATAACTCGTCTAAAAGCTCATCTATTATTGGAATGGGATAATCATGCTTCACAGTCATGTTATTTAAATACCTATAATCCACGCACATCCTCCAAGTACCATCCTTCTTCTTTACCAATAGTACAGGAGAAGAGAAAGGACTTTTACTGGCTTGAATTTCTCCTGATTGAAGTAACTCAGAAACAGTTTTCTCAATTTCCTCCTTCTGTGCATGTGATACTCTATACGGTTGTTGTTGCTTTGGAATACTACCAGGCTGTAGAATTATTTTATGCTCAATTCCTCTGCTAGGAGGTAACCCTTTAGGTGTTTCGAATATATCCTTATAGGATTCCAATAATGAATCCATTAGAGGATTATTCTGATAGTCACCATCCTCCATTGCCATCAAGATAAATTCTTCAGGAGTAGATGAATTTGTCTGCAAAATTTGGTATATAGCAGCCGCCGTAACGAGGGGTGCAGTTCCTCTCCCCTTAGCTGTGTTTATATACACTCTTTCTCCCTTATGCATGATAGAAAAGAACTTGTCTTCATAATCCAAAATAATTGGAGATCCTTGCTTCAACCAATCACTACCAAGTATCAAATCATATCCTGCGGTTGATAATAACCTGATATCATAAACAAAATCATAATTCTGTATTTTCCAATTAAATCCTTTAAGCTTCATATCACTTATCATGGTGTTGCCGTTTGCTACTAAAACCTTGAGGGGTTTAACCGATTCGAACTCCTTCCCCAATTGCTTAGCCAATTCTGAGTTCAAGAAGCTGAGAGAGCTACCCGTATCCACTAATATCCTTAGTTTCCTGTTCCCAGTACTCCCCATGAGTCTCATAATACTTTTACCAGATTCTTCCTCCATTGAACCCAAGGTAACTAATGCCATGCCAAATTCCTCTTTATTCTGTTCAAACTGTTCTTCTTCGGTCTCAACTTCCAGTTTATTCAAGAATTCACCTTGCTCTTCCACGGTCATGACCATGAAATTTAATTTATTAGAGCACCTATGCCCTGGGGTAAATTGCTCATCACAATTATAACAGAGTCCCTTTGCCCTTCGTTGATCCATTTCCATTGGGGTGAGTAACTTGAATCCGGGTTTTGGAGTCATAACTGTCTTCTGGCTCATTTTCTGCTGGGGTCGGATTTCCTGTTTCCTGCCCTGATTGTTAGATGAGTTACCCTTTGTGATTTCCTTTAACTTCCTCATAAGAGAATCATTAAGGTAGGACTGCTGCCTTCCTAAATGAATTGCGGAGTCGAGCGTATGGGGCTGCATCATTTCCAATCCGGCTTGAATATCTCTGTCAAGTCCACTAATGAAAGCAGCTATCCAATAATCTTCGTCGAATTCCCCGCCTTTATTGTAGACAATAAATGCCTTTAATTCCTCGAATCTAGTTACATAATCTTCATAGGATCCGGTGTTCCTTAATTTATGTAACTCTCCAATAGCTTTACTTGCTTGCAATTCCTGAAACTTGTTGAAAATTAGCCTAACAAACTGTCCCCACGATAATTCTTCTCCCTTTAATGGTAAATTATCATACCATTCTAAAGCCTTTCCCTCAAAGTGCATCGATGCGAATATGACTTTTTGTTCTTCCGGAATATTAACCATGGAAAAATAGCTTTGACACCTTAATAACCACGATCGAGATTTATTTCCATCAAACTTCGGAAAGCTAATTTTCGCCACCGTCGGCAAAACCGTAGAGGAATTACCATTATTGCTAGCATATGATCTGGAACCATTGCCTTTGTTCAAATTTCCCATAGTACCGGGGTGACTGTATTGACTCTGTCCACCCTGCCTATTCCCAATTCCCAAAATTGGGGGTCGTCCCTCATCCCCAAGGCGAGGGATGCCCATATACATTCCACCTTCAGGTCGTGGAAATTCAGCATAAGTCGAACCGCATCCTTCTTCAACTCCTTTTCCATTGTTTTTGAATCCTGGGGGAGAGATGGGTTTAGGATTTGAATAATGGGGTGTGGATGGCCTGGCTGGAATAGACCCAATTCGGGAACCGGTTTGAAGTTGAGACTCTACTAGTTCCATCCTATCTGATAGGCTGTTTATCAAACCCGTAATTTTGCGCGTGTTAACTGACAAAATTTGCATCATATTTTTGTTTATAATATCCGCTAACTCTTGAGTCTGTTTATCCATAATCGCAGGTTGCAAAACGGGTTCTTCTTCCTCTTCTTCAATTCGGCCATCTTCAAAAATCGGGGTGAGATTGGAAGCCGCCATAGGAGCGTAAAGCTCTGATACCACTGTTACAAACTCGAAATTAGGGTTCTTAATTAACCTCAATTAAATTTCAAAGCTTGTAATTGTAAAATTAAACTACTGAATATGAATAAGATGAGAAGAGAGATGAGAGACGGGAGATGAGAAGCTAGAGAAAATTTAATAACTTTTGATAACCAACCTAATACGAGTTCTTGGATATTTATAAGCATCCAAACATTACTTAAAATAAATAACCCTAATAATACTTCTAAAAATAAACGGATGAATTAAAGGAAATAAACTTAATATAACTCGCGCCTTCATCAGCCGTCCACGCGTCCCACTTATCCGTCTCCTTCCATCTCAGCCACTAATTGAATTAACGGCTTGGATCCGATCGGGATTTATCATCTCTTCTACGCGTGTCCCCTTCTCGAACATATTCGAAGTCTCACTCTCATTTCTCACAATCTCGCATTTCTCTCCTTTTCCCCAAAACTCTTTCCCTTCGAAACCCTCGTTCTTAGACGAGTGCAAAATCTCATCATCGCAGCTCGATTTCTTCTGTTTTATGGTTTCTTCTTTCAGATCTGACGATGATGATGTTAAAGGTGTAACATGTTGCTTAGGGATTTCAGAAAGGTTTCGATCGGTTGATTCCCAAATTAAAGGTATACATATTACCAACTCTTATAGGAACAGTAGATATAGGAGAAAATTACGTATATGCTCGGCTCAGTTATAGCTCATTAGGGAATCAAATAAGCTCAAACTTAATAAAATTTTTAAACCCAAACTATATCAATTTCATCATACAAAATCATATTCACGTAAAATTTGAATATATGCCCCCGATGCATAGTTTAATACGCCTTTTATGATTATGGTCGTCGGGATGCTAAGTTGAATACCCTTTTATGATTAGGTTCATCGGTCTCATCTCAATGTAGATACTACTTATTTCTATACCAACAGCGTCTATGAACATCTTTGTTTAGTATGCGCGAGAAATCAATTGCCATCATTATTAATTACAGCCCTTGCATTAAATGTTGCCTGACAAAATGAAATAATCTTGTTCAAGTCGTACGCATTAATGATATGATAATAGCATGTAGAGATTAGGCGATCTGCATGTACCAGAGCCTCGGGTATAAATGCAGCTTCCCAGGTCAATTCCTTTGGATAATTGATGAAAGGCGAGAGCGACAATTAGGGCTTTGATTTGAAGACCCTAAGGTAATTTCAATAATGACGAAACGCACAATAATACCCAACTCCAACACCTTCAGAAAAATTAAAATGGTATTTAAAGATGGACAACTTTAATTGAAAACTAATCATTCTTCAAAATATTTTAAACGCTTAGTCGTAATAAATCTGTGATAGAACGTACAACTTTATATAATTATGTACTACTCCCTCCGTCCTACTAGAAACCGGCAACATGTAGTGT
Source organism: Lavandula angustifolia (assembly GCA_028984105.1). Classification (NCBI taxonomy): domain Eukaryota; kingdom Viridiplantae; phylum Streptophyta; class Magnoliopsida; order Lamiales; family Lamiaceae; genus Lavandula; species Lavandula angustifolia. The sequence continues at coordinate 20,644,135 of CM054810.1, read as the reverse complement.
AGTTGGCATTCCCACTTCTGCGTAAGTGGTTGATCTGGAGTTGATCTAGTGTTCAATCCTTATTAGGGTTGATTTAAATTTAATAAATCCATCCTACTAGAAACGATACGTTTCTTTTGGGAATGAGAATCAAGAAAGTGGTGTTATGTGGTGTAGATTGTTTGACTTTTCAGTAATTAAATGTGGTCCACACAATTTCTACCATTTTAGGAAACATGTCGTTTCTAGTGGGACGTCCCAATAAGGGAAACGCGTCGTTTCTAGTGGGACGGAGGGAGTATTAGCTTTAATTGAACAGAATAAATCGAATAGATTCAAATAGAGTAAAATCAGCTGTGAAACCTCACGATGGTCAAGGAGTTCAGTCGTGCATTCAGTAAACGGAAAGTCGCCCCATGAATGATCGCCAAAGAGCGACGTCAAGCTCATGAATGAAAGCATACGGAGGGAGGGAGGGAGGGAGGGAGAGAGAGAGAGAGAGAGAGAGAGAGAGAGAGAGAGAGAGAGAGAGAGAGAGAGAATTTGGGAAGATGTTTGTCTTGAACTCACATATATATATGCTAGATAGCTTGAGCTCTTACAAAAATCATATCAATGTGATTTTATAAAAAATCATGTCTACGTGAAATTGGAATTTCTCAACAGAAAAATTGATTCTAGGTAATCAAATAAAATACCAAAAATGAAAAATGACAAGTGCATGGATTCTGAATGTAACTGAAAAAGCGTTTCTTGATTTTGAATGGAGCTAGGTTGTTTGATCTGCTCTGATCGGACGGCTATGATATTGTCTTCTTAGAGCTGCTAAGTGGTGCATGTGGTGTGATCCTGTGATGATGCATGCGTGTGTATTAGGCAAGGGAAGTTGTTTAGCCCTTTTCGAAAGGCTTCTGTTTTGAACCAACATATACAAAATATTTAATATGCTATTCTATTTTCGTGATGGGATCACCTATCCAATAAATCCCAGTCTAATTTCTGTCCGAATTAAAACGGTGTAGTTTTGGGTAGTTTTAAATTAGCTCTTTTGTTGTAAATATATTATATATCTATATTTACCATGTATTGTGATGACCATGTAAACCCTAAAAATCCATGAGTCCATCTTGTACTCTATAAATAGAGGTCTCCACCCTCATAATAATACACATCTATTTTCCGTTTTCTCTATTATTCTTTCATTCCATATAGTTTATAACACGTTATCAGCACGAAGAAGCTCTCAAGAAAAAAAAGAGAGAAAACACGAACGACTGTGAGAGGTATAATTTTTTTTCCAAGAACTTTTATTTTTTTTAATGTTCTCGTCAAGATGGTAACCGCTTTAACAAATGAATTAACGTCTTGAAGCAAAATTTTCTCATCTCGTTTATTTAATTAAAAAAAGTAATGTTTTTGTTTTTCTCAAATACTTATATTAATAATAATTATGATAGTTATATTATCGTGCATTGTTTAGATAAGTAAATCAATCACTTATTTTGAATCATGAACTTCATTCGAGAAAATCATTATACTTATTATTGCTTCAGAAGTAGCATAATATATTAATATCCTGAAGAATATTATAAGCTCTTGAAGAGCGATTCCAAAAACATATTTTCAATTTGATTTGTTCCTCCAGAAGTAGCACAATCAATATTCCTGAAGAATATTACATGCTCTTGAAGAGCTTTTCCTTTACGTTTTTATTTATTTATTTGTTGGTTGGTTTGTTTGTTTGTTTGTTTGTTTGTTTATCTAATGTTAAATAACAATTGTTGCTCCTGAAGTAGCACAATTCATATTCATGAAGAATATTAATGCTCTTGAAGAGCAATTCAAAACCAATTTTTTAACTTAAATTGTTGCTCCAGAAGTAGCACAATCAATGCTTTGAAATAAATTACATGCTCTTGAAGAGCATTTACAATCAATACTTCTATGTAAGTTTTTATTTATTTGTTTGTTTATTTAATGCTTTAATCCAAATTATCGCTCCAGAAGTAGCACAATTCATATTCCTGCAGAATATCACATGCTCTTAACGAGCAACTCAAAATTATTTGTTGAAATTTAATTGTTGCTTCAGAAGTAGCACAATTTAATATTCTTGAAGAATATTTCACACTCTTGAAGAGTTATTAATATTATATATGTATTTGCTATATACCTCAGTATTTTTTTCTCCTGCATACTGTATAATATTTATATCTATATATACATATAATTTTAATTTGGTGCTCCTGAAGCAGCACGCAATTAATATTCCTGAAGACTATTATGCACTTTTAATGAACAATTCATATAATTTGTCTTATTGATGGGCGAATCTTGATTCTTGAATTGTTATTTTTATTGCTCCCTAAGTAGCACAATTGATATCCTCAAACAACACTATATGTTCCTAAAGAGCCATTGGGTTTCTCAAAAATATTAGCCTTTCGCCTGAATTAGTTTAATATATACTAAAATTGTTGCTCCTGAAGTAGCACAATTTGTAATCATGAAGAATACTACATGTTCTTGAAGAACAATTCAAGCTCTTGATTTTGGCAAATGTTATATGTTCATAATTCTAATTGCTCTTAAAGTAGCACAATTAATTCTACATGTTCTTGAAGAAGAATTCAATTTATCATTTTGGAATCATATAACACAAGATTATACTCAAATTTGTTGCTCCTAAAGTAGCATAATTAATTGAAGAATATTACATGTTCCTGAAGAACAATCATACTTTATGGGGTATTCTAATTTAATTCATGCCCTAATTATATAATTGGTAGCAGAGTTCCTACATGGTTGATAAATAGATTCATAATATTCCATTACGGTTTAATGTATTTTCAAGTAATTATGTGCGATCTAGAAGATCTCACAATTCACATTTTACTGATTTTATTTCTCTTGAATAACATTAAATTGTTGCTCTAGAAGTAGCACAATTCAATTCCTGAAGAATGGTTATATTGTGATAGTAACATTACTAACACATGTTTGTGGAAATGCCTGCAATATAGTATTTTTATATACTATTTCACTTTTGCTCCTGAAGTAGCATCATTTATATTCCAGAAGAATATTAAATGCTCTTAAAGAGCAACTCGTATTTTTGATGATATATGTTATTCCAGAATGAAAAATATTATTTATGTCTTGTTGACATTAATGCACTCTTGATATCGATATTCATCCCAATAGGATTGCTTAATAAGAGGGCATGAGAGAGACAATAGAAATGAAATATCCCTGTAGGATTGCTTAAATATATAATTGATTGTTCTCCCTAAAGCTCGATACGAGTATATGCATCCTAAATTGCGAAATTTTCAAATCTAGTGCATCGAAATTATTGAAGGCTCCAGAAGAGCATGTGTCATTCTATCAAACGATACGAAATCAACTATTGAGTTTGCCCTTTACTCTAGTAAGTCTAGAAGGAACTTACTAAATTTTAAGGATATCTGCTGCAATGGATACCATACTGAAATAATATACAAAGGTAGTGATTCTTTTGTATTTAGCCAGAAGCTAACAAAAGAAAAGTAATCACACTACCATTTTAAAATGTATTACACATTTATGAAAACAAGTGAGACAAACCATGTCATTAACCGGAAGTTCAAAGCTTTATGCTTTGACATGATAAGCTTGGACATCTGCAAGTAATTATGATGCGCAACAAAATTAAAAATTTATCTGAACGCAAATAGAGATCCTGAAGAATCTTTACATTGATTTTCATGAATGCTTGATTTCTAAAAGAAATGAAGCAATTGTTAGAATTAATAGTTCAAATAATAAATAACTCAATTCCCTCAAGTGGAATTGTCTTGATAAAGCTAACAAGTTTATTAAACTTCAAGTTCCTCCTGAAGAGGATATATGGATTTAGAATTGAGATTAAATAATTAGTTGCTCATATCCATACTCAAAATGGTATTTGTCCGTATAAAAGCAATCTTACATTAAGATTGTTATTATGATGAAATAACATTTCCAACATTAGTTGGAACATATGTCACATTTGGATTCCTGAAGTAATCAATGTGAAATCTACATCCAACAAAAAAACACAAGAAAAAACTAGTCACATTTGGATTCCCGAAGTAATCAATGTGAACAAGAAGTTGAAAGACTCACTTGCAAAATATTGCAAACCAACTTCTTGATGCTTTTAATTTTTGTATAAAAAAAGAAGTGACAATGTTATTCATTTGCTGTAAATACCCCCATAAGAATAAATGTCCCCGAAGAACAAGTACTAATGGTAGCAAATGAATATAAAATTCGTCAAAAATATGATCGACCAATTGGTTCTAAAAGAAATTTTGTGTCTAAGAAAAGGGGCACAACATATGAACCAAACAATGACGATAATGATTAATCAATCAAATGAAGTTCCTGAAGAACTACAAGCGTCTGGAAAATACTGAGATCTCAAAATATTGGAGAGATCAAATATCGTCGTGGATGCACGACAGTATTTTCGCCTTTTAATATGACTCTTGAAATGATTAAAGAAGATCCTCAACGACGATCTATAAGAGATTGTCAAGATTGAAATAATTGGCCAAAGAGGAAAGAAGTCATACAGGGTGAATTAATATTCCCTAGAAAGCCGAAAATATTTGGACATGTAGTTCCAAAATCAGAAAAGTATATCCCTGAAGGATACAAATGTGTCTTTGTTACAAAGATAAATGAAAAATTACGAGATATAGGGCTATACTCGTAACACAATGTTTCTCTCAAAGACCGAGAATTAATTATGTACTCTCCCATAATAGACGCCATTGTATTTTAGAATTTGATTAATCTACTTATATCATAATAGGCTTGCTATGCACCTTATGGATGTAGTAAATATCTATCAATATGATTCACTAAATAGTGACATATATATGAAGATCCCTGAAGGATTTAACTTGCTCAAAGCATGTAAGTCAAAAAGATGCTTTCAATTAGACTGCAAAAGTCATTATAAGGGCCGAAATAGTACATATAATAAGAACGATGAGTATTCCTTGACAGAAGGGTACATAAATGATGACTTGAGTTTGATTGAAACTGCTGAAGAGCATAATACTTACATGTATACTCCGTCCTAATGACTTACATAGAGCAAATCATTATGGATTATTTTATTCATTGATATGTTGATTTTATAATCCAACTCACATCTTTGTCGGCATTAGGGGGAGATATGAAACATAAATGATAGAATGCCGCAAATATCTCGTTGGATTAATTATTTTGATTCACGCACTATGAACTAGAAGTTCATCAAATTATTTAGTGCAAAAGGAGTGACTAAAATCTCATATACCTGTTGTATATGCACCATGAAAGAACTGAAGTTTCTCATAGACAAAATAAATCAATTAATTCTCATTAACGCCAGAAGCGTGAGAGATTTATTAGTGCTAAACAATAAGAACTCCGCGGAATACAAAATTAGAACACATCACTCCAAATTCCTCCTGAAAAGGATAAGTGAATCATTATGTACAAAAGTACTTGATGAAATCAACTCATGCCTAAAAACGGAGTTAAAATCAAAAGACTTGGGTTGAACTAATAATTATCTCGACGTGTAGATTGAGCATCTTCTTGATGGAGTTACGCTAGTCGACCTACCTGAAAGGTCTATAAAAATATTTTATTGTGTCGCATCCACATGTCTATCTAATGGTTGATTCAATCACTTGAAGTGGATGAAGACTCATTTAGACCTTTAGAAGATAACAAAGATAAGGACCATAAGTTCCTTACTTATGTGCAATTGGAGAATTTGAAATGGTATTGACTATCCTTTGTATTTTCGAAACAAATATGATATTGGTCTATTTATGAGAGTAATGATACATTGATATATTTTATGTTATTCTCTATGAGAATAATTAAACTTGTGTTGCACATATTAGTGTAGACCTTGAAGATAACCTTGAAGATTGTTATCTTGAGGGGGAGTAACAAATTGTAAATAATCCTGAAGATTAGACTGACTCCTAAAGGTCAAATGACCATGAAGCTCAAATGGTTGTACTCTTTTTTCCTTTCTAAATTTTTTCCAAAGGGTTTTCTTAGTTAAGGTTTTAACGAGGCATCCAATACAACACACGAGTAAATGAGTCATTGAGATTGATTCATAAAAGAGCCAATGCAACACATGATCTCCAAAAGAGTGGCGGCATCAACATCCAGCAAATTCGTTCAAGCGACAATCTAGCGGATTCTTTTACAAATGCATTACCAACGTCAACATTCAAGAAGTTGTTACACAAGATCGATATGCGCCGACTCAAGGATCAAGAATGAGTATATTGAGGTGGAGCAGCTGTACTCTTTTTCCTTCAACCAGTTTTTATCCCAATGAGTTTTTCTGACAAGGTTTTAACGAGGCAACAATCTCTTTTAGGGATGGTCAATCAAGGGGGAGTGTTGTAAATATATTTTATATATATACTTACCATATATTTTGATGACCATGTAAACCCTAAAAGCCCATGAGCCCATATTGTACTCTATAAATAGATGTTTTCACCCTCATAATAATACACATCTATTTTCCGTCTTCTCTATTATTCTTTTTCTTCTCCATTTCAGAACTCTTACAGTTTAACACCACCACTGCCAAATCCTCCACATAATTCTTCCAAATCATGGACTTGTTTATCATTGACATTCATTCCAGCCCCAACAACGCCTTCTTTCTCTCTCCGCCACCTCTAACTTAACATTCTTCTACTTCTCCCTCCCCTTCACGCCCTTCAATTCACTCTTCCATTATGATAAATTATCATTCCACTTCTGCAAATCTCTCGTTGCCACCGCAGAATTGTGATGCACCCGCGCAACCTCGCCTTCAAACTCCGATGCCCACGCCCGCTACAGTCCTTAATGCCATAGATCGAATTTCACGAGAGAGTGAAAAATTAGAGTAAACCTACCTCTGGTTTTGTTCTAGGGATTAGAAATTCTTTCGATCTGAAATGGAATCTACCATGGTGTGCTTTTGGTGTGCGGGGGAGATTGTAAGGATTAGAATACTTCATTCTGAAACGTTGATGTTGGGGGAAATGAGAGCCGAGTGGATGAGTAAAGGATTAAGAAAAAGAATTAAAGATTTGATTCAAAACTACTCAAAACTACTTAATTTTAACTCGGATAGGAATTAGATTGGAATTTATTGGACATATGATCTCATCACTTATCTCCATGAGTTTTTTACGTATATACTTTCCAAGAGTGATAATTCAGTTATCGATCTGGAAAGGCAAATATCATTACTTGCTATTTTTCTCTTCTGTTTTTCAATCTAAAAATAAAATAAATGGGGTCAATCAAAAGGCTAAGTTAGTGTTTATATATCCCGCTACCCAATTCCTGCAAAAGTTTGGCCCGACGAAGTGTTCGACAATGAGAGCAAATTCCTCAATCTCAAGAGAAATTTGCGACAAGTTGATACACGTTTTCCGAGCTCAAACCCTACATGTCGTTTGGGGCCTAAATTGCATTTATATGAAACACGACACGAACACAAATTTCATAAAATGTACAACAAGGGCAATGATACTGTATATACAAAAAGAAATATAATCAAGTATATACAAAAAAATATATTTTGTACATTTTATTAGAATGAGAGGACATGTGTATTGAAATGTATTGTACACAATTGGCATTTGGAATATTTTCTCATTTCAAAGTGTCTGGCGCGATATGTTAGAAATTTATCGAAATATCCGTTCAACATAGTTTGGGAACCCTTATCGCCACGTGACCTTGGTGGGGTGTTAGAATATTCATGTGTGATCATATATATAACTTATTAGGTCGTTTATGGACAATTTAGTGGAAGGGATCTTGATTCTTGATTCTTGAGTATCGTCGCTGTGTTTCATTCTCTATTATCGTTTTTATTTGCAATTATGACTTCTTTAATTATTATCGTGAATAAATTATTAAACACTGATTGATTTTGTTCTATATATAATTAATTTTAAAAATAGAGATCTTATGGAAATATATATATATATATATATATATATATATATATATATGAGTTGGATCTTTTAGGAACACATCCTTAATGAAGGAATTAAGAACACATCATAACCTTTCATTTTATTAGATGTGTGGTTGTAATTAAAGTAGGTATTTTGGATTGGGAGAATTGCAAAAATAGGCATTCCTCTAACTTTATTTGCAAAAATAGGCACATTGTGTATAAATTGCAAAAATAGGCAAAATCCTAATTTTTAATATTTTAAAATTGTGATTGATCCTAGCCTAACCTATCTAGTCTGCAACCGTACTGCTCCCTTTAATTAAAGCAAGTGAATGTTTGATTTTGAGAGAAATTGATTACACAATCATTTTAATTTTTATTATACAATTTTTAATTTATAATACATATAGAATATATATACACATACACCTCGTATTATACAGTATATTTATAATGCATCTATAAATATACATACACCACATATATTGTTATTTAAATTTTCATTACACAATTATTTTGATTACACCACATATATTTTTATTTTAATTTTGATTACAAAATCAATTATTTTAATTTTGATTTATGATTTTTTATTATCTTTCAAAAATAATAAAAAAATTAATTAGGATTGATATTATGAATAATTTTTGTAGAATTCATCAATATAAGTGCTACGTCATCGATACACAACGTAAACGTTCGATTTCTCCATAGTGCTTAGATTTTTCAAACGAGCGCTTAGGTAATTTTTACGAGCGCTAAGGTGATTTTTTTTTCCTTAACATTTTGGTGATTAGTTTGTGTTGATTTTTTAATTTAATTATTTTTTTATGGTCGGGTAGATGAATACAAATTTTTAGGATCGAATACTAATAATAATAATTATTATAATGAGGTAGAAATATTATGATACTCCAATTTATCCAACAACATAGTCGCATACTCTAATGATGATTAACACACATATCCCATATGCGCACACCCATCGAAATTCGATACCGCTGCAGGCCTTCTACTGATTTGATCATCTTAGGCGTTGGGACACCCGTTAGGATGCGGTGCACGTACATGGAAGCGTATGTACCGCAATTTATCTTATCTAACTGCTCATACTGCCATTCATTAATGCAATAGAATGGACAACACCTACGTTCTGGTACGAAATCATCACCCTTTCTAGCAATCCAAAATCCGGCATATTGTAGTAGCTTTGACAACAAATGTGTCACTGGTCTTAGGGAAATGACTCTGAAGTCCCGTCCTTTTTGGTCCATCCTATTCCACAATGAGTCATACAACTCGATCCTCCATTCATCAAGGCAAATGCGTAAGGTTACCCAATGCTCAGGTGACACGTTGCACACTGTGACAATCTGAAACATTGAGATTTTTAATTAGACATTGAAATTGACAAATTAACATAATTCAATATGATAATATTAGAATTACACATACATAGCTAGTATTGAGACAAGAACGAATACGTTGTACCAGTCCTAAGGGAGGGCACCACCAATGATAATCCGTGTTATGCTCTAAAACACCTGAATAAGGATTGTCCATGACTTTTTGCCATTGCGCATCGAGAGCAGACTACAAGAAAGATCATATTACATTAATATTCTTAAGTACAAATGAAAATGGAAATGAGTATAAAAGTGAAACTTACGAAAAAATCAGTATCAAAGATGATATAATTCTCCTGATTGACACTTTACAGTAATCCCTCTCCGAGCCCCAGTAAGCGCCTCATTGTTGATAAATACAAGTCTATTATCTATTGCACCATATGTAGTGATTATAGCATGTTAGTGTTCGAACACAACTCATAAAGCAAAAAGGAACTAAATAACTTACATCAGAGGTCATCTTGTATCGAATATCCTGAATGTTGTCGAAGAACGTCTGGTCCAATTCCCAATTTGAGGAAGGAACACGAATGTTTTCTGATATGGAACCCGTCCTCCAAGCAGTATATCCCCGGAGAGCTTGTCGATAATTGAAACTGACTTCCTTAGTCGGTTTGTCTAACTCGTTACTTACGAGTTTCTTTGGAAAGGCGTCTTCACTAAAGCAGAGGGTTTCTTTTTTCGTAACCCACGCCCGTATTGAATATGCTCTTCGTCGCCCAAATTTGTCTTTCCAGCTATATGGGCAACAGTTTGCAAAGGCTGGACATCAAGGACGGTATCGGTTCGTGGGGGGGAATCAACAGGTGGTGATTCAATAGGTGGCGAATCAACAGGTGGGGAATGAACTCGACCTCTAGAACCCCTTTCCATATAAGAAGTAGATCGACGTGAGGATTCCGTGGTCTGTCGATGAGATCCCCTGTCAAAATGTGAGGTCGAGTGTCGGGACTGCACTCTGTGATGGCTGTCTCGTGTGTAGTCATGCTTAGCTGGTTTTCCTCGTAATTTACGCACCCAATCCTTCATCATTGGAATCACTCGAGACACGACGTCGCTAATTAAAGCTTCCCTATATTTTGGGTTTTTGCAATTTTTACAATCTCGTGAAGATAGAACCCCTTTCCCACTCTTCCTTGTCTTTCGCCAAAGTGAGTTTGAATCTGACGACTCTGGTGACTGGGGCGGTGCAGTCTGTTTTCCTTTTGAGCGGGTAGACCGACGCGTCGGTTGCTCTTCATCGTCGTTATCATCTGTTTGTGTTGTTTTTTTTGAACGAGAACGTCTTGTAGCACTAGGTCCAAAATCTAGTTTTCAGGGAGGTTGGTAGGGAACGCCTAGTACCTCGTTATGTTGTGTGCTTTGGTACCACGGGGTCAAAATCTCAAACACGGTAGCACAAAGATAAGGAGAACATTCGAGCTATGGAAAAAAAAGTTAATTTAATAAAATACTATCAAATACAAAATAAGCTGAAAGTGAAAATCGATCAAAGTGAAAATTACCTCTTCATCAAAGAATCCGGTAAAGTCCTTTTTTGTCTGAGGAAAATTCCATTTCATTATCCTGGGCATAGCATTAATATTAACTAAAATTGCCGCCTCGAAAGCAAATTGCGGTATGGCCTCGTATGCCCAAACCTGTAGAGCCCAAACTGGACCGTACATGTGATAATATTTCTCCATTCAATGTTTCTCAGTGGGCACTAGAGTCTTGTAATACATCATGGCTTGGAATGTATATGCTCCCCATGGAAATCGATGCCAAGCACGAAGATCACCCACCAATACCCAAGCAAAATCATCTACAAACCTCTTCGAAGGATAACTCAAGGCAAACAGATAAAGAAAGAGGATATTTGCCACCTTTATATAGTCATCACTCGTGGCATCGGGATCGATTCTGTTGAAAATCTTTTCAACAAATCGCTTAACTTAAGTCTTTCTCCACGCAGAAAACGGTTATACACGCCTATGTTAGACGGATCGTGTGCAGCGGTGGGATCAAAAGAAGAGGACTCGAGACACAAACCCGTGACCATCGCATGGTCCCAACATCCGAACCTAATCAACTTTCCATTTATTTGGAACCACATTTCTGGCTCAGTTGCACCAACTACGTTGACCTCCCGACACATTAGCTCGTGGAGCCCTTTATTACAACTATGGCCATATTCCAAGTCCGCTAGGTGGCCGAAACACCCGGTCTTAAATAAATCATACAATTCAATCCCCCCAAGAGCAATCAATCTTGATTTAATAATTGAGGGCAATTTCATCTTATAATATAAGTTGATATTCGACCATAGTCCACTACATTCCTCTCTAACCCAAAACCAAGTAGGCTACATTCATAACAAGTAAAAAAATATTAACGTGATTGCTAACGAAGTCAATTAACGACAGTCAATTATAAATATCACCTAAGCGCTCGAAAAATAACCTAAGTGCTCGTAAATCTTACGTTAGTGCTAACGAAAATACAAGCGCTTACGTTGTTCATTAAATCTATATAAATATTAAACACGTTCTATCAAAAAAAAAAACATAAAAATCTCATTAGTGTAGTTCTAAATTCCTAAATTAACGTGAGGAATTCTAATGACAATCACATTACTATAGTTCTAAAGTCCTAAAAAATCACACTAAATTCACGTGAGGTATTCTATTGACATTAACGTGAGGTATTCTATTGACATTAACACTAAGTTAACGTGAGGTATTCTATTGACATTAACACTAACTTAGTCCCTAAATTAACATGAGATATTCTATTGACATTAACACTAAATCAATTAACGTGGGATATTCTATTGACATCAATAAATTTCCTAAAAAATAATTACGAAATAATAACATGAGATATTCTATTGACATTAACACTTACATAATTATGAATCACCTAAGTGCTCTAAAAACAACCTAAGCGCTTGAAAAATAACCTAAGTGCTAACGAAAATACAAGCGCTTAGGTTGTACATTAAATCTATATAAATATTAAACACGATTTATTAAAAAAAATAACTGGCCACCACTTTCAATTATCTCCATTGTCGTAATAGAGAGGAAAATGTAAGTGTATTATAGTTTGGAAGTATTGAAACACTTAGGTGGAGGAGGTCTATATATAAAACATGCAGATAATCTTTGAATAATTTTATCTTTCTCGTGAATGCATGGCAATATTTGGAAGTATTGTCGCCTTTGCAGAGAATCTTTCAATAATTTCATCTTTCCCGTAATTTCATCTTCTTTCTCGTGAATGCATTATTTTATTGTATTCTCCAAAGATATGCATACCAATTCTAATATTTATTCATTATTATATTATATTTGGTTGATTAAATCTAAATAGGGAGATATCATAATGATATTATATATAGAGAGATATTATAGATATATAGAGATATTTAGAGAAATCTTGAAACATTGAATCAAAAAAAAATCAATTAATAGATTTACGAAGTAAATTAATATTATTTTAATAAACAAATTAGTAATTAAGTAAAAATTTGATATTTCAATTGATATATATGTTGGTCCCGTGAGTGAGTTCAGGTGTAGAGGGGGGGGGGGTGAATACACCTGAATCCAAATTTCTCAATTTTCGAACACGAACAGTCCTATTCAGGAAGGTGCCGTCTTGAAATAGTTCGGCGGACCGAAAAAACCGTTACCGAATCGTGTTAAAGGCTAAAAGAGTACTAACTCGGTCGAGATGCGCTAACCGACTAGGTCGAATCGGTATCGATCGGTGAGAGTTCGGTGTGCGGAATTGTGTAGGCCCAAATCGGTTTTAATGAGGAAAACGTTTTATGCAAGTCTCGGTTCGGTAGATAAGAAGTTCGAATGCTCGAGACGGTTAAATCGATTTTAAATATGATGTTCAGTATGCACAGTAAAATCAATGAAACAGTAAGTAAACGACACAGATATTTTTAAAGTGGTTCGGATATCAACAATCCTACGTCCACTGTCCCGATAGATCAGGAGGCTATTTATTATACTGAGTTAGTCTCAGTCAGCTTGTACACTGGACAAAGCCGTGGCTTGGGGATTATACTAAGCAAGTCCCAGTTTACACTTCTATCAAACAAAGCCGTGGCTTGGGGATTATACTGAGCAAGTCCCAGTTTACACTTCTATCGAAATCTATCCCTTCGGCTTGACAGTAGCCTTTAGCCACGAGTCTTGCTTTGTTCCTTACTATAACGTTGTTTTCATCTCGCTTGTTTTTGAAGACCCATTTAGTTACAATAACATGTTGATGCCGGGGTCTGTCTACAAGCTCCCATACTTCGTTTCTCGTGAACTGATTCAGCTCCTCCTGCATAGCAATGATCCAGTCAACATCTTTCAGTGCATCCTCAATGGTGCGAGGCTCTTCGAGACAAGAAGCGGGGAAAATAATGCGCTTTCTCCTTGACGGAATCCGGATCTTGTCTTGACATTTCTTGAAGGATCTCCAATGATTAAATCAAGCGGTGTGAGCATCGAGCCACGATCTACGATGTTTCAACTCTTCATCTCGAAACTTGTTCAACACGGATAGTAGGTGAGTTAGGCATTTCGGTTGTACTATTCCGAGATTGAAGTAATTCGAGTAACAAGAGTATGGTCTACCGAGTCGGCGGGTTCGGGGCATTCAGCTCGGGAACATTACTAGACGTTCCCCCCGAGGTGTTGCTCTCGGTAGTGTTGGTCTCGATTACCTCAATGGTTTCTTCATTGACTCGAGTTACACGGGATTGATTACTGTTCGGGAGAATCAATCTGCCCTAGGTTGAGATTCGATAGATTGGTCTTCAATTTCTTCGTCCGAATCATCATCCCAACATAGCCGGATCTTTTCGATTTGTCTTTTAAGCTTAGATCCCGTAGCCGCTTCTTGATGTCCTCGGATTCGAGAATTTGAGTTATTGCTCCTGTCTTCAGTAGCAAACTCGTTAAAAACAACATGAGGGCTTTCCTCCACGCAAAGAGTCCGATAGTTGAATACTCTGAAAGCTTTGCTGACCCGAGAGTATCCTAAGAATACTCCCCGATCCGACTTGCTATCAAAAATCTTCGATCGATCTTTCCCATTATTGTGGATAAAGCATGAACAACCAAAAATATGGAAATAAGATAGAGAAGGCTTCCCGCCGTTCCATAGTTCATATGGTGTCCGCTTATCTTTGCTTTGTCAGTAGAGATCTATTCTGAGTATAACATGCAGTATCAGTAGCTTCGCCCAAAATTTGGTTGGGAGTCCCGAGTCTGCGAGTAGAGTCCTAGCTGCCTCTTTTAGAGTCCTGTTCTTTCGTTCAGCAACGCCATTCTGCTGAGGTGTGCGTGCAGCTGAAGTCTCATGCTCTATTCCTTCTGCTTTGCAGAACTCCTTTACCATGGAATTAAGGAATTCAGTTCCTCTGTCTGAACGTATTTTTCTGATCTTGGTGTTCTTCTCGACACTGAGCTTTTTCAGAAGCGTTGGTAACTCTGTTTTGACGTCAGACTTGTTGGCAATGAATATGACCCATGTCTAGCGCGAGTAGTCATCTATGACCACTAATGCATATTTTCTGCCTCTGATCGTCACTGGGGAGACTGGACCGAACAAATCCATATGTAGCAGTTGAAGTATTCCATCCGTGGAAGGCGATGGAACAGGAGGATTTTGATTCCTTGTTTGCTTTCCCTTCGACATGCTTCACACTTGGGTGTCTTTGCTGAATACTTCATTCGGCAGTCCCCTTGCTAGAGTGTTTCTTGCAAGCTTGTTGAGCGTCTTAAAGTTGAGATGGCTGAGTCTTCCGTGCCATAGCCACCCCGTGCGGTTGTCATTCTTCGCCAATAAGCAAGCTTCAGGTTCAGCTGAGTTCCAGTCAGCCACATATATGTTCTTTCTGCGCGAACCTGATAACACTGTTTTCCCCTGTGGATTTACAATAACATCACAGAAACCAGCGTCAAATATCACTCTATTTGAGTTATCACAAAATTGACTAACGAGAGAGAAGATTATCTTTGAAGTCCTTCAACATATGATACTCTTGGAACGTTGGCGGTTCCAATGCCGAGTGTTCCATATCCTCCCGGTATAGCCTTTTGCATTGTCTCCGAACTCAATTCCGGGTCCTTCTTCGGTGATATAATTCTTCGATAGACTCCTTTGGTATGTCATGTGTCTTGAGCATCCTTGTCCACATACCATGGGTCTTTACGCACCCGCAAAATGTAATTATATTCAAGTACCCTTTATTTTTGATTTTGGGTCCTTAGATGTTAGTTTTAGTAACCCAAATCTGTCTAACAACCCTGGTGGTTTCAGACATTTTCTTTCCATTGGAGTCAACATATCTGACCACTGGACTGGTCACAGCTGACTTCTGAGGCTTCTGAGGTTCAGGAGTCCTGATCTTCTGAGTTGGTGGACTGCTGACCTTTGCCTTCTGTACGGCCTTTTTCTTCTTCTGACCTTTGGAGCCTCTTCGGACTATAGGTTCATAATAATATGATCCATACTGAGCAGGATGCGTCAGCTTCGGAGGTCCATACTGATCTGCCAAGCTTGATTTACTGGTTCCCCCTTGACTGAACTAGGGTTTCTTGGCATTGATCTTCTTGTCAGAATGCTGATGTGTGGGATGAGGTGCTTTCATCTTCTATTTGTTCTTTGCTAGGGGGTTCAGTATATCTGCATTGATAGTCTCCCCTCGAACAAATCTATCAGCAAGTCGTACTACTGAGTGTACTGGGGCAGATGAGGAAGCTCCTAGACTGAATCCAAGTCCTTCCTTGCAGTGCTTTGGCTTATTGCTTGCTAGCATAGCCTCCAATTTCTTCTCTGCGCCCATATACCTCTCAGTCATCAGGTTCCTCCAGACATCATCACTTTTCTTCAGAGCGTCGTGCTCGGTCTGAAGTCCTGACAGTTCTTGCTTCAGTAGACTCAGTTCAGTATCTTTCTGAGTCAAGTCATTGGTCAAGACTGAAAC
The DNA here is from genome assembly GCA_028984105.1 of Lavandula angustifolia. NCBI lineage: Eukaryota > Viridiplantae > Streptophyta > Magnoliopsida > Lamiales > Lamiaceae > Lavandula > Lavandula angustifolia. The sequence continues at coordinate 20,627,751 of CM054810.1, read as the reverse complement.
CCGAGCTTCTTGATGCTGAGACTTGGTCATCAGAGAGTTTATCTCCTCCTTGAGTCTCAACACAAGTCCTTCGGCCTCAGTAACAACCTGACTCTCCTGAGAAAGTCTCTGATTCTCCACTTTCAGGGTATCCAACTCCTGAAGAGTCTTACTTGAGGCTGCGACTCATCCGAATTTGTTCATCTAGTAGATCTTCATATGCGGTCGAGATGTCCAAATTCCCATCCGCACTTTGAAATAGTGTCGTGTGTGCGGTGTGAAGAGGAGTTAACTGGTTCATGAGAATTTACCTCATCCTCTTCGCCTGCCATCATGCACATTTCAGTTGATTCATCTGCTTCATGCTCTAAGGCCATGAAAGCTGCTTCATCGTCAGATGAATCCATGAAGGAGTCGATCTCTTCTGAGTCGTCTGAGATTTCGCCAGCTATGTAGGATTGTCTTTTCTGGGCGAATTTCTCTCTCCTTGCCTTGTGTGCTGCGCGTTCAGCACTACTGAGATCAGGACAATCATACTGATAATGTCCCGGCTTCTTGTAGTTGTAGCAAGAGATGACTTTTTCTTCTTTGGTTACACTATCCCTTGAGGGTGCTGAGTCATCTTTCTTTCTGCATTCAGAAGATTGAGTATCAGGAGCGCGTTTAGGTGTATATTCTGACTTACCTTTTGTATCTCGGTATGCTTTGGTCAGTTTTCTACGCCTTTCTTTCTCCTTCTGATACTTTCTTTGCGAGCGGCGCGTACTTCCGAGCTAGACTTCCTTCTTGTAGGTCGGTGAGTGAAGGCTCAGTCTTACTCGTCGTCTTGCTCGTAGCGGGAGATCTTTGTCTTGACCGTAGCTTTGAAAGCATGGTCAATCTTCGTATCAGCTTCAGCTCTCAGCTTTCTTTGAGGTCTGTCGAACTCATACTCCTCTGCCTGTAATTCTGAAAAGATATGGTCAGGAGACACAGGCACTTAAATCGAATGTCGCAATAAAGTGGCAAAAGGTGTCCAGTGTCCGTCCGGCAGTGCCCTCAGGATCTTTAGATTCATCTCTCGGTTGCTGAATGTCTTTCCCAGCCCATTGATAAAATTCATCAGATTGGTAAATCTGACGTTTAGATCTTCGATTTTGTCCCCGGGCATGAGAGACAAGCTTTCCATCTTTTGGAGTTCCAGCGCTAATTTGTTGGCTTTAATCTTCTGAGTCCCTCAACTCAGTAGCGCAAGAGCATCCCGAGTTCTTTAGCGAGTCTTGCATTCCCGAACCCCGCCAAGATAAGAATCACTAAGGGTGGTTAGTATAGCATTCTCCGGCGACTCGATCTAGATTGTGAAGCTTCTTCTCTTCGGGGAGTGAAGAGACTTCGTCTTTGGGGATCTTCTTCCCGGTCACCATTCCTCCTCCTTGAGCTTGGTCCCGAGTCGCGACACTATCAATCATAGGAACGATAGGTCCATCTTCAAGCACTTCAGTCATACTGTCATGGAGGGATGTCAGATGAGCTTCCATCCTGACTCGCCATACTCCGTAGTTCTCCACCGAGAACATAGGTACCATCATTATACCTGACATATCAGCCATGAAGAATAATGATATGAATGTAGAGTGATATGCGGTGAAAACGCTTTCCCTCGGATCCGTTCGAATAGACCAGTCTCAAAGATAACAAGAGTCAAAGAACAACCAGCTCTGATACCAATTGTTGGTCCCGTGAGTGAGTTCAGGTGTAGAGGGGGGGGGGGTGAATACACCGAATCCAAATTTCTCAATTTTCGAACACGAACAGTCCTATTCGGGGAAGGTGCCGTCTCGAAATAGTTCAAGCGAACCGCATAACCGTTTCCGAATCGTGTTAAAGGCTAAAAGAGTACTAACTCAGCTGAGATCTGCTAACTGACTAGGTCAGAATTCAGTATCGATCAGTGAGAGTTCAGTGTGCGGAATTGTGTAGGCCCAAATCAGTTTTAATGAGGAAAACGTTTTATGCAAGTCTCGGTTCGGTAGATAAGAAGTTCGAATACGAGACGGTTAAATCGATTTTAAATATGATGTTCAGCATGCACAGTAAAATCAATGAAATAGTAAGTAAACGACACAGATATTTTTAAAGTGGTTCGGATATCAACAATCCTACGTCCACTGTCCCGATAGATCAGGAGGCTATTTATTATACTGAGTTAGTCTCAGTCAGCTTGTACACTGGACAAAGCCGTGGCTTGGGGATTATACTGAGCAAGTCCCAGTTTACACTTCTATCAAACTTTAAGTGTTTGACAAACTTCTCCAACAATGAAGGAGTCCTTATACAATAAGGATTGGGTTCAAATGTGAACTCCTTCGTCTAAGCTATGGATATAACAAGTGAGCTTAGGGTTAGAGGGATAAGGAACGAGAATGTAGCTATCTAGAGCGACGAACAGCTGAGGGTTTAGCTATAAGTTCGTGTCAGTCGCTTGGATACTAGAAGCTTATGTCGGTTTAGCTTGGTTCCTTTTGAGCTGGATGTAGTCTTTCGCCGGAGATAACTCGGTTGATTCTTGCGGAAGACTTAGTCGTTAATTTTGCTTGTTTGAATGCTCTCTCGTGTTCTAGGTGCGCGCATTCGTTCGTTGTTTAAATCTTGAATGATCCCTCTATTTATAGAGTGGAGAGAAGAATAGATCCGTTGGAGACGATCTTCTTCTTTTTCCCTCTTTTGTGGTAGCAAACGGCTCTTTTGTGTAGTAGGTACAGTGCTTTCCCACCTTTTTAGGTAAAAGGTTGACTGCAGCTTTAGCAGGTGAGACGACACGTGTTTGCTTGTCATTCGTCGGGGTGGATGGAGTGGTTGAGACAAAGACAAACTTCGAGACGGAGCAAGGCGACTTCTCTCTACCTCGTACATGACAATGCTGATTGTCTTTCAAAAGATTCTGACAGTCCTGAAGACTATCTGCCGTTGCTGAGTCTGACCTTGTATTCAGTAGATAGACTGCTGAGATAGGTCTACTGAAGATCAGCTCTGAGTCCAGTGAACTACTCTGCGCGAATTCGGTTCAACCGACTCTCTCGGATATCTTTGCTCTCGCTGAGTCCAGTATTCACTGAGTCTTCTACACTGGTGTTGAGGCAGGTAAGCTACTGAGCGCCTTGACCAGAGCAGAGTGTCTACTGAGTCTGAAACCTCAGAGATAGATACGAATACAAAGGAATGGTTCACCAATCAGATAGGGTTTTGGGATCTTCAAATCTTCTCAACAGTTCAGAGCACGAGGCTACTGAGCGTGATTTAGTATAGAAGATAGAATCATTTCCCACAAGTATGATCATGCTGAGGATTGAATCATCACCCAACAATATATATAGAGAGAGAGATATTATATTCCGACGAGGTCAATTTATATTTCAATTAATATTATATATAGAGAATAATGATTGTTGAAGTAGATACCAAAATAAGATAGTGAGTAGTGAGTAGTCATTCCAAAAGTACGAGTAGTCATTCCTTGTGACTGTATATTTATGAGCCTTTTCCACTTCATAATGAACCTTTTGCTTCGCCTCCTCGACGAGTGGATGGTCATGTGAACTCAACCGTTGACGTTTCTCATTAACCCATTTCTCCATAATTGATCGAATAGTGTCAATTAGAGAGCAAATTGACAAACGTCTAGCCCACAACAACCTCACATTAAAAGACTCGACCGCATTTGATGTTAAAAAACTGTACCGGCGACGCGTACACATTGAACGGGCCCAACGTTCGGGACCTACCTCGATAAGTTTTTGGTAAGCTCCATATTTGCTGGCTGAGAGGATTGTTGCCATGGCCTTGTTAAAAACTGATGGATGGTATGTCTTCGCTGCTTTCCTAAATAACTTGGTAATATCATGACCAGAATGCGTGATTTTGTTCAGTAGATGGTAATTGCAAAGTACGTGGGGAACTCCGGGATACACTTCTTCCACAGCATTTCTTAATACTAATGTGTTGGTCAGATACAATCACTAATTCGTGATGTGTTCCGTACACCCCCCTTAATTTCTGCATAAACCAGGTCCAAGAGATATTATCCTCGATTGGTCCAATTCCAATCGCTAGCGGTACGATCTGCTCATTGCCATATTTTGTCACTGCAATAAATAGAATGCCTGTGTTTTTTCCCTTCATATGAGTCCCATCAACTACGATCACCTTTCTCAAACAGAACAGAAAAGCAGGAATGCTGGGTCCAAATGCAACAAAACAGTACTCAAATCGACCGTCGGGATCGGTTGAATAATTAGCCATAGTCCCCGGGTTTACCTGTTTCAGCATGTGCAGATATTGAGGAAGCATATTAAATGATTTTGTGTGACTACCAAAAACAGATTTGATCGCCTTATTTCGGGCACGCAACGCCTTGTGATAACCCGTTTGAACACCGAAACTATCTCGCAGTTCATTTATCATTGCACAAGGTTTCATCATCATGCCCTCATCACGCATTCTTTTGGCAAAAAATTTTGTGATGGTGTTGGAGCTAACCTTTCTAGACCCCAATTGTCTGAAATCGAATTGACAAGTATGTTCCGGATTGAATTGATACACTACCCAATTTGAGGCCTGCCCATGAAGGCTCACGTCGATCTACTTCTTATATGGAAAGGGGTTCTAGAGGTCGAGTTCATTCCCCACCTGTTGATTCGCCACCTATTGAATCACCACCTGTTGATTCCCCCCCCCCCACGAACCGATACCGTCCTTGATGTCCAGCCTCTACAAACTGTTGCCCATGTAGCTGGAAAGACAAATTTAGGCGACGAAGAGCATATTCAATACGGGCGTGGGTTACGAAAAAAGAAACCCTCTGCTTTAGTGAAGACGCCTTTCCAGTTGTCTCTAAGTAACAGAGTTAGACAACCGACTAAGGAAGTCAGTTTCAATTATCGACAAGCTCTCCGGGGATATACGTACTGCTTGGAGGACGGGTTCCATATCAGAAAACATTTGTGTTCCTTCCTCAAATTGGGAATTGGACCAGACCTTCTTCGACAACATTCAGGATATTCGATACAAGATGACCTCTGATGTAAGTTATTTAGTTCCTTTTTCCTTTATGAGTTTTGTTCGAACACTAACATGCTATAATCACTACATATGGTGCAATAGATAATAGACTTGTATTTATCAACAATGAGGCGCTTACTGGGGCTCGGAGAGGGATTACTGCAAAGTGTCAATCAGGAGAATTATATCATCTTTGATACTGATTTTTTTCGTAAGTTTACCTTTTATACTCATTTCTATTGTCGTTTGTCCTTAAGAATATTAATGTAATATGATCTTTCTTGTAGTCTGCTCTCGATGCGTAATGGCAAAAAGTCGTGGCCAATCCTTATTCAGGTTTTTTAGAGCATAACACGAATTATCATTGGTGGTGCCCTCCCTTAGGACTTGTACAACGTATTCGTTGTTGTCTCAATACTAGCTATGTAAGTGTAATTCTAATATTATCATATTGAATTATGTTAATTTGTCAATTTCAATGTCTAATTAAAAATCTCAATGCTTCAGATTGTCACAGTGTGCAACGTGTCACCTGAGCATTGGGTAACCTTACGCATTTGCCTTGATGAATGGAGGATCGAGTTGTATGACTCATTGTGGATTAGGATGGACCAAAAAGGACGGGACTTCAGAGTCATTACCTTAAGACCAGTGACACATTTGTTGTCAAAGCTACTACAGTATGCCGGATTTTAGATTGCTAGAAAGGGCGATGATTTCGTACCGGAACATAGGTGTTGTCCACTCTATTGCATTAATGAATGGCAGTATTAGCAGTTAGATGAGATAAATTGCGGTACATACGCTTCCATGTACGTGCACCGCATCCTAACGGGTATCCCAACGCCTGAGATTATCAAATCAGTAGAAGACCTGCAGCGGTATCGAATTTCGATGGGAGTACACATATGGGATATGTGTCTTAATCATCATTAGAGTATGCGACTATGTTGTTGGATAAATTGGAGTATCATAAACTATTTTATTTCATTAATGGTTTCTCATTATATTTCTACCTCATTATAATAATTATTATTACTAGTATTCGATCCTAAAAATTTGCATTCATCTACCCGACCATAACAAACTATTTTAGCAAATCACCAAAAAATTGAAGAAAAAAAAATCACCTTAGCGCTCCTAAAAATTATCTAAGCGCTCGTAAGAAAAATCTAAGCACTTTGGAGAAATCGAGCGTTTACGTTGTGTATCGATGACGTATCACTTATCTTGATTAATACTACAAAAATTATTAATAATATCAATCCTAATTAATTTTTTTATTATTTTTGAAAGATAATAAGAAATCATAAATCAAAATTAAAATGATTGTGTAATGAAAATTAAAATAACAATACTATCGTTTACGTGGTGTATGTATATATATATGCATTCACCAATCAAAATTTAAATGATTGTGTAATCAGAATCCTCAAAATCAAACAATTCTCTTACTTTATTCTAAATTGACTGTGTCGTTGCAGAGTAGGTGTGTTTAGGCTAGGTTGAGTCAGAATTTTAAAATATTAAAAATTAGGTCTTTGTCTATTTTTGCAATTTATACACAGTGTGCCTATTTTTGCAAATAAAGTTACAGGAATGCCTATTTCTGCAATTCTCCCAATAAAATACGAGAGTACCTATTAGTGTATTACGCATTTTTGGCGAGAAGAGGCGTATGGCGATTGTAGAAATGATTAGTGAACAGCCACCGCCCTACCCCATCGCCACCGCCTTCCCCGGCATTCAACCCACCTCCGCCAGTAATTAATACGACATCGCATAGTATCCAACATGAGCGTCGCTAAAGCCACCAGCGTAGCAATAAACGCAGTGACCGGCTAATCACCCCACTGACCACCGCCGATCCATGTCCCGTTGAAAGTCGAAGTAGTCTGGCGAAACGTGTGTATGACTCCGGTCAACAGAACCAGGCGGCCGCAAACCCTTTCACCGTGAATAAGAGGTTCTCGAAACAACCTCTTTACCACCATAAACTGTTCTGCCGTCGTCGCCACCGCCGCCGGCGAGAGTTCATTGACCGGAATATGATAGACGTCTTGCCGGACGTTTCCGAGAGCTTAACATCGGCGATCATCCGTAGGGCGATTTTCTGGTCACTGGGTTTATCGCTATGGTGGTGGCGATAGGGATGCTGATGGTGGACAGCTAGGCGTATGGTAAATACGACAGGCGGAGAAGGATGAAGCCGGCAGTAGGCGGCGGCGGCGATGAGGGTAGAGCGGTCCTCGTTCACTCATGCAGTCTGCAGCGCTTCTATTTTGAAACTAAAAAGTGTTTTGAGTATTATAGTTTGTTTCTTTTACTTGTATTTATATATACTAAGTTATGAGAACACGTACATTAGGTAGATCACATGGTGCGTGCGGTGTGAATTATCGTAATGCATGCGTCATGCGTGTCTTAGTCAAGGGAAGTTGTTTATGTTGGCATGAGTTGTATGTGAGTAAAGTAATTGTAACGGTAACCTTAGCCATTAATATGAAAATATCTGATTAAAGGTTTTCACGTGATTTTTGCCATGAATCACGTGTCTTTTCAATTTTCACGTGATTTTTGCCATAAATCACGTGTCTTAATTAGGTTGATAGAATAGTTGGTGTGTATAAATACTACTCATATTTGTAGGAGTGTGATAAATGAAAGAAAATGATTTATTTTCTCAAATTTGTCATGGGATCTGAGCAAAGTTTTTATTCTCCATGTTCCTAAATTTCAGTTTTTTTTTCTTCTCTAATCTCGTTCATCCTTGGAAGAGACCATAAGTAATGTAGAAAAATATGTTTCGATTGGTATTAGACTAGATGGTACCAATTATGTTCTTTTGTCCCAAGTTGTTGAGATGTATATCTCAGGTAAAGACAAGTTGGGATATATCAATGGTGATCTTGCTGAACCATCGTCAAAAGATGAATCCTTCCGCAAATGGCTTACAGAAAAGGCTATCGTAAAAGGATGGTTGATCAATTCAATGGAACCTTCAATGATCGGTAACTTTATTCGATTTTCATAGACAAAATTAGTTTGGGATGCCATTGCTACTACTTATTTTGACGGCAATGATACTTCTCAAGTGACTAGATTAAAACAAAATGGAGGCTCTTTGGAGAAATATTACAATGATCTCCAAGGTATTTGGCGTGAAATAGATTTTCGTCAACCTAATCCCATGAAATGTGCTAATGATATACAGAAGTATAATACTCTACTTCAAGAGGACATAGTATATGTATTTCTTGATGGACTTGATGATCGGCTGGATAACATTCGGAGTGATGTCTTACAAATAAAGCCCTTTCCTACGGTGGAACAAGCTTATGTCCACGTTCGCCGAGAAGCTACACGACAGATAGTCATGAACTAGGATGGAGATAATGAGATTCCAAGAGCAGTTTTGGCGTCTAAACGTCTGCAACTTGGACAATATTCATTAACAAAATCACTAGCACAAGGAGGTGGAAGATCTGGTATGGTATCTAAGAGTAAAACATTCTCTGATGGAAGTAAGTGTTCTCATTGTGGTAGCTTGAAGCATACTCATGAAACTTGCTTCAAGCTGAACGGATATCCAGATTGGTGGGCAGAATAACAGGCGAATAAAAAACGAGATGTTGGTGGAACAATGGGCAAGACAACAATTGCTGAAGTAATGACACATCTTTCTCTTGTTCAGTCTACCACATCTCATGAATCATCATGCACAAATGATTCAGGTACTGCAATTTTTAATTCAACTCAGAATGAAAAAAAAAATAATAATAATGCGTGGATCCTTGATTCTTGAGCCACATATCACATAACATTTGATGCTGCTGATTTCACACAAAATTCCCCACCACGCCGAGCTAGTATTGCTAATTTGAAGGCTCGTTTATGGACCAACAATCTGTATTTTTTTGTGTGTGGTATTCGTTTATTGTACAGCTTTTCACGGGCTAAATGGGTCTTACTCTATTGGCTAATCTTCTAACGGATCAGTATTAACTAATGTTTCTTCACTCTTGATTGAAGTTCCTCACAGGATTTCCATTTCTGTAAAAGATGATAAACAAATCATCATTCCAAAAACTTTAATATATAAACACACAAAGTGCAGTGAAGAGTAACATTTAAAGTGCATATTCTAAATTTGCACTTTTATATGATAAATTGTGCACTAATTTTATACAAGAGTGCAACTAATAATATGTAAATATGCAAAGAAGAATAATCAAGTACCTAGATCTAATAACAAACTAAAAATTTCAAAAAAAAAATGATCAACGCACTACATATTTATATATCTAACAACACAACAATGTATTTCGACCTGTCTTTGCTTTGTTCTATCTGAATCAAAACCTTATTCCAGAGCAAATTAGTGCTCAACAATAGGCTGAATGTGCACTAAATTCTACTAAAATGTGCAGTAAATTTACTGAAAACGTGCAACAAACCAATAATATCTGGAGAACCGACATTGTGCACATTAAAATCTCAAATCTCTAATTTTGGCATGAACCCTAAATTACTAATTATCTTCTTCAAGAACTATCCACTAATCCAGAAATACCAATTATTTTCATAATTTTCAAAATCATAATCTTCGTTACCATCGAAAATTGAACACTGGCATTGAACGAGCAAAGCAGCGGGTCTTTAAAGTTTTGAGAGAGGAGATGCAGGCGGAAATTGGGAAATTTTGGTGTAGGGTTTCAAATGAGGGGGAAAGAGACTACTCCATATACTTATTACATGTAAATTAACACTTTTATCCTTTTGTGCATTTATTTTGTGAAAAAAGTGCAGTGGTTATTTTTAGGCTTACATGAAGTTTTACCCTTTTACAAAGAAAGTGCACCGAATTTTTAGCTCCCTAATATACAATCTCAACCGTAGATTGTCTTGATCCAATGACTTCATATTTGTTCTTAATTCTTAAAACAAGAGATGTTTTCACCAGAACCACTCCCAAGATATATATATTGATTGTGGAATCTATATTCTATGGAAAAATGTGGAGAAAAGGTGCAAAAATGCCCCTCAAATTTATTGCGGAAAGCAAAAATGCCCTCAAAGTATGTTGTGAGACAAAAATATCCAAAATTCGAAATGGTGCAAATATATTCTCAACTAACTGCAACTTAACAACATCTTCTTTCTCCCCTCTTCCCACTTCTTTCGCCCATCTTCGCCAGCCTAACCCCTCTTTGATTCAGTTGAGTTTTACACACAAGCTCATCAGCATAGTCCGTGTAACGCCCCAATCTTTTTCAAAACTCTTTACAAGAGGGGCGTTACCTTGAAAATAACATTATCTTAACATTTAATTTTTCAGAAATGTGTTCTCTTGTATATAAAAGCGAAAATATTTTTCAGTGCAATTTCAAAAAGAACAAAAGTCTTAAAATAAAAGCATCAGCAACTACTAGTTTTTCGGAAAATAAAATGGAGAAAACATGCTTCGTTCATGATAAAACTAAATTAATGGGGAAAAAATGTTTTATAATTTTAATACTTGTGACCATCACCATCTGACACCTCAAGCATCTGTCGGACAATGATATAAAAATGTGAATAAATAGGGGGGGGTACGACTACTTAGTGAGGTCAAACATTATCCAAATTATAACTATAGAGAATTTGACATGAGAAATTAGACATGCTAGCCCGAAAGCTTTACCCGAAGGTTTTACTGCGTGAATGTCTGTTGGCAAACCCGAAGGTTCTACTTCGTGAATGCCCGAAGGCTAACCCGAATGTTTTACTGCGTGAATAGCCCGAATGCTCTGCCTGTACTGAATAACATACAAGAAAAACTATATAGAGTATAATAAGGATAAAAGAGAAAACCCCACCTTAACCTTAACTTGCACAAAAAGTAAATGAGAAATATCTGATGGTTAAGTCCTGGTCACTTGTCCTAAAAATGAAAGTATTTTCCTTAATCATGAATTATCGAGCATCAATTTTTACCAAAATTGCATACAAAACCCAAAAATCATGAATAATAATAATAAATTACATTTCATAACACTCCATTTAATCATGCCATTTTCAAGAAGGAAAATATTTTGAGTATTTTTTTTACTAGTATTATCTTATTATCTTATTGAATTTGATATATTTTTACACTGATCCAAGTCGAGACTCGAGAAAAATATTATCTTAGAAAAATTATTAATTTATCGAATATTAAATTATAGAAATTCTGGTATAAGTCTAAAATTGAACATTATGTTTAATTGAATTTAGTATTTTAATATTTAGAATTGATCAGCAGAAGGTTTAAAATAAACGCCATTTAGTTGCAGTTAGTTTTTGGACATTTTTACAGCACAACATACTTTTAGGACATTTTTACCCTTAACGTTAAACTTTAGGGGTATTTTTGTATCTTTTTCCAAAAATCTACTCCTTAAAAGCATCATAGTTCTTTTTTGGTACGAACATCAAAAAAATTATATTGTGTGGTGTATTCGGCATGAAGATCGAGAAAATTGTGTTGTTTTGTATACCCTCCTTTGGTACCATTATTAATGTCTCGTTGTTATTGCAGGTTATCCTGCTATTTATGTTTTCATTCCAAAAGTAGATATAAATGAGTAGAGCACAATCATTTAACTAAGTGGACCCCACTACTTTATATTCTTAACACAAAAAACCTTAATCTTCATGCGTTATTCTAATAGGACATATGAAATTGGGAAATATTGTTTAACTTTTGAGTAATTAATTTATTTCTGTACATTATTTGCTATTTTTAAAAAATGACACCTTTTAGTGTTTGTTTTCAATCCTCAAATTTATATAAATAGATTGAAATTTAGAAATAAAAATAAAATAAAAACTAGAGTCACAAAATCAAAGTTGTTGCAGTTGATTTTCCCTTGAACAATATATATTGAAATATCTAAATATGCATTTCAAATCTCAATCTAAATCTAATTTACAAATACTAAAAGCGAAGCAAATATATCGTATAATGTAGAACTAAAACATTGATGAGGCAACACTCAAAACTGAACTTCATTGATTTAATTAATGAAGATCTAGAGCCAAACTAAGTCGACGCAGATGCGAGGAAGTTCTTCTTGAAACTGATCCTGGGCATAGGTTTTGCATCTAGCCGGCAAATTTCTGTCAGTCTTGGTGGCTAGACGCGGCGGCGACCTGGCGGTAGCGGCGGTGATGTTCAGCGGAGAAGGGTCTGTGATTAAGTTGTCAAGATTTTCATGGCGAAGCAGCTCAGATAGGAGAAGTAGGAGAGAAGCCATTAAATTGTTTGAGTAATTGGTAAGAGGAGTTTGGGGTTTAAATTATGAGTGAGAAACAAATTATTTAACTGTAAACAGAAAAGTTAGGTGATGCAAAGAATTTATAAGCAGGCAAAAGTGGTTGCAATTAAATAAATTGATAGTACTATGTTTTTTCCATATGAAGTAACGACTAACGAGGCTGATTGCTAGTGCGGAAGTTCCAAGGCACACAAGAATTACAAAACATGTGGCGTCAAAAAGGAGTCGGTGACTCCTGCTGCTCTGCTGATGGTTTTGTACTTTTGTGGTCTATTTTTATTCACAAGAGGTAGTATGAATTAAAAGGACAAAATTTGTATTTTCTAGACAAGAGACTAAAAATTATTAATTTTAGAAAATGAAAATATATGAATGTTCAAATAATATATTAAAAAATCAAGATTCGGCACACGTTTCAGGAGCCACCGCCATCTGACTGTTTGAATCCACCAATACTCACAATTGCTATTCGACGAATAAACGATGCAAACCACAAACATAGATTTGATAGAATTCATTTATTTTATAATCCTATTTGGTATTTTCTAACCCTTAGTTCCAAAAATTTTATCCACTTTGATAGCAATTCTGTTTTTAAAGAGAGTTGTTAGTTGTGTGTAAAATTGTATAAAATTGTGAGTCATATAAAGAAGTGTGTAATAATTTGTCAAAAAAGAAAGTATATAAGTGGACATGAATTTTGAGAAGTAAGAAATAATATTTATACTTTATTGATTTGTAATTGTGTTTGGCTTCGAGGATAAAGGAATCATCAAACGGTCTCTAAATTCTAATTCAAGGTTCTGTCCAAAATGATACAGACAAAACAATGGATTCCCTTCTATCCCAAACTGAAATAGTACTTGTCCAGGTTCATTGTGCGGGTCTTCTCATTGATCCAATACAGACAAACATAGCCGATGAATTTGGGTTTTATGTTTCTGTTAAACTCATATGGAATATACGTTCTATAAATGCGGCTAAAGATATTAGAAAACTTTATAATTTGACTACCAATTAAATAACAATTTCTTAATTCAAGATAATGAATATATAAATTTTAACTTTTTAACATATAACTGCACAACTCAATTAAACTCTACTAATCTCAACAATTAGCTCATGAGTAGCTTGATTGGAAGTAGGCCCAATTCAAAATGCATATGCACTAGATTAAGTTAAACTATCAACCCATGTGATTTAAATCAAGCCCATATCAGGTTAAGTTCCTCACACCAAAATTCGAAATTATCTAATTAGATTCAATCTAGTTATATTCTCTAGCGCACCTCACGATAGCGGCAGCCGATTACCTTGAGGGAGAAGGTAAAATGTTTTGTTTAAAATGCGAACTCTGAAGCTCTCCACTCCCGAGTTTTGCTTGGTTTCTCCATTTTTTAGACAATTATTATTAAATAAAATAGATCATCGAGCTCGTGTTTGCTAACAATCTAGAATTGATGTACATTTATTATGTGCGTGAAATAAGCGACACACGATTATGTGTAAGACAAGATGGATGCTGCTTTGCAATCTTATATAGAATCTCAATTATCTATAACTTTGGCATTATTATATCTAGTTTTCTATAAATATATGATTGCTTTTTCATGAACACCGTGATATTGACATAAAGTGATATTAAATTACACAAATCAAAACACTTTTTTACCATAAAAATTAAATGCAAATGTCTTTATATAATACTCTCTCCGTCCTGCTATTACAATCCTCTTTCTTTTGGACACGGAGATTTAAAAACTTTATTTAAATGTGTATTTTTATGAATTTAATTGTATCAAGAAATGGATATGGTTTTCGAGGTGTAATTTTTTTTGGAAGAAATGAGAATTCATCTAAATTTTCTACAAGGCATAATTGAGGCAATTGATTTATTTTTTTTCTAGTTTTTTCATGTTAAGTTGAAGAAATTGAATTAATAATCTAAAGTTTCCAAAAAGTTAAAAATCATAATCATCTGAGTTCCGAACTGTTGGTCCCAATACGATTTCTCAGCCGAAATCCACTAAGGATACTCATATACTAACGAGTGCAGAGCAACACATAGAAACGAACTATCAAACTATCAATCACTCAGTTTCGATTCGATTTATCTAAGAGGATAAGGGTTGGGTTTTTGGGGTTTGTTCAACTACAAGATTATTAAACACTCTTTATTCCAAACTTATGATTAAGCTATGAATAATTGGAGTACGAACAGCAGTAGGAATTTCTAGCAAGAGAACCTTTTGGATGAGTAGAGTAAAGGCTTGTTCTTTTGCTTGAGAGTATACTCGAGCTTCTTGAAATTTCGTAACCTCATCAGGAGAGGTCTTCTTCTATATATAGATGAGCTAAGAGGAAAGATCCATTGAACAAGATCGTTCTCCTATTGGCTCCGTGTTGACACCGGTCTTATGCATTAAATGCATGGATACGTTTCACGCTCTGCTTTGTTCTGCGGATCTTGTACGAGGTATTGTTCTGTCTCCCTTTGATAAGGGCTGACATGGCGGCCTGAGATTGGTCAACGTTGATTCTGGTATTGTCTTCTTACTCCGTTGACCATCAACTTTGAATATCGCTCCTTGTACCTTGTACAATCTCCACACATCTGAATCTTCAATGACGGGCTGGTGAAGATCTTGATCTAAGAATGGTTCTTCCTGAGAGATGTCAGCTTAAGGGCTAGACTCAGTCGGTTCATGGAATGACCAAACACAATCTAAACAACCTAGTCTGAAAACAAAAATATTCAGCCTGACTGTACAGACACGGGCTGAAATAACCTATCAATACATCAGACTAGTTCATCAAACAAATAGGGGTTTGGGATCATACCAAACTTATATTATTTCCCAACAATCTCCCCCTTTTGATGATCAAAATCCTATTCTAACCTAAAAACAGACTCAGGCTAAGTTCATCCCACACAAGTTGGGATAAGATTATAGGGTTAGTCAGATCAAAACAATAAAGATAAATAAGTCTGGACAAAGAGTTATTGTCATCAGGTCAAAAGATATAGCTCAGCTTCATTAATAAATCAGTTAAGTACAAACTAAGCTCCACTATTACAAAAATCATCAGACTATACAGGCTCAGGCTTGATCTACTTTCTCTCAAAATCTTCGTGAGTCATGTCAGTTATCTTCAGTTTCCTCAGGATGGCTTCATACTTCTCTTCAGAAACATCGTTCGACTTCAGCTCAGACGAGTAATACACTAACCTCTTCAGCTTTTTTCTCTTCTCATACTTACTGGCAACATTTGTGTACTTCTTTTCCGTGTCGGCCTTCAGAAACTCTGCTTCAATTTCTTCAAAGTCAATTCTGAACTCAAGATTCTCCCATACGATGGGTGGCTTCATAAATCGGGGCTTAGGATCTTTTATGACCTGATTTTCCTTTTCAGCATAATCTTTGATCATAAGATATAACTTGAATGATCGTCGCTTGATAAACTCAGTGAATATCTCATCTTGGTTCTTGATTCTCATGTAGGTACCCCAGGATTGCCAGAAGTAGAAGCATTTGATGAAATCTACTTTGATCTGCTCCCAATCATCTGATAGCTCCAGAGGAACACATCTCAGATAGAGAAGTTCGTTCTCATACTCGACCTTGGGTTTCTTCTCAGTAACTATGGCTCTAAGTACATTTGAATTCATCTTCTTCTTGTCTGATATCAGCCGAGTTCTCTTCATCCTATCGGCCAGGCGTTCAAGTCTTTCGTCAACTTCTTTCAACCTGATATAGTTTCTTTGAAGCCCATTTCTCAGTTGTTCTTCTCGCCTTTTAATCTCATCATCTATGACTTTTTGACCTGGGAAGTCATTGTATGTCCATAGATTCCATATCTCTTCCATCTGAGTTGCCTCTTGTTCTGGAGTAAGAACTGAGATTTTAGTTTCCTCTTTTTCTCTTCTTCAACCTCTTCAAGCTATTACTGAAGCATTCTAGCCTTGAGACTGTGTTCTTCAACTTGCTTTTGACGGGCTTCTTCAACTTTCTTTTTCTCTAGTTCTTCCTCCGCCTGGATTCTCTCAGCCTCATCTCTGCTGAGCTCATCATTAATAGCATTAGAGACTTTGTCCATGAATGAATCAAGCCGAATTGATGTCCTCTTAGCTACAACTTGCCAATTTTCTCAACTTCATCTTTTAAACGGGTTATTTCTCCTTCTTCTCTCACACGAGCCTCATCATTAGCCTTCTTCATCTATTCGACTACTTCAGTCATGTATGTTTCAATCCCTTGAAGGCTGAGGCTGTCTTCCTTCTCTTTCTAAGTGGCATGTTACCCCTCAGATTATACTTCCATCACTTCATCAGAGTGAGAGGGAGAGGTCTGAGTCTGCTTTTTAGTCCGAGTTGCTACAACTTCGTCCCCCTTTTTGGCATCAACAATAAGGGTTCAAGGGGAGAAAAGTTGTGCAGATAGTTTCTCAAAGGCTTCTTACTGGTCTGAGATCAACTTGTTCTGATCGTTAATCTGAGCTTGTTGCTCGAACAGCTGAGCCAGGTGCGTGTTGAAGACCATCTCGATGTCGGTTTTGAAGGATTGAAGAGTATTATAGATTGAGGCTTCAACATTCTTCTTAGTCAGCTCCAGTAGTCGCTTGCCATCTTGAACTAAAGTGTAGTACTGATCAAACTGAGAGTTGAGACGCTTCTTAGTGGCCTTGTCGGATATATTAAACAAGGCGGTTGGAACCTTCTTCACGGCGAAGATGAGATTTGTGAAGTGCGTGTCAGTGACCTGAGTATTCTCAGATAAGACATTTTGCATAGTGGTCAGGTCATCGTGACATTGGCCTATGGCATATTCCATCTGCTTCATGGTGATGTTGGCGTCTGAAACATGCTTATGCAGCTGAAATACTTCTAACCTCTTCACTCTTTTATGAGTAGATTCTATTTGATGAAGAGTGAGATTAGGAATAGCTGGCACTTTTGTAGAGGTCGGTGTTGATGTAGAGGGTGTTGAAGCTGAAGCAATGATTGCAAGAGATGGGGTCTGAACACCATTATTCATCGAATAATCAGGATCTGAATCATCCTGACCAGTTGTAATAGTTGAAGTATTGCCAGACTGCCTAGATATCAGAATCTGGATCGCAACCATGAAATATTCTTCATTGCGAATATCATCAGGAGAACTAAAAAGTAGAAGAGACTGAAGCAATCGTTCTTCCTTAATGAATCCTTCGGCTAAATATGACCTGAATATTGTTTGCTGCTCTTTGATCCAAAGAGACCATAGATAAATCATCATTTGAGCACGAGCAACAATGTCCAACACCTCCTAGTGTTTGGACACTTCAGACATTAGGTTGAGAACCCTATCATATACTCCCCTCTGAACCTGGGTTAACAGCTTGACCCCAAGGTTGCGAGATTCTTCCCCAGTCTTGGAAGGAATGTTTTCTTCATCAGAAGGTTCTTCAAGCATGTCCTCCATCGGGTGAATTGATGTACGCTGATGGAATTCCGGAATGGTGAGAGAGGGAGGAGGAGTTGAGCGTTAGGGAAGCATATCAACCAGATCAAGTTCTAAGTCGTCCTCAGAGTCAATATGATGCCTAGTAGAGGGAGTCTCCTCATCAGTATTAGGGCGCTTGCCAACAGCCTTTTTAGTGAGAGTTTCTGAGGAGCTTGGAACATCAATGATTTCCAAGTCTTCAGCGGCTGGAGGGGAACCCGATGCAATTTCTGGGTCTGTCGTCTTAGGTGCAAAAGCTGATGGGAGAAGTCCTTCAGGCTAAAGAAATTCAGAGCTCACTATGAGCTTTTCAACTTGTGCTATGCAGCTCAATGGACTCAGGTCCAGACGAACCTTTTGGTTTTTCTGGAGCCTTTGCAGTTTGAGCTGCATCCTTGGCAATTCCTTCTGAGTGAGACTCAGGATTAGCGGGGGGAGCCATCTCTAGTTGTGTACTGAAGTCCAGTGTGCGAACCACAATCTTGAGAGATTGAGGAAGTGAGAGAGGGGGTAGAGTTTTTGGTTTCTTTGTCAAAAAGGGGGTAGTGTCCTCTTCCTCTATAGATCCTTCAGCGAGATGAAGGATCGGCTCCTGCGCAGGATCCTCCATGCTCTCCTCGGTAGTAGTCTGAGATAGCTTAGGAGCAGGCTCAGCTAGTTTGCGTTTCAATCCTGCAGCCTCCTTTGCAGACTAAGGCGCTTTCTCAGAGATCTTAAGAGAGCTCTTGTTTGCAGGCTTAACGGCTTGGACTTTCTCGGCCTTAGAGATATTAGCCTTAGATTTCTCAGTTTTGGACTTTCTTGGCTTGGGTTGAGCTGGGAGAGAAGACTTAGCCACCTCAATGTCATGTAGCATTTTATTGCCATCAACAAATTTCAGCATCTTGGAGGAGTCGTAGACCTGAACTGACCTCCACTGAATATTTGTGAAGTACATGCCTTCACCCACTCTGAGGAGAAGATAGGAAATTTTTCTGGCCCACTGAAGATATATCCGCTGACCCAGACCACCTGTGAAGGCCAGGAGCTTATCAGTCTCTACTATCTTGTAGCTTGAGGCAATGGTATGCAACTCCTGAAGAAAGTGAGTTTTCCAGTCAACCTTAGCTCGATCAGCGATGGCCATCATCAGTCTGAGACCAGATTTAGAGATCTGATCATGGGACCCGGACTTGCACGTGATGTAGTGAGTCAGTACGTAGAGAAGACCCCTGTACTTGGTCTTTAGAGAGTTCTTCTTGACCTGCATCTTGAAGACAACTTTCTTATCTTCGGTGAACCGTTGGAGATATGAATCTTTCTTAGAGATTTGGTAATTCTCATGAAGGACCCCTTCATGAGGAAGATGATTGTATTTTTGGATGGCTTCCAGAACATCGAATTCTATGACTTCCCTTCAGGATGTTGGCTGCATGTGATGATGAACTTGGACAATGTCTTATCCCATACCGTCTTCATGTAGAAATAGAACTCCACTACATGTGCCGGTAGAAGCATATCACATTCTGCAAAGACGAACACCTTTAAAAGGACTCACAAAGACATTCAAATGCCTGGTCCATGGCATCGACCACGCCCATGTTGAAGTAGAAAGGTGAGCCATAGATGACGCTCGAGAGAAGAGCGTCCTCGTTCTCCAACGAGGAAACTGCAATGGTGACCTTCTTGGGTTGAGTCTTAGGAGACATTTTCTGCAAAATAAGAAAAGAGAACAAACTTATTACTGTTGATATATGTGGACCACCAATATATAAACGAGTTATACCTTATGTAGAACGCAAATCAAAGCAAGTGAGATGCGTTTAGATGAAATTTGCAAAAAGCTTATGACAGATAGTCGAGAGAATTTGAGTGCAGAGAGACGAGAAACAGTAAAGGTTCAAAAAAGGCAGAAACAAGTATATGAAGTGATTCATATTCAGATCCTACAGTTCAGATGTAATCGGGAAATTTGAAATGAACGGTCTGGATTAAATTTGATAAAGTAAGAATGATGAGAAGATTGATTTCTTAAGATTAATAGTCTTATCTTCTATAAATGAGTGGCGCATTAATTGCGATACGATGTGTATTAAATGCTAGAAACCATTAGATCGTATAATCGCTTTTAATGAAAACAAGAAATAAATACTTCAAGAAATGTAAACTGAGTCTGATACGCAAACCTCTCAATCAGATATTGTAATTGACTAATACCACTTGGGGAAAGTCGGACTCAGGTTGAGTCTGAATTAGCTTTATGGCTGGTAGGTTCCCCCATGCTGATAGCTTTAGACTTTGTTCCCCTAGATCTAATAGACCCAAATCCATGGATAGTTGGAGGAACCTAGCTTCAGGTAGGGGTTTGGTGATTATATCAGCTCATTGATGTTCAATATCAATCTTCTCGAGTCTGATATCACCCTTTTTAGCATGATCTCTTATGAAATGATGTCAGATATCAACATGTTTGCAGCATGTGTAAAGCACCGGGTTTTGAGTGAACTATATGGCACTGGAACTATCACAGAAAATAGGAACATTATTAGTGATAACTTGATAATCACGTAATTGTTGCTTTAACCATAAGATTTGTGAGCAGCAGCCATATATTCAGCTTTAGTTGTTGATGTCATGATTGAGTTTTCCTTATTTGAAAACCAGGAGATCAGCTTGTTGCCCTGATAAGTACCAGAAGTAGATTTTCAATCAATCTTGCAGCCTACAAGATCTGCATCAGAATACCCAGTTAAATCCAAATTGTCATCTGAAGGATACAAAAGACCTAGATTGACGGTTCCCTTGATGTAGCGAATGATCTGTTTGGCGGCTTCCATGTGACTCAGTTTAGGATTAGCCCGATAGCTAGCACAGACCCCAACTGCAAACATAATGCCAGCTCGGCTTTTCGTGAGATAGAGGGGAGAATTAATAATGCCTCTATATTCAGTTTGATTAAATGAAGTACCATTAACATCAGGATCCATCTTCCAATTAGTATTCATAGGTATCCGGACTAGCTTGCTGTTTGTCATGCCGAACTTGGCAATTAAGTGCCTTGCATATTTGGCATGATTAATAAATATCTTGTCAGCAAATTGCTTGACTTGAGGTCCAAGAAAGTAGTTCATTTCACCCATGATGGACATTTCAAACTGACTTGTCATCATAGATTTGAATTCCTTGCTCAGATCATCATTAGTGGACCCAAATATAATATTGTCCATATAGATTTGAACCAATATAATATGATTACCCTTGATTAGTCGAAATAAAGTCTGATCGAATGTTCCCTTCAGAAATCCCTTGGTGAGAAGATAAGTTGATAGAGTGTCATACTAGGCTCGGGGAGCCTGTTTCAGACCATAGAGAGCTTTCTTCAAATGATAAACCTAATCACCCCTAATGAATCTCGGGGAGTTGATTGACGTATACTTCTTCCTTAAGATCTCCGTTAAGAAAGGCGCACTTGACGTCCATTTGATAAACCTTGAATTTTTGATGAGCTGCGAAGGCCAAGAAGAGTCTGGCAGCTTCCAGTCAAGCAATTGGAGCGAAGGTTTCAAAGTCAATTCCATTAGATTATCAATAACCTTTCGTTACCAGTCTGGCTTTGTTTCTGACGATAACATTGTTCTCATCTCGTTTGTTCTTGAAAACCCATTTGGTTCCAATAACAGCCTCATGGGTTGGTCTGTCCACCAGTTCTCATACTTTGCTTCGTTCAAATTGATTAAGCTCTTCCTACATGTCGTTGACCCAATTTACATCACTTAGAGCTTCCTCAATAGTTTTGGGTTCTTCCATAGATAAATAGCAGGGTATCATTGCATGATCACTGTGATGGCGAGTTTTCACTCCAGCATTTGGATTGCCAATAATATCTTCTTGATGATGACTGTCTTTCCATGTTTTGTTCTTTCTCCTGATATTATCATTAGTGTCTTCAGCTTCAACATGAGTTTGGAAGCATTATCAGGTGTAGAGTTAGAAATAACCAAGTCAGCTTTAGGGTGATTGTTTCCAGGATCATTTAATGTTCCCCCAGGATTTATGACTTCAGTAGAAGTCTCAGTTACCACTGGGGTTTCTTCATCGACTGAGGTTACCTGACATTGAATCTGTTTGGTAGATTCAATTTTATCCTTAGGGCTGTGGAACTCAGGTTCCGTTTGAACTTGTTCATCTTCATTGTCCTAAGTCAGATTGGGAAGAAGAGTCTGACTGTCCTTGTTATTCAGGTTCAGTTCGTCCATTATTTTGTTGAGTTCCTCAGGGTTTAGGATCTTTACATCTTTACGGCGCTCATTAGCAAACTCATTAAACAAAACATGAGGTGTTTCTTCAATAAAAAGTGTTTGATAGTTAAAGACACAAAAGGCTTTGCTAACTAGGGAATATCCAGGGAAGACTCCAGAGTCAGACTTGCTTTCGAATGCTTTAAGCTGTTCTTTCCCATTGTTATGAATGAAACACTGACAGCCAAAGATATGGAAATAAGATATAGAGGGTTTTCTCCTTTTCCATAGTTCATATGGTATGCATTGATATAGATAAGTCAGAATGGATCTATTCTGAGTTTTGCAGGCTGTTGCAGTTGTTTTAGCCCAAAATTTTTTAGGAATGTTTGATTTAGCCAGTATGGATTTTACTACTTCTTCGAGCGTACGATTCCTCCGTTCAACTAATGCACTTTGCTCTGGTGTTCTTGGAGCTGAAGTTTCATGCTTGACTCCATGCTCCTTAAGATATCCTCTCACATGTGAGTTGATAAACTCAGTTCCTCTATCAGATCAAATCTTATTTATTTTGAAATCTTTCTCGGTACTCAGTTCAGTGAGCAACTCTGGAAGTTTAGTCTTGACATCCTTCTCTTTGCATAGAAATACAACCCAAGTGTATCTTGAGTAGTCATCTACTACCACCATGGTGTACTTGCTGCCACATAAGCTGATATGATTAACCGGTCCAAACAGATCCATGTGTCGTAGTTCCACTATTCCACTTGTGGATGAAACTTCTTTGTCATTGTGGGTGTATCTGGTTTGTTTCCCTTTGAGGCAAGCTTCGCATTCTCGTTATTTGTTGAATACTTCATTCGGCATTCCTCGGACGAGGGATTTTCTCGCAAGTTTGTTAAGTGCCTTGAAGTTCAGGTGGTTCAGTATCTTGTGCCATAGCCAACTTACGTCTGAGCTGCTTCTAGCAATTAGATAGGTATCAGGTTGACAGCTTGACCAATAAGACAACATCTCCAGTGGACTTGTCCAATATGTTAGCATAGGCAGCATCAAATAACACTTGATGATTGTTATCATAGAACTAGCTAACAGATAGTAAGTTATGACTAAGTCCTTCAACATAAGAAACCTTTGGCACTGAAATAGTTTCAAAAGTACCATATCCTTTGGTTTATCTAAATGAGTTGTCGCCAAAGATAACTTGTGATCCATTCTTCTATTCATAATCAGTTAGGATGTCCTTCATGTAAGTCATGTATTTTTGGAACATCCACTGTCCATATACCATGATGTCTTCTTCACAGCATTGATTGCTTGTTAGGTAATTTTCTGCACCTGCTAAGAAAATATGTTCAGGTACCCTTTATTTTTATTTGGGTCCTAACAGGTTAGTCAATTCTTTTGAACCCAAACTTGTCTGATGACCCTGTTGGTCTCAGATGATCCAATCTTCTTGTCCTTAATGGTCTTCTTGATGGTGCTCTGTTGTATGAACATATCTTGCAGCTGATGTCATTTGAGTTGATGGTACTGACTGATAGTTGATTGAAGTCTAAGCTCTAGTCTGAGTTCTGGTTTCAGGTCTGATTTCAGGTTGGTTTTGTCTACCCTTTCTAGAGACGGTTCAGGTTGTTTTGTGGCCCTAATGAATCTGACTTTAAGGTCAGCCACTCGGGTAATTTTGGTGTCGTTCTGAGCTCTGTCATACACTTTTGAATCAGTCTTCGCATTGTATCTAATTCCTTCTCGGTTTCCATGATGTCGTTGGTGTTTCAGCATCTGGTCAAACATCTTCTGAGTAGCATCATCCTTGTACATTAGAAACCTTCAATCACGTCCTATTTTTTATCAGCTTGTCATGATCTTTCTGAAGGTTTGAGTAGTTCACTATGACCTCCAACAACTTGCGATTTTTTAGTTTCATTTCTTTTGTGAGACTCTTCAGTTTGGGTTTCAGGTCCTCAGACTCAAACTATTGTTCCTTCGCTCTTCTCTCAGCTACCGGATGAGTTGATCCTTGTTAGTCTAATCTGATGTTGACTTGTTCTTCATTTTCTCAAACATTGACTCAATTTGTTTGTTGAGGATTGTGAAAGCCACAAAAGTCTAGACTTTTGTGGCTTTAAAGCAGCTCATCGTATGAAACTTGGAGTTCGAAGTCTTCTGAAACTGAACTATATTCTTATGTGTGCAATGTGGAAGAATTAACATAAGAGCACTTAGAGCTTACCTCAACTTTAGTCTCGGCCATCAGACAGATGTCTGGAACTGATGCTGAGTAAAACTCGGGTGGAGTCTCTGTGTACATGGCTAGGTAGCCTTCTTCAGCGTCAGATTCACTGAAAACTTCGTCACTCTTCCTTTCTTCTTCAGATTCAGTGTCAGAGGACGATGAGCCTGTAGTGTCGTTTTTAGCAATGAACGCTTTACGTTACTAGAGGAAGTTGTCTCGTTTGGCTCTATGGTCAGCTCGTTCTTTTGCACTAAGTTCTGGACAATCATACTGATAGTTTCCAGTCTTTTGTCAGTTGTAGCATGGCTTCGGATCGTCATCTTTCTTTTTGTGTTCCTTCTTGTGAGATGATGATCCTTTAGCTTTGTCCTATCTGACTTCCCTTTTTATGTAGTCTTTGCCGCTATGGGAGGACTTTGAGTAGTGTTTAGATCGCTCTTTTCTCCCATTCTGCCTTTCATCTCCCCTTTTTAAGTTTTCTGCAAGAAGAACGAAAACTTTTAGTAATTCTTCATGAGACCAGTCTTCTGGATTTTCGGAGCTCTTAGAAGCCTTGAAGGCGATCGTCTTTGAGCTTTCTTTCTTCTTCTTTGAGATATCAGGTCACTCAATCTCGATTTCAACAGCTTTCAGGTCAGAGAAGAGAGATTCAAGGGATTGCGAGTTGAACTCCTCAGGTCACTGGATGGTGTAGGTTATGTGTTTCCACTTGTCCTTGGGTAGACCCTAAATGATCTTTTTGTTCAGCTCCTTGTTTGAGAAGGTCTTTCCTAGAGCGTTGATCTCGTTCATCAGGTTTGTGAATCTGATGTGCATGTCTTCGATCCGCTCTCTATCCTACAATACAAAATTATCAAGTTTACGTATAGCAGCCTTAAGTTTGTTGTCCTTAATCTTATCGTTCCCTTCACTCAGTTTCTTGAGTGTATCCCACATCTCCTTAGCAATCTTGAATGATCTGACTCTACCAAGATCTGCATCACTCAAAGTCAGCAGAATCTGATTTCTGTCAACCTTGTTCAGATTGTTGATTTTTCTTTCTTTAGCATTAAGCTGAACTTTGGCCTTTGGAATTTCATCGCCAGTGACAGTAGTCTGTCTACCCTTAGTGTCAGACTGCAGAGTGCGAATGCTTGGAACCATGATGACAATAGGGCCACATGTGATAACTTCCCACATGCAGTCGTGGATTGAGGATAAGTGTGAATCCATCCTCAGACTCCAGATGTCCTAAGTAGTGATTGAGAACATGGGCATTCCAGATTTTGCTAGTTGTTCTATAGTAACAGATAGTGAGAAGTTGAGGTGCAGATATATCAAATAGATAGAAAAGCAAGGATCTGATCAAGTTGACCAAGTAAATAGAAACAGTAGTCGGTCTGACCACTGCTCTGATACCAATTGTCGGGCCCATTACGATTTCAGATGTATAGGGTGTGGAATACACCTAAAGCCGAACTTCATTTTTTTAGATCAGAGGCAGACTGATAGTGAGTCGGTCAGAGAAAGTATGCGGAAATATGATAGACCCTTAAATGATATGTTTTTCTGAAAGAAATAGTTAATATGATATTATGGAATGAACAGTAAGCTGATTCAATGAAACAGTAAATAACACAAATTTTAGGGTGGTTCGGATTAACAAGATCCTATGTCCACTCTTCTGCTTTCTCAATAGAAATTCACTAAGGATGTTCGTAGACTGACGAGTGCAGATCAACACATACTATCAAACTATCAATCACTTAGTTTCGATCTATCTAACAAGATAATGGTGGGGGGTTTTGGAGTTTGTTCAACAAAAAGAGTATTGAACACTCTTTAGTCCAAGCTTATGATTAAGCTATGAATACTTGTAGTTGAACATCTTTTGGAATTTCTAGCAAGAGAACTTTTTGGATGAGTAGAGTAAAGGCTTCTTCTTTTACTTGAGAGTATATTTGAGCTTTTGGAAATTTCGTAACCTCATTGGGAGAGGTCTTCTTCTATATATAGACGAGCTAGAGTAAAGATCCGTTGAAAAGGATCGATCTCCTATTGGCTCCGTATTGACAACTGTTGGGTGATGATTTTATCCTCAGCACTATAATACTTAGTGGGAAATGATTCTGTCTTCAGCACTGACCGTAAGCTCAGTAGCCTCGTGTTCTGTACCTATCTGAAGATTTGAAGATCCCAAAACCCTATCTTGATTGATGAACCATTCCCGTGTAATTGTTTTGTCTCTGGGGTTTCAGACTCAGTAGACACTCTGCTCTGGTTAAGGCGGTCAGTAGCTTATCAGCCTCAGCACTAGAAGTAGAAGACTCAGTATTTCTTGGACTCGGCGGGAGCAAGATATCGAAGGAGTCAGTAGAACTGAACTCAGCAGGAGTAGTTCACTGAACTCAGAGCTGACCATCGGTAGAGTACCCTCAGTTGTCTCTCTACTGAATGAAGATCGACTCAAGAACGGCAGCATGCCTTACGAACCGTCGACACACTTTTTGAATATACAATCAGTATTGTCAAGCACGAGGAAAAGAGAAGTCAACTTCAGTATGCCTCGAAGTCTGTTTCGTCTCAACCACTCCATAATCCTCGACAAATGACAAGTATACACGTGTCTCTACCTACTAAAGCTGCAAGTCAACATATTTCCAGAAAAGGAGGGAAAGGACACTGTTACATCCTTCAAAAAGAGCCGTTAGCTACCAAAAGAGAGAGAAAGGAAGATCGTCTCCAACGGATCTTTTCCAATCTCTGCTCTATAAATAGAGGGACATTTCAAGAGCAAAAGAGAAGGGGACACAAGAGAGAGAGACGAATGCGCATAAGCTTAACGACGAAAACAAACACAAGCATTCAAATGAGCTAGAACCAGAAAACCCTAAGTCTTCCGCAAGAATTTAAAGATCTATCTCCGGTGAAAGACTACCCTCTCAGCTTATAGGGAACCAAGCTAAACTGTTAGAAGAGCCTCTAGTATCCAAATCGACGATACACGAACCTAAAGCTTATTTCAGCTGTTCGTCGATCTAGAAGCCACTCTCTCATTCCCTGTCCCTCTAACCCTAAGCTCAATAGAATATACTTATAGCTTAGACGAAGGAGTTCATATTTGAACACAATCCTTATTGTAAAAGGACTCCTTCATAGTTGGAGAAGTTTGTCAACACTTTAGTTTGATGCCTTTGTAAACTGGGACTTGCTCAGTATAATCCCCAAGCCACGGCTTTGTCCTGTGCACAAGCTGACTGAGACTAACTCAGTATAATAAATAGCCTCCTAAACTTTTCGGGACAGTGGACGTAGGATCGATTGATATCCGAACCACTTTAAAAATCTCGTGTCTTGTTATTGCTTTCGATTCTTGTTGCATTGATTTTACCGTTCATACCGAAAACCTACTTTAAAATCATACAACCGTCTCAAAGATACCGAACTGTCTATTTGCCGAACCGAGACTTGCTAAAACGGTTTTTCCACTCAACCGATTTGGGGCCTATACTTTTCCGCACCGCCGAACTCTACCTGTTTGATACGAATTCGACTCGGTCGGCCAGCGAGATCTCGGTAGAGTCGACTCTTTGCCACACATGATTCGGAAACGGCTATTTGGTCTGCCGAATTATTTCAAGACGGCACTTTCCCCGAACAGGGTGCTTCGTGTTCGAAGTTGAGAAAATCGGAGTCAGGTGTATTCACCCCCCCCCCTCTACACCTGATCGTACACTCGGGACCAACAATTGGTATCAGAGCGCACGGTGTTCAACTAACCACCTGAGTTCTATAAGACTCTCGTCGTTCTGAAACTGGTCTACTTATACGGATCCGGAAAATCGTTTTCACTGCATATCACTCTACATTCATATCATTATTCTTCATGGATGATATGTCAGGTATAAGGATGGTACCTATGTTCTCAGTATAGAACTATGGGGTATGGCGGGTCAGGATGGAAGCACATCTGACCTCCCTCCACGATAGTATGACTGAAGTACTTGAGGAAGGGCCTATCGTTCCTATGATCGACAGCGTCGTGACTCAGGATGCAGCTGTCGGAGGAGGAATGGTGACCGGGAAGAAGATTCCCAAAGACAGAAGTCTCTTCACTCCTGAGAAGAAGAAACTTCATAACTTAGACCGTGTCGCCAGAAACGCTATACTAACCACCTTAAGTGATTCGTATCTTGGCAGGGTTCAGGAATGCAAAACTGCAAAGGAACTCTGGGACGCTCTAGCGCTACTGAGTCGGGGGACTCAGAAGATAAAAGCTAACAAACTAGCGCTGGAACTCCAAAAGCTGGAAAATTTGTCTCTCATGCCTGGTGACAAAATAGAAGATCTAAATGTCGATTCACGAATCGATGAACTCCATCAACGGGTCGGGAAAGACATTCAAGAACCGAGAGATGAATCTCAAGATACTGAGGGTACTGCCGGACGGACACTGGACACCTTTTGCCACTTTATTGCGCCATTCTGATTTAGATGTTGTCTCTCCTGACCATATCTTTTCAGAACTTCAGGCAGAAGAGTTTGAGTTCGACAGACCTCAACGAAAGCAAAGAGCTGAAGCTGACATAAAAATTGACCATGCTTTCAAAGCATCAATCAGCGCAGCATCTCCCGCGACGAGCAAGACAATGAGTAAGACTGAACCTTCACTCAACGACTTACAAGAAGGAAGTCTCGCTCAGAAGTACGCGCTGCCCGCCGTGAAGTATCAAAAGGAGAAGGAGAGGAGCAGAAAACTGACTAAAGCATATCGAGACACAAAACGTAAGTCAGATTATACGCCAAAACGCACTCCTGACTCACAATCCTCTGAATGCAGAAAGAAGGATGACTCAGCACCATCAAAGGATAGCGAAAACAAAGAAGAAAGAGTCATCGCTTGCTACAACTGCAAAAAGCCAGGACATTATCAATATGACTGTCCCGAGCTCGAGTAGGCTTTGAACGCGCGAGCACGCAAGGCAAGGAGAGAGAAATTCGCCAAAAAGAGACAATCTTATATTGCAGGCGAAATCTCAGACGACTCAGAAGAAGTCGACTCCTTCATGGATTCATCGGATGATGAAGTAGCTTTTATGGCCTTAGAACTTGAAGCTGAAGAAGCTACTGAAAAGTGCCTAATGGCAGGAGAAGAGGATGAGGTGCACAAAGATCCATGGTATATGGACAGTGGATGCTCAAGACATATGACGTACCAAAGGAACCTACTGAAGAAGTATATAGCTGAAGAAGGACCCAGAATCGAGTTTGGAGACAATGCAAAAGGCTATACAAGAGGATATGGAGCACTCAGCATTGGACGCCACGGCTTCCTAGAGTATCATATGTTGAAGGACTTCAGCATAATCTTCTCTCTGTTAGTCAATTCTGTGATAACTCGAATAGAGTGATTTTTGGCGCTGGTTTCTGTGATGTCATTGATAAATCCACAGGGAAAACAGTGTTATCAGGTTCGCGTAAAAGGAATATATATGTAGCTGATTGGAACTCAGCAGAACCTGAAGCTTGTCTGTTGGCGAAGAACGACAACCGTACGGGATGGCTTTGGCATAGGAGACTCAGCCACCTCAACTTCAAAACGCTCAACAAACTAGCAAGGAACACTCTAGCAAGAGGACTGCCGAATGAAGTATTCAGCAAAGACACTCAGTGTGAAGCATGTCTGAAGGGAAAGCAAACAAGGAATCAAAATCCACCTGTTCCATCTCCTTCCACTGATGGAATCCTTCACCTGCTACATATGGATTTGTTCGGTCCAGTCTCTCCAGTGACGATCAGAGGCAAGAAGTATGCTTTAGTGGTCATCGATGACTACTCGCGCTACACATGGGTCATATTCATTTCCAACAAGTCTGACGTCAAAACAGAGTTATCAACGCTTCTGAAAAAGCTCAGTGTCGAGAAGAACACCAAGATAATCAAAATTTGTTCGACGGAGGAACCGAGTTCCTTAATTCCATGGTAGAGGAGTTCCGCAAAACCGAAGGGATTGAGCATGAGACATCTCGCTGCGCGCACCCCTCGGCGAACGGGGTTGCTTGAACGAAAGAATCGCACACTCAAAGAAGTAGCAAGAACTCTACTCGCAGACTCGGGACTCCCAACCAAATTCCAGGCGGAAGCGACCCGACACCGCATGTTATACTCGTAACCGATCTCTACCGACAAAGCGAAGATAAGAGAACACCATATGAACTATGGAACGGCAGGAAGCCTTCTTTATCTTATTTCCATATCTTTGGTTGTTCGTGCTTTATTCACAATAATGGGAAAGATCAGCGAAAACTTTTGATAGCAAGTCGGATCGGGGAGTATTCTTAGGATACTCTCGAGTCAAGAAAGCTTTCGAGTATTCAACTATTAGACCCTTAGCGTGGAAGAAAGCCCTCATGTTGTTTTTAATGAGTTTGCTATCGAAGACAGGAGCAATAACTCTAAGTCCGAATCGAGGACATCGATGACGCGGCTACGGGATCTCGAACCTAAAAGACAAACCCGAAAGGATCCAGCTTTTTTTGGGATGATGATTCGGATGAAGAAACCGAAGATAAGCCTATCGAATCCGAACCAAAGAACGCAAGTAGCTGAACAGTTGACTCTCTCGAACGGAGTCAATCCCGTGTAACTCGGGTCGATGAAGAAACCTTAGAGATAACCGAGACCACTACCGAGAATAACAACTCGGGGGAACATCTATTAATGTTCCCGAGCCGAATGCCCCCCGAACACCGGAAACTCGGTAGACCACACTCTCATTACTGAATTGTTTCAATCTCAGAATAGTACAACTGAAATGCCTAACTCACCTACTATCTGTGTTGATCAAATTTCAGATGAAGAGCTGAAACATCGTAGATCGTGGCTAGATGCTCACACTCCTGATCTAATCATTGGAGATCCTTCAGCAAAAGTCAAGACAAGATCCGATTCTCGTCAAGGAGAAAGCGCATTATATTCCCGCTTCTTTGTCTCGAAGAGCCTCGACGATTGAGGATGCACTTAAAGATGCTGACTGGATCATAGCTATGCAGGAGGAGCTGAATCAGTTCACGAGAAACGAAGTTTGGGAGCTTGTTGACAGACCCCGGCATCTACATGTCATTGGAACAAAATGGGTCTTCAAGAACAAGCGAGATGAAAACAACGTTATAGTAAGGAACAAAGCAAGGCTCATGGCGAAAGGCTACTGTCAAGCTGAGGGAATAGATTTCGATGAGACATTCGCTCCAGTTGCAAGATTGGAGGCAATCAGACTATTCCTAGCCTACGCAACACATCAAAGATTCAGAGTCTATCAAATGGATGTGAAGTCTGCGTTCCTGAACGGCGTACTGAAATAAGAAGTCTATGTAGAACAACCGCCCGGCTTTCAGCAGGGACATCAGGTTTATAGACTTAGAAAGGTTCTATATGGGTTAAAACAAGCACCCAGGGCTTGGTACGATACCCTGTCAGAGTTTCTTCTTCAGAAAGGTTTTCAGAAACGCACAGTAGATCGCACGCTGTTCAGCAGTCGACTGGAAGACGACTTATTACTCGTGCAGATCTATGTAGACGACATTATCTTCGGATCAAAGAACGTCGTCATGTGTCAACAGTTTGAGAAAATGATGAAGGACAAGTTCGAGATGTCAATGATGGGTGAAATGAACTATTTCCTCGACTTTCAAGTCAAACAATCTGAAAAGGGAACGTTCATTAACCAAGGCAAATACACTCGAGACCTCATCAAAAGATTCGGTTGCACATCCGGCAAACCTATCAAGATCCCGATGAACACGAATATGAAAATCGATCATGATAAAGAGGGAGTATCAGTAGACCAAACTGAATTTTGTGCAATAATTGGTTCCTTATTATATCTAATAGCTACTCGTCCTGACATAACTTATGCTGTAGGTGTCTGCGCTCGATTTCAGGTGAATCCTAAGCAGAGCCACATGGACTCAGCAAAGAAGATTCTCCGCTACCTCAGAGGCACAACTGACATAGGTTTATGGTATCCAGCTGATGATAATATTGAACTAACTGGCTATTCTGATGCTGACTATGCAGGATGTAGAATTGACCGAAAATCAACTTCAGGAACTTGTCAGTTCCTAGGCAGTAAGCTGATCTCATGGTTTTCAAAGAAGCAACACTCAGTAGCCACGTCAACTACTGAAGCTGAATACATGGCTGCCGAAAGTTGTTGCGCCCAAATCCTTTGGGCGAGACAAAGCGGCTAAGAGACTATGACGTCATTCGGAATGAAGTGCCGATATTCTGCGCGACGCATTCCGGTGCTATTGCAATCACTCGTAACCCCGTACTACACACGAGATGCAAGCACGTGGACATTAGGCATCACTTCATTCGTGACCATGTCGAAAGAAGGATATCGGGATGGAAAAGATCCATCCTGACAAACAAAGGGCCGATATTCCGACCAAGCCTCTAGGCGAATCCGCATTCAAAGAACTTTCGGTAGAGCTAGGTCTGCTGGACCCTACCGACCCCGGTCGGTAAGAGTCTTCAAGAGAGGACCATTTCAGTAAGGGGGAATGTTCACTCTCAGTACTGAGTATAACCAGTACGTAGAGAATCAGCAACCATCTACATGAGGTATCAGATGACTACTATTATCAGCTGACAGGTTTGCGTATCTCTACTCAGTAGTAACTAATAGAATAGTATTCTGCACTTATAATTCAGATTCAGCATGGTATTAATTATCTTAAAGTTTGTCATTTAATGAAAACGACTCTCATTTAATGCACGACATTCTATGCATAAAGTATGCTGAATTCTGCCACGCATTTAATGCATGTCCTCTCATAGTTACTACTTAGGCAAATTACAACTGGCTTTGACTTAGGCGGCTACTGTGATCATTACCTTCTTTATAATATCCAATCTTAACCGTCCATATCATAAAGCAGATTTAAATTTGGCCTTTGATCGAAAACCGTTCACCTTCACGTTAGATATATATTTTCGATCATATCTTAGAAACCGCCATTAGTATATCTTCAAATTTTTGCTCCGTAAATTCTGAGATCTCTAGCAATCCTTTACTTGCTTCTTATCTTCTCTATTCTCAGAATTTTATCGGTATGATTATTAAATCTATTACTATACTTCATTATCTCTTTTCAGTATCGCCATACTAACTGTTTTATGAACAAACGATATTGATAATCTTTTCTTGTGACAGATAAAATGGCTAATCTTTCTCTCGTCTCCCCAGGGAACATGCAGGAAATCTTAGACAAAGACCGTGTTTGGTGCGAACCAGTCATGGAGTTTGACGCCTGCGACCTTGACTTCATGGACAAGATTTTCTCGTATCTGAGAGCGTCTGGATTGGAGCAGTTCCTCTCAAGGAAGCCTACCTTCTTCCTTCCTCGACAGGTGTCTCAGATATACCTCAACTCAGATTCGATATCTGGAGACATCATTGGACGTTTTGCCGTCCACTCCATAGGCGATGCCTCTATGCAACTGAAGCGGATCTCAATTAAAGAAGCACTGCGGAGAAGCTTCGCTTTGTCTGCTGAAGGAGTTAGCCATGTTGGCTACAACGATGACAGGATAGACGACTATCTATCTATATTCCGCGGAAAGCCTACCACATTCACAGCGGCCTTCCCAAAGAACAGTATGCTGCCCCAGTTCCGTGCACTAGCTTATATAGTCACGCATCTACTGACAAGCCAAGCGGGTTCATTCGATCAAGTATCGAGACCCAAGATCCAGCTCATGATGGCAATATATGACAAAGCAAAAATCAACTGGATGGACTTCTTTCTTCGAGAGTTCATGGTTCAAGCTGCCAAATTTGATAAGGTAACGTGCAACCTGACAGTAAAAGGCAAGCTACTGTATGGACTGAAGCTGTCCATCATGATACAAGATTTCTGTGGAGATGACCAGATCACCTTTGAAGACAAGGCACACTTTAATGTAAAGAAGATCAGGTTCCACAACAGAACAGCTGCTCTTCAGCAGATCGGTTCAGGACCGTCGCTTCAGCAAACCACGCCTACCAAGAAGAGGTCATCGGCTAAACGTCTGAAGAGAGCCATCGCTGATGTCCCTACTGAATCCGAGGTTGTACCAGAGGAAACTACTGAACAACCAAGCGCCGAACAAAGCTACCGAACATGCTACTTGAACGACTCTACTCACTTTATGCAGCTAATAGATGAGTCGAGTCCTCCGAGGAGACTCATTCGGTGGAGAAGGCCGTCTCCACCGAACGTACTCAAGAAGTGGATCAAGGGATTCCAGTCGAACCTAGCCGAGTGCTGATATACAAACTCCGGAAAGCCCGCTTGATATTCCACCACTCGGCACTTTGCCATCTGGCCGAAAAACGGACGTCCGCCATAGATCTTGACGACTCGAAACGGCGTCGAGCAAGAATCAATCGAATGGAAGCCTCGGCGCTCGATCTCAAGCATTCCGAGAGATAGCCGACCAAATACCGGAGATTGCCGGCCACCAAGACTTGGTGTTAATTGCTAGACAGGCCGGGCTCCACATGCTCCTAAGGTTCCGGGAGTGGCACCCACGGCCTTCGCCTCATCCTTCACTACTCCCGTGACCAATTACATCGGGAGGAGCAAGCACCTAAGGTAGCGAGATAGGCTACTCCGGGCCCGCCGACCTAGGTAACTTTGATGATCCGAGGGCCGCGATGCCGCCCTTATCGCACGATAGGCGGCGAGACTTCGAGCTCGGCCCCTCGGATGGGTCTCGACCACGATGGTCGGACCCACCCCATGATTCGAGCCCCGGGAAGCTCGATGAGGGAGTACCCCGAGACAAGGATACAACTGCTCGAAACTTCGATCTACCGCTCGGTATCCTTGGGTCCGTGAAGTCGGCGGCCGGGTACTTCAACGTCTGCGAGCCTCGCTCGCCTCTTGCTAACATCTCTGTTTGAAGTAGCGCCCAGCCCCAAAGGCCGACGCTCAAAGTCCATGGCCAAGGCACTGAAAAGCCAAGGAGCTCAGAACAGAGCTCTAGCCAAAGCTGTCCATAAAGTATGGAAGAAAACTGCTGAAGCCACTAGCGCTGAGCTTCAGGGGCTGAAAACCTCTCTATCCGACTCAGCTGCCCCTGATGTCTCTTCCATTGTCTCAAATGCGCTGGCAAAGCAGAGACAGGACTTTGAAGATCAGCTCAGAGTGATTCAGGAGGGACAGGCCAAACTGCTTGAAGAATTCAAGGCCTCTCAGTCCACTAATACTGAATCAGTCTCAAACCTATCCCAGGCCACTAAGCTCAGACTCAACAATATTCAACAAGCTCTGGAGGATAAGGTGTCTGAGAAGCTGACGGAATTTAAGGCTGCAGCTGAACTCTCCCACAAGAAATACAGTGAAGATCTTGCTTCTGAGAGGAATGAGCTGCATGAGGCACTGACAAAAATCAAAGACAAACTCGACTCTCTGTCAACCTCTTACAAAAGCCTAGACCTAAAGGTATCCACTCCGACTCCGGTAATAATTGATGATGCCAAAAAGGGGGAAGGAAAGGATAAAAGGGAAGAAAAGAAAGACAGTGAAAAAGGGGACAAGTCAACCCCCAAGCTGACCCTGACTAAACCCTCAGCCAAATTCACTAAGGGGGAAGCTCCACTGAAGCCCGCCAAGAAAACCAGGTCAGTAGCAGACGCAAGCGAAGTTCAGACTATTGCTGCTACTGGACCAGCTGAAGAGACCCAGGGTGTCTCCGCTGCGAGCACAGCAGAGACCGGCCCAAGTGGCTCTGGAACAGCTACTCACGTAACCCAGACTCCTATTGATATTGTTAAGGAGGTTGCTGAGTATGCTGATCATGATGATTCAGAAGAGGAAGAAGCCCCTCTACCACCGCCTGTTCCAGGCAAAGGGAAGAAAGTACTGGAACTCCCGACCCCTCCAGCAAAGAAATCAAAGAGATACATTTCTGCTGAAGAGGAGGCTCAGATAGCAGCTAACGAGAAGCTTGCTAGGGAGATAGCCAAAGTTGAGGCTGCCAACAAGCCTAAAGAAAAGACCTCTCAAGGCAAAACTAAGGCACCAGCTCGAGGCGGAAAGAAAACTGTCAGGTTGCCTCCAAGGAAGCTCAAGATTCATGATGATGAAGATAGAGAAAAGAAAAAGGAGCAACGAGAAAGAATACCGAGAAGCGTGGTACATCCAAAGAGAAATCCAAGTACCCCTGCTGACTCAGAAGACTCTCCTCACCAACCTTCCTATATGAGATCCAAAGAACAAGATGCTGAGATCGAAGCCATTTTCGCTCAGATGGATAGGTATCTCTACAGAGGAGAGGAAGCCAGAGAGATAGAAGCCGCCGACGGAGAATACATATGGCGGACCTTGAGGCACCGAGAATTCGCATCGAACAAGAGGCCAGCCGAGAGTACCTTCAAAAGCCGATATTCCTTATCGATACGTAAGGTTCGGGAAGCCACCGATCCGAAATCGCATAGATGGCCAAGGACGGACGATTGGATGCCCGCTCGGTTACTCGTAGATGGGAATCTGCAAAGATAGAGTTTATCAAGCGCAATTATTTCTGGAGGTTCTGGCCAGACAAGGCTAAGACTGACGCCTACACAGAATGGATGATGATAACAGAACCGGATCTATACGTATACTTGCATAAAGCCGTGTATGAAGGTATAGAAGTCAGTGTTCCTGAGCCCAGAATCATACCTCCACCAAGAAGAAATGATGACTCAGTCCATCATGGAGTAATAGAAAAAGAAGTGAAGAACGCTGCCGCAAACAGAGGACTTGAAGAAGATGAGCCAGCAGACTTCGCTGAATACCTGAAGCTGAGGAAGAACTCATACAGAATGTATGGCTTGCCCCTGCCTGAGTCAGAATCGCAAAACTTTATGAACAGGATCAAGCAGTACAAGCGTTCTTAGTATTAGATTTGTTTATCTTCCTAGCTTAGAAAGAGATGTAATGTACTGAACTTTCATATCTTATATATACATTCTCTTTTGGCTCAGACAATATCTTATTGTCTAAACGAACCGTGTTTGTTTTATGCTTAAACACTCGTAATCACCGAAGTGATTGCCGACTCACACACTCACTTTATCTTACTTGTCGCCTTATTGCTTCTCTAGATCCGATAGTCTAGTTGTTGTGTTTCGGGGAATTGTTTAGATAGAGGGAAATTGTTTTGCCCTCGCTCCCCCCTCGAGACTAGAACTTGAAGAACAAACTCCACTGATCCTACTTGTAATAATGTAAGGAGCTCTATTTCTGATAGTTTAGTTTTAGCATAGATGATAGGTTTTGACATCATCAAATAGGGGGAAATTGTTGGGTGATGATTTTATCCTCAGCATTGTTATACTTAGTGGGAAATGATTCTCGTCTTCAAAGATCGACCGTAAGCTCGGTAGCCTCGTGTTCCGTACCTATCTCGAAGATTTGAAGATCCCAAAACCCTATCTTGATTGATGAACCATTCCCGTGTAATTGTTTTGTCTCTGAGGTTTCAGACTCAGTAGACACTCTGCTCTGGTTAAGGCGGTCAGTAGCTTATCAGCCTCAGCACCAGAAGTAGAAGACTCGGTATTTACTGGACTCAAGAAGAGCAAGATATCGAAGGAGTCAGTAGAACTGAACTCAGCAGGAGTAGTTCACTGAACTCAGAGCTGACCATCGGTAGAGTACCCTCAGCTGTCTCTCTACCGAATGAAGATCAGACTCAGGCAATGGCGGCATGCCTTCCGAACCGTCGACACTTTTTGAATATACAATCAGTATTGTCAAGCACGAGGAAAAGAGAAGTCAGCTTCAGTATGCCTCGAAGTCTGTTTCGTCTCAACCACTCCATAATCCTCGATAAATGACAAGTATACACGTGTCTCTACCTACTAAAGCTGCAAGTCAACATATTTCCAGAAAAGGAGGGAAAGGACACTGTTACATCCTTCAAAAAGAGCCGTTAGCTACCAAAAGAGAGAGAAAGGAAGATCGTCTCCAACGGATCTTTTCCAATCTCTGCTCTATAAATAGAGGGACATTTCAAGAGCAAAAGAGAAGGGGACACAAGAGAGAGAGACGAATGCGCATAAGCTTAACAACGAAAACAAACACAAGCATTCAAATGAGCTAGAACCAGAAAACCCTAAGTCTTCCGCAAGAATTTAAAGATCTATCTCCGGTGAAAGACTACCCTCTCAGCTCATAGGGAACCAAGCTAAACTGTTAGAAGAGCCTCTAGTATCCAAATCGACGATACACGAACCTAAAGCTTATTTCAGCTGTTCGTCGATCTAGAAGACACTCTCTCATTCCCTATCCCTCTAACCCGAAGCTCAATAGAATATACTTATAGCTTAGACGAAGGAGTTCATATTTGAACCCAATCCTTATTGTAAAAGGACTCCTTCATAGTTGGAGAAGTTTGTCAAACACTTTTGTTTGATGCCTTTGTAAACTGGGACTTGCTCAGTATAATCCCCAAGCCACGGCTTTGTCCTGTGCACAAGCTGACTGAGACTAACTCAGTATAATAAATAGCCTCCTAAACTTTTCGGGACAGTAGACGTATGATCGATTGATATCCGAACCACTTTAAAAATCTGTGTCTTGTTATTGCTTTCTGATTACTGTTGCATTGATTTTACTGTTCATACTGAAAACCTACTTTAAAATCATACAACCGTCTCAAAGATACCGAACTCGTCTATTTGCTTGAACCGAGACTTGCTAAAACGGTTTTTCCACTCAACCGATTTGGGCCTACACTTTTCCGCACCGCCGAACTCTACCGTTTGATACCGAATTCGACTCGCCGGCTAGCGTATATCGCAGAGTCGAGACTCTTTGCCACACACGATTCAGAACAGCTATTTGGTCTGCTGAATTATTTCAGTATGGCACTTTCCTGAATAGGACTGTTCGTGTTCGAAGTTGAGAAAATCGGAGTCAGGTGTATTCACCCCCCCCCCCTCTACACCTGACCGTATACTCGGGAACAACAACAACGATCTTATGCATTAAATGCAGGGATACGTGTCACGCTCTACTTGGTTCTACGAATCTTGTACGAGGTACTGTTCTGTCTCCCTTTGACAAGGGCTGACATGGCGGCCTGAGATTGGTCAATGTCGATTCTGGTATTGTCGTCTTGCTCCGTTGACCATCAACTTTGAATATTGCACCTTGTACCTTGTACAGTCTTCACACATTTGAATCTGCAATGACGGTCTGTTGAAGATCTTGATCTGAGAATGGTTCAACCTGAGAGATGTCAGCTTAAGAGCTAGACTCAGTCGGTTCATGGGCTGACCAAACACAATCTGAACAACCTAGTTTGAAAACAAAAACATTCAGCCTGACTATACAGACACGGGCTGAAATAACATATCAAATACATCGGGCTGGTTCATCAATCAAATAGGGGTTTGAGATCATTCAAAACTTAGATTATTTCTAAACACAAACGAAACGAAATTGTGTGCGAAAAAGCTTTTTGTAGAGAGAGTACAAGAATGTGGGAGTGTGTAGTGAGTAACGAAGGACCTACTTCATCTTAACTTTAAGAGTTAATTTTTGACATTTTAGGGAAGATGACAGTAATAGCAGAACAGCTCAATTAGGAAAGGAGGACAGTAATAGCGAGACGGAGGGATGAATTGCCTCAACTATGTCTTGCAAAAAAGAGTCCTATAATTTTATATAGTGTCAGATTTTGGTCCTCTAATGTAGCAGTGTGGTGATCGCTGAATTGCACCAAATAAATCCTATAAATGCTGAGATTTAAATTTTGTATAGTCAATAGGTTATCGAACATAGGGAACGGAGACTAGTTATTAGTTTCCTACTTATCTTTGAATTTTCATTTAGCAACCACGCAAGTTTTGGGATTTTATTAAACTAAGAATTGTAAAAACTGATTTGAATAAAAATGTATTAATCTGGGCAATTAAGAGATAGGTCTAGCAGAATATTCCACGAACACTTTTTTCCGATCCTCGGCACTAAATATTAATTAATCCTAAGAATCAACTAATTGTAGACCACCGTAATTAAACTGACACAACCTTTATTCCCCCTTACATAGTCGGTAGCGCCATATTGGGCATCGAAATAACTACTTTCCTAATCTAGTTATAACCTTTGTTGTTCGGCAGTCAATAGGTTTAATAACTAGACAAGTTTATCGATTTAAGTGAACCTAGTTGAGGAGCCTACTCATATGTTGGGCATCTAATAGTGTTCTACTGGTTTAATTCAATTACTCCTACGAATAATCTTGCTATTCTCCTAGCCTTGTTTTATGAGAAAGGATAGATGTACTAGGTTAGCTACAGAATTGGCAACCTAAAAGGAGTTAGGAATCAATACCTGCATCCTTAAGTTGCGCTTTGATTTGCTTGCATACAGTATCTTCTGATTTGTGTCCTTATGCATGCTTTCCCTTCAGATGGACGAAGAACTGGAGAAGTAAAAAAGATCATGCTTGCCTCTCTCTCCTGCTCATGTTATTCCGTGTGCGTGTGTTTATGATTTCGTGGGCTACGAAAACTATGTGTTATAATAATAACGTAATACTTTGTATATACACCAAACCCATTAATTAATTAATTCCTAATGGATTTCAAACACTAAGCCCATTAATTAATTAAATAATAACTCGGCTACATATTATATATCACTTAATTGGGTCAGATAAATAATACCTACATTATTAAGTAATGCAACAAATGCATTAATCCCTTAATTAATCCCAAGAGAGTGTGAAATAAATACTTGGCATCTATGTGGTCCAGACCAGAGATCAAATACAAGAAATAAAGTAGGGCCTCAAATTAATAAATTCTCTAAGCTCAGCCCAAAGAAAAATTAATTAATAAACACATATTCATTCCACTGGAGAATTGATGCGAGCGATTTTCGTCGTAAAACCGACAAACAAATGAATTTGTAGAACACCTGCACAGAAACTATACTAGTCAAGTATAGTGACAAGCAAGAGGTCGATCCTCAGGGAACGGGTGATTAAGCGACTATCTCTACGGACCTAAAGGGTTTGGCTAGTAGCCACCATGAACTTTGAGTGTTTGAAAACTAGGCAGGAAGGTAACATACAATAATTGAAAGACAAATAACTAGTTATAAAAACAATCCAGCCAAGGTAGTTCCACACCATCCCCTGTCCGATCCTAGATTACTATATAAATCGATTTAGTCAAGGTTATCTGGCCAGGATGTTGTGTTGAGCACAGGGGCATCCATTCCTTCTATTAAGCGGGGACTGTCATGTTGAGCATAGAAACAGTCCCCTACCCAGGTGACTACCCTACCTTGTTGAGCAATGACTAGGGAGGCACTAAGAAGCATTAAGAACAGAGGAACCAGATCAAAGTATCTACCGATGTTGAACATTCAATGTAGAAAACCTAGTTAGTCTACATCTGCTCAGAGAGATGTTACCTACCCAAACTAATCAGATCGAAGCAATTCTCAACTATCTTAAACAGAGCTCAACTAAAACATTTACCAAACCGATTATTAAGCACGTTCTCACATCTCACGGATTCTTAGGGATGGTGCCTCATTATCTCGGCCAGATCTGAAGAGTTAGCTACACATATTGACTAAGAACATGAAACTAAGTATGTAGAAGTAAAGCATGAAACATATCTGAGAACTAAAATAGGAATAGTAAACTTTCCTAAAACAGTAAAAAACTTAGCATGAATGTTTAACTAAAAATGGCAAAGAACAACATAGCATGAAATCGAAGGTACTAAGATCTAAAAGCATGGTATATTCGCAGGTTAAGAAGTTGACATTATTCTAAAGGTGATAAAGACAGAAAGCATGGAATAAATAAAGTAACTAATTGTGAATAGTAAAGAAGCTTGTTAATAAACATGAAAAAATAAATGCAACCATTCAAGACTGAAATTTAATATTGAAATCAAAGCTAACCGATAACATATAGAAAAGGAAGT
The DNA here is from genome assembly GCA_028984105.1 of Lavandula angustifolia. NCBI lineage: Eukaryota > Viridiplantae > Streptophyta > Magnoliopsida > Lamiales > Lamiaceae > Lavandula > Lavandula angustifolia. The sequence goes on along the minus strand of CM054810.1, from coordinate 20,585,533 downwards.
CTTCTCCTCTTGAGAGCTTCGAGCTATTCTAGGCATAAATATAAAGAGTATTTTTAAACTACATCAATGGCGGAAATTTGGAGTATTTACAGAGAGAGACCAAGCTCAACTAATTATGGAAGTGTAAGTATGAAGATGATGATATATTAGCTCCCTTCTCTCTCTTTTAGCTCTTCGAAAATATCTGCATTGATAGGTGGAAGGACACTATGCCAAGTATGGTTTGCTGATCAAAGTCAGTCTAGGCTGTAGCTTCTAGAAGTCTACTTCCCGCCATAGTTTGACAAGAAGTTGTGGGCGAGGTTTGTGGGCCTGTTTCAGCTTAATTATTCCTAATTCTGGCCCAATGGACACTGCAATGATTTTGACCTCTTTTCAGGCCCTTTTTTTAATATTCTGGGCAAGTCCAGCAGTTTCGGCCCAGAGTCTTCCAATATCAGTTGCATCAACTTTTCTCTCATTCTAAGCTAAAACCCGCCAATTTCACAACACTAAATAAACGAATTAAATGGATAAATGAGCTATAAATCTAGGATCATCAAGAATCCGTGCCGACTTACCCCTTTTGTCCCAATTTGAGCATGAACTTGTATTTTAAACTTAATCGATCCCCATAATTTAATAAAAATATTTGTTAATTAATTAAGCTCACTAACAACTAAAATTAATTAACATCTTATTATATTCCTGAGTATTACCACTTGACCTTATTAACACACTTGAACTTAATCAACCTGCAAGGTTTAGTGTGTTAATCCTTTCGAGTTCCTCAGGGGATATTATCAACCCTATTATCAGGGATACGGTTGCAAGACACAGACAACCAGCATGAGTCACAAGTGACTACTAACACCCAAGATATGTATAGATCCGGTCGCGACGACGTTCACCATAGTAGGTCAAAGTGATAGTTAGTCAAATGCACTCAGTTGAAAACTATCAAGCTTAAGACCAAATAAGTCACTGAGATCTTCGGTTCTCCATTCAGGTCAATTAGGAGAACACATATCACTGTGATCCATCAATACACCACTTTAATTGTACCAGAATAGACAAGTAGCCAAGATAAACTACTTCTTATCTAAATTGCAGCTTAAACCGACAACTTGTCCTAAAGTTGTCTTAGTTGTGATATATATTTATATCTTGTTAGTTCACCCAATTGTGTAGTCTTATGTGATCTACAACACACCAAACAATCTAAACTTTCATACAAGATAATAGGACTTAACATGTGTAAATATAAATAATCAGATAGGAAAAGAAACCGTGGATAGGAATAACATTGTATACAAGCATAAAAGTTGCTTCCAGTATACATAATTCCAACAGTTCTCCCACTTATACTAAAGCAAACTTTTGGTATACAATGTGTCTATTAAAGTACAAAGTAGTACAACAAACAACTCAGCTCACTATCTCGTTGTGACAAACTCTTAGTGAAAAAGTTGTTAGGTTATTTCCAGTTTCGATCTTCTCCACCACCACGTCTCCTCGTTTTATGAATTCTCGAATAATGTGGTACTTTATGTCTATGTTTTTATACGCTTTATGTGATATAGATTCCTTTGAATTTTCCTCTGCACGCGAATTATCACAATTAACTGTGATATTCTTAGCCAAATCAAGAACGATATCAAGATCCTAAAGGAAATTCTTTGGCCAAACTGCCTCTCTTCATGCTTCTCAAGCAGCTTAATACTCTACTCCCATGGTGGAGTCCGCAATGCTTTTATGATTTGCACTCCTCCATGAGATGGCTCCACCTCTCAAGGTAAACATATAACCCGAGGTAGACTTCTTCTGTCTCGGTCAGCCTGGACTAGACTAGCTGACTGGTAAACAACCTATTATCTTTAGTCCTCTTCAGGCAATTGAGAATATGTTTGACTGAAATGCTCCTTTCAAAGGGTAGATTGATATCTTGAGACCATGCCTATGCCAAATGAGATATCTAATCTCGTACATAGCATTGCAGATATGAGGCTACCGACAGCGGAATCATATGGAACAAGCCTCATGTTCTCTATCTCTTCAGGCGTTTTAGGACACTAACTCTTAGATAAAGAAACGTCATGTCTAAAAGGTAACTATCATCTCTTAGCGTTTTGCATGAGAAAACATGCAATAGCAGTATCAAAGTAGGATGCCAGGGATAAGCTCAACATCCTTTTTCCGACGATCTCGGATAACCTTGATACTAAGGATGAAGGCAGCTTCTCCCAAATTCTTCATTTGAAACTAATGCGGATCACCATTTCTTTAGGTCCGATAACTCTTCAACATTGTTTCCAATGAGAAGGGTGTCATCTTGTAAAGTGCAAGAAATACCATAGATCTATTAACACGGTAACGGTATATGCAAACCTCGTTAGGACAAGAGTCAATACCATAGGACTTGCCAACCTCGTCAAAATGATGGTTTCATAATCGGGAAGTTTGTTTATGTCTATATATGGACTTCTTTAGCTCCAATTAGATACTATTCGCCCTCTTTCACAAAACGTTTTGGCTGTTTCATAGCAAATTACGAAACACGAACAGAAAATGGGAAACGAACTGAATTATTGGTGATCGTTGTATTGCACCAAATAATCCTGCAAATTTTGAGAATTAATTCAATATAGTTATAGGGTATCAAACACAAGGAACGGAGGACTAGACACAATATTTTTCTACTTATCTAGGGTTTTGGTTAGCAACCACGCAAGTTTTGAGTTTTACTAAAATAAGAAATAATTAAAAAAACTGAAATAAAATGACAAGTGTATTAACTGGGCAATTAAGAGACAGGTCCAGCAGAATATTCACACATATAATTCCAATCATTGGCACTTAATATCAATTAATCTGAAGAATCTACTAGTTATAGATTGTCGTAATTAAACTGACACAACCCTCACTCCCACTTACTTAGTCGGTAGCCGCCATGTTGGGCATCGAAACGACTACTTCCCTAATCTAGCTACAACATACGTTGTTGGGCAATCAATAGATTTAATAACTAGACAACTTTATCGATCTAAGGGAGTCTAGTATAGGAGCCTATTCGTATGTTGGGCAACTAATAGTCTCCTATCGGTTTAATCCAATTACTCTTTCGAATAACATTGCTACTTCCCTAGTCTTATTCCATGAGAAACGATGGAAGTAGTAAGTTAGCTACACACTGGGCAACCTAGGGTGATCAAGTCTAAATTACTAGTCAGATTAATTAAATCAGAATTAACCCGAAACTCCTTTGATTAATTATAAGCACCTAAGCCTCATGTACTAATTTGTGTGTGTTTTACATCCCGTCGGACCCTAAAAACTTACCTACTCATGCAGACGTCTTGGTTGTGCAAGTAGGACAGTTCGCAGAACAGAAACGAAAATATGTGTAACCCTAAACCTATCATGCTCGAAACATAAAGTAATCAAATACGAAATTGCAGAATATGAAAACCTACGAAACTAAACTGAATTCTTGAATTAAAATAAAACAAGAGTATCGAACAAAGATTTTGATCTCTCCTACTCTAATGAAAGTGAAACGAAAGTTTTGAACATAAAAACTGAAATTAAAACTAGCATTTCTTCTTCTTCTCAAACTACGAACTGCAACCAACAAACGAAACAGATCTTTGGCTTGGAATCTCCGATGGAACTAGGTTACGACGCGGGTTTGGTGATCGGAAAGTGGAACGAAAGCTAGGGTTGAAGGCATGTCTCAAAAACGAGGTGCACTCCTTTGGCGGCATCCCCTTCTCTCCTTTTATAGGCTCTCTTTCTTGATCCCTAAGTTAAGTCAAATCCTTTCAAGATAAGGAAAGGGATTGGATAGATATGGAAAACAAATCTTTCCTTATCTATCTCAAATATGATCAAGAACTTTCCCTCTTCGAAATCCACGTCCAAGTCAACAAATCCCGTGCCTTTTTCATCATCAAATAAGTGCCACATTGCATCCTAGTCACTCACCACGTCAGCACCTAAAACTTGCATTTTCGCCACTGCAAGTGCCCCGATTGACCAATTAAGATAACTTCCGGCCAGAAATAACTAGGTACAGAAATGACTCATCGATTATAAAACGAGAGTACCAATTCAAGTCTTCAATCTCTCAACAAACATCAACGGAATTAAAACAAACGATGAAATAAGTGTATCCTCCAACTTCGAACAATTAAAACAGAAATAAAAACGATGTCTTTCTTCCTCTCAAACTCTGGGCATGCATGGAAAAGTAAATGGATGGAACTTCGATCTTCTTCTTCGGTTGAATTGTAGTTGCTGAACATGAAATCACGAAGTAACGGGAATGAAAAGCATAAAAGAAGTCCCCGTTTCTTGCGCCTCTTCTCCTTTTTGGAGATGTATCTAGTAAATGTATTGGAATGATTGAATCACGAGTTTCTTTATCTATAGATATGTTACGATTGTCTGATCTATGGGCACTCGCTTGAGATGTAGTGTCCCCACCATCTTCAACTACTGATGATCAGTCTTTCTCTTAGTGATTGGTCTATACGTTCCCGTTGGTTTGGGGTATATTCTCAATTTCAATAAAATGCAATTAGATGAAGTATGAGTTGGCGATCAGAACATACATGGATAGAACTTATAACGGGGTCTTGAAAACTAAGTAATGGCTCCAATCTTGATCAGAATATATCTAGGGCAAATCTTCGGATAATGAAAGATTTCCCAAGATAAAGAAATATCTCATCCTTCCCTTTTCCTTCATGCAATTCGCCCTCTTTCCTTCCTTCTTCGATTCTCGGCCAAATCTTGATCAATACACATCATCCTTGCTGGAAAATCCATCGCTACCTTGCGTCCTCGTCATACGCCACATACACCTTAAAACCTGCAGAACTGCCAACAAAAGTGTCTCGACCGTGCAGTTAGTGACATTTATGCCAGAAATAAATAGGTACAGAACTGACTCATCACAATGTTTGATTTTGGTCCTCTAATATAGCAGTGTTCGATTTTGGTCATGTAACTTTATAATGCGTCCGATTTTGGTCCTATAGCTTTAAAAGGTGTTCGATTTTGGTCATCAAAGAGAAATTGTCGAAAATAAAAAGGCGCATAAATTTAACACTTCGTTAAGTCATTTTGTAAAGTGTCATGAAAAAAACCGAACATTTTACCATTAAAATGAGTTCAATTTTGGTTATGCAATGTAGTTTCTAACTGTTTTGTAGGTCTTGTAACTTTTAAAAATGTGTTCCGAAACTTTATAAAATTTCTTATTTTAGTCGTGCAACGAAGAGTGTAGTTCACGCATCTTTTTATTCGATGAATTTTGTCAGTGGACCGAAATTGTACATTTTGTAAAATTATGGGATCAATATCTGATATATTATAAAGTTACATGACAAAAATCGAACATTGGTACATAGGATCAAAATCGGACACTATATAAAATTATACGACCAAAATCGGACACTGCTACATTAGGAGACTAGAATCGGACAAAAGCCACATTCGAGGACTAAAATTGATATTTTCTCTATAAAAATTGGATGAATTCTCATTTTCTTCCTATCAACCACTCCTAAAAAACTGCATATATTTCTTAATACAATTAAAATTTTTAAATACATACTTAAATAAAATTTCTTAAAAATCTTCACGCTGGAAATTAAGGAAATAGTGATAACGGGGAAGATGGAGTAATCATGCATTGTCATATACTCCCTCCGTCCCATTGGAAGCGTCTTGTTTCTAATGGGCTCGGATTTTAAGAAAATGAAAATGTGTGGTGTATATTATTTGACTTTTGGATAGTTAAATCTTGTCCACATATTCTTGCCTTTTTTAAAAACAAGACGCTTCCAATGGGACGTCCAAAATAAAAAACAAGACGCTTCCAATGGGACGGAGGGAGTATATTTTTTCTATTTATTATTATTAAATGAGAATTTCGTGTACATTTTAATTTGATAAACCAGAAACATGAAAACGAAACGGAAAACAATTGAATTTCAGAGCTATCAGCTCGTAAACGTCACACTTCTTTTTCTTCTTATTTTTCTGTATTTTATTTATTTATTTTTAAAAGATTGCTCATCAAGTTTGTATGTGGAATTTAATTGTAGTTAATGCAGCGGGATCTGTCAAAAATTGCAGGTAGGCAGGTAACTGTAACGCTAATTTGCCCCCATATTTGTAGTTATCTCTTCTTTAATAATTTAGATTATCCCTTCTAGAAAACAATGATTTCTGTCCCTTTAGCATTATTACCTTTTACACTTTTCTACACTTTTCTGAGATCAACTTGGCTAAAGCATATTATTAAAATTAAACTTCTCTAGGGAAAGTTAAAAAGTTTAAAACGAAGATTAATTAATTTACTTTTTCTCTTTCCACTCCAATTTTATTAATCTATATAAGTAACCAGCCTGTAATATTGCTCAAATAAGTCATTGAAGTCATTATTATTTGTGGCCGTTGCAATCAGGGATTGTATTGTGTGTAAAAAAAGATCCCATCTTATCTATCTCTCACACTTAGATGAGGTTGAAAATGTAAATTTTCAGAAAAAAAAAAAAAAAACTTGCAAGAAAATTAAGATTAAAAAGCAAATTTCACAATTTAAAAGGACGTCGACACATCGTAAATTTCACACGTCTCCTTAAATCCGCTCACGTACTTAAGCCAATTCTTTTAATAGAAATTCAACAAGCTTCTCAAAAATATATTTGGTTACATCAGTTTTTTATGAGTAATTAGGCAGCAAATAGCGATGAATAATGTGATGAGAAAAGGCAACACCATGCCAGGCCAGCACAGCGGCATCCAACTCACGTGTCCACTTAATATCTTATGTTGCACAGCCTGTCCATTCTGTAATAAGTTGTTCAAGATTAAAATCATGATATACTTATCTCTCTTTTTTATTTTTTCAAGGACTTCTTTAATGTAAATGTTCATGTTATCTCTTTCTTAATTAATTGTATAAGCAGATGGGTGGGTTTTTTAAAAATTAAGCAAAGAGAATAAAGCTAGAAGTATCAATTAAAATATTTTAGTGCTTGAAATATCGGAAATTCAAGACAAATAAAAATATGTTTTTTACTATCGATACTAAAAGATTTTATTTTTCTTAAAAGTAATTGTTTCCAACCTTATTTAAAAATTAATAAAAAAATGCTAAACTCATTTTAAATAATTTAAATAAATTCAGATTTTTTACTTTTAGATACGAGACAATGTTCAAGCACTAGTTATTCTCAGATGAAAAAGTAGTACTCCCGTTCGGTTTAAAGTGATTCGTTTTTATTTTCGGACGTCTCATTTGAAACGATTAATTTTCGAAAAAGAAAATAATTTTTCAAAAATTATTATATTTTCTCATAATTTATCATTTCAAAAATTAAGCACTCTTTCATTTTATAGTTGAATGGTTTAGATTGAATATGACGTGTATATTCTTTATGTGTTTTATGTATAAGGACAAAAGTGTAAAAATTATAAAATTTATACATAAAAAAAGAAAAAAATATACATAAAATATAAAAGAGTATATATACTTCCTATCTTCTTATATAACCCTACCTTACAACCAAATTTACACCTATATATCAATATTATTTGAAGTTAGAGGTTTACTTCTAATAAATTTCTGATTTTGTGTTTGGGTGTCTTTCTTTATGAGTGAATCAATTGTTTACATTTCAAAGTTGAACTTTATGATACTTCAACTTGAAAAAACTGATTTCCCTCCTCTAAAAGACTAAAACTCTAGCTCTGCTACTTTTATGTGAGATATATACATGAATAAAGTGTCATACAAGTGACGTAAAATAATCAAATATAAAACAAGGTGATCAAGTTGAGGCTTTTGAAACATTAAACCCAACCAACTTGATATGTATGTCATAATCTTAAAACCCATCCAATCAAACGATTTCGTGTTTGGACCACTTTATCTAATTAAAATGAACAATGCCAAAAGTATGCTGCAAATATTCGATTTCACAGGCTAGGTAGAATATCCTATTAAAATTATTTTATTAACATGACATTAATCAGCTTTGAACATGTACTCTTTAATCATAAAATCGGATTAATTTATTATTAAGTCATCAACAAATGGACTTTCATGATGTTATGCTTCATTAAGTTGTCACTCTATTGGTTGAGATTTCATTTGGCGATGGAGATGGGATCTAAAGTATTTCAGTCGTTAATTCGTGAAATAATGTGTAACGCATAATGTCTGTATACGGCTATAAAATGAACTTCGTAATAGTTTGTATTAATTCGTGTGACTTAAATAATATAATAGTGAACGTAAACGCGTTATTTACTGGATTGTTTTGAGGAATAAATCAATACTATAAGACACTAAGATGGAGTTTAAACATTCTATTACAAATTCACGATATTTAAAAAGTGTTTGTTTCTCAAATTAAAATACATAAACTTCGATTTTTTTGTGTTTTACTAAAGCAATTATGTCAAACATTTTTATTCATGGTGTTTAACTTTTACAATAATTATTGTCACTCCCGCGTTATCGAATCAAAATATAATGCTGTGTGACATTTGCTTAGAACTTAGAACGTACTAGACTAGTCCGCTATGGTGGAATCAATTTTCATTTTTATTTTTGTAGAAAACGTGGGTGGAGTAGACAACACAGTTCACCTACCTCTCCATATTCTCCATATCAAATCATCACTCCCACTCTATCCCCATCGTGTATCTGCAAATGCTTTTATACACACTTTTTATTAGTTTTAATTTATAATTGAAAATAATTATTTTTAAATATAGTATGGAATTTTCGGAATTAACATTAAAAAATAAAAATATTTTATCATTTTGAAAAGTATGGTACTTTAAACATAAAAAATATCTTAATTGATGATTAAAAATTAATTTTAAAAAAATTAATCCAGAAAACAAATTTTATAAGGAATAAAAAATTATTTATGCGTTTTAAAAAGCAAATTAATATTTAAAATAAGATTTTCAAAAGGCACCCCAAATAACAGGCCCACTATTTAACCACGGTTAAAACAATATTATATTTTTTTTGTTTATAATGGTATATGATATTATTAAAGATTAACTTTTATATAATAAAAAAAATAACTTTTAAAATCACAAGTTTAAAGACAAAATTCATAACTCGTCAATGAGTACGGAATAAGAAAGGTTGTTTGAGAGACGACAGTGATTTGCACAGTTAAATTTTCGCATCTTATTTACGGCATATTCCACCACCCACCCCATTCGTGTACATTTAGTGGAGATTTATTACCTTATCAAATAAATGATCACCTTCCATATAGATGTATCCAATAAATCATAAGTATTAGAGCTTCACAAAATTCAATTTTGTGACATTTATTCTACATTAATTTGTAATTTGAACTGAATAATAACCGTATGTTTCTCGTGGTATAAAAATGATCTTATGTACTATATGGAATATTCTGCAGCATGGAAGTTTGACTGACGATTAATTTATACATGCACAAGCTAATGTGTTTAATGTTAATAGATTAAACGATCAATTTTCATAGTCATCATATTTGACTTCAATTACATGCTATTATTCTGTATGTACATCTTTCTTCTTTCTTGACAAGCTCTATGCTCCAACGAATCACAAATTCATAATAAAAATATAATATTTATGGCGGTTGTCTTGTAATTCAATATTACAACTTTAAATTTCACAATGCTTAGTTTTATGTGGTCTACATACAACTACATACTTGCAAGTCATGAATTATACATTAAACTTAGTAAAAATAGTAAAAAATTATCTAATGCGTATTTTAGATAATGACTGTGAATTTATATCGTTATGAAAATAAACTAAAAGAATGAAATAGGATAGTGTATAAAAGATCATCTAATTTGTTTTTATTGTGTGTTTTTGCTAAACATCCGATTTACATAAAAATAGGCATAATGAATCAATGATACCATTAATTAATACCGCTGAATTTGTTCGGATATAATTGTTTTAACAACTACATGTTACTGATAAAACCTAAGCCTAATCAAATTGACCCACTCAACGACCTTTATAATTTTAATTATATCCCTTCGTAATGTTTTACACATTTAATTTGATTGCCTTGGTCAAAGGAACTGTATATGCGCAATTTGCTTATTTAATTTTCCAAGTAACAATGTTAGATAATTATCGAAAACACTCATAATAAAATATTAGTCTATTTTAATTTTACTAATAAACCTAAAGGGGAAAAAATAATTCCGAACCACCGCGAACTTTTTTCCCCAGACAAACATCAATCGAAACTCAATCCGCAGAAATGATTGATGTATCCAATTACCAGACTACCCCCTTGTCTTTTATCCAGGTATGCGGCTAACCGAGGGTAGTACAGGAAGTGAGAGATTAGACTCAAAAAACCGTGAGCCTGGCGCCGCGTAAGTATTGACAATGATTTTAGGTGCTGGACCCAATTCATCGGATAAACCCAAGAAATGGACGCTTCAGATTACGCCACATAATGCCGTTCCAAATTGTGGTGGGCCATGGTCCATGGGATTAGGATAGAATATAATTAAATAAGAAACTAATGTTGGAGCATATCCAAAGACCTCCGAACCGAACGCATTATTGCCCCTGACTGACGTGGATCCTCACTGTCTGGTCTACCGAATTGGACCATTCGACTCGGGTAACATTAACTTGTGGGAGGGATGTATGATAATCATGTGCACCTCCGCTTCCGTTGTCCACGTAGGATCCTTGGGCCCACACATATCGGCAATATAAAACGCAGTTCCAAGGATCGTTGAAAATCACAAATCTAAAATTAGCAGACATAAAAATTTGGTTGTAGAGGGTTTTTCTAGAATGGCTAGAGTTCCTATAAACCACAGGATCCTGACGTGCGACGGTTGGGACTCTGAGTTTTCCGGCGACACGACGATCAACTTGTCCGACGACACCGTGTTTCAGTTCCTTAGCGAGGAGTGCGAGGGGTTGTCGCCGGGGAGTAGCATTGACGACGATGATGCAGACGACGAGGGGAAGGAAAATAAGAACGGAAACGCGGAAGAAGATGATTTTTGGAAAGCACAACATCAATTGTTACAAGTAAGCTTATGTTTCGGAATTCTCGGAAACAAAAAATGCACAATTAATCTTCCATTATTTCGAAGAGAACAAGTGAAATTTGAATTAGGCTTATTTTGGATTTGAAATTTGAAAGCAATGATTTATGGACAATTATGTGGATTGAAGCGGAATATTATTGGCATTGATAACATCTTCTTCCTAGATTTGCAGAGAAATTCAAAATTCTCTTATATTTTTTTTGCCTTAATAGATTATCTTCTGGATCACGAATCTAAATGTATGCTTATTGTATCTTCTGCAGTCTACGATATGCAGAACGAGTTCTTTGGAATCTAGAATCCGGAATATCGCCAAGGAAGCATTAAAAGAAACACAACAATCCGGCGATGTTTGCGACTGCGGCAGACCTGCCGAAAGAGGCTGCCGGAAATGTCTAATGGCGGAGGTCTGCCGTCGCCTCCAGAATGCCGCCTATAATAGTGCAATTTGCAAATCCAAATGGAAGAGCTCGCCGGATATTCCTTCAGGTACTAATTATAATCACGAGATAATCAGATTTTTGTGTGCATCTAACTCATTATATGTGTTTCAAAATGAAGTGGAATTTTGTTTTGATGTCAAGGAAACTTCTTGTTTCCTTCCTTCCGACTCTTGATTACAATTTGATATTTTTTAGCCCAAGTTGTAAACAAAACTGCGAAAAAACAATTCTTTGTTTTGAGTCAATACACTTAAATTGGGATAAAAATATGAAATTCCTGTTCAAGATAAACCTTAGGCAGTAATCACGTGCAGTTTAAATCACAATCAGAGGTGCGCACAGTTTGTTTCCCTCTACTACTTTCTTCCACACAAAAGATGATCAAAGTATCATGATATTTCACCTAGATTTGTATTTTTAGTTTGTATTCTTACATGTTCGTGTCATGATAGTGACATAATATTCGATCTGGCCAATGATCACGATAGCAGAAAATAACCTTTAATCTGTCGCTAATGCAGGGGAACACACATTCTTGGATGTAATGGACACCTCAAATCCGAAGAAAGAAGTAAGGGTGATCATCGAGTTAGATTTCCGAGCACAATTCGAGATGGCCCGAGCAAACGAAGAATACAACACGCTGATCAAGAAGCTGCCGGAAATATTCGTCGGAAAAATGGAGAGGCTGTTGGCAGTGCTAAAGATCGTGTGCGGCGCGGCCAAGAAGTGCTTGAAGGAGAAGAAAATGCACATGGCCCCTTGGAGAAAGCACCGTTACATGCAAGCCAAGTGGCTTAGAACTTGCGAACGCTTGGCCTTGCCGTCTTCTCAAACTTTCTCGTCGGGCCGCCCGACCAGACCCCATAGATCCTTGCTTACACTTGACTTAATGGAGACTTTCTCTAGTTTGCATAGACCGGTTGTTGCGGTTGTATGAATTCCGAGTGTTTTCGAGCTTTCCTTTTTACCCTTTTGCCTGTGCCGCTGTGCCATCCTTCATTCACGAGCTATACAATGAAGTGGTCGACTGAAGTTCATTATTTTCATTTCTCAAAACAGTAATATTAAAAAAATCCTATTATTGTTTATTTTTTTCTTTTCGACATGATGATTAAGAAAATGTAAGGGTAACGTGTTGAAGTGATGTTGTCTACTTTGTGATCCACAAACTTTCTATTTTCAGAATAGGAAAAAAATAATGGAAAGGATGGAGTATAATTTAAGAGACAGAAGGTACTTGTATTTATGTGGAAATACGTAAAATTATCTTGTGTTCATTTTATTGTAAAAAATATTTTTGTGTTCCTAAAATTATTGTAAGAAAACACCTACCCTCAAATTTAATAGCACGTGTATGTCGCTCTAAATGTTAGGGCAAATTTTTACATTTTTGTTGATTTATAGTGTTTCAATTAATACTCTTATAATGTGTATAAAATGTTTAATTTTGAAAACTCACAAAACTTAAGACTTTTTCCTCTCATTTTGAATCGATCCAGTATCGGTTCTTCAAAGTCAACATTTTTCCCGAATGCTAATCTAGTGTTTTATATTTTGCTTATCTTCTATAGTAATTTTATTTTAATACTAAGATTGGATGATTGAAATGAACACCTTGTTACTTTTGACTGGAATAGTTTTTGTGCAACTTAAAAATACAAAGGTGTTCTTTTTTTAATAAGACGAACACAAAGTAGTTTTAGAAATTTTAATCTAAACACAGTTTACTTTTTTTATCAATCAAGAAACATTTCAACCCCACCTAAAAACTCTCAATGTACAAACAACAATGGATCATCTTGGTAACATTTCACCTGCCTTCCATAGCATTGGACCAAGAGAGTGACATTGAGCTATAAGACCCTTTCTGATCTCTTCACACGTTGGATGTGAAAAGGAATCACCGTTATAAATCTGAGAATAGATGGCCCAAATTGTAATACCCCGATTTTTGTCACGCCTAACCAATCTCTTTTAATCAGTGTTCTTAAAACCGGCCCGTCATTGACCCGAAAAAAAAAAATTTACCGGTTCAACCGGTGGGTCGACTCGGTGTGACGTCATAAATATATAATTAAATTATATAAATATATAGCTATTTTTAGTTTATGCACAAGAAAAATTATTCAAAACCAGTGACCAAGACTGCCACTCTAATATCAAAACCAAGAGCTGGCCGAGAAACTTAAAATGTTTTGTAATGCATTATTTATAACATTATGACAGCCAACTATATCTTTACATTATATCATGTGAATGAATGCAAAAACTGATCAAGATGGCATGGTTTTACCCTCACTACTGCTAGTTGATCTCCGTATTGATTAAATGGTTGGGACAAATCTGAAAGCCAATTTTCAAGCTTTTCTTTCTTTTTTCATCCTACCTGCTTCAGAAACTTAAGCTTAGCACAATGAAAGACGAGATGACACACATAAAATAACACAAAAAAAAAAAAAAAACGAGTTGACCCGATCACCGGTTACCAGTTCAACCGGCCGAACCGGCCGGGTCACACCGGGTCGATTGAGAAAACGAGTCAACATGTCACTCGGTCCGGATTTTTGACCGGTTCCGGGCTAAACCGGTCGAACCGGCCGATTCGGGCCGGGTTTCAAAACACAGCTTTTAATGAGATTAATTTCGGATTTAGTCTTGTATTCGATAACATAAATTGATATTATATATATAATTATATTCCCTAAATTAAAACATATCCAATTGCTTATAAGACCTATATATATATATAGATATATATATATTAATATACATATAGATATATATTGGTATGAATATGATAGATATATATGTAAGTGTATATATATCCACCATCTAATTCTCCTCCCTCCCCCACACGTTTTCTTTCTCCTCTCCTCCACGTAGGTGAATCTTAGACAAATCTGATCATTATAGCATATCTTTTGGGATAGAAATACTGCATCAGTGAATCAGCCCTCCCTCTTTCCTTCAAACTCACGCTCACTTTGCAGCTCCAGAATAGAACAAGAGATACTTGATGGAGTTGGACGGTTTCGCATTGGCTCGGATTTTAGTCTTGTTATCTTCAGCCATCTGGCACGGCGGGAGAGGGGAGGACTTGAGGAGTTCCTACTGATACTACAGAAGACTCTGAGCATGGCTAGAACAAGCAAGCCTATGTATACTCCATCGCTTGATCACATCAAACATCTTTCTTTTCCATCACTCTTCTTCTCCATCTTATTCTTCCTTCATCCCGAGTCTCACCTCTCTTCAACTCCACGTCGTTGCCATCTGCATAGTCTCAAGAGGAATAGAGCATTCAAGCCGTCTCCCTTCATACCGGAAACTTAGGACCGACGACGTTCTCACGGACCGTCGATATCAAGGAAGTCAAGGTATAAGCTTTTATTCATGTCCTCTTCTCCACCACGTTTTCTATCTTCTGCCGGGAATTAGTGAAGATCTGAATTATTGATTGTTATTCGTTGTCGTTGTAATCACGCATTGCATTAGCTTGAACTACGCGCTTTTTTTTTTTTTTTTTGTGATTGATTAATGACTGCATCAAATGATCCTAAACACCAAACAATAACGTGCTTGTCCCTCCAAAATGAACCTATGTATTGAATTTATTATGAAATGGAGCTGGAACATGAGAAGTGAGCCAAGATCATAACTTAGATACTGAAAATCTGGTGCATACAAACTGTTCGATAAAATGCCTCAATCGTTGCTTAAAAGAGACCCTTAGCTGCACTCCTCTTTTTGCTCAAGATCCGTACGTCTGATTAATTTTCCACATCTTTGCTGCGTTACTTAGTATGGTTTAAGAGTGTTAGGACAGTAAAACAATCTTCAAATGTCTCATTTTCGCTGCCACAATTTGAGCCCAGAATTTAAAGGACCAACTATTCTTGCCGACATTAAGCAGCGAGTTTCGGCTCGTTTTCTTAACCTCTTAGTTAACCCAAAACTCACTAGTCTAGACACTCTTAGGAAGCACTTACTGTCGGCTTTTCAACGCCCCAAACCATTCGCAAATCGGAGCCCGGATTGAAAAGTTGTACACCTTCGAAAACGCATATCGAACCAGCCCCTGTTTCACCGATCAAGTAAACAGCTCTCTTCCGACCAATTTTCTGAATAGGCTAGTGAACCAAAAACCCCAAAACCAACACCATCGTGATCCTTGATCTTTTGGGTGTCCATAACCGTTTTCCGTTCGCAAATTGGAGTTCGTACCATCAAGTTATGAACTCCGGAAAAACCACAGTTCGAAACCATTAACTTCCTAAGCATGCTGACCAGGGAACTTGCGATGCGATTTCTGACCGGAATAATGAAAAACAGTACCTAAGACCTATACCACCTTAAGCCTTGCACTTTCAGCTTTCCAACGCACCTCTCGGTTCGCGAAACGGAGTCCGAACCGCGAAGTTATTCAACGTCGAACTTGGACCGCCGAACTGAGTAAAATTTTCAGACTGCGGAGCAGCCTTGTTCGAGCGTCTCCAACACGCTGTGTATTGCCGAAACCCCTACAGGCTTTCCAACGCCGCTTGTCTCTCGAAATTTGGAGCTCGGACCAAAAAGTTATGCCCCGTCAAAAACACCCGCTCAAAATTGCCGAACTGGCGAGAAGCGCAGAGTAGCAAGCTTCCGACCCGATTTTACGACCCGATCGAACTAATAACTCCAGAAAACTTACACCAACACAAACTTTAACAAACAAGGATTTCAAAACATACTTTTGATCGTGAAACGGAGTCCCGACCACTGAGGTACGCTTGCTCGAATATAGCCCAGAAACTGTTTGTTTACTTGCCTCACCCAGAAAAATTCTAAGTGTTGAAATAACGGCTTAGCTACCACCCGTTTTGGGAGATCTTTTGTGAACAGCCCTCAAATCTGGTAACCCCAAGCCCCATACCATATCAAACCTTGTCATTCAATGAATCCCCAGAACCTTTCCGTTCGCCGTTTGGAGATCGTATCAAGAAGTTACGGATCGATGAAAATGCACCGCTGAAACGCCCATCCTTCCCGGGATGTGCTGAACCCCCAACTTTAGAATAGCATAGGAGCTTTGTTCCTTCTCGAAACTCACCGAGCCTTATACCGATAGAAAGATGAGTTCATTGCCTTTCCAAGACCATGCTCGACGCGCAAAATGGAGCTCGAACGAAAAAGATACGAGCCTACAAAGGACCGCTGGCAGAACTGCCACAAATTCGCCGACTAAAGTTCGGGGACTATTTTGGATACCGAAACAGCACCCGATCGAGAAACTTATTTCTATGGTCTCTTACCTCTCCTGGGGCAGAAGCTGATCACGAGTTTTGATAGACGACCGACTGTCAGATCGTCCGAAAATAAAGCCGGAAGTTGCTGCGAAAATCACTTCCAAATATACTTTTATTCTCAAATATCCCCTTAAAATACCAAAGCTAATATTTATTATCGAATGAAGCGAAGATGCTATAAATGTGAACGGGATGTCTCCGGGCAAGATTATTAAAGAAGAATTTTATCATTTCGAAGAAAATAGCGAAATAAAATCCGCCCTTCGTAACCAAAAATCTAAATTGCTAGAGACAAACTTTGTGGTCTAGAATTCGATGAAATTCTAGGACTTTGGGATTTAACCCTAACAGAATTTAGGTCTCTATTGTAGGATCCTCTGAGGAAGGACGGTAACCTCGGAAAAGCTGCGGATAATAATAACGCGCCACGAGGTGGGTTATATTTTCCTCTAAACTTATCTTTGAGTTAATAAGCTCTTAATTATATGAAATGATGTTATCCATGGAAATGTTTTATGCGCGTTCGATTAAGTTTAATGCTCATGTATGGTCGATCGAGATTTTTGTTCTGACCTAACACGTCAGACTGGAATTGTGTACACCCCCGTTAGTTGTGCAGTGGGTTGATCTCCACTGTACACTAACTTTTATAAGGGATTATCTGGGGAAAGACCCAATATCCAAAGTTGGAAAGGGTACTCTGAGTAACGGCTCGAGACCCTAGATGAAATTGGATCCGACGAGGATACGTTCTGGGATCGCAATGAAAATGAATCTGACGAGGATGTGTTCCGGGATCGCAAGAGTAACTAAAAGAACGCTGCACGCGCGCGCAAAAGAAAGGAAAATTGCTTTCGTATACTTAGGAGTTTTTTTTCGTTTTAAAATCTCCTAAGTCATACTTTATGCTTTGGATAACTGCAGATTTTATAAAATGCTTTATTAAATGCTCGCCCACTGAGTACACTAGTACTCAGCCCAAATCTTTTCAAAAACATTTTTCAGGTTGAGCGGCTGCTACTGACGGACCGAGCCGAGGCGAGGGTTGCTGTCAAATAAATTAAGTTCCGTTGTGCTTAACGGTTTTTGCCCAAATTCGAGGACTGTAGCCCCCTTTTGTTTATCGCCACTCTGGACCCATCTTTATTACCATATTGCTTTTTATGTGATCGAACACTTATCACATTTTGAACTATCCTTGAATTAATGAAATATTATAATTTAATATTTCTCGTACTACCTTGTAATATTATTTAAAAATTATGAATTCTAGATTTATCTTCTCGTATTGTACTACACTTGGTCACACGCCCCTTTCCGAAAATCGGGCTTTGACACAAATCTCATTAGTTCTCATCATGTCTAGAAGGTGTATTTCCATATCCTTCCCTTCCAATTCATTCAACTCACTCTTCCCTTCAAAGAACTTCACCATTTGTCTCATACTTGGCTTAGCTTTCAGATCCGGATGGGCACACATGCAATAAACCTATCCTTCATCTTCAGCAATCAACAATGATAGCATAAAAAATGATTTAACTAACTGTATTTAATTATAAAATAATAGTTGAGAAGTAATACAAAAAATAAGGGATTACCCAATGAAACGTTTTTGATAGTTGACATTGAAAATTGTTTAATCTTTAAATTCATTTCTTACAACGCATATGAATACTTATACTACTCAAGACTTCTCTATCCCTTCTGTATCCCCTCCATTCACGCAAGGACGGCAACGGCAGTGGATGACGCAGACACCTAAATCTCTGCAAGTTTTCGAGAATATATTTGGCGTGAAGAAATCCTCTCGTTCCCATCAAGAAAGATCTATGGTGTTTGCAAAAGCTTAAATTGGAGCAAATTTCCAAAATACTACTTTCAAAATATTAATTTCTAAAATGTTACTCTACAAAAATTAATTTCTAAAAGATTACTCTTCAAAAAATAATTCTCAATCTATTATCATATTAAAAAGGAAAATTCTCTTAAATGGTTAGACTTATTCTTTCTAAACAAAATTCCATTTTAATAATGACAATAAAAACATAACATAATATTTTCTAACTTTCCTGAAGAAAAAAAATCCAACTCAATTATGAAATGAAAATCTTAAAAATATTGATGTTCTTATTTTATGAAAATATTTAAAAATTTATATGTAACAGAAATATCTACATACAAATTTATTTTTTTATTAAAAATAATTTTTATATTTAAAAGTATCAATGTAGTAAAATATTGACATTACACAATAAACTTAACAATTTATTATTATTTAAAAATGATTTTAAATTAAAAGTATGAATTTATACTTTAAACATTTTAAAACAAATATGTTGGTCTTAGAGACGCGGTTCAGGTATACCGGCGCGGGGGGGAGGGGGGGTGAATACACCTGAATGTAAATTCAAAACTGTGAACGCAAAAGTCAGCTTTAGCTGAAGAATGCTACTGAACTAGTCAGTTGGCCAGATATACTTTCTTGATCGCGTGGGCTGAATATTCTCCTACAGAGTACAGTCCTACTGGCTTATGTCAGTGAACAGTAGTTCAGTACAAGAGTCATGTGCGGAATTGTAGGTTTTTTTTAATATATGCGTCTTTGGTGACTCAAGCAGGAGAACTTGTATTATTTATACTGAGTAAGTCTTTGTTCATAGGACAAATTCAAACTTGTTTGCTTATACTGGGAAAGTCTCAGTTATCTATATACTAGACAGATTCTACTTATAGTCGTAGTAACTTTACAAGTCTTAACAGTTTAAGGTTAGAAGGTTTTGTCCAACTAAGAAGGAGTTCTTACAAGAAACAAAAGTTCAAAAGATATGAACTCCTTCGAGGTTCTAAGCTATTGATTTTACAAAATGCACGCTTGGATAGAGAAATGGAACAATAATTCTCTAGAAAGAAGAACTAAGAGGATGTCTACTCTATGAGCAAGTTCTTCGTTTGAATGTTGCTTGTAAATTCGCTAGAGTTCTTGAGCTTGTTCGCTTGGGTTCCCGGTAATTCTTCTACATGAAGACCTTCTATATTTATAGTCTTTAATTTGTGAATAAATCCGTTGGAGAGGGTCTAGCCACGTGTTGAATAAGACAAGAAAAATGTGTAGGTCTGGAGACGAGTGTTAGGTGTAGGGGGGGGGGTTTGAATATAGCTGAGTACAAGTTTTTCCTCAAACGCGAAGGACAGTTGAGCTGTAGAGTGCGACTGATGAACAGTGTCAAATAGTAACCTTCTGATCGCGGGTCAGAGTGTCTCGACTACTGAGTCCGTCCTACTGACTTTTGTCAGTATTAAGATCTCAGTCGGAGAGTTTAGTGCGGATAAGTGTGGGGCCCTATAGACTCGTCTCTTTTTGAAAACGTGTTTTCGCAAACCAAACTTGTTTTGCCTGGTGCACTTTTAAATACGTTTTATGCAATTTATGAGTTAGAAAATCGGTTTGAGAACGATGCAATAAAACAGTAAATAACACAATAAATTTTTAACGTGGTACGCAAGATCCTACGTCCACGGTCTTGCTGAACAGGAGTTTGTGTTGATTAATAAGAGCAAGCCTCAGCAAGGAATCTGTGCACTGGACATACCCTTCTAAGTTATAGTCCTTAGCGACTTTAAAAATCAAACCGAAGTTTGAAGGGGAGGGGATTTTCTCCAACAATGAAGGAGTTCTTACAATGAGAACGATTCACAGAAAGTGAACTCCTTCAAATGTTCTAAGCTATGGATATAACAGTTGAGCTTAGATAGAGAAGAGGGAACTTAAGAAACTCTAGAGAGAAGAACTATGGATATTCAACTAAGCAAGTTCTTCGCTGGATCGACGTGAATGCTGGAGCGTTTGAAAGCTATGAGTGTGTATTCCCTTTGATGTCCCGTGCGTTGAGCTCGGAAATGCTTCTCTATTTATAATCGTGACCTAGGCAAGTGTCTATTGGAGAAGACGATGCCAAGTGTCACAAACTTTCAAGGAAAACGGCCATAAGTTTTCGAAGTAGCGCCGCAGAGTGGTTGGTTTCTGTACATGAGAGCAGCTTTAGTGTCAAAGCAGGTAAGGCTTAGATTACTTCTCATTGGTCGAGCTTTGTGGTAGGTGAGACTTGTCAGACCTCAGTCTTCATCTGAGTTGACTCTCACTTATCCTCGTATGATACTCTGCTGACTTTCGAATGACAGTAATAGTCGGGCAGTCGTTTCCTGTCGAATTCAGTAGATCTGGATCGATCGTACTGACTTCTTCATCTGAGTCGGCTGATGGAAGTCTTCTACTGATAACGGTCAGCTGGTGACTCTGAAGGTACTGAGCTCTTCAAACTGTGTCTTCAACGGAGGTATGCAGATAGGAATCTTCTACTGAGAACAATCAGCTGGAGACCTGAGAACACGAGCTCTTACAAACTGATGACGCGGGGTTCTGGAATTTAACTTCCTACTGAATTTCAGACCAAAAAACACCCCTTACAAGACTTAGACAAAACAGATAAGAAATATAAGAACAATCTAGCCTGTTACATCATCAAGTCCGAAAACACACTATGGGTACAAGATAGGTTTTGGGATCTTCAATTCTATAGCGATAAAATCACTACAATTTCCCCCATTTCGAATTACAACAATAAGTCCTAAGTACATGAACTACTGATGACAGTTCAAAGTACCCCCTTAGCAATGATCTAAACGATCACTGACTCATAACCCAACAAAACGACTATATGAAATTTGAACATTGAGTAGAGGCACTGTTGAGATTTCCTATCTTTCCGGCTAGGAGCAGCTTTAGGCAGAGCAGGTAAGGCACTGTCGGCTCCTTATTGGTCGTGGTACATAAGAGTTGGTGAGGCTTGTTCAAACTCAAAGTCCTCTGAATCCTCGGACTGTCGCCTGATTGTCCTCTATTGACATTCGTCTTAACACTTCAGTCGCTGGCTCGATTTCCTTTGCAGACTCAGTTGGTGAATGACAGACCAACTGACTTCTTCGATACTGAGTCCTTCAGCTGAGTGCAGAGTCTCCTACTGAATCTACAGCTACTGAACTCTAGCCTTTTGAGTTCTAACAGCTGAACTCAAACTAAGCTATTACAATATCGAAGGTTCATCATTCAGCTAGGGGTTTTGGGATCTTCAAATCTTATCAAATAAATCCATCCCAACAATTTCCCCCTATTTGATGATGCCAAAATATTTTACAACAACTACTACTACTGACTATGCTAGAGAAATATTACAAGAATAAACAAGGCATAAAATCAGAGCAAAAATGTCAATATGACATATAATTGTCGGGCATACTGAGTTTCATAACAGAGAAGTATAAGAGCATAAGTACTAAAAACTGTCAGGTATGCAGCAATGTTACAGATTGAATTATAAGAGCAATGGTAAATCTCATAGAGCAATGTCGCATACTGAATTATCAGAGCATTACTGAGTTGACAGTATTATCAGGCTAGTTATCTAATCAGCACATAGAAAATAATTTTCCCCAAACAAACGTTTTCTCCTTAACTACTTTCCCTTTATAATTAGTTTCACTTATAGCATGGAAAAGTCAGTTTCTCTTAAGAAGTTCTAAGCAATTAAGCACAGAGAAATTATAAGCAGATATGTGAGTGTGTGAGCTGATTACTTCAGTAATCAGTAGTGCTGAAAGAAAATACACAGTCAAATGACAATGAGTAGTTGTCGAAGGCCAATAGAAAAGATGTCATAAATGATAAGGAATGTACAGTTACATGACATTCTATTCTAAGGACCTAGAATACTAAGGAGACAGTCAGCTGGACTTCTTCTTGAAGCGTTGCATCCGAGCTTTGAACTCAGCATACTTCTTCTCCGGAAGATCAAGGTCGTAAGCTGAGTAGACTCGCTGCGCAGGGCCTTAATCTCTTCCTTGTCTTCTTCATCATGCTTATTCAGACCTTTCTTGTTGATAACATCAAAGATCGCTGCCTCAATCTCCTTTTTGCATAGATTATCTTGGTGCGTCATAGGAGGAGGTAGTGGTCTGAACTGAGGAGCTTTCAAGGTCTGACTGGACTGCTCTAGAAGGGTTTGAATCTAAGCATAGAGAGGAGCATCCATGTGTAAGAAAATCTGCAAATGCTTCTTCAGGATCAGCATCCTCATTCAGGGTCTTCCAGACATAGCATCTTTTGATAAAATCCACTTTGATCTGCTCCCATCTCTGGTTGATTTTGTATCCGTCAGCCCTCTTGAAGATAGTCCTCTTCACCTCTATGACATGCTCCCTTCTTCTAAAATACTTAGAAGATGTAGGGATGCTTCTGTCCTTCTCAGGAACTCTCTCGCGAGCTTCCTTCTCAGTCCTCATCCTAAGCGCCTCCAGATCAGCTAGATGGATACGCTCTCTAGCTTCGCTGATCTGTCTGGCCTCAGCTATTCTGTCCAATCCACGCTCACAGCTATCCCACAACTCTTTCATTTCAGTCTCTTGTCTCTTCGAAAATTCAGTGGTGGTGACAAACTGGACGTCTGAGTCGCTAGCCTCTACTGATTTAGACTTGGGAGATGCAGGCTTTGGCTTCTCAACTTGTTTGGACTTAGTGGGAGTCTTTGCCGCTGAAGATCTTGACTACTTGGGCTGTACTAATCTAGTTCGAGTAGGAACTGGAGTGCGGATCAGTACGCCTTTCTTGGCTTTGGCCTTCTGGGCGTCTTCCTTCTCAAGCTCACACGTGAGCTGCTCATCATATGCTATCTGCTCTTCACGCGTCTTGAATTTGAGCTTTTTCGGAGGAGAGGGAGAAGGAGAGGCTGGGGCTTTGCCTTTGCCTTTAGCTTTGGCTTTCTTTGCTGCTGACTCAGGTTGTGGCTTTTCTTTCTCTTCTGTAGGTAGAGCTTCCAGGTACTGAGTCACGTCAGCTACTGCTTCTTCAGCAGGCTCTCCTGAGCCTTCAGCATCCTTCTCTTTTCTTGCAGTTGCAGCTGAAGGACCTGCCTCTTCGGCTTTCAAGAGGGTCAGTAGTTGAGATGACCTACTTCCTTCCTCCTTTTTGGCATCATCTATTAATCTTGCCAAAGGCGGTCACTTTAGTGTTCAGCCCCTTGATAGATGTTTTGATCGAGTCTATGGAGGCTGGAACATCTCCAGCTGCATTGGTGTAGGAAGTCCATCGCTTGTCATGCTCAATATTGATAGCCTTCAGTAGAGCGGACTTGGATAAATCTATCCTCTTCAGATAAGCTTCCACAGAGTCCACAGCTTCTTTGTGGATCTGTGTGCAAACTTCATGCTGCTCAACTAGTACCTTTGAGACACTTTCAGTAGCCAGCTTGTGTCGCTGCTCTACTGTTTTCAGGAGCCGATCAGTTGAAGAGGCCAATTCTTCAGTAAAATTCTTGGCCTGATTCTATAGAATAGTATGGAACTATGCTTGCAGATTGGTCCGTTGAGCTTCTAGTGCCTGTTTGAGGATCGCTTCAGCATTTACTTCAGTAGGGTTGCTGATCATCTGCACTTCAGTAGATAAGGTTCCTAACTCCTTGGTCTGAGCCTCTGTGAATTGGCTCCATTTGTTGTGCACGTCTTCTGCGAGGAGACGATTCTTGTGACCTTGGCGTTTGATTGTACTCTGCATAAATTTGAGTTAACCAATTTGAACTATATGCACAATTGACAATTTCATATATTATGAAGAATTTGTGAGTTATTGTGTAGTGTTTTTACATGCACATTTATGTGTAATTGTATGCACATCAATATATTTGATTAAGCACGGTTTGTGTGTAGTGTTTTTATATGCACATTTTTGTATCATTGTATGCACATCAATTTATTTGATTAAGCACGGTCTGTATGTAGTGTTTTATATGCACATTTATGTATCTTTGTATTCACATCAATATATTTAATTAAACACGGTTTTTGTGTAGTGTTTTTATATGCGCATTTCTGTATCATTGTATGCACATTGATAGGTCTATTTTGTAATATCCATATTTCGTGTATTTTGGCATATTTTGTGGTACTTGGATTTATTTTGGTGTTTATTTTGCAGTGCTTAATGATGATGTGACATTTACGAGGCATCGAGGTGGTGGTAGAAAGATTTGAGGAAATCAAGCCAAGTGAAGAGGGAAATTATCTTTGATTTCCAATCTGGAGGAAATCAAGCCAAGTGAAAAAGGAAGAAATCAATCATGAATCTCTATCCCTTGATTTGTGCCGAAGAAGAAAAGGAAGATTGTAATCAATCATGAATTTGATGGAGAGATAATTAGGGATTTTATCATTTAATCATCCGACTAAAAAAGGAAGGATTGGGGCTATATAAACCCACCTTGAGGAGAGGAAGAGATCATCTCATTCTTCACTTCTACATCACCACAACAAGTTCTCTCCATTTCCTCTCTTCCAAGTCTTCACGGAGAGAGGAGTTCCAAGGAAGCCGATTGAAGGGTTATCATGTTTAAGTTTAAGTTTCTTGTTTTTAATTGATGAGCTTTAGTTTGATTTGGATAAACATTGGTTAAACATTTTCATTTGAAATTCTGGATTTGAATTATCTTAACCTATGGATATTTTCTTAGTAGTTTCTTTCAAATTTGCAATTCTAGGATTTTAATTCCATGCATTTAGTGTTTTGAATTATTTAATAATTAGTTAGAATTTTCATTTACATATTGAAATTCAGCATGCTTTGTGTTTTGTTTAATATAGTCAATATGCGTAGCTAATTCTTTTAGGGGCTGGGAAGATGTAAAACACACACACCTCTTTAAATTCGTGAGACTAGGGCTTATCATTAATCACTTAAGTTCTGAACTAATCCAGGTTTATTAAATTGAATTAATTAATTTAGGCTTGATCACCCTAGTTAATTTAGTTCATTGCTAATTTAGTACTTCCATCGTTTCTCGTGGGATGAGGCTAAATAAGTAGCAAATTGTCTTAGGACAATTGGATTAATTTGGTAGGAGACTATTAGATGCTCACCATACGAGTAGGCTCCTAAATTGCGTTCCCTTAATTCTTAAAGCTGATTAGATGTTAAATCTATTGATTGCCCACCAACGTAGGTTGCATCTAATTTAGGGAAGTAATCGTTTCAATGCCCACCATGGCGATTACCGATTAATTAAGGGGGAATAGGGGATATGTCAGTTTAATTACGGTATCCTACAACTGATTGATTTAAGTGGATTAAATAATTATTAGTGTCAATGATCGATTGTGTGTATGTGTGAAACATCTTGCTGGACCCGCTTTTATTAAATCAATTTCATATTAAATTCTTGCTTTTATTTTCATTTCCTAAAGTTAGTCAATTTCCAAAAATTGCGTGGTTGCAAACCAATCCTTTGATTGATAGGATTAATAAGTTTAAAAATCTCTGTTCCCTGTGTTCGATACCTGTAGCTATACTAAACTTAGTTCTAGCTATTTAGGAGGATTAGTTGGTGAAAACAGCGATCACCAAATTGGCGCCGTTGCCGGGGAACGGTGTTATATTTAAGCTTATTTTTCCTACTGATCTTTTGTGCTTTTTAAGTGTTGCATGAGCAGGTCTTCCCGTCCTTTTCTACACTTTGATCCAGAAATTGAAAAGACTGCGAAAAGGAATAGGAAGGCAACAAAGCTGCAGAAGCAACCGGTGCTCACAAACGAAAAGTGTCCGACCGACCGGACGAGGGGAAGAACCAGTGAGTCGAGTCCGAAATTAGTCCGGCGAGCCGCATGCACCCGTTTTACGAAGACAAGCAATTCGAATCAAAGAAGAAATCATGGCTGAAGATCAAGCAGCCAATCTGAGGATGAACTCAGGTTCGAGGAACTTGGGAGAGGACTTGCCTGGACCAATCCACATAACTACCACGGAGCAAATAGATGTGAAGTTGAATTTGGTCGCGGCATGTCCAAAATTTTACGGGAAGCTGAACGAGAATCCCTTTGCTTTTCTGGAGGGATTCAATCAGGTCTGTGATCTGCACAGGCAAGGTCATTTGGATGCTTTCAAGCTTAAAGCATTTCCTTTTACTCTACAAGATGGTGCTCGTGCTTGGTTTTCCGGATTGAGTAGGTCAATCACTACCTGGGCTCAAATGCGCCAAACTTTCTTGGACAAATACTTTCCTCAGTCCAAGACAAATGTACTCAAGAAGGAGATTTCCGGGATTACTCAAGAGCTGGACGAATCTTTTGGAGCTTACTGGGAGCGATTTGGGAAGCTATGTGATAGCTGCCCAAACCATGGTTTTTCTGAAGTCGATCTACTTTAAATTTTCTACCAAGGAATGACGGATGAATCCAAGACCATGGTGAATGTTGGATTGAAGGGTAGATTTGCTAACAGCTACTTTACTGATGCAAAGGCAATCATTGAGGGACTTGCCGAATCCACATCTCAGTACAAAGGA
Source organism: Lavandula angustifolia (assembly GCA_028984105.1). Classification (NCBI taxonomy): domain Eukaryota; kingdom Viridiplantae; phylum Streptophyta; class Magnoliopsida; order Lamiales; family Lamiaceae; genus Lavandula; species Lavandula angustifolia. The sequence continues at coordinate 20,558,314 of CM054810.1, read as the reverse complement.
CCAAGAATGCAAAGGAGGTCTGTTAATCTTTCAAGCGGAGACTTCCTAGATGATCTAGATATGAAGGTTGGCATGAAGATGGAGGAGAAGTTCAGTCAACTTGAAGATAAATTGGATAGGTTATTCAAGGAGAGGAATTCTCCCTCTTCCTCCTCCTCATCTGCCCGATCAATGGCAGATCATACATGTGGAGCATGCGGACAAAGAGGACATACATCTTTACAGTGTCAAGGTGAAGATGTTAATGCAGCAGGTAATTGGAATAATCAAAACAAGGTGCATCCGAATTTAAGGTGGAGACAAGATGATCAAGTACCACAAGCGCCCAGAAATTCTCCACAGCAATCATTCCAACAACCTGCTTATCAGCATCAACAATATCAGCCACCGCAGCCACAAGGGTTCCAAAGAACCCTATAGACCTCCACACCGGAGGCAATATCCACGTAGCGGTTTACAAGAAGAACCGGTCCGTCTCGGCCGACGGACCGTGAGCGATCCATTGGAGAAAATGATGGTTGAAATGATAAATTCACAGAAGAATGCCATAGCATACCAGCAGCAGATACAAGAGGAGTTTACCCAATCTAAAAGGGATACTTAAAGCACCTTTGAGGATTTGGCCAAGCAGATTTCAAGGCTTAATTCTTCTGTTCAGGAAATCAAAGGAAATCAAGGTAAACTCCCATCCTGCAGCGAACCGAATCCAAATTCTCATAAGCTGCAAAGCAAGATTTTATTGAGAAGTGGAAGAGAGTTATCCGAGCCCACTCCAAGGGCGAATTTCAACGAATCTGAACTGACAAACGGAGAGGGTCCTTCCGCCCGAACGACTCGACGTAAGGTCTCGACAGAAAAAGAGCTGGATGACAGCGAAGGTCCGACCGCCCAGAACGACTTGACAGACTTGCAGAATGTTACTAAGGAAGTTCTGCCAACCAGAGAAGGCCGATCTGTCCAGACGGGCCCTGAAACTGCTGTACCTCCACCATTTCCTGAGGCATTGGAGAGGAAGAGAACGACGAACAAGGACTATATGGACTATGTGAAATTGTTCGGAAAGCTGGAAATCAACATACCCTTTTTGGAGGCTGTGAAAATTCCCCAATTTGGGAAATTTGTCAAAGATTTCATAGCAGGTAAGATCCAGCAAACTGGGAAAGTATTGATGGATACATCTGTGTCAGCAATTATCCAAAAGATGCTACCCACAAAATGTGTGGATCCAGGTATGTTTACTCTTCCTTGTCTTATGGGGAATGTGATGGTTGAGCGGGCTATGTGTGATCTAGGTGCATCAATTAATGTTATGCCACTCTCTGTGTATAATCAATTATCTGGAGTTGAATTGGTATCTACTGATGTGATTATACAGCTTGCTGATAGATCATGCATTGCACCTGTTGGTTTACTTGAAAACATCCTTGTTAGAATCAATGATTTTGTCTATCCTGCTGATTTCTACGTTATAGATACAAATGATAGACAAGTGGAGGGTACTGCGGGTGTTTTGTTGGGTAGACCATTTTTGAAAACTGTGAAAGCTGTTATTGATGTGGATGAAGGTTCTATTAGTGTGCGATATCATAATGAGACTTATGTTCATCATATTGCTACTGCACTTAAGAAACCTTATGATCATGAGAATGAAATGGTTTTTTCTGCTGACGAGATTGAAAGTTTTGTCCAAGATTATCTTGAGACGCATTTGTTGCAGGATAAAATGGAACTCACCTTAATCAAGGGGCTGACTGACCTTGATCTTAAGGATATTAGGGATGAAGAGATCCGAGACAGCATCAAAGCACTCTATGCAGCGCCAGAATTTGCTGCTGTCAGCAGTATCGCCGATCTGCCCAGACAGGCCAAATCTAACAGAATTCTGCCTTCGTTGGTGAAGCCGCCAATTCTCGAGCTAAAGCAACTTCCCAAGCATTTGAAGTATGCTTATCTTGGAGATGATGATACGCTGCCAGTAATCATTAGCAAAGAGCTAAATCAGAGTCAAGAGGACGCCTTATTGACAGTTTTGAAGAAGCACAAGAAGGCTATTGGCTGGACTTTAGCCGACATCACCGGCATTAGTTCTGACATCTGCACTCATTCAATTCATATGGAGCCTGAAAGCAAGCCTTTTCGAGATCACCAACGGAAGCTCAACCCTAACATGCGAGAGGTGGTGCTTAAAGAGGTACTGAAGCTTCTTTCTATGGGTATCATTTACCATATTTCTGATAGCAAATGGGTGAGCCCTGTTCACGTGGTGCCGAAGAAGTCTGGCTTTCAAGTTGTGGAAAATGAGAAGAATGAGCTAGTGCCGATGAGATTAGTGACTGGGTGGCGTATGTGCATAGACTACAGGAAGTTGAATGAAGCTACACGGAAAGACCATTTTCCGTTACCCTTTATTGATCAGATGTTAGAGAGGCTTGCAGGGCAAGCCTACTTCAGTTTTTTGGATGGGTATAGCGGCTATTTTTAGATCCACGTGAAGGAGGAGGATCAAGACAAGACCACATTTACTTGTCCCTTTGGCACTTTTGCATACAGACGTATGCCATTCGGATTGTGTAATGCACCGGGCACCTTTCAAAGGTGCATAATGAGCATCTTTTCGGACTTGATCGAAGACTATATTGAAGTATTCATGGATGACTTCACTGTTTACGGGAATTCATACATGGGATGCTTGGAAAATTTAGACAAAGTCCTTGCTCGGTGTGTGGAGAAAAACTTGGTACTCAACTATGAGAAGTGCCATTTTATGGTGACCGAAGGAATTGTACTCGGTCATGTGGTTTCTAGCAGAGGCATTGAAGTGGACAAGGCCAAGGTTGACCTAATTGCTAAGCTGCCGCCCCCTACATCTGCGAAGGAGATTCGCGGTTTCTTAGGCCATGCGGGTTTTTATCGGCGTTTCATCAAGGGCTTTGCAAAGGTAGCTCAGCCACTCACAAGACTCCTACAACAAGATGTTGAGTTCGTGTTCGATGATCAGTGTAAGGAGGCCTTCAACCTCCTCAAGACAAAGCTCACTACTGCCCCAATAATGCAACCACCTGATTGGAACAAGCCATTCGAGATCATTTGTGATGCATCCGACCGAGCCGTAGGAGCAGTCTTGGGACAAAAGAATGGAAGAGAGAGCCACGTGATATACTATGCTTCAAAGACACTTAACTCAGCTCAGTGCAATTACTCTACCACGGAGAAGGAGTTGTTGGCTATTGTCTTCGCATTTGACAAGTACAGATCCTACTTACTTGGCTCCAAAATTGTGGTCTACACTGATCATGCTGCCGTCAAACACCTTCTATCCAAGAAGGAGTCTAAACCTCGATTGATACGATGGATATTCTTACTTCAAGAGTTTGATTGGGAGGTTAAGGACAAAAGAGGAGCAGAGAATCAAGTGGCAGACCATCTAAGTCGATTGATCCAAGAAGAAGATGGAGAATCTATTAAGGAGACTTTTCCTGAGGAGCATTTGTATGCAGTTCCCGAATCTGTCACACCGGTGCAGTGCATGCGGACGCATGCACCCATGTTCAGTGTTTTTCAGCTAATGCACAGTCACGGCTGCATCTGACCAGACAGACCGATTCTGATCCAGAATGGCTAAAGGCTATTGGTAAGTTATCTAAACTTCCTTGGTTTGCTAACATTGTGAATTACTTGACTTCCAAGCAGATTCCATCCAATTTCACACATGCCCAAAGAAAAAGATTGGAGAGCGAATGCCGACAATACTTTTGGGATTCTCCAATACTATGGAAGATGGGAGTAGATCAAGTAATTCGTCGTTGCATTCCTGAGGCTGAGCAAGGTGAGATTCTTCTTCATTGTCATTCGTCCCCTTATGGTGGACACTTTGGTCCAAAACGTACTGCCAGAAAGGTTTTGGATGCAGGTTTTTTCTGGCCGACTTTAAACCTCGACTCATACAATTTCTGCAAGACATGTACACGATGCCAAATGACCGGAAACATATCCCAGAAGGATGAAATGCCCCAAAAGCCGTTGCGCTTTTGTGAGATTTTTGATGTATGGGGCATGGACTTCATGGGTCCTTTCCCGAGTTCATGCGAGAGCTTGTACATTTTGCTTGCTGTGGACTACGTGTCTAAATGGGTCGAGGCTAAGGCCGTAAGGACTAATGATTCTAAAGTGGTTGCAGGTTTTCTTAGAACTAATATTTTCAGCAGATTTGGAGTACCGACGGCCATCATTAGTGATCAAGGAAGCCATTTCTGCAACCGCACTATAGAAGCACTCATGAAGAAATACGGTGTCAAGCATCGTATCTCTACACCCTACCATCCACAAACGAATGGACAAGCTGAGGTCTCCAATAGGGAAGTAAAAGCTATACTTGAGAAGACCGTGAATCCTTCTAGGAAGGATTGGAGTTTAAGGTTAGACGATGCTTTATGGGCTTATCGTACTGCTTATAAAACTCCTATAGGTATGTCTCCGTATCGGCTTGTCTTTGGGAAGCTTTGCCATCTACCTGTGGAATTGGAGCACAAGGCATGGTGGGTTGTAAAGAAGATTAATATGGATCTGCAAGGTTGTGGAAAAGAGAGGAAGTATCAGTTGCAAGAACTTGAAGAGATCCGTCGTGAGGCCTATGACACGGCAATGAGTTACAAGGATCGGACGAAGGCATGGCATGATAAGCACATCCGTACTAAGACCTTTGAGGAGGGTCAATTGGTATTGTTATATCAATCTCGCCTCCGTCTCATGCCGGGCAAGCTCTGTTCGCGGTGGATTGGTCCATTCAGAATTAAATCTGTCTTGGAAAATGGAGCCGTGACGATCTCTAAGTTAGATTCTAATGCAGAATTTACTGTCAATGGCCACCGATTGAAACTCTTCCATGCTGCTGAACGAATGGAGGTAGTGGGTGAGCTTAGCTTATCCATTCCCTCTTATTCTTGATCCAGAAGACGTCTAGCCAAAGACAATAACGAAAGGCACTACCGGGAGGCAACCCGATTTGTTTTCTTGTTCTTATTTATTTCATTTTGTTATTTCTGTTTCGTCGTGTTTTTCTTGTTGTTTTTCCAGATCTAAGCTATGAAGTTGTCAAAAAGCTTAAGAGTAAGGAGGAAATCACGAGCGGAGTCATGATGTCAAAGAATTGGAGCGCACGGTTCTCTCTCGTCTTCCGCTTCCGGGTGATCGGTGATGCCATTCTCCCCATTTTATTTTCTGTTCTTGTTTTTCTTTTCATGTGTTTATGTGTTTTTTTTGTGGTTGTGTCTTGTTTAGTTCTCTTTTGCTTGCTCGTTTGTAACGATCAAGTGTAAGGAGGTATTTTGTTATGTGTTGTCATGTTCTCCGTCTTTTACCTTTGTCTTTTCTTGTGTGAGGGCACACAAGGGGTTAAGTGTAAGGAGGGGGATGTCTCTACTTCGTTTCTCTTTGTCTCGTCATTTTCTTTTGTGTCGTCGAAGCATGCCAAAAATTGAAGTTGTTGATGCACTTGTGTTCTTGATTTAAGCATGTTTGATTGTGCTTTATGCTTCAATATGCGAACTTGTAGTTGGTGTGAAGAGTAGGAGATGGTGCACATTTGTATGTAATTTGGGATGAGAAATAATAAGTAAATTGTGGATCGCATTTTATACACACTCCTTATGTTAGATTTGAGCCATTAAAGTAGGACACTTCCTACTAATTTCATTGAGAGAGTTTGTTCATAAAGTTGCAATAAAAGTGAGTCATTTGTGATAAGTGATAGGAGGCATTAGGGACTAAGCCATTTAACCGCGACAATATTTCCTACCTTGCATTATCCCCTAGTGAGCTAATTTGTGCCTTGTCCTATTCTTTGATGTAGTCAGAAAAATGCAAACCAAGGCCTTTTTAGCTTCTCTTTTTCCCATGTCATCGTATGTTTTACAAGCTTAATTGAGATTGATCTATCTTTTACCTACTAAATATGCTTGCTATTATATTTGTGGTGCAAAATAATTGTTGACCAATTTTGGATTGAGAATTATTATTGAAAAGGTCAATTCGTTCAGCACCCAGAAAAAGAAATAGGCTAAGTCTGCTGAAAATACTGTTGTTAAAAAAAAAAAAAAAAAAAAAAAAAAAAAAAAAAAAAAAAAAAAATGCAGCATTAAGGGTTCCGAATTAATTGGCAGCAGCTGATATGATTTACTCTTATGGTAGGTATTGAATTCCAATTTTTGATTATCTCAATTTTAGCAAGTATAACATGCATGACATCTTGATACAATTTGTGGAGCTTAGAACCCCTAGGACCCCTACCAACAAAAATTTGTCTATGTCCTAAACCAAAGAAAAAGACCTCCTTGATATTGCAGTTGTGACACTCTTTTATCGTGATGGATGAACTATATTTTATTGAGTGGCTTGACCGGACCTAGATTAGAGAGTGGTGAGTGAACCGTGAGGATGATCCATGTTTACTTTGTTTTTGACTAAATTGATAATTGAGTGCCTAATCTAAAATTTGCAATTCTACTTGTTTGTTGAGAGTCATAATTGAATAATTGACTGTGCTTTGCTAGTTCATTGAGTGCTGAAATTATGGATATGATTGGTATTGCTTCATTCGTTTGTTGTTTCGTTTTCCTTCTTATCAGTGTCCTTTGATTTTCTTTTGTTTAAGTCTTGGTTTGTTTTTCGTGTCTTATTATGTCCTTGTCTTGTTCTCGTTTCTTTTAGAGTCTTGAGTCTTGGGGGAGGATCGGGATTTGGATAGTACTTATTTTTATACTTGAGGGCAAGTATGTTCTAAGTGTAAGGATGTTTGATAGGTCTATTTTGTACTATCCATATTTCGTGTATTTTGGCATATTTTGTGGTACTTGGATTTTTTTTGGTGTTTATTTTGCAGTGCTTAATGATGATGTGACATTTACGAGGCATCGAGGTGGTGGTAGAAAGATTTGAGGAAATCAAGCCAAGTGAAGAGGGAAATTATCTTTGATTTCCAATCTGGAGGAAATCAAGCCAAGTGGAAAAGGAAGAAATCAATCATGAATCTCTATCCCTTGATTTGTGCCGAAGAAGAAAAGGAAGATTGTAATCAATCATGAATTTGATGGAGAGATAATTAGGGATTTTATCATTTAATCATCCGACTAAAAAAGGAAGGATTGGAGCTATATAAACCCACCTTGAGGAGAGGAAGAGATCATCTCATTCTTCACTTCTACATCACCACAACAAGTTCTCTCCATTTCCTCTCTTCCAAGTCTTCACGGAGAGAGGAGTTCCAAGGAAGCCGATTGAAGGGTTATCATTTTTAAGTTTAAGTTTCTTGTTTTTAATTGATGAGCTTTAGTTTGATTTGGATAAACATTGGTTAAACATTTTCATTTGAAATTCTGGATTTGAATTATCTTAACCTATGGATATTTTCTTAGTAGTTTCTTTCAAATTTGCAATTCTAGGATTTTAATTCCATGCATTTAGTGTTTTGAATTATTTAATAATTAGTTAGAATTTTCATTTACATATTGAAATTCAGCATGCTTTGTGTTTTGTTTAATATAGTCAATATGCGTAGCTAATTCTTTTAGGGGCTGGGAAGATGTAAAACACACACACCTCTTTAAATTCGTGAGACTAGGGCTTATCATTAATCACTTAAGTTCTGAACTAATCCAGGTTTATTAAATTGAATTAATTAATTTAGGCTTGATCACCCTAGTTAATTTAGTTCATTGCTAATTTAGTACTTCCATCGTTTCTCGTGGGATGAGGCTAAATAAGTAGCAAATTGTCTTAGGACAATTGGATTAATTTGGTAGGAGACTATTAGATGCTCACCATACGAGTAGGCTCCTAAATTGGGTTCCCTTAATTCTTAAAGCTGATTAGATGTTAAATCTATTGATTGCCCACCAACGTAGGTTGCATCTAATATAGGGAAGTAATCGTTTCAATGCCCACCATGGCGATTACCGATTAATTAAGGGGGAATAGGGGATATGTCAGTTTAATTACGGTATCCTACAACCTATTGATTTAAGTGGATTAATTAATTATTAGTGTCAATGATCGATTGTGTGTATGTATGAAACATCTTGTTGGACCCGCTTTTATTAAATCAATTTCATATTAAATTCTTGCTTTAATTTTCATTTCCTAAAGTTAGTCAATTTCCAAAAATTGCGTGGTTGCTAACCAATCCTTTGATTGATAGGATTAATAAGTTTAAAAATCTCCGTTCCCTGTGTTCGATACCTGTAGCTATACTAAACTTAGTTCTTGCTATTTAGCAGGATTATTTGGTGAAAACAGCGATCACCACACATCAATATATTTGATTAAGCACGGTTGTTGTATAGTGTTTTTATATGCACATTTTTGTATCTAAGTATGCACATTTTGTTTGAACATGTATAGAATGTAGATATGAGTAGAAAGAGAAAGGCAACTATGTTCATGGGCGACACAAAGGGTGATGGAGATGTGGCTTGACCGGTAAATCAAAGAAGCAACTTAGCGTTTTGAGGGTGCGATATCTAACAACAATTATAAACCGATTGAGTGGGGATACAATTCAAAAGACCGAAGAATACTATGAGAAATTTGTTCAGGCAAACATTATTGATATAGCCAAGACTTTATTAGATTGATTATTAGGATTGTATTTTGGATAATATGAACTTCCAAATTGTAGGAAAAAAATGTTTTATTTGGTTTTGAAGAAGGGTACATGATTTGTTAATTAACTATTTTTTGTGTGCACATCTGTAAGGAAATGTATGCACACAATGAACTGTATAAACGACGACAATTACTATAAAACGACAACAATAAAAACTCCATAGATTTCAATATTCTGTCATAAAAGAGTACTTCGACGTATGCACATATTATTGAAAAAACTTGTATTTTGGTTTTGATGAAGGGTACATGTTTTGTTAATTAACTGTTTTTTGTATGTACATTTATAAGGAAATATATGCACACAATGAACTATATATATGCACACACTTAATAAACGACGACAATTACTATAAAAAAACGACAACAATAACAACTCGAAAGATTTCAATATTCTATCATAAAAGAGTACTTCAATGTATGCACATATCATAAAAGAGTATTTTGTAATTTGAACTTCCAAATTGTAGGGAAAAAAAAAAGACATGTTTTATTTGGTTTTGATGAAAGGTACATGTTTTGTTAATTAACTATATTATGTATACACATTTTTAAGCAAATGTATGCACACAATGTACTGTATATATATGCACATACTTAATAAACGACGAAAATTACTATAAACAAGACAACAATAACAACCTCATATATTTCAATATTCTGTCATAAAATAGTACTTCAACGTATGCACATATCATTGAAAACGTATGCACATAATGCAGAAATTCAGTGTACGTATGCACAAAGTTGTTCAAAGTTCAACAATAAGAGCAAAATACATAAAACAATAAATCATTCAGCTAAAAACAGTAAGAAAAAACGTCTTTATTCATCTTAAAGGGCAGGTGGTCGCAATTACGAGTGTTATGGTTGGTCAATTGCTTGCATTTGCTGCATTTTTCTTTTCGGTTTATTTGCTTTTGCGCACGACAGCTTGCACATTCTCGCCTAATACAAAAACTAGAAACACGAATCAAATTATGCAACGAATATATAAACTTATACGATCAATTGTGCAACAACTTGAGCAACGCGAAATAATTTAGCTTAAATATTAAGAAATGTGCATAAATATGCATTCATTGTAAAAAAACTTAAATCGAATCAATTGGAAAAAATCACATAAACCCATAGTTCCTTAACATTCGATTCACAATAAAGAAGCAAGAATCAAGAATCAAATATCACAAATTTAAGAAATACCCAATCGAGTTTATTGGACAAATACCCTAAATCGCATAAATTGGACAAAATCACATAAACCCATAGTTCCTAAACATTTAATTCACAATAAAAAGCAAAAATCACGAATTAGATTCACAAATTAAAGAAAAACGAGGCAAAAATCCATCTAAGTTACCCATATCTTACCGTCGATTATTCGAATCAAACTGAAATTTACAATTTTCAGACAAGCCTCCACGATTTCGAGATTGAATACAACCTATCGATCATCAATTCAAGAGGATTGAAGAGAAAACATCCATGATTTTGTTTGAGAGATTCTTGACATAAGTTGTGGTGGAGTTACGGAAAGAAAAACCGAGAAAGGGGAGAGAATTAATCCTATGAATATAACATAACAAACAAAAAGACCAAGTTGCCCTTAATGAGTTATTTTTTAACATCATATCCTCCCTCTTCCAGATTCAATTTAAGCCCACATCACTAAAATGAATGGATGGATCTTGTTCTCGATTTATATATATATATATATATATATATATATATATATATATATATATATATATATAAAACACCCCTTAGAGTGAAAAATAAGAATAATTATCAACCTTTAGATAATATAAACATTCGTTTTTAATTTTTTTTCCTGAATTGCACTATTTAGTAACAAAAGTTTGCACAAAGGGTACTAGAGTAAAATTCTTTTAATAAAGTAATAAAACCATACCTTACTCTTTTTATTTTCCGTTGTATCAATCGCTTTTTTTTAGCTTCTTCTCTACACAATAAATATTTTCCAATCCGTCTTCATATCTACACCGAAACCACCACATCCAAAATATCAAAATTTCTGCAGTATAAAGCATGTAGATTGATGCGGCAAATCAACAAACCTTATCCCTAAGAATTCCATCGTTGTTCGTCCCTTCATCCCGAACGAACGAAGAACTTGAAGATTTAATTATTGAGTGTTTTTTGTGCAAAATCATTGATTTCTCTAAATTCTGAAATACCCACAACTAATTTTTGTATGCATTGTTAATTGATGAATTTTGTATGTTTTGATTGACGAATTGACTGATTTTCTTTGAGAAACTGAACTTATGAGATTAGGTATTGTGATTTTTTTTGTTGGTAAGATCTGAATGTTTTAGTTTTGTAAATAGGAACCTTTGTCTATTTTTTTCCCAATCGAGTATAAGGTGTTTGTGTGAAATTTTTAAAATATTATAGGTTTGAAAGTGTTCAAGATTGGTATAAATTTACATGATTTTTAGTTTTTTTTTTTTTTTAGTATTTATAGAATTATGCACGTTTATTCCTTTTATTTTAAAGCATTTTTTTTTAAAATATATATTTTTTTTATGCTGATTTGTGAATGTTCTTCAATTATTTAGTAAAATATGCATACTTTTGTTATGTTTTATGCACTTTTTACCATTTTTAACTGCACAATTAGAAGGTTTTTTCTTTTTTTTTTTGTCATTACATGTTTAAGTTAACGGAGGGCACAATTACAATATAATTTAATGCACATTTTTACCTTTTTCTTTTGCACCATTACACAAATATAATGATTTGTTCATTTTTTGTGATTTAATAATTAAACATGTGTAAAGAATTTAATTTGTGTTAACTAAGTGCGTCTTTATATGATAATTTATTGCACATTTTGTGTTTTTTTTTTTTTTGCGGCATTACACAACTGCAATGATTTGTGGGTTTTTTGTGATTAAATATGTAAACATGCTGAATGAATTTAGTTTTACTGCAAGTTCAACTCTTTATATTGCTTAGCAGTTTAATAGAATAAGCGTAATATGCCGGTTTATTCATCTTTAATAAGCACGATTTTTCCCTAGATGTAATTACTTTTGCAAATTTGTGAATGTTGTTCTATTCTTTAGGGAAATATGCACATATATGAACTTTCATTGATGCAGTATTTAGAATAGTGTTGTTCCTTTAAGAAATATATAGTTTTTTATCAATACAAAATTTGCACCATTGGAAAAAAAATAAATGCACATTAAGGCAAAAGTAATGAACTGTTCTTTTATTTAGTGACTAGAATACTGTTTTCTTTAAATACATAATTTTGCACTATTAGAGAAAAACAAATGCACCTTTAAGGCAAAAATTATGAACTATTCTTTATGAATTCATGTACTTTGTCTAAACATTGTTGATTAGTAATGACAAAAGAGCGAAAAAACATGCTTGAGAAAGGCGAAACATCTTGGGCAACCGGATTAAAAAAGCATTAAAAGAAGCAATTACCTTATGTTGACGATTAAATATATTGCAGACCTACTTCAAGGCAAACTGTTGGATATGAGTCAGTAGGTGATACTCAGTTGTTCGTGGTTAAAAGAAAATTGGGGGAAATCATAGTAGTACTATAGAATTGAAGATCCCAAAACCGAGCTGATATCAGTAGTATAGTGTGTCGTTAGGATTAGCTGATGTATAGGTTAAACTTGATGTAATCGTTTTTAATATTTTTGTCTAAGTCCTGTACGGGGTAATTGTCGAACTGATCTTCTGTCGAAGAAACTTTTCGGAACCCCACGTCATCAGTGTAATCGCTTGCGTTCTTCAGTCAGCAGCTGACTAGACCTCAGTAGAAGACAGCGCATCAGCTAAGTAGACTTCAGTAGAGGCCAACCCAAAGACCGATAAGTCATCGGTAGAAGAACTCATGCAAGCCCAAGATACCTTCGCGATCGCCACCGACCTACTCGAAGCTACATTCCTTGTCAGCCGACTCAGTCGAAGAAGATAGAGACTTTGCAGTCTACTGTATCCGACAGAAAGCGACCCAGCTACTTAAGTCTTTTCGAAAGTTCAGCAGAAGATCATACGAGGTTGTTTGAACGGTCAACTCTGACATTCTCACCAACCACAAACCTCGACCAATGAGAAGCCAACAACGGCCTTCCTCGCTCCCCGCAAAGAAAGCCGCTCTCATGTACGAGAATTAACCGCCCTGCTGCAACAAGTTCGAATTTATGGCCGTTTTCTTTGGAAGCTTGTGACACGTGGCATCGTCGTCTCCAACGGACATATGCCATAGCTCACAGCTATAAATAGAGAAGAATTTGAAGTTCCACACGCGAAACACACAAGACCAAACACGAAACACGGAACAACGAAATTCAAAAGGGAAAATCGCTCAAGCTCTCAAACACTCTAGCAAACTCATCAGAACATCCAAATAAGAATCCGCATTTATTAGAATATTTTGTGGTTCTTCTCTCTAGAGTCTTTAGATCCCTTTCTTCTCTACCTAAGCTCATTGCCATATTTATAGCTTAGATTCGAAGGAGTTCACACTTAGTGAATTGTTCTTATTGAAAGAACTCCTTCTTAGTTGGAGATTGTTTCGCTCCCTTTCGAACTTAGGTTTGAATTGTAAAGTCGCTAATGACTATAACTTAGAAGGATCCGTCCCGTGCACGGTTTCCTTGCCTGAGACTTGCTCGATTAATCAACAAGTTATCTCGCCTTGTTCGGGACCGTGGACGTAGGATCTTGCGTATCTGAACCACGTTATATTGCTTGTGTTCTTTACTGTTTTATTGCATACAAACCTTTGAAAATCATAAGTTTGCATAAAACGTATTTCAAAAGTCGCACAGCCAAAAGAACTTAATTTGCGAAAACACGTTTTCAAAAAGAGACAAACTCCGGGCCCCACACTTATCCGCACGCTAAAGTCTTCGATCGAGTTTCGAAGTCCGACAAAAGTCGTAGGGAGAGCTCGAGGCCGACCCACTCGACCCGCGATCGAAGGTTGTATGTGGCACTGTTCATCAGTTGCAACTAACAGCTTCAGCTGACCTTCATCGAGAAAAAGAAACTGTACTCAGGTGTATTCACCCCCCCCCCCTATACACCTGATATTTGTCTCCGGACCAACACAAACACAACTTGGTGAAAGATGGTGTTGCCCAAACTTTTGTCGTTTTTTGGTTGATTTACATTTCTTTAAATCATGTTAGTGATTTTTCAGGATTATGATTCAAAAAAACGTTGAACAATCTCTACAACATTGACAACAAAATAATGTACACAACCAGCAAAAGAAGCAAAAAAGTTAAACTTGAAAAACAATCACAAAAACCAATTGCATACAAAAATTTAAATGTTTGTATACCTCGAAACAATAAAATCTAGTAACAACAAACAAAATTAAAAAGCGTAATGTTTATGACAGCACAGAAAAATCGAATAACAACATTACATATGCCATAAAGCAAACAAATTAGAAGATCCTAAAAATTAATATTCGCCCAGAAAAAATATACAGAAAAAAATGACGAAAACAAAAAAGAAAGCTCTTAAATCGATCACCAGTTAAACAAGAAATGATCATATCAACACCTGCGACATGGTTGGAATCTTTGGGTGAAGGGAAATGCATGTGTTAGTTCGTCGGGGTGAAGGAAGTAGCGTTGAATGATCTTAAAACTGTTCAATAATTCGAAAGATTACAAAAAAGCTCTTAGTGCAAAATATATCACCTGATTTCGAGATTTTAAGTTAAGATTAGATCTTGTCCATTGATTGTCTCGATCTAAAGGTGCAGGTTTGTTCCTAGTTCTCACTCTAATGGGTGTTCTCATATGATCTCTCTCTCTCTCTCTCTCTCTCTCTCTCTCTCTCTCTCTCTCTATATATATATATATATATATATATATATATATATATATATATATATATATGGTTCTCATGAGAACCAAATTCTATACGAGAACTAAGAACCACTATGCACCACCGATCTTATAAAAATGAACGGTCAGATCTAGAGATTAATTAAGATATTTTAATTTTCTTTAATTGTTTAAGGGTGATTGTGTAAAAATCAATTATTTGCCATATTATTACACATTTAAATTAGGAAAGATGGGTAGTAACTTGAATCAAACATTAGTCAAAATTAATGCATTATACTAATAAAACATTTTAATTAGATATCATTATTAAAATAATACGGAAGAGAATTACTATTTTTTTTAGTTTAATTATTATTAAAAAGGTAATAACTATGATTTAAAAAAATCTCCTTTATTAACATAACTTTGTTAGTTTAAATGCATTAAGATTAACTTATAATTTAATGTATTTCAACAATATTTCATATGCATAATAATATTTCATATGCATCATAATATTTCATATGCATATTAGTACTACACATCGGCATCATAATATTACAGTAACATATTTTATGCATTTGTGTATTCTAATTGATGAATCAATATATAGAAAATAATGCATATAGCTATTATAATTATGCATCAAAATATGTGAAATAATGCATAAACATATTGTAATTATTGCATAAATTTATACTAAATAATACTTCATTTAATTTGAATTAATCAATTAGTTTAATATAATTTGAAATAAGTCTGAAATTTGAATCATTTTGATTGAATATTATTATTAATTAATATAATTCTAGAAAACTATTTTATGCATCATAATAATATTATTATTAATTAATATAATTCTGGAAAACTATTATATTCATCATAATATTACACATATGCACTCTCAGAAGATTCTTGAAAACTATTTTTGTAAAAACTATTTTGTTGTTCTGTTATGCATATATTCATATGATAGGCATGTAAGTTTACGGTTCTATGCATATGAAAACGTTTGAGGTATCATTTTTTTTAGAAAAAAGAATAATTATCAATATAAATGAATGCATTGATGAATACCAATATGTATACTTAATTATGATTCTGATTTGATGCATTTATGCATTAGTCCTAATAATAATACAATCTTTTTACCATAAATAAAAAATTAAAATAAAATAATAAAAAAAGATCAAATAAATTATGCATCAGTCATTATGCATAGTCCTAATAACAATATGGATTAACATTATTTGATTTTCTTCTTATCGTCTTCTTCTATCGTAGAAATTGTAATTGAAAGTTCTAACAAATATTATCTGATAGTATTCTTATCTATGATGCTTAATTCAAGAATAATTCACAATGATAAGTTAAATATGGAAATTAAAAAATAATCATAACAAAAAGCCGTAACAAGTAAAATATTAAAGATATGTTACTTAATACTCCCTCCGTCCCATTGAGCTGTGCTCATTTCTTTTTTGCACGTAGATTAAGGAGAGTTGTTAGATGTGAGTGAAGGGTGGGTCCCATAAAAAGAGAGTGAGTAATTGTGTGTAAAAATTTGCCTTTTTTGGAAACAGGAACAGATGAGTGGGACAAACTAAAAAGGAAAACGAGCACAGCTCGTTGGGACAGAGGGAGTATGTACAATGTAAATTACATTACTAACCTTTTAACATGTTTTACATTAAATATAATGCATTAAATGATAATTTAGTAACAACCATGGATTGAAATAAATCTATGGTCCACAATAGTTCTTAGTTCTCATTTAAGAGTAGAGTTTTCATAAGATCCCTCCCATATATATTGGGATGAGATTCAGTATGATAAGATTTGAAGATCCCAAAACCCTTGCTGAATGATGAGCTTTATATAATGTAATAGGTTAGTTGAATTCAGCATGTTAGGAACTCAATAAGCTAACTAGAGTTCAGTAGCTCATAGGATTCATTAGAACATCTGTCATTCAACCGCAAGAACTCAGTATCAGGAACTCAGTTGGGAATGTTATAACCCACTGAATCTGCAAAGGAATTCGAGCCACGTATTGAATCTCAGAAGAATGTAAGTAGAAGACTATTCAATAAAAGGTCTGAGGAATCAGAGGAAGTCAACTCAGCATGCTCTTAGAGTTTGAACAAACCTCACCTACTCTCTAACCTCGACCAATGAGAAGCCTCCAGCACTGTACCTATTCTGACATAAAGTTGCTTCCTGACTGAAAAAGAGAGAATCTCTACAGTAACATTCAAATTGAAGATGGTCTTTTTTCTTGTCGTTTTCGACACGTGTCTAGACTCCCTCCAACGGATCTATTCATGAGTCGAGGCTATAAATAGAGAAGAGTCTTCATGCAGAGAAAATAGTCACCGGGAACCAAAGCATTCAAGCGAACCAATACTCTAGCGAACTTAAAGCCTATCAAAACGAAGAACTCGTATATAGAGAGATCTTTTTAGTTCTTCACTTTAGAGATTCATTAGTTCTCTTTCTCTATTCTAAGCAGTCTTATTGTAATATCATAAGCTTAGTGTTGGGAGATGATTCGACAGTAGATTGTTAGAAGATTTGGCTGATCCCAAAATCCTAATTTGATAGGTGAACCATTCCTTTGTAAAAGTAACGCCTTGGTTTCTGAGAGTTTTAGACTTAGCAGACTTTCCTTCAGCATGGTTCAGGCTCAGAAGTTTTGTCTGTTGTTCCCTCAGTAGACTATCCGCCTCAGTACCATGGTGTGAAAACTCAGTAGTGCTAGACTCAGCAGGAGCAGCATACCGAGAGGTGTTCAGATTCAGTAGTACTGGACTCAGCAGGAGCAGCATATTGAATGGAGTCAGTAGAACTGGACTCAGCAGGAGTAGTTCACTGAACTCAGAGTCGACCTTTAGTAGAGTTGGACTCAGCAGGAGTATACTACTAAACCCCAGGTTAGACTCAGCAACGGCCTGACAGTTTCCTTGATTGTCAGAAGGTTCTCAATGATAAATCAGTAGAGTTGTCCGAGGTTGTACACATCAGAGAAAGTCAGCTTCAGTATCTGCCTTAAAGCATGTACATCTCAACAACTTTCTACACCTCGACCAATGACAAGCAGCCAACTGTAAAAGTTCTGGTAAAAGCTGCAAGTCAACTACTTTCCTGAAATAGAGGAAAAGACTCTGCACGATTTCTAAAAGAGTCGTTAGCTACCCAAAGAGAGTGACACGTGGACAGTTCGTCTCCAACGGATCTATCCATAGCTCACCTCTATAAATAGAGGGAAAATCAAATCGAAGAACCACTGAACACACGAAATATACGAGCATCAAACAAAAAAGTTACAAGCTTTCCACAAGAACTTCAGTGAAATACTCAACGCGAAAGGCGACTACTTTGCTCTAGGGAACAAGCTTAAAAGAATCAAAGCCTCTAGCATTCAAGGGATAGAACACGAACCCAAAGAGAGTATTCCTCATTGTTCATCACTCTAGAAGCCTCTTCTTGTTCCCTTTCCCTCTAACCTAAGCTCCACTGAAATATCCATAGCTTAGAACCGAAGGAGTTCATATCTTGAACTGTTCTTATTGTAAAGAACTCCTTTACTGTTGGAGAATCCTTCAAACATTCTTGTTTGAACCTTGTAAACTGGGACTTGCTCAGTATAATCTTCTGTTGGTCCAGAGACGAGTGTCAGGTGTAGAGGGGGGGGGGGGTGAATACACCTGAGTACAAGTTCTTTTTCTCAAACGCGAAGGACAGCTGAGCTGTAGATTACACCTGATGAACAGTGCCAAATAGTAACCTTCTGATCGCGGGTCAGAGAGAGTCAACTACTGAGTCTCTCCTACTTACTTTTGTCAGTATTGATTCTCAGTTGGAGACTTAGTGCGGATAAGTGTGTAGGACCCGATTGACTTCGTCTCGATTTGAAAACGTGTTTTTCGTAAACCAAATAATTTTAGCTAGTGCACTGTCAAATACGTTTTATGCAAAGGTATGAGTTTGTAAGATGATTTTGAATGCAGTGCAAAAAAACAGTAAATGACACAAGCAATTTTTAACGTGGTTCGAATACGCAAGATCTTACGTCCAAGGTCCTGCTGAACAGGCGGTCTTGTTGATTAATCTGAGCAAGCCTCAGCAAGGTATCTGTGCACTGGACAGAGCCTTCTAAGTTATAGTCCTTAGCGACTTTACAAATCAAATCGGAGTTTGAAGAGGAGGGGATGTTCTCCAACTATGAAGGAGTTTTTACGATAAGAACAGTTACGAAATGTGAACTCCTTCGAAGATTCTAAGCTATGGATATAAACGATTGAGCTTAGATAGAGAAGAGGGATCTAAAGGAAAAAAACTCTAGAGAGAAGAACTAGAAATATTCTAATAAAGCAAGTTCTTCGTTGGATCTTCGTGAAAGGAGCTAGAGTGTTTCGAAATCTTGAGCGTGTAATCCTTTGATATCCCGTGCGTGGAGCTCGGAAATGCTTCTCTATTTATAGTTGTGATTCAGGCATTTGTCCGTTTGAGCGGACGAAGCCACGTGTCACAAAAGTCCAAGGAAAACGGCCATATGTTCGAAATGTTGTAGTAGAGTGGTTGGTTACTGTGCATGAGAGCAGCTTTAGTTGGTCAGAGTAGGTAGAGCTTAGACTGTTTCTCATTGGTCGAGGTTTGTCTTCATCAGAGTTGACTCTCACTTATCCTCGCCTGATCTTCTGCTGACTTTTGAATGATGTTAAAAGATGGGTCGTTTCCTGTCGGATACAGTAGACCTGATAAGATCTCTGTCTTCTACGTCTGAGTCTGTTGATAATGTATATTCTGCTGAGTGGAATCAGCTGATGACTCTGAAGGTACTGAGCTTTGATATCGTGTTCATCTACTGAGGTGGGTCAGCTGAAAAGAAATCTTCTAATGAGTGGAAGTCAGCCGATGACCTATGAACACAAGCTCTTACAATGATGACGTGGGGTTCTGGAAAGTAACTTCCTACTGAAGATCAGTCCAAAACTTATCCCTTACAGTACTTAGACGAAAGCAATAATAGAAAGTACAATTGATGAGCCTAGATTTGTAGCCCTTTTATCCATTTGATTTGTGCGTTTTTGTTATGCTAATGCAGATAAATGGCCTGGATGTGGGTAGAATAAGAAGAAAATATGGTGCTACTGGATCAAGAAGGCTTCTGACCAAGAATGATGGAACTGCCGAGAAGACTGGAGAAATGGCCTGAAAACAGGCCAAAATTAATGCAGATTCCATCGGGCCGAAAATTGAGAAGAAAAAGATGCTGAAACAGGCCCAAAAACCGGCCCACATCATTCTAGCAATTTCTGGCGGGAACTAGGGACCTAGGAGCTACAGCATAGCCTTACTTCTGATCAGCATGCCCATACCTGCTATAGTCCTACTCACCTACTCCAGATATTTTGTGAAGGCAAAAGAGGAGGGAACGAGCTATATATATATATAACTTTTTATACTTACATTTTAAAATGGATATAGCTTGTTCCTCTCTCTAGAAAACTCTCTAAAATTTCCTCCATTAATGTAATTCAAGAACTTCTTTATTTCTCTGCCTAGACTAGCTTGAAGCTCTCCAAGGAGAAGACTTTCTGTTGTGAATGTTATCGGTTAGCTTATTTTCAGTACTTAAATTCAGTCTTTAATGCTTTCATTTACTCTTTCATGTTCGAGTTAAATTTCTCTTCTATTCACAACTAAGTTAATTTACTGCATGCTTTCTGTCCATATCACGCCTTTACATATAAATGCCTTTGCTTTCGTACAATGTTGTCTCTTATTATTTTTAGTTAAAAGTTCATGCTAGTTCTTTACTGTTTTATGAAAGTTTGTTGTTTCAACCCTAAGTTTCAGATCTGCTTCATGCTTTATTTTTACATGCCTAGTTTTATGTCCTTAGTAAATATGAGTAGCTAATTTCCCAGATCTGGCCGAGGTAATGAGGCACCACCCCTAAGAATCCGTGAGATGTGAAAACGTGCTTGACAATTGGTTAAGTATATGTTTTAGTTGAACTCTGTTTGAGATAGTTGAGAACTACTTAGATCTGATCAACCTGGGCAGGTGCACATCTTTTTGGGCAGACGTAGACTAGCTGGGTTTTCTGCTTTGAATGCTAAACATCGGTAGATGCCTTGATTTGGTTCCTTTGTTCTTAATGCTCCTTAGTGCCTCCCTAGTCATTGCTAAACAAGGTAGGGTAGTCACCTGGGTAGGGGACTGTTTCTATGCTCAACATGGCAGTCCCAGCGTAATAGAAGGAATGGACGCCCATGTGCTCAACACAGCGTCCTAGCCAGATAACCTTAACTAAAACTGATTCACATAGTAATCTAGGATCGGACAGGGGGTGGTGTGGAATTACCTTGGCTGGATTGCTTTTATATCTTGTTATTTGATTGTGGATTATTTTACGTTATCTTTCTGCCTAGTTATAGAACACCCAAAATTTATGGTGGCTGCTAGCCAAACCCCTTTAGGTCAGTAGAATTGTTGCTTAATCAACCGTTCCCTGAGGATCGACCTCTTGCTTGTCATTGTACTTGTCCAGTATAGTTTCTGTGCAGGTGTTCTTAAAATTTATTTGGTGCGCGCGGTTCTAACAGCGACGGAACTGCGTGTCCACATCAACAATCAGTCTATCCTATTACATCATCTAGACACTATCAACACTATATTAAGGGTACAAGACGGGTTTTGGGATCTTCAATTCCATAGTGTTAAATCACTATGATTTCCCCCATTACGATTTCCCCCATTACCCATAAACAGATAAGTCATATTACATGAACTACTGACAAATAATACTAAGTACCCTCTAACCCAACAATTTCCCCCTAATTGATGATGCCAAAACCAAAGAAAATCCTGAGAACATTAAGTCCCAAACTACTGACCCTGAAAGACTTCAGAAAAACAGAGCAAATAACGCAAGGCAGTCAGCAGCTAAAAGATAGACATATCAGAGAAATAGGTTAAGTATGTGTGTGACAGATCACTTCAATGATCAGTTCTGATAAAGTAAATAAGCATAGCCGTAAGACAATGAGTAGTTGTCTGGCCAGAAGAAAGGTGTTGATATATATATGAGAGAAGATTACAGTCAGCCCTAACTTCTATACAAAAAGAGATAATCTAATGCTATCATCTGAACTTCTTGATCTTGTCTTTGAATTCAGAAGACTTGACAGCAGGAGGATCCAACCCATAAGATCTGTAGATTCTGGCACGGAGGGTTTGGATGTCCTTGAGATCACTTGGCTGCAAAGGATCAAGATCATGATGGAGTGCAGCAGCGTCGACCTCATCTTCAATCTCTTCGGTGCATAATATGTTGGGATTTTGTATACTGGAAGCACTTTTTATGCTTGTATACAATGTGTTTTCGTCCTTACCACTATTTTATTCTCCTATCTGATAAATATGTATATTTCCACATGTTATCATTTATCTTGTATAAAAGTTAGATTTGTGTGGTGTGTCGGGTATCACAGAAGACAACACAAATTGGTTGAACTGACAAGATATAAACAATTATCACATCTGAGACAACTTAAGGATAAGTTGTCGGTTTAAGCTGCAGTTTAGATAAGAAGTGGCTTGTCTTAGCTGCTTGTCTTTATTAGTACACTTAAGGTGGTGTATTGACGGATCACAGTGAGATGTGTTCTCCTAACTGACCTTAGTGGAGAACCAAGATCTCGGTGACTTAGCTGGTCTTAAGCTTGGTAAGACTTTAGCTGAGTGCATTTGGCTATCTATCACTTTTACCTACTATGGTGAACATCATCGCGACCAGATCTACGTATCTTGGGTGTTAGTAGTTATTTGTGGCTCAGGCTGGTTGTCTGTATCTTGCAGCCGTATCCTAGTAAAATGGGTTGAGAATATCCCCTTAGGAACTCGAAAGGATTAGCACACTAAACCCGGCCGGTTGATTAAGTTCAGGTGTGTTAATAAGGTCGAGTGGTACTACTCAGGAATATAAGATATTAATTAATTTAAGATGCCAGTAAGCTTAATTATCAACAGTATCCCTTCCAGGTGTTTATGAGCGGTTTTGTCAACCCTAATTTCTGGTACGATCCCGAAATAGAGAAGACAGCCAGGAGAAACCGGAAGGAGACACAACTACGTAAGCGACAAGTTCAACTGGAGTCGCAAGGCGAAGAAACTACCCATACAGGAGTAGCAAATGAGGCTGGTACTGAAGCTAGCCGCCCTGAAGACCGAGATACTCAGTTTGTCCGGGCAAAGGACCAAGCTGAGAAGGACCAAACTGCCCAAGGTGAAACTGACCAAGTTGAGAAAGACCAAACTGACAAGGAAGAATCCGATTATGAATCAAAAACAGAATCAGAAATAGAAATGGACGAGGAAGATAGGCAAGTCTTTGAAGTTAATGAGCACACTGCGAGGAAGAGGAGGAATCCTGTGCAGATTGTTGCGTATGGAGAGAACCCAGTGGAGCTCAAGGCAGTAGTACTGAATGCTCTGCCCAAATTTTACGGAAAAAAGAATGAGAACCCTTTCTCATTTTTGAACGAGTTTGAGAAGATATGCAGGTTACAAAAGAGAACTGGCCAGCAATCTGAAGATGAAGTAAAACTAATGGCATTTCCTTATGCCCTATGTGATCGAGCTAACACTTGGTACTCAAGTTTGCGCACAGACACCATTTCTAACTGGCCACAGATGGAGACCACTTTTCTTGAATATTACTTTCCAGCCACGAAGACAAGTGCCCTGAGAAAGGAGATCTCAGGCATCCAACAAGAAGGTGATGAATCCCTAAGTGAGTATTGGGAGTGATTCAACAGATTAGTGGAAGACTGCCCCAACCACAAGTATAGAGATGGGGAGTTATTTCAATTCTTCTACTAAGGCCTAACCATGGAGTACAAAGACCTGGTGAACTCTGGAAGTGGAGGAGGATTCACCCACTTTAAGGTTAGTGAGGCCAGGAAGTATATCCAGAGACTGGTGGACTCCACAAAAGAATATGATAGAGAAAATGCAAAGAATGTGAGGAAGGTTGCCCAAGCAACCTCCTCAGACTATGAAAGGAGGAACGAGGACAGAATGGAGAAGATAGAGAGGGTGCTGAACCAAGTAGTGGACAAGCCAATCAGAACTGAACCTGTGGAGGTGACTTGTGGTGCCTGCGGTGAGTTGGGCCACTCTTCCATAAGATGCACCATGGGAGTGGTAGAGTATGAAGATGCCAATGCAGTGGGGGGATATCATTTCATGAAAAATAGAGATCTCCCTAACCTCCGCTGGAGACAACCTGGAGATCCACCACAACAGACACAACAAAGATATCATCCACCACCACAGCCAGACTATCAGCAGCATAACTATCAACAGAATCACCAAACTGTACCTCCTCCAAATTAATCATTCTATCAACAACCACCACAACGTTATCAATCACCACCTCCAGCTTATCAAAATCAACCACAGTCACCATCCTATCAAACACAACCCCAATCGTCTTCTTTCCAAACACAGCCATACCAACAACAACAAGCCCAATTACCTCCTTCCCGGCCTCAAAATCAATTACCATCCAACCAAAATCAAACCTATAGACCACCGCACCACAGAGGAGGTACATCCCAGAATCAAAATGCTTCGCAAAGGTCATACAGAACCAATGAAGAGCTATGGAATGAATTCCAAAACTCCCAGAATGAGCAGAAGGCTGGTATGAGCGCCTTGTCCAAACAATTGGAACAATTGGCCAACTCTCTGAGGGACATAAAAGGAGACAAAGGAGCTATTCCGGCCCAGGTTCAGATCAACCCAAGACAGGAGAATGCCAGTGCAGTAACTCTGAGGAGTGGACGAGAATTACCCCCACCTACGTGGAAGGAAAGCAGTGTACCTGAGCCCAAACAGTCAGAAGAGGAGACGCAAAGGCCGATTAAACCAATTGCTCCCCCACCGTTTCCATCTGCCTTGTTACGAAGAACGAAGCCGAAGGCAGAAACTATGGACTACAAAGCATTGTTTGAAGGACTAGAAATTAACATCCCACTTCTTCAAGCTCTGAAGTTTCCCCAATTGGCGAAGTTTGTGGAGGAATTTATAGCTGGTAAGGTGCCTGATGGAGAGAAGGTGATCATGCAGAAAGCAGGTTCAGTAATGATACGGAAAAACCTCCCAAAGAAATGTGTAGACCCAGGTGCGTTTACACTTCCGTGCTCAATTGGAGAGAAGTTGATACTCAATGCCATGTGCGACTTGGGAGCATCTATAAGTGTGATGCCGCTATCGGTTTACAACACATTGGTGGGAGTAGAACTGAAAGAGACTAGGGTAGTGATGCAACTTGTAGATAGGTCATGCATCTACCCAGTAGGACTGCTAGAGAATATCTTGGTAAAGGTGAACGAGTTTATTTACCCGGCTGATTTCTTTGTCATCAACACCAATGATGAAAGGATAAAGGGGACTGCTGGAGTACTTTTAGGAAGGCCCTTTCTGGACACCATAAGGGCAGTCATTAATGTACACGAAGGAACAATCGGCATATCATAGAATGGGGAGCAATACACACAACATTTATGCAGCCATGAAGCAGCCTGCCGATGCAGAGAATGTCAATATTGTGGATGTTTTTGTTCCAATGATCCAAAATCATTTGGAGACAGAATTTGCGAAAGACAAAATGGGGGTAGTTGTTACCCAGGGTATAATAGAATTGGACATTCAAGGGATGAGTGATGAGGAAGTCAAAGAAGCTGTTATGAGTTTATATTCTCAACCAGACTTGGAAGCTACCAACAGCGTGAGTGGACTGCCCCAGGATCAGATTCCAGAAAAGCCACTGCCATCCATTATCAAGGCACCTGAACTGGAACTCAAACCTCTCCCTGCACACCTCAAGTATGCCTACTTGGGAGAGGGAGAAACATTGCCAATCATCATCAGCAGTAACCTGACACGAGAAGAGGAAGCCAAACTTGTTGCAATTCTGAAGAAGCACAAAACTACAATTGGGTGGACATTGGCAGATATCATTGGGATCAGCCCAGACATCTGCATACACCATATTTTGATGGAGCCCAACAGTAAGCCGAGCAGAGATCCGCAACGTAAATTGAACCCAAACATGAGAGAAGTGGTCCTCAAAGAGATTCTTAAAATTTTGTCAATGGGGATCATCTACCCAATCTCAGACAGTAAGTGGGTCAGTCCGGTACACGTGGTGCCAAAGAAAGGAGGAATTCAACTAGTGGAAAATGAGAAGGAGGAACTTGTTCCTACGCGCCCAGTCATTGGATGGCGCATGTGCATAGACTATCACAAGCTCAACAATGCCACAAGGAAAGATCACTTCCCCCTGCCATTCATTGACCAGATGCTCGAGAGGTTGGCAGGGCAAGCATATATGTGCTTCTTGGACGGCTACAGCGGTTATTTTCAGATACATGTGAGCCATGACGACCAAGAAAAGACAACCTTCACCTGCCCCTTTGGAACCTACGCATACAGAAGAATGCCCTTTGGGCTATGCAATGCACCAGGTACATTTCAAAGATGCATGATGAGCATTTTTTTCAGACATGATTGAGAAATGTATAGAGGTTTTCATGGACGATTTTACTGTCTATGGGAGCTCATTTGATAACTGTCTGGATAGCCTAGATAAGGTTCTGGCCAAATGCGTTGAGAAGAACATTGTGCTCAACCATGAGAAGTGCCAATTCATGGTGAAAGAAGGCATCGTGCTGGGCCATATAGTATCAGAAAAGGGGATAGCTGTTGATAAAGCAAAGGTATACATCATTTCTCAATTGCCATACCCGACCAATGTCAAGGAAGTTCGTGGGTTCCTTGGCCATGCAGGGTTCTATCGCAGATTCATCAAAGATTTTGCTAAAATAGCTCAGCCCCTGACCAAACTTCTTCAACTTGATGTACCTTTTGAGATCAGTGATAGTTGCAAGAAAGCTTTCAACACCCTCAAGGATAAGCTCACCTCTGCCCCAATCATGCAAGCTCCTGATTGGGACTTACCATTCGAACTAATGTGCGATGCCAGCGATTATGCAGTCGATGCAGTCTTAGGCCAGAAGTTGGGCAAGGAGAATCATGTCATATACTATGCTTCGAAAACTCTGAATCCTGCCCAATGCAACTACACAACCACTGAGAAAGAGCTATTGGCGGTTGTTTTCGCCTTTCAAAAATTCAGATCCTATTTGTTAGGATCCAAAATCATTGTCCACACGGACCATTCTGCTTTGAAGTATCTGTTGTCAAAGGCAGAATCCAAGCCAAGGCTAATCCGTTGGATACTATTACTTCAGGAATTTGACTGGGAGATTAAAGACAGGAAAGGGACAGAAAATAGAGTTGCTGACCACCTAAGCAGACTGATCTAACCTACAGATGGTGTCCCAATTCGAGAGACCTTTCCAGAAGAACACCTACATGAGATCAAGGAAGTCTACAGCATGAGCATAGCAAGTCCGCCCTTCTGCCCAGAAGTGACGTACTGCGCCGCAGTCAGTCGAATGGGCAGACTTCCCTGGTACGCTTCCATTGTCAATTTTCTTACCTCAAAGCAAACTCCATCCCACTTCACTCGAGCACAACGCCTTAAACTAAAGAGTGATAGCAAATACTACTTTTGGGATGAGCCATACTTATGGAAAATCGGAGCCGATCAAATTATACGGAGATGTGCCCCTGAGTCTGAGCAAAAGAGTATCTTGGAGCACTGTCACACCCTTGCATGTGGAGGTCACTTCGGAGCGAAAAGAACAGCCAGGAAAGTCCTAGACAGTGGATTTTTCTGGCCATCTCTACAAAAAGAATCCTATGAATTCTGCAAGAGTTACCACAGATGCCAAATGACAGGCAACATTTCCAGGAGAGATGAGATGCCCCAGCAGCCCATGCGGTTCTGCGAAATTTTTGATGTCTGGGGAATGGATTTTATAGGACCATTCCCCAATTCATTCGGGAATTTCTACGTTCTGCTGGCTGTGGACTACGTTTCCAAGTGGGTAGAAGCCAAGGCAACCAGATTGAATGACGCCAAGGTCGTCTCGAGCTTTTTACGATCTCACATCTTCAGTCGTTTCGGAGTACCCAGAGCAGTCATCAGCGATCAAGGGACACACTTCTGCAATCGGACCATTGAAGCTCTAATGAAGAAGTATGGAGTCCAGAACCGTTTGTCCACACCATATCACCCACAATCAAATGGCCAAGCAGAAGTTTCTAATAGGGAAGTTAAGCAGATTCTGGAGAAAACAGTCAACCCAACTCGCAAAGATTGGAGCCTTTGGCTCGATGATGCCTTGTGGGCGTACCGAACTGCTTATAAGACACCTCTTGGGATGTCTCCCTACAGGTTAATTTTTGGAAAGATGTGCCATCTGCCGGTGGAGATAGAACATAAAGCCTTCTGGGCTGTCAAACAGATGAACATGCAACACACTCAATGTGGGCAAGAAAGGAAGTATCAATTGCAGGAATTGGAAGAACTGAGACCGGAAGCCTATGATGTGGCCAGTTGGTACCAAGATAGAGCCAAGATTTGGCATGATAAGAACATTCGGGGGAAGAGTTTTCAAGTCGGACAACTCGTACTGTTATTTCAATCGAAGCTCAGGCCTATGCCTGGGAAGTTGAGGTCCAGATGGATAGGGCCATTCAAAGTCACTCGTGTCTGGCCTAGTGGAGCCGTGGAGATCGCAGGATCGTTAACAGCCCAACCATTCACTGTTAATGGGAACCGCTTGAAAGCTTACCATGATCATAGTCAATTGGAGGAGACGGACTGCATGGTCCTCCGTTGCCCACCTTCCCTCTGATTACTCTGAAGAACGTCCAGCCGAGGACGATAAACTCTGGCGCTGGAGGGCATTCCCCTAATTTTTGAACTTCTAAGTATTTTGCCTGCCCGTAGGGGAGTTTTTTTTTCATTATTTTATTGTTTATTTTTAATTCTGTATTTTCCTTTTTTTTGTTTTTCGCTTTTCTTTTTGGTGGAAATTGCAGAGGGGTAGCAGAGCAAAAACAAAGATGCGCAGGGACTTGATTGCAATTGCCAGAGAATTGTTACTGTAGAAAGGTGGAGGGACCAAGTTGCAAATATCGGATAAGATTAAAATAATCTTATTTCGCCTAATCGAAGCGAAGGGAGGCGTCTGCTACTGTTCATCACGTCATATCATCGCAGACGCACCCCTTCAAATCCCGCTCTTTCTCCATAACACCTACCAAAAAAACCCTTGCTTTCATTTCATTTACTATCTCTCGCAAACATCATCCTTTCTCTCAAAAATCCAGCAAGTCGCATTCTGCTACAGATCCCACCATGGCCAAAGATCACAACATGAAGCGTAGGAAGAAGTCAAGGCTGTCCAGAGGAGAGTCTTCATCCGCTGCGGTCGATGATCCACCAACAGTACGACAGAGCACCGCTGACGTCGGCGCACAACCACCGTCTGTCCCGACCGAACGTCGCCGGAAAGGGAAGAAGCGCCGCCACTCTCATGACGAAAAGGTCATGGAACGCAGTCTCAAGAAGCATCGCTTGGCTAAGCTCGCTCGCTGCCGTGCGCGTAGACAACCCACTGTCACTGTCACTCCGACCACTCCGGAACATTCACCCGTTCCCGAGTCGACCACCACCGCCGATGAAGAACATGCCGACGCACCAGAAGAAGCCACTCTCGAACAGTCGGAAGAAGCCACTCTCGAATAGCCAGAGGAAGCCATTCTCACACAACCGGACGAAGCCATTCTAGAGCCAACAGAGCCCACCGCCGCAGAGACCACTGAACCACAGCCATCGCCAGTGCGCACGCCGCCTCGATCGCCTATTGAAATACCTGACTCCAATAGAGGAGGTGCCCACTGTCAACCCGCAGCCTCTACGCTCCTACCCTGGAGTAGAGGAGTTCAACCTACATAAGCACGGAACAGACCCTACCTTCTACTTCCAGAATCCGCAACTCTTTACAGAAGGACGGCGACTAGTTGAGTTCCATTCCAGCGCGGAAGTGAAGGCATTGAAGCAGTTCCCGAACAAGAAGATGCGTTAGGGAGGAAATCGTCAAAAATATTTCTCTTCAGGTAGATACTTTGACCCCACTGTTTTACACGGTTTGGGAATTCATGATGAGTTTGTAGAGAAATTTGAGACCATAGGCTGGTCGTGGTTGCTAAATGTTAATAACGAGTTTTCGCATGTTGCAATGTACGAAGAATTGGTGCCTGAGTTCTGTTCTTCATTTAGAATAGAACGGTTCGAGTCTATACATGATCGTTGCATAAGCTTCCGTATTTTAAATGGTTGGTATAAGTTGAGTCTAGCCGAGTGGAATTTCTGTCTTGGTATTATCCCATCTGCTGTCAGTCTGCATGCACCTTATTTGAATGCATTGTGTGGTGCTCCTAATGAAATACCCTGCTATAAGAAACCCCAATTGGTATGGTCACAGTTTGCCCTAGGGGCTGGTAAGTTTCGATCCTCACTGTCCGAAATATACCCTATCCAAGACCAAGTCCTTAGAGTCTACCATCTCTTCCTCACTTATAACCTGTCTGGTCGTTGCACTACTTACTCTAAAGTGTCCTACCAGGAATTATTTTTCATGTGGTGCATGAGGGAGGGTTATAAAATTGACTTAGGATATTGGATAGCCAAAGGGTTTGCTGAGATTGCAATGTGTCCTACTCGCCATTTCACTCTTTGTCATTTTCTGGGGGAATTTTTCCATAAGCATTTCTTACTGCATAGAACACGTCGGCTGCGAGCCATTCCTCCCCCAAAACCGTTTGGCATTCATCATCTTATCTGCGCTAAAGTAGTCTGTCGTAGGGCTAACAATTCTTACAAGTTTATTAAGCCGGGAGTCAAAATCCCGAGCCACACCATAGCTGCAGGTGTCTCCCCTTCTAAGGCAGGACCTTCTGAGGTGCGACTCTTAAGGGAGACAAATATTCAGTTGCAAAGTCAAGTCTGCCGCCTGCAAGCAAAGCTCAATAAACTACAAAGAACGCTCACCGATTTGACTAATGGGAAGGAGATTGCAGAAGAATCCGAAGAGACCCCCACAGATGACAATTCCGCAGAAGCAAAACAGCCAGAACCACCTACCGAAAGCAGTGATCAGCACAATGAAGAATGACCCCTAGAGGCCAGTGAAGAAGGAGACTCAGAGGACAGCCCGCAGGAGAGTGATCTTCCAACCGAGGAAGACACTGACTCTGAATTCCAGGCTCCTGAAGGCAATGCTCAGTCCGGAGTCGAACCAGGAGAGGTCAGGAGTGAGCAGGTAGGGTCAAAAGAGGACAGTGACCTAGAGCCTGGGGAAATCAGAGTGTCTGCCGCAATAGAATCAGACGAGAGTGAACTTGAGTCCGGTGAAGTCAGAGTACCCCAAATCGATACCACAGTTGAAGCAGAAATCAATGCCCCCGCTGAAGATGACAAGGCTGAGAAGGAAAGCCAGCCCGAACATGAGGAACACACTACGAATGATGGAGTGGAGCAGGACACCCAGCAAGAGGTTCAGCCTAAGGACCCCATTGTGTCCAGTGCTGAACCGGATGGGAACTCTCACAGTAAGACTCAGCCCGACCTCCAAAGCCCAACCCATGCTGAGCCTGAGGCCAACATTCCATCCGCTGCTGAGTACCCCAAATGATTCGTGGCTTTACGAACTAGAGCATCTGATTTGATTTGGTAAGGATATAACAATCGTTTGTTGGTGTCTGGGTTACAATTAACGAGCTAGGGTTACAATTTACGTTGAAGTGTATTTTGCAGTACACTTCACACTAATACACTTAACTTGTTTTTTCGATTCGCTTGTATTGATTTTTTGATTCACTTATACCAATCCTGGTGAGTTTCCATGTTTTCGGTGTAATTTTCGTCGACTAATCCGTGATTCAGCATATTGATTCGTTTCCATGTTGGTTTGGGTTTCCGGCTTGAGTTCAAATTCACTTTGTGTGTAATTATAATACACTTTTAGTTGATGTTTAATACACTTCGTGAGATTTGCATTGGTATGTTATTCGAATACAATTATTTGTATTTGTAATACACTTCTACGTGGAATATGGAATATGGATTATATGTATGCTATTATATGTATGTTATTTGTACATATGGTGGATTTCCAAGTGATGCAAACTCTCTGCTGATTTTATGGATTAGCTATGGTCTTGGAGTTTGGGACCTTATTTAGATCTCATATGGTGGATTTTCGAGTGCTTTCATTTGAAAGATTCTCATAGATTTCTAAACTCCTACTTATCTGAATCCAAGTGTATTTGAAACACAAAGATCTAACTGACATCCTGGGTGGTAAGAATCCAAGTGACATCAACTTAGATAATTTTGTACATTAGTGTATATACAACGTGTATTTGAAACACAATGTTACCCTTGATCTTTGATTGTATGTATATAGAATTGATAATTTTGTTGTTCTGCATCTGTTAGTAGAATACACTTCCTTTTATATGTCAATACGTTCTAAAGGTGTTTTGTAATACACTTGACATTCATTTTGTTTTCAATGCTCTGTTTATTTTGTTGGTTTAAAAGGCACTTCATGGTAATGGTTGTAGCTTGTTTAATTGAAAACTCATAGAATATCTACATTCATCCTTATGTTATTAAATGGTTAGAGGAGGATCTTAATGTTGTTAAAGATTGGGGTTAGATGCCTTGTTCGACATCGTAAATTAATGACTGTTCCATTTAAGTATATCCATTATAAGGACAAAGTGAATAAAAAATGAATACAAAGTAAATAAAAAATGAACTGAAAGTGAATCACATATACAGAAAACAGAACAATCTGAATCCACAACAATTTAAACCCTAGTTCCTAAATACAATACGGAAAAGGAGGATAAGCGACTATAAATATCAACAAGCAATGCACCTAAAGCAGAAAAACTAGAAATTCGTACATGAAAGTGAAACAAAACAACAAATGAAAACTAAATATGAACCACCCATTACATTCTACCTCCCAAATTGAAAGAGATATAAATTGAAATTCAACATTCCTAACACTATCTATGAGAAAGGAGCTCGAAGATTTCAATTCAAAAATATCAAACAAATCGAAGAAAAAAAAGATATTACACTTACCCATTTAGGCTAAAAGATGAACACAAACTTTGAAGCTTGAGCAGAAACAAGAAATCTCAAAAGCAATACACTAAAAATGAAAGCTGCAATGTTACGAATGAGTTCTACTGTTCTAGGTTTGAAAATGAAAATGAATGAACGGTTTAATATGAACTATTGATCTAATGGTTCATATTTATTCCTACTTCTTACTATAAGGGGATCTTCTCATTTTATCCATCCCCTATCAATATATTTATTGTAGTGTACAAAAAAAAATATTAAGGCAAAAGAAGGGGAAAAAAAACTGAAGGGGATTCACTCGAATTCAACCTAGAGGTGTGCTGGTTTAGATACAACTTGCAATGAGAATTAGCCAATTAGAGTGTAAAGAGATTGGGCCTAATGCACTCTTTTCTTGTATGGGGTAGGTGTAAAGATATTGGAGTTGTTAAAAGAAAATTTTGGCTTGCTTTTAAAAAAATATTGTGAACAAAAAGTTTTGGGCCTCTGTTGAAAAACTAAAAATTGGTGCCTGGTCAGCTTTGACCAACGCGGTCAAGTCCTGAGATTGATGATTTGTGATCCGGCTACCAATACTTTTTTTTTTTTAATTTGAGAGCCGCGGCCGATTACGCCCGGTGCGCTGCAGGTAAACTTCAACTCCTTGTGCGAAGCACCGCAAACCACACGGGAGATTAAAGGCTGCAGGTAAACCTCAACTCCTTGTGCAGTAGCCTGCAAACCACACAGGAAATTAAACCACTCCACACAGGAGAATAAACACCACACACACAGGAGATTAAACCAGCTCTGGGTAAACCTCAACTCCTTGTGCAGTAGCCTGCAAACCACACAGGAAATTAAACCACTCCACACAGGAGAATAAACACCACACAGGAGATTAAACCACCCTCAGGTGACAGACTCACACAGAATGGCTTCAGTGAGGATTGAACCCATGACCTGTCGGTCCCGGGAAACCTCACCTCAACCACTCTGCCATCCCCTCTACGTAGCGGGACTGGCTACCAATACTTTGTTTGTGAGGCTTGTGGTACTAAAGAAACATTTGGCTGCAGCAAATCGACATTTCTGGATAGGATTTGAGCGTCGGGTGTTTTTTTCCCCTGTATCGTACGAGTTCACGTATGGGGGTTAGAGGTTATGATGGAGAGGTGGTGGTTATAAAAAAGAAGCTTGACACGTGCATCTCCTACTTACCGAGGTACTTCGTCTTAGAACCCTAGGGCAAAGTGTGGAAATCGTTGTCACCTCGTTTAGACATTTGGACTGGAGGTAGGTGGATGTGATGTTAGCATAGCAGCTTTCATTAAAACGCATTTTTGTCATTTTCCCAAAAAAATGCGAACAAACTATAGATATAATTTGTAATAATGAAGATATCAATCAAGAAACATTTCTACCAAAAAACTCTCAATATACAAACATTTCATCTCGGTAACATTTCACCTGCCCTCCACCGTAGTATTGGACCAAGAGAGGGACATTGAGTTATAAGACAGTCCCTTTCTAATCTCTTCAAACGTTGGATGTGAAGAGGAACCACTGTTATAAATCTGAGGATACATGGCCCAAATCTCATTAGTTCTCATCTTGTCTAGGAGGTATATCTCCATGTCCTCCCCTTCCGATTCATTCAACTCACTCTTCCCTTCAAAGAACTTCACCACTTGTCTCATACTCGGCCTAGCTTTCGGATCCGGATGGGCACACAATAGCCCTACATGAAGCACTCTTTCAACTTCCTCATCCAACCCTCCTCCACTTCTTAACTTCCCGTCAACCGCATTGACCAATTCGCCCCGTCTCAAGAGCTCCCACACCCACTCCACTAAAGGAGGCTTCCCTTCTTCAATTGGCCTTCTACCGGATATAACCTCAAGAATCAAAACTCCATAACCGAACACATCAGTCTGAGTCGATGCTCTACCGTTTGTCACAACCTCCGGCGCCAAATACCCAACCGTACCCACCACACGTGTTGTCCCAGCCATCTTGTCGTGGTCGTGCATCCGGGCTAACCCGAAATCGCCTAACCTTGCATTCATATCTCTGTCAAGCAACACATTGCTAGCCTTAATATCCCTATGCAACACCTTAGCCTCCCATCCGTGGTGCAAGTATAGAAGCCCAGAAGCTACCTGCTTCAGAATCTTGATTCTTTCTTCACTACTCAACTTATCTCCCTCGAACACTCTCTTATCAAGACTCCCATTTTCCATGTAGTCATACACAACAATGAGGCTTCCCTTCTCTTTCTTACACCAACCTCTTAACCCCACTAAATTCCTGTGCTTGAGTCTTCCGAGGCTCGAAATCTCTGCAAGGAACGCTCTGATCCCTTCGCTACTCTGGTGAGAAATACGCTTCACGGCGACTTCTGAGCCTCCTTGCATTGTCCCTTTATATACACTCCCATTTCCACCAACACCAACCACATTTTCTTCTGAGAAGTTCTTGGTTGCTGATTCGATTTCCTGATAACTAATTCTATGGGGCCAGTACTCCAATTCCCAATCCTCCATCTCTGCCCTCGTCCTCTTAATTTCCCTATTCCTCCTAATCAACAAGAAAGCAATAACAGAGCAAACACTTACAACAAACAAAAGCCCAACTGTCAAACCTGCTATGAAACCTTTGTTTTCATAAATTGGAGTTTTGGGAAGCTCGAAAGATGGCAAATTGGTCGTGATCAATCTCTCACTCAGCGACGAATTCGTGTTGCTGAAACTCCAAGCTAGAATCTTGTGACTTTCAACTAAAGCTCCGGTGGATGCAGTGAACCCGACATACATTTCATCCTCGAAGACTTGGGAGAGATTAAGAGGAACGGTGAGCAAAGGCGTGTTAGGCCTCTTTGTTCCGGCAACTGCCATTGTCACGTTAACAGTTCCATCATCGTAATCAATCCAGACTTGGTAATTCTTCCCGTTATTAAGAACCAAACTCTTGAACGAATTCTCGTCTTCGGACCAGAAGCCCGCTTCGTGGGAGTGGAGAGAGGTGAGTGAGTTCACATCAACGCCCACGTGGTTGTTGTTAATATCTCTGAACTCTTCGTTCTCGAACACGTCAAACTCGACGCCGAACACGTGGTTGTTCGAATCGCCGTTGTTGGTGAAATTGAAGAGGCCCAAGTTCTGGGATGCGGCTGCGCCGCCGACTCCGGTATGCGGGATGAAGAGGAACACTATGCCGTGGCCGGGGAGGCGGCCGGCGTACGGCGCCATGGCGAAGATGAAAGAAGTGTAGAAGGGGAGAACGCGGGCGGAATTGGGCTCCTTTGCGCGGATTTTTGACGGGTAAAGAGATCGCCCGATTGAGAAGGGCTTATCCTTGGTGAGTGTGAGAATGCGGGAGTCAACGGTGGCGTTGCCGTAGAGCGAGACATTGGAGGAATCGAAGCCGTTGAAGAGGAAATCGGCGGCGGACGCGAGTTGGGCGACGGAGATTATTGCTGTCAGAAGCAGTAGCATAAGATTGTTGGGGTGTCGCTTCATTGCAGATGTGAAGAGGTGAGTCTCATCTCATTGGGATTGATTGATTGATCGAGCGATCGATTAGCTTTGGAAAGTGGGGAAATGGAGGGGAAGCAAAATGGGAAAGGAAAAGGTCGTAGGTGCTGCCGTCGGCTGTTTGATAGTTTTAAAGTTGTCGTCTAGTCTGACTTTGTGTTATTTGCCGTTTTTGTCCTTCAAATGTTTTCTTTGACTTTAGTTGACATTATACATGTATGTTCTTCTATTGATAAAAAATAAAGTCCCATCCCTTGTCACATTAAGGTCACAGGGATGGTTGAATCTCGTGTGTGGTTTGCAAGCTACTGAATAAAGGGTGGTTGAATCTCCTGTGTAGTTTGTTGGCTACTGCACAATGAGTGGGGTTCACCTAGTTCGTATCGAAGATAGCGGCTGCGGGTTCTACGAATAAAAAATATATATATATTAAAATAAGATATTAAGATTTTGAATTTGAAATACTAGTAATGCATTTATGATTATAAGCTTTGTTTCTCCATCAATCCAAAAGTCCAAACATAAATAGGAACTTTTTGTAACATCAATTTCAAAAATAAAATCTGTTGTTCAAATTTTAGATACATGTCAATATTTAACTCAAAATATCTAAAATATTCTTTAGTAATTAGAAGATGTAACTATTAAATGAAAATACAAATCATTATTCAATTAATAATTAAAACAAACTGAATGCTGATTAGATATGAAAAATGTACTAATATATCAATATACTTTATTTGACTATTACAACTACAAAACTACCCATTCATTTAAAAACTATCTAGCAAATACTCAATTTTACTAAAATACCCTCACTTTTTCAAATTTTTCATCTAAACTTGTCAAATCGGCACTATGTGATGGGCACTACCCTATTGATCGGCACAAAAAATTGTGATCGGGCACTACATATTATGCACGACCCTATCGGTCGGCACGACCCTATCGATAGGAACGACCCTATCGGTCGGCACGGCCCTATCGATAGGGCACAAAATGGTGATGGTCGGCACGGCCCTATCGATAGGGCACAAAATGGTGCCGATCAATAGGGTCGTGCCGATCACAATTTTTTTTGTGCCGACCGTGATCGGACCATCCCATCGTTTGACTTTATTGAAAAAGCAGGGATATTTTAGTCTTTTAGGGTATATAATGAACTTAAATATAACAATTGGGTATAAATGTGTTTGACTTTATCTATTTGGGCATTTCACCGCCGGACTCATGAAAAATTGTATAGTGGTCCGCTACCTTAAAATTTTAAACCATATAAGATTTCCCATCGCAGAATTCGGACGAGTTTGTATATAAGGGCAATCTGGACATTCTGTATGTTTGAATATGTAGAGGGTCAAAGAAGAGGAAGTTTCTCGTTTTTCCACATATTGACCAAAAACAGGATATGCATACAGTTTATATACAACAACTAATAAAAATGAAAGGAAGATTCAGGCGGTGGCTGCGGCCGGGCCCGCGCCACGTTGCCAAGTTGGGCTTTCTCTCTATCTCTCCATTTTTTCCACATTTCATTAAATTATGGAAGAAAAGCTACCATATTCAAATAATAAATATGTTAATTTTGTTGGGCATATTGGGCCCATGTTAATTCTTTTTTCTTTCTAATGTTTGATTTCAACTGCGACAAGGATTAGTGGTAGATTGAATTTAAAATGATTAATATATTTTCCTCATTGACCGTTGAAAATCAAGATTAGTCGCAATACAATTAAATTTCGATGAAGTAATGTTCGATATAGTAATAACTTTGCTTATATAATAATTTCTTCTGCTTCCGATTTAGATCAGTGTATTAAAGTAATAATTTCGCTAAATGCATTCAGTAATAAAAAGTTCCTCAAGGACCCAATAAAAATATAAAGTACTAATAATTACTAATTTCGAAAAATATATATACATTATTATAATACTATAATACTCTAATAATCATTTCTTATGAAAATATGCATCTATATTTAATTGTTTTTTCTTCCTACATAAACCAAAATTAACTATATCCTCAAATTTGTGTAGAGCATATATAACTTCAAAAATATTTTACTTGTATTATAACAAGTAATTATTTAAGGTGATCGCTGGCTTGAAATGTCTATTTACATGACACAATTGGAACAATTATACTATCTTTTGGTTTTAGATCATTTTCTTCGTCATTATTATTATTCATAACTGATTTAATAATTTCTCCATCATCTATCGGTAATTTCATAGTTGTATTATTATTGCTAGAATAATTTAAAAGATCTCAACATTTACAGTAAAGAATAAAAATTTTATTTTTATGTACATTTAACTTTGTTTTTATAAAAATTAAATCTCATGAAACTATTGAGTTTTCCCAAAATTAAATTCTTTGACTTGATTTTTTTTTTTTTTTTTGTACTTATATGATGTACATACTTTTAGAATAATTTTAATATTAGTAAGAATAAACTTCTTATTTTCTATGTACATGAACTATAATTTATTTTTATAAAAATATTGAGTTTTTTAAGATGAATTAATTTGATGTTTTTATAATTAGTGCATACATTATGTATATTCTTTAACATGCAATACTAAAACTTTTTATTTTCTTAAATGTGCACGAAAAATGTTATTAAAGAGTGTAATATACATATTTAACTTATTTTATATTGAAAAACTCTCTCTCTAAAGTAATAAATGTTTAATTTATTCATTTATCAATAATTGAGTAACTTCGCTAAATGAATATTTTTCTCTAGTTCCAAGGTTATTACTTTAAAAAAGTTTAAGTGGAAGTCCAAGATTTCTAGATTACGTATCTCATCTCTTTCTCAAAAGGCATCGAGATTACATGTTTAATCTTAATACCATGCTCCTTTTTTAGAGGCTAACGAAGTTCGAATTTGTGACTTGAAATACGAGTTACATATAGTGGACAATGTGCAATAATGCACAAAATGGTGGTATTATACATCATAATACTTAAATGTTTTGCAAAATGTGAAAAAATTAAAATAAAATAAAAATCGACCACCGAAATTTAATAAAAGTCGCCACGAAATTATAAATTACTATTTGAAAGACAATTAGTCCGACGCATGACATACTTCTTGTCGTCCAGTCTAAGCAATTGTTTAATTACAAGTTACAACTACTAATTAGAACATAAACTCATGTTTATGATGCTTCTGTCTTCAGCAACCCACTTGGTTCCACAATTAAAGAGTCTTAGCCAATTAGGACGTTTTGTTTGCTTTAGAAATAAGGTATTCCCTACAGTTAAACTTCGATAAAGTAATAATCTTGGGACTGAAATAAAATATTCATTAATGAGGTCATTACTTTATCTAAAATTATTTTAGTGCATTGACCCATATCGGACCTGAAAATATTTATTATCCAACCGATATTATTACTCTATCGAATATTACTTTATCGAGGTTTAAACGTATTTTTTTTATAAGTCGTTTAAGACTTTTAAATTTTTTGAAAAATATATGTCGTTTTGGATTACAATAACCTTATTTACCCTTTACTTCTTTTGGCTCTTGCTTTTTTGCTGGGTAATAATTATCTCATTAATAGTTAATTATCATTAATTCGGGTTAATTTAGGAATAATTTTTTTCCATTGATTAGTGAGCACAAGTCGTAAACGACATATAAAAAAAACTTATGAGGGAGTAGTTTATATTTAATCAAATAAATCCTTTTGTACTTGAATTCCTTTTGTGACCGCTTGTTCAGTTAATTCAATAGCCTTTTTTATTGCTTTTCGAAATGAAACTCTACTCTTTAAATGTCCGGCTATAAATTCTGCAAGAATATTAGGGTTTCCGTAAGGTTTTTTAATTCTTGTGATAGTAATGTTAAGTTTTCGATTCACATAATGAATTTTTTTTTGTAGATTCATCTGTACTTCTTCGATCCCTCGCGGTCTACTTTATATTAATAACTTTGAAAATCCCATAAAGATTATGACCTGGATTAAATCGATTCTTTTTTTAATCTCTATATGCGAAATTCCCTCGGCGCCTGAGGATATTCTCATATTCTTTTGAATATAGTTTTTAATAAAGTCTCTTATTTTTTTGATCTTCTTGTAGGTCCTCAGAATATTTTTTATGTCATGCAAACCAAACGGAATGATGACTTTGGGTTATACCAAGTCGGAAACCAAATGAATTTATTTTTTGTCCCATACTACCTCACTATTATATACATCACGATCTACTAGAGTTGTCTTTTTCCATCTAGGGTTTTTTAACCAACAGAAAGATATATCTTCATATTCATCTATATCTTTCACTACAATGGTTATATGACAGGTAGCTTTTTAATTGCAAAACTACGTCTTCGAGCTCGAGATTTTAATTTCTTTACGGTAGTACCCTCGTTAACTTCAGCTTTAATAATTACTAAAGTGGCTTATGTGGAGCTCATATTGTAACTAGCATTTGTTGCTGCAGAATAAACTAACTTGAAAATGGGATAACATGTTTTATAGGGCATGAGTTCTAGTATCATTCCGCAAATTTGATCAATTACTCTTCTTGCTTTGTCAGCAGATACAGCTATATGTCGGCCTAAAGCACATACTTCTGTTTTTTTTTTCTTCCTTAGCAACATAAGGTTTCTCTCCTACTAATGAATCATAAGTAAGTGTCCATATGATATGTTTCCCCATCTCTCCTAAACTTCCCCCGGTCTTTCGGCCCGAGCTGTATGAGGCAAAAACTCGTCCCACGTACGGTTCAGAGGCCGAGCCCCACCCCAACAGTCAGGGTGCGACCTAGGTCAACTAACACAAAGAAGATAGAGTTCACTCAACGATTACCTTTGGGTCCGAACTCCATATGGGGAAGGAGCGTTGTTCTTTGCGAGGTCTCGATCATTTACATGGACCCACTTTTCATTCCATTTGTGGGAATTTGATGATCTATAAACTAAATGTTAAGTCAGCAACACTTCCAAATGCCACTTCTTCTCGTCGCATCCGTCATCAGGACCAGGGGCGGATCCAAGGGGGGCGGGTGGGTGCGACCGCCCCCCTCCCCCGAATTTTTGTGCAATACTACGAGTTATCTTTTATTTCTAGTAATTTTTTTACTTGTTCCAATTAAATTTTCAAATTCCCCCCCGAAATTTTTAAATTTGTTATCCTAACTTTGAAAATTTTTAAAAAAACGTATATTAAGTGTCACATATTTTAGTGGAGGTGTAGATTTTGAGTTTTGGATACCTAGTTTGATAGAGTCAACTTATATAACTTGATGCAATTAATATACTATGTTTGTGTTTTCTTTTTTCATATACTTACTGATATAAAATTAAGAACATTTGAAGTATAAATAAACTATCATTTGAATACTTATTAATTCCTCAGTTATATATTATTATTCTTCATAATTTCCTCTAATTAAATTTAGAGTGATGTCAAAATAGAATTGTGTACTATATTTTTCGAATAATTATAAAAAATACATGAGTTATTCATGAAAGAAGAATATAATCCTTAAATAAGTCATAAAGAATAAGTATAATTAGATTTAAGTATAAAAAAGTGCTAAAAAAAATTTTTCGGGGGGGGTTCTCTTAAGAATAAAGAAAACGAAAAGAATTTATGTTCACAGAAGCAGAAGAACGGATCCAATATCAAAACGACTTCTGACTAGCCTAAAGGTGCAAGGCCAGGAAATGGCTGGATTGAAAAGAATCTCTTTCGTCTTTACTCTACTCCGGTACTTACCATTTAAGTAAGGTAGTTAGCTTCGGAGATTTACACGAGACTGGTGTCTTCGGCGTCTTGTCTTCCTTGGTTGTTGCTAACCGGTAAACAATATATATAAGATGATAGCAGCTTTGCCGGGGCAGATGTGCTGGAGTTCGGAAGCTAAGGAACACCTGGGAATGCTGGTAATGTACGCCTCGTTCTATCACAAGCCAATAGATCATCTTTCTTACTTGCGATCTCAAAGCTCCTTCCTCTAGTCAATAGAAGAGGGGGCTTCCCCTGCTACAACTTGTTTGTACAACATATCAGCGAAAAAGATCGTTTAGTGAATCAGAACCAAGAAGCTATCCTGCCTACTGGACGGAGTGAGTTAATGAATACCCTACGGAGATAATAGAGCAGCTCCATCCCCTATCGCGGTAATAGATTGCACTAGTCTTGATAGTCCCATGAGCCTACGGGAATTCAATGAGACCTTATCGTAGACACTACATTTTATACTTTTTCACAATGATTCTTATACTAGATGTCAACTGAATCATCATTTTTAAAAATCAATAACATCATAACACAGATTCATTCTTACAATTGTCATATGAATCATCATTTTAAATTAAGGACATCATATATACACAACATTAACTTTTTATCCAATCATTATTAGTATTAGTATAAATGTGATATTGACTTCTTCGTGAACCAACATATTATTTTCCGTTTTAATTTAATTTTAAATTTTAACACTCAACCAAATATCATAGAAAAGTGTCATTCCATTTAACCAATAACTGAATCTTAAAATTTATAATCCTCAAATTTGGGGAATGGGAGATTAATATTAATTGACCCATTACATGTCACATGTCTAAAAGGGAAAGACGTATAACTTTTAGACAACTATATAAATGGAGTGTCTCTATCACTATAGAAATAAAAATGACACAAAACCGAATTTATAAATGTATCAAAATTAAGGTTTATGATGATGTTAGTTGAAAAGGACTACTT
The DNA here is from genome assembly GCA_028984105.1 of Lavandula angustifolia. Classification (NCBI taxonomy): domain Eukaryota; kingdom Viridiplantae; phylum Streptophyta; class Magnoliopsida; order Lamiales; family Lamiaceae; genus Lavandula; species Lavandula angustifolia. Next base: position 20,515,409 of record CM054810.1, on the reverse strand, counting down.
TCTAACTTTAAGCCAAAATCTATCCTAAAGGTGCAAATTAATATTTGGAAAGTGGTATTTCTTGTTTCTTTTTATTAGGAATTTTTTATATAAAAAATATTGTTGAATAAAAAGTATAAATAATATTAGCAGCCAATTAAAATTTCGGATATTTGAAATCATAGTACTCCATCCGTCTTATTTATCTTGTTTCGCTTTTTTTTCCGATTTGTATCATCATCTTGTCCCATTTAAAAAATAATGCTCTCTCCGTCCTGCCCGACTTGTTTTATATTCCTTTTCGGGCTTTACCACCCGACTTGTCTTGTTTCCTAAAAAGAAAATAATTACTACACAAGCTCTCACTTTTTACACACAAGCACCTACTCCTCTACAAACAACCACCCACTCACCAAAACATCCGTGCCGAAATCAAACAAGATAAGTCGACTGGGACGGAGGGAGTAACTTTTCTACATGACTCACTATTCTCGTTGGGACGAGGGAGTATATTGGTAGGTGCCGAATGGTGAAGGGGTGGAGATTGCGCGCCGTTTAAAGCTCGGCCGCACATGGCGCATGTTAGTCTCAGTGATTTTGACACGCAGGGCCATTATTATAACATTTCTTGTATGATTAGGGCCTCATATAATCTGAGTTGTTTATGGTGTCATGCTATGTAATTAATCTAATTATCAAATCCAAAATTACCGCTGACATGTATATATTCTAATAAAAATATAATAAATGTGTAAAATAAAAATCAAATGCGTACACCAATTTTTGGGAGCGATTCGTGAATCCTAATCGTGGTCTGTACAAATTTCAGACAAACCCTAGAAATTGATTCGCCCTCAAATTGAGGCCGAGTTGCTGCATTAATATTTTAGTAATTAGGACTTATTTCCTCCACGTTTTTTACCTGATCAGTTCAATTTAATTCATTGTGATCTGTGAGCTTCGGGTTGAACGCAGACTGCACAGGATACATATATATTGTTAATAGATTGGTGCATTTGGTAGACCACTAGTTGTGTTTGATTGAATGCAAGTTTTTTGCTTGAACTCTGATTTTCTCCGATTCAATTGCCGTTACATTTTGATGCAGCGGAAGATTAAATAAAAAATATAAATTCGAATAACATTAAAGATAAAGAGATAGGTGATCGAAATCTGTTGATTTCTCGGAATACCGGAAGTCGATCTATGATACCAACTTGAGTCGTTGATTCGCGTATGAATGATGCCTCAAGCCTTCCAAAACCTGTTGATTTGAAGAAAACAAATACCAGGAATTGAGCATCCAATTCACTCTACAAGGAGAGACGAGAATGGGAGAGAAAGACAAAGTTTCATTTAATTAATTTCTCCAAAACTGTGGCTCTAATCCGTAAGTGGGATTTAAATACCCACACCAAAACCCTAACAAAGATAATTTTAGAAGCAAAGCCCAATCGACAATATTTTGGTAAATACAAAAGAAATGATAATAAAATAAAATAAACGATATTAATAAAATATAACTTTGGTTCCCCATGCATCCGTTGGAATTCCACGCCTCATCATTCCCGTCGGGGTCGAAAAGCTTCGTCCACGAAGTCAGGCCGACGTCCTCCTTACAAGAGGATCCATCATGTAACAGAATAAGGTATTGTAAGTCGAACACATTAGCAGAACAGTTGATGCAGGAAAGCTTGAGAACAGCCCGCGCAAGGTTGCCGACTTCGACATTAACTAGCCCATGTTGTTGTTCTATATGCTTCTCGTATGGATAGTTGGTTGCCAATAAATCATCACATACCAATTTGTATGAATCATCAGAAACAGCCACACTGTCGGAGGTCTCAGAACTGACTGAGGATGTCCGTGCCCGTTAACATGTATATGACATCCACAGACGGCTCCTCCTCTCCAAAACGTGTTGCTGGCAGAAGGTTGATATTTGGTGAAGACTTTTTAAAAGACTTGCTTTTAATTGGTATAGTTTTTGCCTCGCCAAGGGCAAAAGACTTAGAACTATAGGAGTTCGAACGGTCGTCGTGGGACACGTCAACATCGAATTGCGCGTGTTAAACAGCAGGTCACACGACCCCATGTCCCCCTCTACAACCTCTTCGGCATACACGTAGTCAATATATATGGGCTGGCCAAGTTCCTCTCTGTCATCAACATCTTCATGACATAATAAAATATTTTCTTCTTCATGCATAGGCGTAATAGAAGAGTCCAGCAAGTTAACCGCTCCAACTTGAGTTTGTAGTCCACCAACATAGACTAATTGACCATCGATATCTTCAACTTCATTTTGGGAAGGAAACTGGTAGAGATCCATGGTGTACTCGGGGGTATCGAAATTTATCTCGGATCCCCATCGTCGATCTTCTCTTTCGAGTCTCCTGTGATTTTGATGTTGGATTGGCAGAGTGTTTTTCTGGAGGCCTCTTTGACCGACGAAAAGCTCTTGGATCTGCGTCCTCTCCTTTGAACGTCAAGGAGATCCGTCATTCGTTGAGTTAGTTGCTCGATCATTCTCTCAACGCGTTCATCCAATGTCCGGCTGACTCGTTCTTCAAACCGGTCATATTTCTTACCTTCAAGAATAACACCCCTAGGTTGCCGTTGTCCGATTTTTCGTGGTGCCATGGATGGGACCGCTCTTTGGCTCTGATACCAAACTGATGCAGCGGTAGATTGAATAAAAAAATATAAATTCGAATAACATTAAAGATAAAGGGATAGGTGATCGAAATCCGTTGATTCCTCGGAATACTGGAAGTAGATCTACGATACCAACTTGAGTCGTTGATTCGCGCACAAATGCCGCCTCAAGCCTTCCAAAACCTGTTGATTTGAAGAAAACAAATACTAGGAATTGGGCATCCAATTCACTCTATAAGGAGAGACGAGATTGGGAGAGAAAGACAAAGTTTCATTTAATTAATTTCTCCAAAACTGCGGCTCTAATCCATAAGTGGGATTTAAATACACACACCAAAACCCTAACAAAGATAATTCTAGAAGCAAAGCCCAATCGACAATAATTTGGTAAATACAAAAGAAATGATAATAAAATAGAAGGAACGATATTAATAAAATATAACTTTGGTTCCCCATGCGTCGGTTGAAATTCCACGCCTCATCACGTTTGTTTCTGTTATATTATATGACTCAAATCATAATCCTTTAAGGAAATTGAGTCATATCCCACATCGGATAATTAATGAAATTTATCATTAATTTTTCCCTATAAATCGATAGGTTCCCTCATTATTTTACAAACACATATTTAAGAATTAGTTTTGGGTCTAGGAACATACTCCAAAAACCCGAATTTGTATTCTCCTCTTTTATAGTGAATTTTCTTCCCTCCGCCCGTGGACTTAGGTCTATTGAGCGAACCACGTAAATTCTTGTGTTCTTGTTTTATTTATTTTCTCGTATTTCGTTTACTCGTATATTATAACAAGTGGTATCAGAGTCTAGGTTAAGATGTTGGATTTAGGATGGCAAGTATGAAGTATGATATTCCGCTGCTGGATCGAAACACCAGATTTCCGTTATGGCAAGTGAAGATGCGCGCATTTCTCGCTCATATGGATTTGGACGAGACTTTGTTGGGATTTGAAAAAATACCCAATTCGTGGACAGAAGAGGAGAAGAAAAAGAAGGATCGTAAGGCTCTCTCCCACATACACCTTCATCTACCAAATCAAATTCTGCAGGATGTCCTAAAAGAGACAACTGCTGCTGGACTATGGCTGAAGCTGGAACAATTGTGCATGACCAAGAGTCTCACAAGTAAGCTACATCTAAAGCAACGTCTTTACTCTCATCACATGATAGAAGGTACGTCTCTACAAGAGCATATTTCAGCATTTAAAGAAACTGTTGCTGATTTAGTAGCTTTGGAAGTTAAGTATGATGATGAGGATTTGGCTTTGATGTTATTGTGTTCACTACCTTCATCCTATAGTACTTTTCGTGATATATTTTGTATAGTCGTGATACTCTGACGCTTGATGAAGTTTTTGATACCTTATTCTCGAAAGAGAAGATGAAACAACTTGTTAGTAATTCTGAGGATTCAGGAGAGGGCCTTATTACTCGAGGAAGGCCATAAGAAAGAAGTTCTAGTGGTGAAAGGAAAGGGGGATTGAAATCAAGGAACCCTCGTATTAAGTGTAATTATTGCCACAAGTCCGGTCACATCAAATCTGAATGTTGGAAATTAGAGAGAAAGAACCAAAAGAATCCAAATGACAAGGTTAGTGGTGATACATTTGAAAAGCACAAACAAAAAGAAAAGTAACAAGAAATTGGTGAGGCTGGAGTAGCTGATGAAGATTCGAGTGACGGTGATCTTCTTGTTGTTGCCAACTTGGACATAGATGAATGGATTCTAGATTCTAGTTGGACATATCATATAAGTTCCAATCGGGACTGGTTTTCAACTTATGAGTCAGTTACGAAAAGAGTTGTGCTTATGGGAAACGATGCACCTTGCAAGGTTACAGGGATTGGAACCATCAAAGTTAAGATGTTCGATGGAGTAGTCCGAACAATTGGAGATGTCAGACACGTACCTAACTTAAAGAGGAATCTCATCTCACTCAATAGCCTTGAGGCTAAAGGGTACAAGTATGTTGGTGAAAATGGACTTCTGAAAGTTAGCAAAGGCTCTCTTGTAGTGATGAAGGGAAATAGAAAAACTGGAAATTTGCATGTTTTGCAAGGCTCCATAGTCACGGGAGATGTTGCAGTTGCTACCATGTCACTGACTGATAGCGAGGTCACTACATATTGGCACTTGCGTCTTGGCCACATGAGTGAAAATGGGATGATTGAACTAAGCAAACGAGGACTTCTTGATCGACAGGGCATCAACAAACTGAGGTTTTGTGAACATTGTGTTACGGTAGCGAGAAAGAGCTAAGTTCTCTAAAGGAACACATAATACAATAGGTATTTTTGATTACATCTACTCTGACGTTTGGGGTCCGTCTAGGGTGCCCTCCAATAGAGGTGCACGTTATATGCTAATTATTATCGACGATTACTCAAGAAAAGTTCGGGCTTTCTTCCTGAAGCAAAAGAGTGAAGTGTTTTCCACTTTCAAGGTCTGTAAACGTCTTCGTACAGACAATGGTCTAGAGTTCTGTTCCGACGAATTTAATTCTCTATGCAAGGTTGAAGAGATTGTGAGACATCACACCGTTCGTCATACTCCACAGCAGAATGGTATAGCCGAACGGATGAACAGAATGTTGATGGAGAAGGTGCGTTGCATGCTTCTTAATTCTGGTCTACCGAAGAGTTTTTGGGCTGAAGCAGCAAATTTGGCTTGTCATCTTGTCAATCTCTCTCCTTCAATTGCACTTGACAAGAAGACTGCATAAGAGGTATGTTCCACCAAACTATTCTGATTTAAGGATTTTTGGTTGTCCCGCGTATGTGCATGATGTGCAGGGAAAATTAGATCCTCGTTAGAAAAAGTGCATTTTTCTAAGCTATAAGCATGGCGTGAAAGGTTACAAACTTTGGTATCCAGAAATACGAAATGTTATCATCAGTCGGGATGTTATCTTTGATGGAAGTTTGATGATACAAGTTGCAGCCCCTAAAGACTCTTACATTGACGCTCCGCAAGAATCTAGTTCACAAGTTGAGGTGGAGATCGAATCAAAATCTGTGGCAACTTCTCTAGAAGATTCGATTTCAAATCAAGAACCACCACCTGAAGCTCCACAACACTGTATTACAAAAGATAGAGGAAGACGTGTGATAAAGCGTCCTAAAAGACTCATTAAAAGTAATTTGGTTGCTTTTGCTTTGAATGTATGTTGGGTGATGATTCAGTCCCCAGCAACAACACAAAATGTTGGGAAATAATTCAGTCTTCTCAGTTGATAATTAACTCAGTAGCCTTTTGCTCTGAAAAACGTACTGAAGATCTTGATTGATGAACCATTCAGTTGTAATCTGTTTTGGTGTTGTCTCTGAGGTTTCAGACTCAGCAGACACTCTGCATCTGGTTCAGGCGCTTAGTAGATTACCTACCTCAGCACCAGAAGTAGAAGACTCAGTGATACTGGACTCAGCAGGAGCAGTATACTGAAAGGAGTCAGTAGAACTGAACTCAGTAGGAGTAGTTCACTTAACTCAGAGCTGATCTTCAGTAGAGCCGACTCAGCAGGAGCATGCTACTGAATCAGAGATCAGACTCAGCAACGGCCAGACAGTCTTCTGACTGTCAGATTCTCTAAAGACAAATCAGCAGAGTCAAGAAGAGAGAAGTCAGCTTCAGATCTCCTTGAAGTATGTTCTGTCTCAACCACTTTTCTGAACCTCGACCAATGACAAGCAGCCACCTGTCCTATATCTGTTAAAGCTGCAAGTCAACAACTTTCCAGAAATGGAGGGAAAGGACACTGCTACCATACTTCGAAAGAGTCGTTAGCTACCCAAAAGAGAGAAACAAAGGATCGTCATCTCCAACGTATCTATCCTAATCTCTGCTCTATAAATAGAGGGATGAAATCAAATTGAAGCTCACGAGACCTAGAACACGAGAAACCAAGAACACACAGAGCATTCAAGAGCAACTCGAAAACGCTTAAGTCTTCCGCAAGTAATTCGAATAAACAATCTCCGGTGAAAGACTACATTTCTGCTCATATGGAACCAAGCTGAATTAGAATTATACAGCCTCTAGTATCCAAGCGACGATACACGAACCCAAAGCTCATACTCAGTTGTTCGTCGCTCTAGAAGCCAATTTCTTGTTCCCTATCCCTCTAACCTAAGCTCAACCATTTAAATCTATAGCTTAGACGAAGGAGTTCACTTCTGAACTGATCCTTATTGTAAAGGACTCCTTCACTGTTGGAGAGTTTTTCAAACACTTAGTTTGATACCCTATAAACTGAGACTTGCTCAATATAAATCTCAAGACCAGTGTTTGTCCAGTGTACAAACAGACTGAGACTATCTCAGTATAATACATAGCCTCCTGATCTTTCGGGACAGTGGACGTAGGATTGTTGGATCCGAACCACTTTAAAAATCGTTGTGTTATGTGTTCTTCATTTTACTGTTGCATTGATTTAATGTGCATACTGAAAATATATCTTTCAAATCATTCAACTGAGTTTCAGAAAACTTAATCGACTGCACTAATCTCTTTAGGCTTGTTTTGATAAAAACGTTTTCCTAACTCAACTGAATTTGGGCCTACACATTTCCGCACCACTGAACTCTATTCTGAACGGTACTGAATTCTGACTCCAGTCAGCTAGCAGGCCTCAGTAGAGTCAGTCACTCTGCCTCGCGATTCAGAACAACTTAATCTGGTCTGCTGAATTCATTCAGTACGGCACTCTCCTGAAAAGGACTGTTCGCCTTTTAAGTTGAGAAATCAGTTTTCAGGTGTATTCACCCCCCCCTCTACACCTGAACGTGCTCTCGGGACCAACAATTGGTATCAGAGCGGGGAGTTCTTTAAGACTTTTGTTATTCTAAAACTGGTCTACTTGAATGGATTCGGAAAACGTTTTCACTGCATATCATTCTTCATTCATATCATTATCTATCATGTCTGATATGTCAGGAATCATGATGGTTCCCATGTTCTCAGTAGAGAACTATGGTGTATGGGGGGTCCGAATGGAGGCACATCTGACCTCTCTCCACGACAGCATGACAAAGGTTCTGGAGGACGGACCTATCATTCCTATGGTCGAGCATCGTAGCTCAGGATCCAGCACAAGGAGGAGGGATGGTGACCGGGAAGAAGATCCCCAAAGACAGAAGTCTCTTCACCCCTGAGGAGAAGAAGCTTCACAACTTAGACCGCGTCGCCAGAAATGCCATATTGACCACTCTGAGCGATTCTTATCTCGGACGAGTTCAGGACTTCAAGTCCACGAAAGAACTCTGGGATGCTCTAGCGCTACTGAGTCGGGGGACTCAGAAGATCAAAGCGAACAAACTCGCGCTGGAACTTCAGAAGCTGGAGAGATTGTCTCTCATGCCCGGTGACACCATTGAAGATCTCAATGTCAGATTCACGAATCTGATGAACTCTATCAACGGGCTGGGAAAGACATTCTCCAACCGAGAGATGAATCTCAAGATTTTGAGGGCACTGCCAGACGGTCACTGGACTCCCTTTGCTACTTTATTGCGTCATTCTGATTTAGATATTGTTACTCCTGACCATATCTTTTCAGAACTTAAAGTGGAGGAGTTCGAGTTTGGCTTACCTCAAAGGAAGCAGCGAGCTGAAGCTGACACTCAAATCGACCATGCTTTCAAAGCATCAGTCAGCACAGCAGCTCCATCGTCTAGCAAGGTTGAACCTTCACTCAGTGACATACAAGAAGGAAATCCTTCCAAGAAGTACGCGCTGCTTGCCGTGAAGTATCAGAAGGAAAAGGAGAGGCGCAGAAAGCTCTCAAGAGTCGTCAGAGACTCTAAGGGTAAGAATGAATATACACCTAAGCGCACTCCTGACTCGCATACTTCTGAATGTAGGAAATAAGAGGACTCAGCTCAGTCGAAAGATAGTGAGAGCAAAGAAGAAAGAGTCACAACATGTTATAACTGCAAGAAGCCAAGACACTATCAGAATGATCGTCACCGAGCTCAAGACGCCTTTGAAAGAGAAGCACGTAAAGCAAGAAGGGAGAAGTTCATCAAGAAGCGACAAGCATACATTGCTGGTGAACTCTCAGATGACTCAGATGAAGTCGATTCCTTCATGGATTCATCAGACGATGAAGCAACTTTCATGGCCATAGAGCTTGAAGCTGAACAAGATGCCGAAAAGTGTCTCATGGCAGGAGAAGAGGATGAGGTAAATTCTCATGCACCATTTAACTCCTCTTCACACTGCACACACGACACGATTTTAGGTGCAGATGAGAATCTGGATGTCGCGATTGCATACGAAGAACTACTCGACGAGCAGATTCAGATGAGTCTGCAGCTCAGTAAGACTCTTCAGGAGTTGGATACCCTGAAAATGGAGAATCAGAGACTTTCTTAGGAGAGTCAGGTTGATACTGAGTCAGAAGGACTTGTGTTGAGACTCAGGGAGGAGATAAACTCTCGTATGGCCAAGTCTCAGCATCAAGAAGATCAGATCTCAGTATTGACCAAAGACTTGACTCAGAAAGATACTGAACTGAGTCTACTGAAGCAAGAGTTGTCAGGACTTCAAACTGAGCATGAACTGCTTAAGAAAAGTGATGATGTCTGGAGGAACTTGATGACAGAGCGGTACATGGGCGCTGAAAAGAAGCTTGAAGCTATTCTAGCAAGCAACAAGCCAAAGCATTGCAAGGAGGGACTTGGATTCAGCCATGGAGCCTCCTCATCTGCCCCCGTACGCTCAGAAAACCGGCTAGCTGATAGGTTTGTTCAAGGGGAGACCATCAATGCAGACATACTGAACCCCCTAGCCAAGAACAAACAGAAGATTAAAGCACCTCATCCTAGTTATCAACACTCTGACAAGAAGATTAGCACCAGATCCCCCCAGTTCAGTCAAGGGGGAACCAACAAAGCAAAATGGGTTGATCAGTATGGACCTCCGCAGCTGACTCATCCAGCTCAGTATGGGTCATATTACTATGATCCTATAGTCAGGAAAGGATCCAAAAGTTAGAAGAAGAAAAAGAAAGCCGTACAGATGGCAAAGGTCAGCAGTCCACCCACTCAGAAGATCAGGACTCCTGAACCTGAAAAGCCTCAGAAGTCAGCATCGACCAGTCCAGTGGTCAAATATGTTGACAAAAGTGGAAAGAAACTATCTGAGACCACCAGGGTCGTGAGACAGATTTGGGTTTCCAAAACTAACATCTAAGGACCCAAAATCAAAAATAAAGGGTACCTAATTATAATTCTGTTTTGCAGGTGCACAAGGACCCTTGGTATGTGGACAGCGGATGCTCAAGACACATGACATACCAAAAGGACCTACTGAAGAATTATACTACTGAAAAAGGACCCCGAATTGAGTTTGGAGACAACGCAAAAGGCTATATCATAGGCTATGGAACACTCAGCATCTGAACAGCAACAGTTCCAAGAGTATCATATGTTGAAAGACTTCAGCATAATCTTCTCTCTGTTAGTCAATTTTGTGATAACTCGAATATAGTGATTTTTTACGCTGGTTTCTGTGATGTCATTGATAAATCTACAGGGAAAATAGTGTTATCAGGTTCACGCAAAAAGAATATCTATGTAGCTGACTAGAACTCAGCTGAACCTGAAGCTTGTTTATTGGCGAAGAATGACAACAGAACGGGATGGCTCTGGCACAGAAGACTCAGTCATCTCAACTTCAAGATGCTCAACAAATTAGCTAGAAACTCTCTAGCAAGAGGACTGCCGAATGAAGTATTCAACAAAGACACTCAGTGTGAAGCATGTCTGAAGGGAAAGTAAACAAGGAATCAAAATCCGCCTATTCCATCTCCTTCCACTGATGGAATCCTTCAGCTGCTACATATGGATTTGTTCGGTCCAGTCTCTCCAGTGACGATCAGAGGCAAGAAGTATGCATTAGTGGTCAATGATGACTACTCGCGCTACACATGGGTCATATTTATTGCCAACAAGTCTGACGTCAAAACAGAGTTACCAACGCTTCTGAAAAGGCTCAGTGTCGAGAAGAACACCAAGATCATCAAGATACGTTCAGACAGAGGATCTAAGTTCCTGAATTTTATGGTGGAGGAGTTCTGCAAAATAGAAAGCATAGAGCATGAGATATACGCGCGCGCACACCTCAACAAAATGGGGTTCTTTGAGAGGAAGAATCGAACACTCAAAGAAGCAGACAAGAACCACGCTTCGCTGAGAATCGGGACTCCCAACCAAATGCAGGGCGGAGCTACGTGCGCATGTTATACTCGAACCGATCTCTACGACAAAGTAGCATAAGAAGACACCATATGAACTATGGAACGGCAGGAAGCCTTCTCTATCCTATTTCTATATTTTTTGGTGTTCGTGCTTTATCCACAATAATGGGAAAGATCAGCTGAAGACTTTTGATAGCAAGTCAGATCAGGGAGTGTTCTTATGATACTCCCGGTTCGGTAAAGCTTTCGAGTCTTTAACTAACGGACCCTTTGTGTGGAGGAAAGCCCTCATGTTGTTTTTAATGAGTTTGCTGCGAAGACGGGGAGCGAAACTCTAAACACGAATCCGAGGACATCGGTAAGCGGCTACGGGATCCGAGCTTAAAAGATAAAGTTGAAAAGATCCGGCCTATGTTGGGATGATGATTCGGATGAAGAAACGAAGACAAATCTATCGAATCTCGGCCAAGCGGCGAAGTAGTTGAGCAGTTGACTCTGCCGAACGAGTCAATCCCCGGGTAACTCATGTCGATGAAGAAACCCAGTGGTAGCTGAGACCTCTACGAGAATAATAATTCGGGGGGAACTAATGATGTTCTCGAGCTAAATGCCCACTGAACACGGTGACTCGATAGATCACACTCTTGTAAGCTGAATTGCTTCAATCTCGGAATAGTAAAAGCTCGAAATGCCTAACTCACCTACTATACGTGTTGAACAAATTTCGGATGAAGAGTTGAAACATCGTAGATCGTGGTGGGACGCTCACACTTCTGATTTAATTATTGGAGATCCTTCAGCAAGCGTAAAGACAAGATCTAGATTACATCGGGGAGAAAGCACCTTATATTCCCGCTTCTTGTCTCTTGAAGAACCTCGGTCGATTGAGGGCGTGCTTGAAAGACGCCGATTGGATCATAGCCATGCAGGAGGAGCCGAATCAGTTCACGAGAAATGAAGTTTGGGAGCTTGTTGACAGAGCCCGGCATCAACATGTGATCGGAACCAAATGGGTCTTCAAGAACAAGCGAGATGAAAACAACGTCATAGTAAGGAACAAAGCGAGACTCGTGGCAAAAGGCTACTTTGTCAGTGAAGGGATAGATTTCGGCGAAACGTTCGCTCCGGTTGCAAGATTAGAGGCAATCGAGACTATTACTAGCCTACGCAACACATCGAGAGATTCGGGAGTTTATCAAATGGATGTGAAGTCTGCGTTCTCGAACGCGCGTCTTGAAAGAAGAAGTCTATGTGGAACGGCCTCCCGGCTTTCGGCGGGGACATCGGGTTTATAGACTCGAAAGAAAGGCTCGTATGGGTTAAAACAAGCACCCGGGGGCTTGGTACGATACCCTGTCTGAGTTTCTTCTTCAGAAAGGTTTTCAGAAGGGCACAGTAGACCGCACATTATTCAGCATTCGACTGGAAGATGACATTTTACTTGTGCTGATCTACGTAGATAACATCATCTTCGGCTCGAAGAACGTCATCATGTGTCAGTAGTTTAAGAAAATGATGAAGGACAAGTTCGAGATGTCAATAATGGGAGAGATGAACTATTTCCTTGGATTTCAAGTCAAACAATCTGAGAAGGGAACATTCATCAATCAAGGCAAATACACTCGAGACCTCATCAAGAGATTCAGTTGCACATCCGGCAAACCAATCAAGATCCCAATGAACACGAACATTAAAATTGATCTTGATAAAGAGGGAGTATCAGTAGACCAAACTGAATTTCGTGTTATAATTGGTTCTTTATTATACTTAACAGCTACTCGTCCTGGCATAACTTATGTTGTAGGTGTCTGCGCTCGATTTCAGGCGAATCCGAAGTAGAGTCACATGGACTCAAGAAAGAAGATTCTCCGCTATCTCAGAGGAACACCTGACATAGGTTTATGGTATCCAGCTGATGATAATATTGAACTAACTGGTTACTCTGATGCTGACTATGCAGGATGTAGAATTGACCGAAAGTCAACTTCTAGAACGTGTCAGTTCCTTGGCAGTAAGTTGATCTCATGGTTCTTAAAGAAACAGCATTCAGTAGCGACGTCAACTCACGGGGCCGAATACATGGCTGCCGGAAGTTCTTTGCGCCCAAATCCTTTAGGCGAGACGAGCGGCTACGCGACTATGACGTCATTCAGAATGAAGTGCCGATCTTCTGCGACAGTACCAGTGCCATTGCAATCACTCAGAATCCTGTACTTCATATGAGATGCAAGCACGTGGACATCATACACCACTTCATTCGTGACCATGTCAAAAAGAAGGATATCAGGATGGAAAAGATCCATACTGACCATCAAAGGGTTGATATACTGACCAAGCCTCTAGTTGAAGCCAGATTCAGAGAACTTTCAGTAGAGCTAGGTCTGCTGGACCCTACTGACTCAAGTCAGTAAGTGGATTCAGGAGAGTAGCATTCAGTAAGGGGGAATGTTCACTCTCAGTACTGAGTAAAATCAGTATGTAGAGACTCAGCAACCATCTACATGAGGTATCAGGTGACTACGATGTTCAGCTAACAGGTTTGCGTGTCTCTACTCAGTAGCCAATAGAACAGTTCTGTGCATTTATGAATCAGATTCAGCATCGTATTCATGCCTTAGAAAATGTCATTTAATATTAACGGTTTACATTTAATACACGACATTCTATGTAAAAGCATGTTGAACTCTGCAACACATTAAATGCATGCCGTATCAAGTTACTTCTTTGGCTATATACAACTGTATTTTGACTTAGGCGGCTAATATGATCATTGCCTATTTTATAAAACTTAATCCTAGCCGTCCATCTCAAAAAGCGCATTCAAACTGAACCCTTGATATTTAACTATTTATCTTCTTTAAGATATATATATATATATATATATATATATATATATTTTGCGTTCAAACGTTTGAAACCGTCATTTCAACTCTGCTAATATTCTGCGAACCCTAGATTTTCTGAGAATATCTCCTACTTTGTTACAAAACCTATCCTTTAAAAAATTGTTCAGAAAATCCTTTGGTAACTTTCAATGATCATTCAGTATCGTATGAGTTTATTTTTCTTATATCTTATTGATATCTTGACTTATACTTGTGTCTGCCAGATTACGAAGATAACGGGAACACATGTAGACTTTCTGCCCGATATGCAAGAGATCCTTGAAAAGGATCGGGTGCAGTGCGAACCGATGGTGGAGTTCAATGCTTGTGACCTCGACTACATGGAAGAGATCTTCTACGCCCTCCGTGGAGCCTGGGTGGAAGGTTTTTCGACGAGGAAGCCTTCGTTCTTCCTTAGGTGCCGGGTAGTTGAAGTCTACCTGAACTCAAAGTCCGTAGAGGGAGATATTCGCTGTCGGTTCATCGTCCATTCAGTAGGCGACCCCTCCCGAGACGCGTCTGTAATCAAGCAGATGTCCATCCATGAAGCTCTCCGGAAAAAAGCTTCAACTTGCCAAACGAAGGATTCACAACGGTATCCTACAAAGATGACCTCATGGACGAGTACTTGAGGCGAGTTACGTGGAAAGCCAACGACATTCGAGCCGCCTTTCCAAAGAACGCCATTCTCCCTCAATACGAGCACCGGCTTACATCGTGACTCGGCTTCGACGAGTCGAGCTGGCTCCTTCGATCAAGTGTCAAGGCCCAAGCTTCAACTAATGATGGTCATTCATGGCCGAGCCGAGAATAAACTAGGCCGAATTCTTTCTTAAAGAGTTCATAATGCGATCGGCTAAATTCGACAAATGATCCAAGTGACTAAGCGTCAAAGGCAAGCTTCTATACGGATCGAAGCTCTCGTGATGATTGAAGACTTCGCGGATCGAGGCAACGTCACATTTGGCGACAAATCATACTTCAATCCAAAGAAAGTCGAGATTCCGGGAGGCGAGGGCGACGACCGCCCCGGCGGATAGGGTCGGGGGCCTGCTGACCCCGAGGCCGGAACTCGAGAGACCTCCACACCCGACTAAGAAGAGGTCCCCTCCCAAGTCAACTCCTAAAACGCCAACCAAGAGGTGAAGAAAGTCGGTGAGGTTGTGCCGGAGGGCGAGGCCCGAGGTTGTGGTTCTTGAACCTCCTCTGCAGCGAGGGATGAGACCGAGTCATCCGAGCATACACGGTCGGTGGAGAAGGCGGTCTCAGCGAGCGTGAAGAACCGGTGGACCAAGAGGTCCAAGCGAGAAGAAGTACAAACTACTAGAGAGCCCCCTTGGATGTTCCACCTCTCGGCGGTATGCTTCTCTGCCTTGAGAAGCGAGCGTCTCCTATTGAAGTTGAAGACTCAGAGACCGCCTCAGAATCAGAGTCGATCGGGATGGAGGCCTCAGCTCTAAAATCAAGAGCCTCCCGAGAGATATCTGAAGTGATTCCGGAGATCGCCAGCCACAACGACCTTGTATTACTTGCAAGGCAGGCGAGGCTCCATATGCTGATAAGATTCCAGGAGTGGCATAACCTGAAGAGACTCATCATCCACCACTCCTGCGAACAACTTCATGAAGAGGAGCTGCTGATCAGGGGGAAGATTGGCTACTCCGAGCCATCTGACCTCAGAACTCTTGAAGACCTGAGGGCAGCGATGCTCGCAATGCTGAATGATCGACAACCTGTCTCAGCATCTGCACCCTCAGATGGGTCTGACCCCGATGGTCAAGACCCACCCCGTGATTAAGGCCTTGAGAAGCCTGATGAGGGATCTCAACCGGCCAAGGATGCTCCCACACCAACTGCTGAACCGCCGCTCAGCATCCTTGGACCCGGGCAGTCGGTGGCTGGTACTTCGAAGGCAGCTGAACCTTCTCAGCTCCTTCTTGAGTCTGCTTTCGAAGTAGCTTCCAGCCCGAAGAGCCGACGATCAAAAACAGTGGCCAGGGCGCTGAGGAATCAAGGCACACAAAACCGTCTACTCGCCCGCACCGTCTACAAAACGTGGAGGCAAACCACTGAAGCTCAAAGTGCAGAACTCTAGGGACTCCATACTGCAATTCAAACATCTCCAGTCCCTGACTTCTCCAGCATTCTGACAAATGCACTTGCTGCACAGAAAGCTGATTTTGAAGAACAGTTGAAGACGATTCAGGCTGGCCAAGCTAAATTCCTCGAAGACTATAAGGCCGCACAGACTGCACATACTGAATCTGTCACCGCTATCTCTCAAGCCGCAGACCTCAGACTCCAAAATATTCAGAAGGCACTTCAAGAGAAAGTGGAAACACAGCTGAAAGAATTCCAGGCAGCAGCCGATCTCTCTCACAAGAAATATAACACTCACCTCACAGATAAGAGGAACGAGTTGCATGAGAAGCTGACAAAGCTGCACAATACACTAGACGATCTATCAGAAGCTTATAAAAGCCTGGACAAAAAAGTGTCAGTTCCACCCCCTACCCGATTTGTTGATGCCGAAAAGGGGGAAGGAATAATAGAAAAAGGAGCTAAGGAACTGATACTGAAAGCTCCGAAGAAAGCAAGGACAGTGGCAGGGGCGACTCAGACTCAGACATCTGCCCCCACTGGACCTACTCGGGCCGGCGAGGCCCGGGGTGTCTCGGCGATAGGAGGCTGCAGTGCTGCTTTGAGGCGGCCCAAGCGGCTCGGGGAGCGAGGAAGTCGCGACTCAAGCAACCCAGACACCCTCTGATATTATCAAAGAGGTTGTTGAGTACGCCGATGAGGAGTCAGAAGAGGACGAAGCTCCTCTACCTACTCCAGTTGTCGGGAAAGGCAAAAAGGTACTGAAGCTTCCTACCCCTCCCTCCAAGAAGAAAGGACCCAGGAGGTATATTACTCCGGAGGAGGAGGCTCAGATAGCTGCCGATGAAAAATGGCAAGAGAAATAGCTGAAGCTGAAGCTGCGAACAAGCCTAAGAGGAAGCTCTGCTAAAAGGCGAGACAAAGGCTCCAGTTGGAGGCAAAAAAGGCTGGATCTAGGCTGCCTCCTCGAACAGCGAGCTCGGGGATGAAGGCGACAAAGAGAAGGAGAAGGAGCAACGGCGGCGGCGGCGAATCTTTTTGGGCGGTAGGGCACATCTAAGGAAAAATCTTCCACACCTGCTGACTCAGAAGAAGAACAGCCTCACAAGCCCTCCTATGTTGCCTCAAAGGCACAAGAGCATGAAATGGATGAGATATGGGCTCAGATGGAGAGATACTTGTACAGAGGAGAAGAGGCCAGACAAATTGAAGCAGCCAGAGAAAGACTCAGGCTTGCAGACCTTGAAGCTCTTAGGCTGAAAGCTGAACAAGAAGCGAGTCATAGGATTCCTGAGAAAGCTGACATTCCATACAGATACAGGAAGTTCAGGAAGCCTACTGATCTCAAGACTCACAGATGGCCAAGAGTTTATGAGTGGATGCCGTGGGAAGTTACTCAGAGGTGGGAAGCGCTGAAGGCTGAATTTATCAAGAGGAACTATTTTTGGAGGTTCTGGGCTGAAAAGCACTAGTCAGTTGCCTTTGCTGAATGGATAATGAGAGCAGACCTAGAGATGTATGCCAGACTTCAGAAGGCCGTCAAGGACAAAGTTGATGTCAGAGTGCCAGCTCCCAGAATCTTGCCGCCCCCACTGATATTAGACGGCTCTGTTCATTATGGAGTAATAGAGAAAGAAGTGAAGGACGCTGCTGAAGCCAAATTCTTAGATGGAGAAGACCCAGCTGACTTCGCTGAGATACTGAAGCTGAGGAAGGTCACTTACCGGATGTATGGACTGCCTCTTCTTGAAACCCAATCAAAGGACTTCGAAGACAGGATTAAGCAATTCAGATGACTATCTTGCTTCTGTATTTCTCTGTATCTTTCTTTTGCTCTTCATAGTATAGCAGATGATGTAACTGTACTGAATACTTTCAATATATATAAAACATCTCTGCTTTGGCTTTGACAATTCCTTATTGTCTGAATAGCCTTGTTTGTTATGCTTAACACTCAGAATCACTAAAGTGATTACCGACTCACACACTCACTGTTGTTACTTATTGTCAGTTTTTGCTTAGCTAGATTCTGGTAGATTGCTTAGTAGTTGGGGAATATGTTGTTAGAAAGGGGGAAAATGTTAATTAGATTCTGTATAGGTTCTGATTTTCTGCCCTGATTCCCTCAGTAGTCTAGGACTTGAAGAACAATTCAACTGATCCTACTTGTAATATTTGTAAGGAGCTCTGTTTCTGATAAGTCATCGTGTTAGGTTGTTAGGTTTTGGCATCATCAAATAGGGGGAAAATGTTGGGTGATGATTCAGTCCCCAGCAACAACACAAAATGTTGGGAAATAATTCAGTCTTCTCAGTTGATAATTAACTCAGTAGCCTTGTGCTCTGAAAACGTACTGAAGATTTGAGGATCCCAAAATCCTATCTTGATTGATGAACCATTCAGTTGTAATCTGTTTTGGTGTTGTCTCTGAGGTTTCAGACTCAGCAGACACTCTGCATCTGGTTCAGGCGCTTAGTAGATTACCTCGCCTCGGCCACAGTAGAAGACTCGGTGATCTTGGACTCGGCAAGAGCGATATGCGAAAGGAGTCGGTAGAGGCGAACTCCGGCGGGAGTAGTTCAGCGAACTCGAGTTGATCTTCGGTAGAGCCGACTCGGCGGGAGCATGCTACTTAATCGGAGATCGGGACTTCGGCGACGGCCCCGAACAGGTCTTCGGCGTCAAGATTCTCTAAAGACAAATCATCAGAGTCAATACGAGGAAGAGAGAAGTCAGCTTCAGATCTCCTTGAAGTACGTTGCTGTCTCAACCACTTTTATGAACCTCAACCAGATGACAAGCGGCCTCTTGTCCTATATACGTTAAAGGTTGCAAGTCAACAACTTTCCGAGAAATGGAAGGAAAGGACAACTTGCTACCATACTTCGAAAGAGCCGTTAGCTACCCAAAAGAGAGAGATAAAGGATCGTCGTCTCCAACGGATCTATCCTAATCTCTGCTCTATAAATAGAGGGATGAAATCAAATTGAAGCTCACGAGACCTAGAACACGAGAAACCAAGAACACACAGAGCATTCAAGAGCAACTCGAAAACGCTTAAGTCTTCTGCAAGTAATTCGAAGAAACAATCTCCGGCGAAAGACTACATTTTACGCTCCACGGGGAACCAAGGCCGAGATTAGAATACAGCCTCTAGTATCCAAGCGTGATACACGAACCCAAAGCTCATACTCAGCTGTTTGTCGCTCTAGAAGCTAATTTCTTGTTCCCTATCCCTCTAACCTAAGCTCAACCGTTTAAATCTATAGCTTAGACGAAGGAGTTCACTTACGAACCCGATCCTTATTGTAAAGGACTCCTTCACTGTTCGAGAGTTTTTCAAACACTTAGTTTGATACCCTGTAAACTGAGACTTGCTCAGTATAAATCTCAAGACCAGTGTTTGTCCAGTGTCCAAACCGATTGAGACTATCTCAGTATAATACATAGCCTCCTGATCTTTCGGGACAGTGGACGTAGGATTGTTGGATCCGAACCACTTTAAAAATCGCTGTGTTCTGTGTTCTTCAATTTACTGTTGCATTGATTTACTGTGCATACTGAAAATATATCTTTCAAATCATTCAACTGAGTTTCAGAAAACTTAATCGACTGCACTAATCTACTGAAACTGTTTTGATAAAAACGTTTTCCTAATTCAACTGAATTTGGGCCTACACATTTCTGCACCATTGAACTCTATTCTAAACGGTACTGAATTCTGACTCCAGTCAGCTAGCAGGCCTCAGTAGAGTCAGTCACTCTGCCTCGCGATTCAGAACAGCTTATCTGGTCTGCTGAATTCATTCAGTACGACACTCTCCTAAAAAGGATTGTTCGCGTTTTAAGTTGAGAAATCATTTTTCATGTGTATTCACCCCCCCCCCTCTATACCTGAACGTGCTCTCGGGACCAACAATGTGGCTGAGGAAGTTGAGCTTGTGAGGAACCCTCCACATACAAGGTGGCAATTACTTCTAAGGATTCTGCAAAATAGATTGGTGCTATGCAAGAAGAGTTGGAATCGCTTCACAAGAATGGTACATGAGACCTAGTGAAGCTACCTAAAGGCAAGAAAGTCGTTCATTGCAAATGGGTGTTTAAGAAAAAGGAAGACACACCAGAAGTTGAAGATGTAAAATATATGGCGCGATTGGTAGCTAAAGGCTACAGCCAGATTCCCGGTGTAGACTTCAATGATATATTATTTCCGGTGGTGAAGCATACTTCAATAAGGGCTTGACTTGGTATTATTGTTATGCATGATTTGGAACTTGAGCAGCTTGATATGAAGACCGCATTTTTTCATGGAGATTTAGAGGAAGAGATCTACATGCAACAACCCGAGGGATACACAGTTGTTGGAAAGGAAGACTATGTATGCTTCTTGAAGAAATCTCTCTACGGTCTGAAGCAGTCACCGAGGCAGTGGTATAAGACATTTGATCATTTTATGACGACACATGCCTTTAAAAGAAGTGCTTCAGATAGTTGTGTCTACTATAGAGTTGGCAAAGATGGGTCATTTGTGTATCTCCTATTATATGTTGATGATATGTTAATAGTTGCAAACAGTCAAGAGGAGATTAAGAAGTTGAAGATCCAACTCAATGCTGAGTTTGACATGAAGGATCTAAGAGCTGCAAAGAAGATACTTGGTATGGAGATTATTAGAGATAGAAAAGCCGGTACATTATGCCTAAGTCAGAAAGGGTATATTGAAAAAGTTCTCCATCGGTTCAACATGCAGAATGCAAAGCCGGTTAGTACTCTACAGCTCACTTCAAACTCTCATCTACTTTGTCGCCACAATCAGATGAGGAGGTTGCCTACATGTCACGAGTTCCATATTCTAGTGTTGTTGGGTCACTCATGTATGCTATGGTATGTTCACGTCCGGATTTAGCACATGTTGTGACTGTTGTTAGTGGATACCTCGCAAATCCTGAAAAAGAACACTGGAAAGCAATTCAATGGATTTTTCGTTATTTGAGAGGTTCTAATGACGTTTGTCTGATGTTTGTAAAGACTAGTGATGGAGAGTTGTTGGATATGTAGATTCAGATTTTACCGGTGATCTAGATAAAAGAAGATCACTTACGGGCTATATCTTCAGCATTGGTGGTTGTGCTATTAGTTGGAAGTCTACTTTGCAGAGCACAATTGTGTTATCCACTACAGAGGCTGAATATATGGCCATCACTTAAGCGTGTAAGGAAGCTATTTGGTTGAAAAGTTTGTTTGGGGAGTTGAAGAATGAATTGCAGATTACTACCGTCTTTTGTGATAGTCAAAGTGTTATCTGTCTCACAAAAGATCAGATGTTTCATGAGAGGACTAAGCATATTGATGTGCGTTATCACTTTATACGTGAAATTGTTGCTCGTGGTGATATAGTTGTGAGCAAAATTAGTACTCATGACAATCCTACTGATATGATGACAAAGGTGCTTCCCCTTACTAAGTTCAAGCATTGCTTGGATTTAGTTAGCCTTACTTGATGAGTTATGCCCTTAGGGGTTTTGTGGAGGAGGTGGAGTTTTTCCTATTATGGTTTGAGTTTGTTCGTTTTTTAGGGATTTTTCGCCAAGGTGGAGATTTGTTATATTTTATGGCTCAAATCATAATCCTTTAAGGAAATTGTGTCATATCCCACATCGGATAATTAATGATGTTTATCATTAATTTTTCCCTATAAATAGATAGGTTCCCTCATTATTTTACAAACACACATCTAAGAATTAGTTTTTGGGTCTAGAAACATATTCCGGAGACCCGAATTTGTATTATCCTCTTTTATAGTGAATTTTCTTCCCTCCGTCCATGGACGTAGGTCTATTGATCGAATCACGTAAATTCTTGTGTTTTTATTTTATTTATTTTCTCGTATTTTGTTTACTCGTATTTTATAACAGTTTTTGCGCTTCTTCGTTCTTCTAGTTAGATTCATAGAGCTCAGGCTATACTGTAGTTGTTGAGTGATTGTTTTTCGTTTGTATAATTGGCTACAGTGGGGGTTCTGCAGCGGCGTAGTTTTATGATTTCTGACTGTATTAGAGAGAGAGAGGATATAAGAAGTGTTTCATGATGAAGGGAGGGAGAGATGAAAGGTGGTGGTTGGGGATGAAGGGGTGAAGAGTGAATATGGGATCATTTGGGCTGCGATCTTCTGGAAGTTATGGTTTGCTACAGCAAGCTCATAATAACTCATCATTGTTGCCTCTTCAAACGACCCCGACTCTCTCGTCAAGAAAGCCTCAGAAGAGAGCAAACATCGATTTTGGTCCTTTAATGTGACCTATGTCCATTTTTGATCCTTTAATATGGCTGCATTCGAATTTGGTCCTTTAACTTTAAAAGTGGTCCGATTTTGATCCTCCTTCACCCAATATCAAATCAAAAACCGCAAGTGAACTACACTCTTCAAATCTAATCGTCAATGCTACCATCAAACAAGAAATTGGTCAACACCACCATCAATTCTTCACACTTCCATGGCTGCTCTAGTCGAAAGTACCACTCCCATGAATCCCTCCCCATCGATACGTCTCATCTCTGGAGTTCTTCGTCCAAGAGTCCATTTCTCCCTTTTGAAACAGTAATAATTTCAGTTTGTCGGAAATCACGACGTCGAAGCTTGATCGAGGCTCTTTGATAATTTGCGGAGGAGATAATTCTGAATCATATCTGAAAACTACTGCAGATTGATCATAGATCAATCTTGCGAAGGCGAGAGTTCTGAATCAGATAAAACTAACCGTCTTCCTATTAACATAAACACCTTGGCAATAATATCATCAGGAATCGAAGGATTCGTCATGACAACTGAATTCGCAACCGTATTAAAACCGGGGCTCTGGCTGCTCAACCCAGCAACCGCAATCGTACTCACATGCCCAGCATTTCGCTGAAAATGGACAAGTCCCTCGGGAAACACGGACATATCTCCTTGGTTGCGCGAACGTGGGTATATGAGGGGGGTTGACGTTACCAGAGCTCAAAATCTGCATTACTATGACTTTTTGATCCGGAGGGATTTGATATGTGTTCCCAGGAATTTGCAAAACTTTTGATTGCAGGGGAGAGGAGATGCAATTGCATATATGAACAGCCTTGTGCAAGAATTTTATATTGTTTTTAATTTTCTTTTGTTAAGGCGTGTGAATTTGAAAAACAAAAATTAAGCGCGTGTAATTCAATTTCTTGTAGAGGACTAAAACCGGACCATTTTTAAAGTTAAAGGACTAAATTCACACACAACTCATTAAAGGACAAAAAATGGACATCAGCTGCCATTAAAGGACCAAAATCGATATTTTCTCCCTCATAGGATGCTCAAGGAGAATTGTTCCACTTGGATCTCGCAAAATCATTTGGGATTTTGTATACTTTGGAAGCGGGTTTTATGCTTGTATACAATGTGTTTGTGTCCCTACCACTATATTATTCTCCTATCTGATAAATATATTTATTTGCACATGTTATCCTTTATCTTGTATAAAAGTTAGATTTGTGTAGTGTGTCGGGTATCACAGAAGACAACACAAATTGGTTGAACTGACAAGATATAAATAGTTATCACAGTTGAGACAACTTCAGGATAAGTTGTCGGTTTAAACTGCAGTTTAGATAAGAAGTGACTTGTCTTAGCTGCTTGTCTTTACTGGTACACTTAAGGTGGTGTATTGATGGATCACGATGAGATGTGTTCTCCTAACCGACCTTAGTGGAGAACCAAGATCTCGGTGACTTAGCCGGTCTTAAGCTTGGTAAGACTTGATTGAGTGCATTTAGCTATCTATCACTTTGACCTACTATGGTGAACGTCATCGCGACCGGATCTACGTATCTTGGGTGTTAGTAGTTATTTGTGGCTCAGGCTGGTTGTCTGTATCTTGCACCCGTATCCTAGCAAAATGGGTTGATAATATCCCTTGAGGAACTCGAAAGGATTAGCACACTAAACCCGACCGGTTTATTAAGTTCAGATGTGTTAATAAGGTCGAGTGGTACTACTCAGGAATATAAGATGTTAATTAATTTAAGCTGTCAGTGAGCTTAATTAATTAACGAATATTTCTATCTTAAATACGGAGATCAATTAAGTCTAAAATACAAGCCCTTGCTCAATTTGGGATAAAGGGGTAAGTCAGTACGGATTCTCTAGTGCAATGAATCTGTGTTTATTAATTAATTTTGCTTTGGGCTGAGCATAGATAATTAATTAATTTGAGGCCCAGATTTATTTCTTGTATTAGATTCCTGATCTGGCCCAATTAGTTACCTAGTTATTTATTTTCTCTCAGAAATCATTATTAATGGATTAATGTATTTTTAGCTTATTTAATAATGTTATTTATCTGGAATTAATTGGTTGGGCCAATTAATTGATAAATGTTAGTAGCCCAGTGGATTAATTAATTATATTATTGGTTAATTATGTGGAAGCCCATTAGAAATATAATTAAATTAATGAGCTACAAATATATTAATATTATATTGGCTTTTGAAGCCTATATATATTAGTATTCTGTTTAGAAACAGATTACACACATACACATACACATACATACACG
This sequence comes from Lavandula angustifolia, assembly GCA_028984105.1. Classification (NCBI taxonomy): domain Eukaryota; kingdom Viridiplantae; phylum Streptophyta; class Magnoliopsida; order Lamiales; family Lamiaceae; genus Lavandula; species Lavandula angustifolia. The sequence goes on along the minus strand of CM054810.1, from coordinate 20,490,998 downwards.
CGTGAGTTTGTGGGAGAGACATAAATCTTATTTTCTTCAGTTCTCTGACCACCCAGAGGGAGAAAAAGGCCGGGACACAGATCAGAAGATCTGACACACGAGCAACAATCAGAGCTGCGACAACATACGAAGGAGGAAGGTATCATTCCTAACCCTTAATTATCCTTCAATTGGTATCAGAGCGAGGTTTAAGCTCTGATTGTTGATGTTAGATGTATGATTAGTGTTCAATTCCGTAGTTATCAGGCTAATTTCGTGTTTAGGGCGGCCTGCGAGCCACTGTTTTGACCCCGTTGTAACATTTTTCTCGTGAGAAAATCCACGAGTAGATGATAGGACCTATTTGTTATGTAATTGTACTGTTATTATACTGTAATCGGTCCGGGATGCACGAAAATCGAGGTGCGACGGCGCGAAAGGACGGAAAAGGGCAAAACCCCAGAAACCGGCGGATCACGATCGCCGAGCTTGTGACGGCGCGTGGGGGCGCGTGTTAACAAATGTTTCCGATCCGTTTGGATATATTTGTTCGTTTTTTTGTTAGCTTCGTCTGGATAGATCGCACGACCCATTCCGATTTCTGGTTTTTCCGGAATAGCGTCGGAAAGGAGAAGTGGTCGTGCTGTCCAGAAATCCCCAATTCAGACGAAAACCCTAATTCGGCTAGGGTTCCACCGCATATTACGGCGGCGATTCCCGGCGGGTTCGGGGTCTGATTTCCGATTGTCTTGAACCGTTGGATTCCTCATCACACAAGCTTCGTGTCGATATGTCGTATGGGATCATCCGATCCCGGATGCGACCGGAATCGACGTCTGAAGTTGCTGCTCTAATTTATGTTTTACCGGCGAATTAATTCGAAATTGAGGGAAATTGATAGACGATTTCGGCCGGAATCCGTTCATGGTGGCCGAAAATCGTCCAAGGATCGTTTCCCCTAAATCAATTGAGCGAATCGCGGATCGGAAAGAGGCAAAATCGAGCGGCGAAGACGGCGGCGAAGAAGGCGGCGACGGGCTGCGTAATACGCTGTAACCCAGCCGCTGAAACAGTTAATTCTGGCCAATATTCGCAGCCCAGACGTCTCTACGACGTTGGGCGTGGCTGGAGACGACGTAGGTAGGCCGGAACGGCCGCATTGGGAGCGGCAGCCGCGCGCGTGCGGGAGGCGCGACGGCGAGCAGCTGCGCGCGTTCCCAGCAGATTTCGGGCGCCGGCGGAGCCTGGTTCGCGTCCGCGGGGCTCCAGCGACGTCGATCAGGCGTCGACGGGCCGCCATCGGCGGCGGCGGCTTCTGCTTGTTGAAGAAGATGCTGACGTGGCGCGCTGACGTGGCGCGCCACGTCAGCCCATCCTGACTCAGCTGCCCATGTGTCTGCCACGTGGCAGACCCCCTGATGACGTGGCGGCGACAGTTTTCGATGCAGTTTTCAAATTTGAAGATTTTGAAGATCGAAGAGCTGTATTTTAATCGGGCAATGTAATAGATAGATTTAATTTTTATCTGTGTTTTTTAAACCCGATAACGACGTTTTAAATTTTCTATTTGCGCATTTATTTATTATTATGCTTTAGCATGCGATTATTTGATTAATTGCGCTTAGAAAAGCATGTAAATAGGATTTACGTCGTATTAAAGCATGTTTTATTTTTCGCGAGCACGTTTTATTATGTGCGCTTAGAAATTGCATGCTTTAGGAATTATGTGGATATGCATGATTCGTAACAAACCTTTTGAATAAAAAGACTAAGCAATTTTAAATTAAATGTTTAATTAGATTCTATTAATTTGGATATTAAACACTTAATCGGACTTCCATTAATTGTACTCTACACGAAAGTAGTAAGATTATGTGAGTAAACGTCCACCTGCGTGGCTTGCTTGCATCTTTGAGCTACAAGTTTTGTGAGATGAGTTTTCCAAAACAATATTTGATTATTATTGAGTAGTGGGAGCGAAGCCGTAAACGTCCACCTGCGTGGTTTGCGTGCCTAGTAAACACGAGTACTCTAGAAGATAATAATTAAATAGGATGGCTAATTAGATCAAATTGAATGCGGCATGGTTTGAGTAAGTATGTCAATTTCGAGAATTTGATTCTATTTTGGTCAAATTAATGGTTAATGCTTAGATGTCACCGTAGGTACAATTCACTTCCCTCGAAGTCCCTTCCCGCGTTTTAATAGTGACATGGTCTAGAATATCGAACTATTAATTCCATTCGTCTTAAGAACTTAGACGTGGATTGGAATTAAAGAGCTAGGTAAATAGCTTGGTTTAGGGTTACGCTAGTAAACGTCCACATGCGTGGCTTGCTAGTGGAATTCCTAGAGCTGTTCGAGGTTTTTAATATCATTGTTTTACAAAAGGTTACAATGATTATTAATTACGAATTATCTGCAAATATTAATTTCATACATGCTTTTAAATTACATTTTTCAGATATGTCTGTTCAAATATTTTTCGAGTTCCTAAATAGTCTCACCAACTAAACCCTAACGGGTTTAATAATTTTTAAATAATTTCATAGAGTGGAAGAGATATCTTACCTCTCCCAATAAAAGCTCTGCAAAGGTCCTATAAGAACTTCTGTTTTAGGACCGCTATGTCTAAGAACGAGTTTACTATGAGTATGTTACTCAAATCTTTGGTAGCGGGCAAAGAGGTTATAGGAAAGGGCAATAGTGCTCAAGTCTTGAATATTCCTAGTAGTTCAAGGAATCCTCCAAAAGGCGGAAACCAGTAAAAGAGTAGAAAGGGTGGTCAATTCAAGAAGAGCAGTGGGAGTAAGAATACGGTCCTTACCGGCGACATACGAATATCAAAGGAGAAAGGAAGGTTCTTCAAGAGTGGTAAGAAAGGACACTGGAATAATTATAATCCAGATGTCAAGGCAAATCAGAAAGAGACGCAAGTCGCTCTTGTAACTGAGACTATTCTAGTTTCCTCTTCTACCCACGAATGGGTAGTGGATTTGGGGGCAACTAATCATGTTTGTTACACCTTGCAAGATTTTTTGCAGAAAAGGCAATTGAGCAATGGCGAGGTGGTAGTCTCAATGGGCAATGGATCGAAAGTTCCTGCAATTGCCATTGGAGATTTACATCTATCTTTTGATAGTTATGTTTTAATACTTAAAGATGTTTAATATGTGCCTGAGTTTAGGCGAAACATTATTTCTGTTTCAAAACTATGCACCATGGATGGTTATAAATCAAGTTTTGATAGTGAAGTTTCTATCATGAAAGACAATGATTTTATTTGTGGTAGACCATTAAATGGATCTTTATATACTATTACTTGTAAACCGCGTAGTTCTGTTAATATTGCTTCCTCATCATCAAATCCTAAGAAGAGGAAAGAGTCTTCTAAGGTAAACCAAACTTATATGTGGCACTTAAGACTAGGTCACATCAATCTTAACAGGACTCGGAGGTTGGTGGAATATGGATCATTGGAGTCTCTCTAAGATTGAACCATTTCCAACTTGCCGAACCTGTTTGGAAGGAAAGATGATGACTAGGCCTTTCAAGACAAAGGGTTATAGAGCCACAGAAGTATTAAGTTTGATACATTCTGACTTGTGTGGGTCTATGTCTACACAAGCTCGTGGAGGGTATGAGTACTTCGTCACATTTACTGACGATTACTAAAGGTATGGATATGTTTACCTTCTTCGCCACAAGTTGGATTGCTTTGAAACCTTTAAGGAATTCAAGGCAGAAGTGGAGAAGAAGCTAGGTAAAGAAATCAAAACACTACGATCTGATCGTGGTAGGGAATACCTATCCAACGAGTTCAAGGACTACTTGACAGAATGTGGGATTACATCCCAGCTGACAACACCGGGCACGCCTCAGCAGAATGGTGTGTCAGAGAGAAGGAACCGAAGTCTCTTAGAGATGGTTCGATCGATGATGAGTTATGCAACTTTGCCAGTTTCCTTTTGGGGATATGCCCCTAGAGATCGCAAAGATACTTGCCGAACCGTGTGCATTCCAAGTCGGTAGAAAAGATCCCTTTCGAGTTGTGGAGCGGGCACAAACCCGAGATGCACCACTTAAGGATTTGGGGTTATCCTGCTTATGTGCTAAACAGGCAGGCCGACAAATTGGAATCATGTTCAGAAGTGATGTTGTTCATAGGGTATCCGAAGGAAACGAATGGTGGATACTTTTATGATCCTAAAGAACAGAAGATCGTTGTTAGCCCTAACGTTCGGTTCTTAGAAGATGATTACATTAGTAACCATAAATCTCGAGTCGACATCATCCTTGAGGAATTACAAGGTGGTCGAGTTCCACTTGAATAGCCAGTTGTGCAAGATAGTACTCCACGAGTAACTGCACAATATGTTAACACAACGCCTGACACTGGTTCGACAAAGTGGGAGGGTGATATTTAAACCGATCGGTATATGTTCACCGGGGAGACGTTTGATCATCTCCCGCAGATGAACAAGATATCGTGGATCCCTGGACTTACAACGAAGCAGTGGGAGATGTAGATGCAGATTCCTAGCGAATGGTTATGGACTCAGAATTTAAGTCCATAATTGATATGGATGTATACGAGATCACTGAACTACCTGAGGGCTGCAAGGTTATTGGTAGTAAGTGGGTATACAAGAGAAAGAGAGAGGACCGAATGGAGAGATCATGGCGTTTAAGGCCAAGTTAGTGGCGAAGGGTTTTACCCAGAAAGAAGGTATCGATTACGAAGAGACCTTCTCGCTTGTAGCAATGATCAAGTCCATTCGGATTCTCCTTGCCATAGCAGCTCACATGAACCTAGAGATCTGGCAAATGTATGTCAAAATCGCATTCCTAAATGGTCACCTTGAAAAAAGGTAGGGACATCTACATGAAACAGCCAGATGGTTATGTGAAGGAGGGCGAAGAGCATCTAATTTGGAAACTTAAGAAGTCTATTCATGGACTTAAGCAAGATTTCCGGTTATGGCACAAGCGTTTTCGACGAGGTAGTCAAATCCTATAGATTTGTATCATGTCCTAACGAGGTGTGTGTAAAGTATTTGTGTTAACGGATCAGTGGTGTTTCTTGCATTTTACGTAGATGACATCCTTCTCATTGGCAACAATGTTGAAGTGTTATCAGACGTAAAGACGTGGTTATCAAAGCAGTTTCAAATGAAGGACTTAGGTGAAGCTGCCTACATCCTTGGGATCCAGGTTATCCGAGATAACAAGAAAAGGATGTTAAGCTTGTCACAAGTGTCCTACATTGACACTATTATTGCTCGTTTTAGCATGTAAAATGCCAAGAGAGGTTCGGTACCTTTCAGACATGGCATTTTTCTATCTAAGAATCAGTGCCCTAAATCGCCTGAAGAGATAGAAAGTATGAGGCTAGTACCATATACTTCCGCTGTCGGTAGCCTCATATATGCGATGCTTTGTACGAGAGCAGATATCTCATATGTTGTAGGCATGGTCTCAAAATATCAGTCTAACCCTGGAAAGGAACACTGGACTGCGGTCAAGCATACTCTCAAGTACCTTAAATGGACTAGAGATTATAGGCTTGTTTACCAGTCAGATAGTCTAGTGTCTTTGGGTTATACAGAATTGGATTTCCAGGCTGACAGAGACGAGAAGAAGTCTACCTCGGGTTATGTGTTTACCTTAGGAAGGTGGAGCCATTTCATGGAGGAGTGCAAAGCAGAAATGCATTGCGGACTCAACCAAGGAAGCAGAGTATGTGGCTGCTTCAGAAGCTTCGAAAGAGGCAGTTTGGCTCAAGAATTTCCTCCTGGATCTTGATATTGTTCAGAATTTGCCTAAGGCGATCACGATTTATTGTGATAATGCGGGTGCAGTGACAAATTCTAAGGAACCTAGATCTCACAAGGCGTCTAAACACATAGACAGAAAGTACCACATTATACGAGTATTCGTAAATCGAGGTGACGTGGTGATTGACAAAATTGGAACTGAAGTCAACCTAGTTAATCCTTTCACAAAGTGCTTATCACTCCCAGCTTACGAGAAGCATGTTCGTGGCTTAGGAGTGGGAGAGATGCCCCCCACTTAGGACTACAGAAACTTTTGTATAAGTGGGAGAAGATGCAGTGATAGATAGGATAGATAGCTGAGAGATAGTTGAGTACTAGTTTGTACCTAGAACTGACACATTGTATACTAAAAGTTTGCTTTAGTATAAGTGGGAGAATTGTTGGGATTTTGTATACTGGAAGCAGGTTTTGTGTTTGTATACAATGTGTTTTTGTCCCTACCACTATTTTATTCTCCTATCTGATAAATATATTTATTTGCATATGTTATCATTTATCTTGTATAAAAGTTAGATTTGTGTAGTGTGTCGGGTATCACAGAAGACAACACAAATTGGTTGAACTGACAAGATATAAAAAGTTATCACAGCTGAGACAACTTCAGGATAAGTTGTCGGTTTAAGCTGCAGTTTAGATAAGAAGTGGCTTGTCTTAGCTGCTTGTCTTTACTGGTACACTTAAGGTGGTGTATTGATGGATCACAGTGAGATGAGTTCTCCTAACTGACCTTAGTGGAGAACTAAGATCTCGGTGACTTAGCTGGTCTTAAGCTTGGTAAAACTTCAGCTGAGTGCATTTGGCTATCTATCACTTTGACCTAATATTTGAAAAGAAAAAAAAAATGGTATCTTACATTAATTATTGATACAAATACTAATAAATAAAAGGTGGCAATATAGGAAACGTATTTGAGATCATATGGTCTGGAAACAATCTATCAATTAGGCTAAGTAATAAATGTGTAATAGGTTTTTCGTAATTATTAATGGAGAGCCAAACTATGCTTTTATCTGTAACTTCATGACTTATTTATGGGCTTATTTTTTAATCATATATGATAAAAGAAAGATACCAAATACTACAATTAACAAGCACATGCAATTCCTGTCATCGCGACCGGATCTACGTATCTTGGGTGTTAGTAGTTATTTGTGGCTCAGGCTGGTTGTATGTATCTTGCACCCGTATTCTAGTAAAATGGGTTGATAATATCCCCTGAGGAACTCGAAAGGATTATCACACTAAACCCGGCCGGTTGATTAAGTTCCGGTGTGTTAATAAGGTCAAGTGGTACTACTCAGGAATATAAGATGTTAAATAATTTAAGATGTCAGTGAGCTTAATTAATTAACGGATAACGGATATTTCTATCTTAAATACGGAGATCGATTAAGTCTAAAATACAAGCCCTTGCTCAATTTGGGATGAAGGGGTAATTCAACACGGATTCTCTAATGGAATGAATCTGTGTTTATTAATTAATTTTGCTCTGGGCTGAGCATAGATAATTAATTAACTTGAGGCCCAGCTTTATTTCTTGTATTAGATCCCTGATTTGGCCCAATTAGTTGTCTTGTTATTTATTGTCTCTCATAAATCATTATTAATGGATTAATGTATTTTTATATTATTTAATAATGTTATTTATCTGGAATTAATTGGCTGGGCCAATTAATTGATAAATATTAGTAGCCCAGTGGATTAATTAATTATATTATAGGCTAATTATGTGGAAGCCCATTAGAAATATAAGTAAATTAATGAGCTACAAATATATTAATATTATATTGGCTTTTGAAGCCTATATATATTAGTATTATGTTCAGAAACAGATTACACACATACACATACATACACGCCTGCGTGAGTTTGTGGGAGAGACATAAATTTTATTTTCTCCAGTTCTCTGACCACCCAGAGGGAGAAAAAGGCCGAGACACAGATCAGAAGATCTGACACACGAGCAACAATCAGAGCTGCGACAACATACGAAGGAGGAAGGTATCATTCCTAACCCTTAATTATCCTTCAAAATCGCCCCGTGAAAGAAGGTTGGAATGCTGCTCCTATGCCTTATATCAGCGGCCGTGTTCGGTTGGGTGTCATATGTTGGCAAAGGTTCGCCTTCCTTTCTTTGTATTCTTGCTTTTTAATGCATAGCTTTAGCTTTTCTGACGAAGCTTGCTATGCAGTTATATGTTACTCTATTTTTCCTAAATTTTGTTACTTGTAGGTGAGGATGCTCGGGACTCCATGGTTGGAAACATAACTATTCAGGCAGGGCCAACAATTTCAGTTGAGAAGAATTTGAGTAGAACTTTCTCTTCTGAGGTTATTAGAGTGATGGGAATTGCAAATGCAACTCCACAGTCTCCACCACTATACCTAGCTCCACCTCCACCCCCTGCCTTTTTTACTGGATACACGCTCCCTCCTAGGAATCTGTGCGAGAGTTTTGTGTTGCCTCCACCACCAGCAGACAAAAAGAGGACCGACCACGCCGTGAGTTTTAGTTATATTTTGAGTTTTCTTCTAAATATATTTGTTTTAGACTTAAGGATGAAGATATATAATATGTTCTTGACATGCATATCTTGATAGAGGTTCTTGCTTTGATGGCTATGTTTGTTGTTTGCTCGCGGCAAAGATGCCTCGTGTGCTACTGCCGTTGGAAGAAGCCGTTGCTCTTATGCCAAATGCACCATCCTTTTCTCCTCGTGCTTAAAAGTCCGACACATATTCATGAAGAAATTGTGGCTAAGTCCGAATTTGGAGGTTCGGAATTTGGTGGATACCCTTCCCTGGAACAGAGGATTGATTCATATGATATACGTGAATCCATAAGCATGCATTGTGGGTATGATGTTACCATTCAGTTGCTCATTCTAAATGCTTTAGATTGTATTATTTTTTTGGTACCTATTTCGTACAGAAAATAAAATCTATTGATGAAGTTTGTTTTCTGATGTTTGTTGAATTTCCCTAAGGTTTGTTAGAGGTGTGAAACCAGGCAGCCGGACAGGCTTTGACATTGATGATCCTGACCTTTTAGAGATGGGAACTTGTGGAGGGGTGGTCGTAGCATCAGCAATATCTGGTAATGGCCCCTAAATGGTGTTTCATATTGATGTTATACACTCGTGCTAAACTAGGAAAGACATTCTTTGCTAGGAGCATTTGATTTAATAAGACAACCGAAGAATATTAGTGAATATTCCAGAAAAAATGTATACTTTCATATGTTTGTGGGTAATGAAACAGAAGCTCTTCTTAGAAACACTAATGAGATTGGCGTGACAATAAAGTTGGAGTATGGAGAGTCATTGTTGTTCACAAGCTACCATACTCTGATCCAAGACGCAACGGAAAGGTAAAACCCTACTCGGGGATTGTTATGCCTAGATGAGAGTGGCATATGCTTATGTTTTGTTTATGTTGGAAAAAACGTTTAATATATATATATATATATATATATATATATATATATATATATATATATATATAATTTTTTATTATAGAAATTAAGTTAGCATTTAATGCTACTTTGACATGGGCAAATTTCAGCCCGTTCGATCACATTTTCGAGCCTCGATACATATCCAATTTGCAAATTAAGATATATAGCGTCGATCTACGTTTCGAGTAGATAATTATGGTGTGCTTAATTTCTCAATTTCGTTTTTCGGTGAGTGAGAAATAGTGGCTCGAAGTTTGGGGGACAAAGTTGAGATGCTACCTAAAATGGAGATACTTACCTTATTCGGGTTTTGGAGAGTTATTACATTAAGAAATGTCCCACATTGATTAATGTACAAACTTTAATGTGGTATTTAAGTCTCTACCACATTGTAGGAGATAACTAACTGACATGTGGTGGGCTTGGGCCACACATGCTCATGCGCGCAAGCCTTTTCGCCGACCGCCTCACACGTGGTGCGGCGTGCCGCGCCGCACCGCGCCCGTGCCCGTGCCCATGCCCGACCCCGGCTTCGGCTTTAGCTCCGGTTCCGGTCTGGGTTCGTGTCCTTGGACTTGGATCTTGGATCTTGGATCTTGAATCTTGAATCTTGGATCTTGGCAATTGGTCCTTTAGATGGTCCGTGGGCTTGTCCGTCGGGCTTGGCAGCTGGGCTTGGTGGGCTACGTGTGGGCTGGCCCAGTCCTTGGTGTAGTGAACCGGTCTACACATGATTACTCTTTGTGGTGCTGTGCGCACCTGCCACACCCAAGCAATATTTTTGGAAGTCTCTGGAATGAGACTCTTCAAGTATCTTCCACTTCTCCACTTACCATCCACGACCTCCTGCCTTAAATGGCACAACAACTCTTCCCCTGGGGGAAGCAGCCTATAAATAGGCTAGTTGCATGCCATTTCACAACACACCACAATCATCTCTTCTCCTCTGCATTTTAGAGTTTTAGTTGTCCAGCAGCTTCTGCCCTCTCGTTGTCCAGTTCGCGGAGCTCGATGATCTTGCGGTGCTGCAATCTTTGAGACGTTCGTCATTTCATCTATGGGGACGATACGCCAACACCGAGAGCACTACTGGGGCGTATTTTGTCTTGCGGAGAGAGGACTCCTCGACTCGACGAAGCTTTCATCTCTAGCTCTATTTTTATTTGTGTTTTCCGACTTACTATTGTGGTTGTAATAGCAGCTTGTTTCCAACAATCGCAAGACGAAATATTACTCCTTACCTAGCTGCTTCAAGTAAACTGCAATATGTCATCTTCAAGTGCTGCCATCTCCGACGCTGCCGCCGCCGCTACTTCTGCCGCCACTAACCCCGTCGTTTCTGACGTCATTGCCTCCTTCGGCAATGTAGTTCCACCGACATCTGTTCCTACTCCAACTCCGGCATTTGCAAATCCAACTCTTGCCTGCCACCGACGCTAGAATCGCACTTAATCGTGCTAATGCCACTAACTCGGCATTTAACTTCAATGCAATGTTTTCTGCCTTGCAGACGAACATCCCTTTTGGGAGTGTGAACCACCTTGGTGTGGTGGAGGGCTCGATCTCGACCCTGACGGCACCTATGCACTCGTCTAGAGTGCTGCCCGCTGCCGAGAAGCCGTCAAAGTTTGGAGGAGCCGACTTCAAAAGGTGGCAGGAAAAGATGTTGTTCTATTTGACAACATTGGGGTTCACCACTGAGCTGATGGAGAATGCACCTGCCCCTCCAAGTGACAACGAAAAGAACATGGAAGTCCGCATAGCCTACGAAAATTGGCTAACTTCTGACTACTTTTGTAAAAACTTCTTGCTTAGTGGACTAGATGATAGTCTGTATAGTGTATATGCAAATGTAAAGACCTCCAAGGCAATTTGGGAGGCACTTGAAAGAAAATATTGTACTGACGATGCAGGAACCAAGAAGTTTCTAGTCGCCAAGTTCTTGGACTACAAAATGGTGGACTCTCAACCGGTCATGGAGCAAGTGCAAGAGTTCCAACTCATTGTCCATGATGTCCACGCCGAAGGAATACTTTTGCCAGATGCTTTCATTGTGGCAACCGTGATAGAAAAGCTTCCCCCGAGCTGGAAGGACTTCAAGAGTTACTTGAAGCACAAGCGAAAGGAAATGACGCTTGAAGACCTTGTGGTCAAGCTCCGCATTGAGACCGACATGAGGACTCGAGATGGGAAGGGCAAAGCACCCGTGAAGCCAAGAGTCAACCTTGCTGAGAAAGGTGGAAACTCCAACAATACAAAGAGAGGGCGCCCGAATAGCAACCCCAAAGGGAAGGGCAAGGTGCAAGCCCGTAAGTTTGAAGGGGACTGCTACAACTATGGCAAATCTGGCCACATGTCCAAGGACTGCCGAAAGCTGAAGAAGAAGAGGGCTCGTCAAGCCAATATGTTGGAGATTGACCTCACTGAAGCCGACCTTGCGGCCGTTGTCACTGAAGATGCAAACGTTGTGGAGAATGAGGGGAAGTGGTATATTGATACCGCTGCCACGGCACATGTTTATGGTGACCGAAGCCGCTTCACCAAGTACAAGAGTTGCCAAGGGAGGAAGCTCAATATGGGTAATCAAGCCTCATCTGAGGTAGTTGGCTATGGTACTGTGGTGCTAAGGTTGAGCTCCGGCAAGAACCTTACTCTTGGAGAGGTGCTGCATGTCCCCGATATCCGGAAGAATTTGGTGTCCGGCTCTATACTAGTTAAGAGAGGTTTTAGACTAGTGTTTGAGTCTGACAAGTTTATTTTGTCAAAGTTTGGGATGTTTTTAGGAAAATGTTACCTCTCTGAGGGCCTTTTCAAGCTAAGTGTAATGGCTTTACGCCAAGAGCCCCATGAGGGCAAAAATAATGATAATGAAGCTGCTTCCTTCTACTTGATTGAGTGTTCCGATTTATGGTATTCTAGATTAGGACGTGTTAATCTAAATGCGATAAAAAGATTAGTTAATCTCGATCTACTTAAAGTATATGAGTTTAACAAAACCAAGTGTGAAGTTTGTGTTGAAGCAAAATTGGCTAAGATGCCATTTCATTCTGTAGAAATGAACACAAAACCTCTAAAACTCATTCACACTGACGTATGTGACTTAAAGTTTGTACAAACTAGAGGTGGGAAAAAGTATTTTATTACTTTTATTGATGATTGCACTAAGTATTGTACTCTTTATCTTTTAAGGAGTAAAGATGAGGCGATTGAAGCTTTTACTAACTTCAAAGCAGAAGCCGAAAACCAACTTAATTGTAAGATCAAAATGGTACGAAGTGATAGAGGTGGAGAGTATGTAGCTCCTTTTGAAGAGTTGTGTAAGACTAGTGGTATTATTCATCAAACCACTGCCTCCTATTCGCCTCAATCAAATGGTGTGGCTGAAAGGAAGAATCGAACTCTAAAGGAGATGATGAATGCCTTGTTAATAAGTTCTGGACTGCCCCCGAACATGTGGGGGGAAGCCGTTTTGACGGCTAACTACTTATTAAACAAAATACCTCTAAAAGGTAGAGATGTGACTCCTTACGAGTTGTGGAAAGGAAGGAAACCTTCCTATAAATACCTCAAAGTGTGGGGGTGTTTGGCTAAGGTAGAAGTGCCTTTGCCTAAGCAAGTTGCAATCGGACCTAAGACCGTCGATTGTATCTTTATAGGATATGCACTGAATAGTAGTGCATATCGGTTTATCATTCATAAGTCGGCCGTGCCCGATATGAATGTTGGAACTACTATTGAGTCAAGGAATACTATATTCTTTGAACATATCTATCCTTGTAAAAAGGATGATAAAGTTGAGTCGAGCTCTAGTGGTGAAGCAAGAGAAGTTGCTAGTAGTTCTAGAAATGTGGAGGTAGAACCCGCTACGCGTAAAACGCAAGCTCCCGATCTTGAAACTTTGGAACCAAGACGTAGCACTAGAGCAAGAGTTGCTAAGGACTTCGGTCCTGATTATGTAGTTTTTCTTTTGGATGAAGAACCGCGGTTTATAAAAGAAGCTCTTTCTAGACCCGATGGCCCACTTTGGCAAGAAGCTGTCCAAAGTGAAATTGATTCCATCATGCAGAATCACACTTGGGTCTTAACTGACTTACCTGAAGGTTGCAAGCCCTTAGGATATAAATGGATCCTAAAAAGAAAGTATAAGGCAGATGGGTCAATTGACAAATATAAAGCTCGTTTAGTGGTTAAAGGTTTTAAGAAAATTGAAGGATATGACTTCTTCGATACTTATTCGCCTGTAATGAGAATTACGTATATCCGTGTGCTTCTCGCGATTGCTGCTTTGCACAATCGCGAAGGGTTTGTAGTACCTGGCCAAGAGCGAAAGGTATGTAAGTTGGTGAAATCCCTATATGGGTTGAAACAAGCACCATTACAATGACACTTGAAATTCGACGAGGCTATGTTGTCGAATGGTTTTAAGATTAATGAATATGACAAGTGTGTTTACATAAAGAATACAAAGAATGGTTTTGTAATTGTTTGTCTTTATGTAGACGACATGTTAATTATGGGACAAAACCTTCAAGTCATAAATGACACCAAGCGTATGCTTAAGAGAACTTTCGATATGAAAGATATGGGAGTTGTTGACGTTATTCTTGGAATGAAGATTCAAAGAACTCCCAAAGGGATTGTTTTCTCTCAATCTCATTATATTGAGAAAGTACTTAAGAGGTTTAATGTCTTTGATAGCGCACCGGCAAAGACTCCTCTAGAAGTTAATGTTCACTTGAGCAAGAATAGGGGTGATCCTGTTGCTCAAGAGGATTATGCTAGAGTCATTGGTTGTCTTATATACATCACGAATTGTACGAGGCCTGATCTAGCTTGTCCGGTGAACAAATTGAGTTGCTATACTAGTAATCCTAGTAGAGAGCATTGGAAATCTCTTGTAAGAGTTCTCAAGTATTTGAAATACACTCTTAACTTTGGGCTGCACTACTCGAGACATCCCCCAGTACTTGAAGGGTACTGTGATGCAAATTGGATATTCGATACTAAAGATTCGTTGTCTACTAGTGGTTATGTGTTCACTATAGGGAGAGGAGCTGTGTCGTGGAGATCTACGAAACAGACGTGCATAGCCCAATCCACCATGGAATCTAAATTTATTGCTTTAGATAAAGCCGGTGAGGAGGCCGAATGGCTCCGTAATTTTCTTGAAGATGTTCCATGTTGGACGAAACCCGTGCCACATGTGATAATTCACTGTGATAGCCAAGCGGCTATTGGTAGGGCAATAGTGGGTTGTATAATGGTAAGTCGAGACATATTCGTCGTCGACATAATACCGTAAGACATTTGATCACGAGTGGGGTTATCTCTGTAGACTATGTCAAGTCTATAGATAACCTAGCGGATCCACTTACTAAGAGTTTGAATCGAGATCAAATGTATAAGCTCGTAGAGGGAATGGGAGTTAAATCCACAATTTAAAGACGATTATAGTGGATACCCAACCTTGTAGATTGGAGATCCCATGAACTTGGTTCAATGGGAAAACTAAGCTATATGAGTCTGTTGATACCACACTCAATTAGCCTATTCCCTAAAAGAGCTCGAGAGTGTTGGTGACCTGTCAAGTGGTGAGGTTAAGTCTTTGACTTTTAATGATTCTTGGATGCCTTGAGAAGGTGGAGTATGACAGGATACTCGAGTAAGAATCACCTATGTAAGTGAGAAGTGAGAGCCGCTTCTATGTAACACTTATGAATCCAAAGAGGTTGTCCATGGCCTGTAAAGGACACAAACGTGAGAACGGACGAGGTTGAGACTTTATAGTGTTAGTGCTATTATCTAAGTATACACTATGGAGGAATAGTTCAAGGCCACGTGTCCACTAGTCCGCCGGTATGCTCGATAGCACTGACTAAGGAAGGTTCAAGGTCACAAGCCACCTACTCTGATGCTTTATTGTCTCTTGAGGATAGAGCTGTGTGTCTGCATGCATGCATTTGGCTATTTCCACTCATGTGGGGGATTGTTGGAAAAAACGTTTAATATATATATATATTATATATATAATTTTTTATTATAGAAATTAAGTGAGCATTTAATGCTACTTTGACATGGGCAAATTTCAGCCCGTTCGATCACATTTTCGAGCCTCGATATATATCCGATTTGCAAATTAAGATATATAGCGTCGATCTACGTTTCGAGTAGATAATTATGGTGTGCTTAATTTCTTAATTCCGTTTTCGGTGAGTGAGAAATAGTGGCTCGAAATTTGGGGTACAAAGTTGAGATGTTACCTAAAATGGAGATATTTACCTTATTCGGGTTTTGGAGAGTTATTACATTAATCAATGTCCCACATTGATTAATGTACAAACTTTAATGTGGTATTTAAGTCTCTACCACATTGTAGGAGATAACTAAGTGACATGTGGTGGGCTTGGGCCACACATGCTCATGCGTGCGAGCCTTTTTGCCGACCGCCTCACATGCGGCGCGGCGCGCCGCCGCGCCGCACCGCGCCCCGCGCCCGTGCCCGGCCCCAGCTCCGGTTCCGGTCCGTGTCCGTGTCCTTGGACTTGGACTTGGACTTGGATCTTGGCAATTGGTCCTTTGGGTGGTCGGTGGGCTTGTCCGTCGGGCTTGACTCCTCGACTCGACGAAGCTTTCATCTCTAGCTCTATTTTTATTTGTGTTTTCCGATTTACTATTGTGGTTGTAATAGCAGCTTGTTTCCAATAGTTTATTGGGTTGAGTTGGAGGGGGAGGCGAACTGGGGGGCGGGGGGATGCTTGCTTATTGCTGTCTCATTGTGCTTTGATGGTAAAACAACGGTGCTGCATGTACTACACATGGGTCATATCTAGCTCATGAAGGAAAAAAGCTTTTACTTAAGGTGTATGGAATCAATTAATTAGATGTTTGCTCTTGCTTTGGTAAGTTCCAAAGCTGCTACTGCATCGGCTTTTCCCTAATGCTAGGTATTCACTGTGGATTGATGCAAAACTTGAGCTGGTTGTGGATCCAATTCGGATTCTTGAAAGGTACATATGCTCAACCGGTGTAACCATGGATGTGATATCTTTAAAATTTAGATATTTGTATTGTGACACAAAAACGACAATTTTTGTTTTGTCTCTTAAGTTATGGGTTTACTTTGCATACTAGTCCCTTCACATAGTGTATGCCACTCACCTAGAAACCAGTTCAGATCTAGTTATTTCCCAGTTGAGTTTTCCTCGTTCTTGGTAAGAAATAGTTTTTAGATGATTTTTTATGCTACTGCATGTTTTTGTGGAGGAAAAATGCTAGTTTTGCAATACCAAGGCATTATAAGCGCTTTGATGTCTTTGAAGAAGGGAATATGATAATACTTCCATAGATTTCCAGATTGAATTTTATAAAAAGGAGGGTTTGACACCGTATTCTGCCATGAAATTGTCGATCACAAGTGGTAGGATAGTGTTTTAACCGTTTCTCTTCCTTCTTTTTTCTTTTAAAAAAATTACTGTCTAGCCTACTATGTTTATTATGTTGTTGCTTTTGTTGGTTACCAGATGTTCCTGAAGGTTGTGTAACAGTCAGGGAGCATGTTCCAATCTCCAATCTCTTTACCTGTCTTTGGTTTAATGAAGTGGACCGTTTTACTTACAGAGATCAGATAAGTTTTTCTACTGTGAGGGACAAGCTTCGGTCGAAGACTAATTACACTATTAATATGTTCTTGGACTGTGAAAGACGTAATTTTGTTGTCCAGGTAATCTTGTTTTAATTTGTGATTTTATATTTGTACTGAGAATCCGCTTCATCCCATCCTAGTGTGCTCCTTAAGAAATCCAATTTATGTGCTATGCTTATTTTGTATATTTAGAGACACTGGCTTCTTAACTGATCAGACCAGTTTTAGGAACTAGCCAAGTGATCATACTTGTGGATATAAAACAACTCCTCGCTTAAAACATTTGTTTGCTTTGCAATTCACACTTGTGTCAAATGTTAGCCTCTTTAACTAGCTCTTCAAAGCTCATGATATATCAGCCTAGCCTTAACTGGGTCGGTAAGTAGTTTCGGGTTTCCTGATTTCTTTTCTTAGGTATTATCTATTGGCTGGTTCTTGACTCCATTGAAACTTATAGTTGAACATGCCTTTGCCTCATGCCTTCTGGAATTCAAGTTGCCTTTTCTTGTGCAGTAGATGTAAGAAAGATGCCCGGGCTTGTCTTGTTATAGGAAGAAATATTTTCTTTTTCTCTCATATCTAAGTTAATGATTGTATTATGTGTTGCCTGTCTGCATGTCTTGTGGTATAACTTGTTTAGATCCGCAGGGTTACCACAGAGACTTGCTCGAGCATTGCTCTCCCCCCTCCTCCTCATGGTTCCGACAAGGCGTGGGAAAGACCGGACCGGAAAATCATAACTGGCAGGAAAGATGCCGATACCAACCAAATTTTTGTCTAAGCAGTATTCTTAATTCTTTCCAAGATCAGTAGTTGGTTCAAGATGAAAACTACATATCTATACAACAGTCTTTTTTCTGTAGATCTCGGATTGGCCTATATTTTTGTGTACATATACGTATATACAGTCTATATATACACAATCAGATGATTAATTTGATTATATCAAATGGATTTTCTTTGAATACATTACATGTTGTGTGTGTCTTCTGATTTTTGCGATGTGTATATATTCCACTACAATTCAAATTTCGACGGTGGTGTGAGGCATTGCAAAAATGAGAATTTGTTCGATATTGTGTAGATACTCAAATCTCATCGTTGAATAATATATGGAATTTTTAATATCACAAAGAAAAAGAAGGTGATTGTCCAGTAAACTTATTACATATCTCATCGACCCTAAAACAATTTGTTGAGTAGAGGATTATTAATACTTTTTCACTAATTACATTTGTTATTTTGTACTCCCTCCATCCCACTAGAAACGACACGTTTCTTTTGGGTGCGAGAATTAAGAAAGTGGTGTTATGCGGTGTAGATTGTTTAAATTTTTTATAGTTAAATATAGTCCACACAATTTTTACCATTTTTAGAAACGTATCAATTGTAGTGAGACTTCACAATAAAGAAAACATATCATTTTTATTTTTAGTGGAAGAGTAGGAGTATTTTTTTAGTGGTACCCCGGAGGAAAATAATTGAAAATTGGTACCGGTAAACCCTAGATCAAGAATTAGTTCGCAAAAACCCCGCATGAAAGAAGGTATAGAATTTCGGAGCGAGCATCGATGGCGAATCGGCGTTGCTTACAAACCCTAACTCGTTGTCTCGATTCCATCAAAACCATACCCCCTCTCTCAAGAAACCTGGTGCCTTCCTCCGCACATGTTCTCAACCAAACACTCACCGCCGCACCCGCTCACTACATTTCCGTAAATAATTTTCACGTTTGCCAAAGCGCCACCGTGTTCACGCGGAGCTTTTCCTCGAAGCCTACCGACAATGACGATGATGAAGACGAGGAAGATTACGAAACTGAAGACGACGAAAGTGAAGAAGAAAAAGAAGAATATGCAGATGAGAATGAAAATGAGGGCCCCGTCCTGTCTGCTGAGGATCAAGAGAAGGAGGCCACTGAGATAGGTTACAAGGTCATTGGTCCGCTCCAGAAATCGGACCAGGTTTTCAAACCTTATGAGTCCGTCTTCGCAGTTATTCAGGTAAATATAAGTCCATGTATTTCTGGTTTTTGCTCTGATTCATTAATTAATTGAAAGATTGACTGAGATTTAGTGTTTCGCCCTTTACCAATTTCCATATTCATGTGAATTTGTTTAGATTGGATCGCATCAATTCAAAGTGAGCAACAGGGATACCATTTACACAGAGAGGTTGAAGTATTGTGATGTCAATGATAAGGTCAGTTCTGCTTTTGACGAGCCTCGCACTTATTGTTTGCTGTAAAAGATGATTGCGCCTAATTTGAAAACTTTCTGAACTAAAAGTTTGTATACGATGAAAAGAACTTGCTCCGTGGATGCTTAATTGCTTATAGCCACTTTCCTTGTTCTTTCTTGTTATTAAGTTTCCGGTGTTCTCTTAATGAAATTTCATTAGACAGAAAGCACCTGTTTCTCATCAACCAGAATATTTGGCGACCTACTCTCCTAGGTTAACAATTTTCCATGACGTTAGCTGTGAATATTTGAGCATGGATTGCTTACAAGTAATCATAGACTAATTAGGATGGGTGAGTGCCCCTTAACTCTTTACATTTGCATTACATTGCAATGACCTCGCAGGGTGCTGATTGAATTGACATTCTTGGAAGCTCAAGACGTTGTAAAATACTCATTTTATAGTAGGCTTTATTGGGTACTCAATGCTAAGATATTTCTTTGTCCAGTCTATATCTTAAGACCACCTCTTATTTCACCTACTCAGTTGTTTCGAGACTACAGTCGAAAGGGCTTATGTTGTTCAAATAGTTTAACTGCAACTTATCCGCCATAGAACTACACTATTCATTTGGGATCATCAGTCATTTATCAGTTGTGTTGATTTTTCATTTGTAAGAATCAATTCAGCAGCTCTGCTACACATTGACTAACCATTTGTTTGTGTAGTTATACGTTGAATAATGCTAGTTATGCACATGAAGATGGACTCTATTTGGACTAATCTTTATATTCTCATTTCATGCAGGTGGTCCTCAATAAGGTTCTTATGCTAGGTTCACAGACACAAACAATAATTGGTAGGCCAACTTTGCCTGATGCAGCTGTTCATGCTGTTGTGGAGGAGCATGTAAGATAATTCAAGATTATATCCTTTAATTACAACTTGTACAAGGGCTGTGTGTTTGGCTTTCTTTCTCTTGGCAGGGCTTTACTTGACTCTTATATCTTCGAAACAACTCAGAGAATCAGTTAAACCTTTAAGATCATCAAACGTCTGCTATTTATTCTTTTCCGAGAGTTTAAGGAACTAGTAATTCTAAGTTTATGGAAACTAGTGAACTGGCAAAGGATGGTATTTTGCTTGCATAAATCTTGGCAGCGTTTCCATTTCTAATAATTTAGAATAGCTTGCTTTACTTTTGTTTATAAACGCATAAAGTGTGGTTGCTATACTTATATTTCTAGATGTTTGTGCGATGTGTCAACTTCTGGTTGAAGTTTCTGGGACCTAATAACAGCAATAAAATGTTTTTCAACATCAGAGATATTGTTGCTTAGTTCTAGTCAAGCATTCATTTTTATTTTATATATTTCGTTTGCAGGCTCTAGATGCAAAGGTGATTATTTTCAAGAAAAAGAGAAGAAAGAACTACAGAAGAACAAAAGGTCATCGCCAGGTAATTGGGATGATGAAATTAATCTGAAGCAGAGATTCTCCACTTGTCATTGATGGCTCAATATCTTCCCCTCCTCTGTTTCTTTTTACCCTTCCTCTGGTTAATGAAATCTTTATGCTCCTGTTTCAGGAATTAACTAAGTTAAGGATAACGGATATACAAGGGATCGAGAAGCCAGAGGTGACTACGCCTCCCAAGAAAGACAAGGGAAAGTCAGAGAAGGTGAAGGAAAAGCTAGAGAAGGTGGCTGTGGGAGCTTAAGAGGGTTTTGTTATCCTTCCTCTGGCCTTACATATTTTGCTCGGTTTTGTTCAAGAGCTGAAGGATTTATATAGTACTGGCTGCTGCCCAACTCACTGTACTGTAGGATTCACACATTTAATTCAACGTTTTTGCTTTATTGTTGGAAATAAATATGAATTTTGTCGAATAGAACTTTATTTTATTAGTAAAAACAATTACACATTTTGTCCAGTAGAACTATTTGATTAGTGAGTTCTTATTCATATAAATATAATTTCTTCACTCTTTTATGTTGTAGGACATGTCAGTTGGGAAATGAATATTTGATGCTAAGAGATTTCTAGTCCGAAGCATACATAGTATTATACGAAGATTGTATAAAAAAAAGTTTAAAAAATAGTGTGGGAAATAGGAAGAATCATATTAGTGATAAGCAAAAAGGAGCTTATTGAGGACCGAGAAAGTTATTGTTATAAGCTTTTATAAATGGATATCACTGAGCACATGTTGCACGGATCCTTTAAAAAATCTTAACATATGATGTCGGATATTCTAACACTATGTGATATTTCGATTATCCTATTTAATATATTTTTATAAAAGAAAATTTTATTTTACATTCCAACGGCTCTATTATGTCATAAATTTTTAAAAAATATCACATATCCATTTAGTATCGTGTCCGATATTGCGTATCTCAATCCGTACACTAGCACTACACAAGATCAAACACGGAAGTGGCCTAAAATACGGACGGAGGCTCTATTACATATCAAAATCTGAATTTCTCTCCACATAACTTCCAAATATATAGAATTATACAAAAAAAAATAATTAAGAAAATAAATAGTAGTGCAAGGCAAACGTGAGGAAACAGGAAGATGACGGCCGGCGTCGGGGGTGATAAAATCCTTCGACTCAGAAATCAGAATTGACTCCTCACCTCCTTAATTCATCTATGGAGATTTTCTCCACTACTCCACCGCCACAGTGCCTCGCCGCAGCTTCTAAAATCCACTTTTTCATATTCTCCCAATCCATACCGCGATTTGCCGCATTGCAATTCATTGCGGCCGTCCTCCTCTTCCTCACCTCCGCCGCTGCAGGAATTTCTTACTCCGATCGTTGTGGTGAATTCGTACGGGATCAGCCCTTGCTTCCGGCCGACAATACTCCCCCCCTCAATCATAGGTTTATCTCTCTTCGCAACGCACACGTCGATTGCAAAACAAGCGACTGCCGCAGGGATGGAATCCCCAGTTCCCTTACCTTCTCCTCCCACAAAGAATACAGAACCGCAAAAGACGCCGTCTTCAAAATTGAAGCGGTACTGAGCCTGAACGATGTGGGGCACTCACGTAATTTCACTCGCCGGGGGTTGCACCTTGTCCATTTCCGGCCGCCGCGGATTCCGTTGACTCCAGGTAACTCGTGGAATTCCATCAGTTTTTCGCTGAGTGGGTTTTGGGATTCGTTTTCGGGGAAGCTTTGCATGGTTGGGTCTGGTTTTGGCAAATTGAGCTCAGCTGATGTCGTTTTGAAGCTCGATTACTTGAATTCCTCGAATATCTTCAGTAGTTTGGTTAATGGTACTTTGGAGAATGTAAGTGTGGGTGATGGAAGTGGTTTTAACCTGCAATTGATACCAATACTGGGTGTGAACTTGATGAATTATAAGTATGAGTTGATTGATGAAGAGAGTGAAAGGAATGTATTCTCGTCTTTGGAGATGATATGAAAAATGTTTCTTTAGGAGCAGAGGATTTGAGACAGAAGGCGTGTACCCGTGTTGTGTCTGCTGGCATAGTTGAGTTGGAGTATAAGAAACACTGCGAAAATGGGAATTGCAGTTTTCTAGGAAAATCAAAGGGAGATCTCATGCCAAGTGTGATGCATTTCAACGAAATCGAGTGTTTGGAGGATGGTAGAGTGAGGTTCTTGTTAGGTTTTGGAGATTGGGGGCATAATGGATACCAGATGCCTTTTGAACCAAATTTAACTTTGGTTACTGAGGGGAGATGGGATGAGAAGAAAAAGAGGCTTAACATGGTTGGTTGCCGTATTTTTAGTGATGGAGATGAGGGTTTTGTTGGGGAATGTTTGATCAGAATAAGTTTAAGATTTCCAGCTCGGTGGACTTTGAGGGACAGGAGCTCTGTCGTTGGTGAGTTGTGGAGTATTAGGAGTGCCAACGACTCAGGCTATTTTGCCAGAGTTAATTTCACAAGTATAAGGAATAGGCATGTCAGGATGGCACGTCTGAGATACGAGTATACCGAGATTGAGAATGCCAAGAGATCTTGTGCAACTAAGACAAGCCAGAATGGATCTGGAAGGAAGTACCCTAGTCCATTATCATCTGATATGAGATTTGATATGATTGTTAGGAATAGGAAAGTGAAAGATCTTTGGGGTTACACTTCTCCACTTTATGTGGCCGATATGCCCTATCAGTTATCCCCCGTGTTTGGAAGGGAAAATGAGGCTACTTGGCAGGAAAAGCAAAACATTAGTTATGTTAATGTCAGCTATGTACTGAGAGTTTTATCTTCTAATTATTTCAAGCTAAGTGATGAATATCTGCAAATAAAATCATTCGACGTCTCTGCTGAAGGAAGTTATGACTCCAATAGGGGGCACCTTTGCATGACTGGCTGCATGCATGTTGGCCCGCCTAAAGTAAGAATAGGGCGAAACACTTCATTGGATTGTGAGATTCTGGTTGACATACAATATACTACACTGAATGCAAGGGATGGAGATGCTGTGAAGGGAACCATTGAAAGCACGCGAGAAAAGTCGGATCTTCTTTACTTTGAACCTTTTGAAATCTGTTCACATTCGGTTTATTCAGGCCAAGCAAAAGAATCCATATGGAGAATGGATCTGGAGATCACGATGGTTCTAGTTTCCAACACGCTTTCATGTGTGTTCATCATTATGCAGCTTTTGCATGTTAAGAGGCAAGCAGATGTACTGCCCTTGATATCTGTCATAATGCTTATTCTGCTCACATTAGGACATTTAATACCACTAGTCTTGAATTTCGAAGCTCTCTTCAAGACAAGAGGCAATAGCATGAGCGTTTACTTTGGTAGTGACGGATGGCTGGAAGTTAACGAAGTATTAGTGAGGATAATAACAATGGTAGTTTTCCTGCTTGAATTCCGTCTCCTCCAGATGACGTGGTATTCAAGATCTGGCGATGAAAGCCAGAAAAAGCCGTGGTTATCTGAAAAGAAAGTTATATATCTGTCTTCACCTTTGTACATTGCTGGTGCTTTAATTGCTTGGTTCGTCCACCTATCAAGAAAGCCTAACCAGAGACCATTGCCAAGGATCCGCCGTCTTAATAATAAGCAACAATCTTCGTGGGGCAACCTCAAATCCTATGCAGGGTTGATCTTGGATGGGTTTCTGCTCCCTCAGATTCTGTTTAATTTATTCTCCGATTGCAAAGAGAAGGCTCTTGCCCCGTCTTTTTATGTAGGTACTACATTTGTTCGGCTACTGCCACATGCATACGACCTCTACAGGTCCCATAGCTCTAAATGGTCTTTTAGTTACATATATGCAAATCCAAGAATGGACTACTACTCCACTACCTGGGATATTGTCATATCGGTAGGAGGAGTTCTATTCGCTGTTCTAGTCTACTTGCAGCAGCATTATGGTGGGCAATGCCTTCTACCAAAGAGATTCTTGCAGGGATCCTCATATGAGAAAGTACCAGCGGCTTCTCCTTGAGTAAGTAGTTTTATAACGGGTATGCTTTGCATTTTCCTCTCTCTATCTATTCATGCGTACTCAGGAACGGATTTTATACAGTGTGAGATTTGATATTTTAGTTTTGAAAAGGTGTCACACCTGAGTGTTAACTTGTTTTTTGTGGGCTGTGTCACCCTGTAAGTAGTTATTTTTGCTCCACTACAATAATAATTCCACACACACGGAACCATCCCTGTAACTTTTTAGGCTCCATGAAATGAAGCTCTTTGAAGCATATGGATAGTTTCTATCTTATGAAAAGCATAAGTATGTAGAAATGATGGAAGGAATTGATTTTGTGTTTTGTGTATGTATAAACAAGTTTTAGCTGGGTAGTACAGAAATGCATATCCAGCTAGCTATCCAAGCAGAGCTCTCTCAGTAATGGTACATGTGATCTGTGTACATATGAGCCGTCAAATTCAAGCCTTGGAGCATTGCTTCACCGCGCTTGTTAAAGTTAAACACACACAATCCACCATTGTTGATGTCCATTGCTCTGAACCTGGTCACCAATTCAACAGTTGAGATTATCCAAAGATTCCCAACCTCAACCAAACAAACAAACCAATATTCTCTATTTGATTTACCTCTCTGGGCCAAGGCCAAGTGCTGTGCAGATCAATGCCCTCAGGATTGACTTATGAGTCACAACCAAGAAACTCTCTCCCTGTCCATAGGAAGATGTTAAGTTTAAGAATGAGAGAGGGTGTTTGTCGAGATGAAGGATCGTACCGGTGTGAATAGGATTTCAAGCCAAGCTGCACGAGCTCTCCCCCACAGTTTCTCTACAGGGTAAACTCCATTGATGCAGAGACTGGAGGGATCTTCTCTCCATTGTGTGAACTCCTTTGGGTATATCCTCCTGGCATCCACTGCCTCCAAACTTTAAGTATGATTTACTAAATATGCCTCAGACATTATTCATTTCAATTTCAAGAAATAAAAGATGCTAAATGAACAGACCATTTTTGAGGCCTTCGAGGAAATACAAATGAGCCTCCTTTAGTGAGTCCAGATAGACCACAGGCTCCTCCCTCCCTTTCCATAAGATTTCAGCTGTCGACTGCATATAATGAACTCCCAGTTTCAGAGGCTGACCAACTATAAAAGTCATAAACCAAAACGAAAACGAACCTTGGCACGCGATATTGGACTCGAGAAACACTGATCAAAGTGTATATCAGCAAGAGCTGTTCGACAATGTTCTGCTTGTGTGATGCCTGCTTGAGTTAGGACGGACAAGTCTGAGCTTCCCTGAACTCTACCTTCTTCATTCCAAGTGCTGTAACCATGCCGAACCAGAGTTATCTTCTTCGGAGAAGACAAAAGCTTCTGAGAGAGGGAGATAGTAGCTTTGTCGAAATCATATGCTCCACCAGTGAGGGAAGCATTATTTCTAGATATCTCTGGTGGTCAATTGAGAGAACCAAACTCAAAACAAGTGGAAGGCAAGAAATTCATATCTTATTCCTACTTGTCATCAAGGGGAAAGACGAACAATCATCTCTTTGAATTTCAGTTTTTTTGTACACATGAATATTATCTACTAGATGAGCTCTGTCACATTCCAGTCGTCAACTGAACTTATAGAACATACCAATGAGATCAAGAAACCGAGTCAAGACTCGGAATTCAGCTGTACCATTTAGTCATAGATTCTATAGCTTATCCGATAATATCCAAATTATTATGCCAAACTGATTCAGTTAAGACCACCACATTTTATCTGTGCTATCTCAAGTTGGGCCTTGCTATCTCAATAGAGCATGTAAAGATACAACATCACACGGAGGTTCTTGATACACAAAATAAAAAAAATAAAAAAATAAAAAAAAACAAGAAAAACGAAGTCATAGTGAATACCGGTAGCGATAGAGTAATCTGGAGCGGACGATGAGCAAAAAATCCGAATAGATGGGCGGCTGCAAAAAAGAATCTTTGGAGGTTTTCTTGATTCACGGACGGCGGAAATGTACGAGAAGGGATGGAACGCAAGATTACAACTCATTGTGCAGAACTGTATCTATTCTAGTTTTCTGCAAAGTTATTACTATTTGCCTTCAACTGGAGATGGCCCTTTTGCTAGTATGTTCTGAGATATTAATTGGGTTGATTGGTTGAAAAACTCAGTTGCAAGCCATTCAGATTGCTGTGATTTTTACAAAGGCTGACCGTTCATCTTATAGTTGTTTCATATCTTTTCCTTGGTGAAGATTTTTTCTTTTCCTTTTAACTTTTTTAATCGAAAAAATTAGTGGTCTGGATTTATTGGATTTTAATTTGGTAAGTTTGAATTTATATCAAGTCTAGAATAATATTCGCAAGTGGGACCCGTATATTCTTCTTTTCATTGTTTCTTTTTCCCTTCTATTTATGTGCTTGAGGGCAAAATATGATAAATATTACTACTATATATTGCATCCATACATTGCCATTCTGGAGAAAGAAAAACCAACAAAAACAAAAGCATCATTGTCCAGAAACACCAAATAATACATGCAAGTGGGAATCTGATGGAAATTAGGACAACAGAAGGTGGGAGCTCAAAGGGATCATAGTGCTTTAATTCTAAGTGTTGTTGAGAGTGAAAAGATTGATGACGTTGTGAATAGAGTAGAGAAGTATGAGGAAATAAGCAAGTGCAGCCGCGAAACCAGCAATCATAGCCCCCATGATATGGTCACAAAACTTGGGAACTTGCCCACAAATTGGCAGCCAACCTGCATGGCTGTTCCCATACTTCCCCACCTGCCCTATCGCCAGACATGCCGTTATGCTCGAAACCAGCAGCAATGCCATCACCTACACATATCCATATAAGTAAATAAATAAATAAGACAAAAGGGTTAATTATTACAAGAATTTGTAAATAGTTCGATCCATAAATTAAGTCTTATCCCTACCAAATCTGAGACCAAGATGAAGTGGCCAGATGAGCTCTTAGAAGGGAAGAAGAGGAGTATAAGGGTGTAAGCAGCAGCAATAGCATTCATCAATATGAAGAACCTGCAAAAAAAATAAAAAATTATTCCCAATATTGAAGTGTTGGATATAAATGATCTAAAATGAACGGACTGACTTGAAGGTGGGGGAGTTGGTGTATTTGGCTTCGAATTTCATGTTGAGGACGAGAGCAGAGTCGTGGCTGGTGATCATGACCACGGTTGCTGCGACGGTGGCTCCCAAGGCGAGGAGCCTCAGCACGATGACTGGAATGCTCTTGGACATACTCGTAGGTTGTTTGGTTGCTGTCCCAACAAGAATGGGTGTTTCTTTTGTTCTGTGTTTTGTAAGATTAATAAAAAGGCACGAGTTAGGAATTAGGCAGATGAGTGGGGGGGTTATACTTTGTGTTCCTGCCAATCGTTGAGGGTCAAGCTCTAGGTAACCTAATGTGGCTACCGATGTATATGTCTTGCCATTTGTGGCCTTTTCGTTAACTCCCCAATCTATTCCTTTTAAATAATGTTTAAAAAAGCAAGAATCATGAAGGGGGTATGTCATAATGATATGGTGGAGAGGGTTCAATTGTTCTTTCGAGATCAACGAATATTTATATTATGGAACTTAAATGAGTAAATCTAATTACTATAGCGAGAGAGAGAGAGAGAGAGATGCTTTCATGGTACGTCACTTTTCAGGTCAACTACCAACTGAGTATGTAATGCCCTATACCAACAATATGAGTGAATAGCAAATTTGGTGTCTAAACTTTCAATTATTTTGATATTTGGTGCCTATACTTTTAAAATTATTTTTTTGGTGTCTAAAGTTATCAAATACTATCCATTTTGGTGTCAATCAAATACTATCCATGTTCCCAAAATATTACACTTAAAAACTAAGTTACAATATATTATTATTTATAAAAGAAATAAAATTCTAAATGTTAAACTTATACTAATTTTTAAAGAATTTTCATTTTCAGCTAAAACAATATTAGTTGGAGCATTTTATTTTGTATAAAGAAAATATCAACAAACAAAATTTGAAATAAGAATCTTATTATTTTATTGAATTTAAATTGCTACATTATATAAAAAAAAACTACGTCATAAATTTTAAAATAAAAATTATAATTTTATTTAAGTAAATTATATCTTTATTAAATGAAAATACTAACCTCACGTAGTAAATTTAAAATAAAGTCTTTTTTAATTTTAAATATAAATTTATCTGTAAAATAGCATTTTCTAATTAATTGTGACTTTTTATTAGATTTTTTAAGAATAATCTTGACACTTATATTTTTAAATAAAATATTTAAATTAAATAAAATATTTTATAAGACTAAAATGAATTGACTATTTTAAAATAAATTTGTTAAAAAAATATGTATCCAAATTGACAATTGTATCCTTATAGAATTTTATAAAGTTGATTGACACCAAAATGGATAGTATTTGATAACTTTAGACACCAAAAAAACAATTTTAGAAGTATAGGCACCAAATATCAAAATAGTTGAAAGTTTAGACACCAAATTTGCTATTCACTCCCAACAATATCGAATAGGTAGATTGGTTGCATACAATCTAAAAATACATTATCTTAATTGTGTCATGTTTGAAAATGTGCATGTCTGACCACGTTAGTTGCATTTTGAGGCTGAATGATAGTGAGGTACACATTCAAACAATATTAAGCCAGCATTATATTATTGTCAATAAATATGACCGAGCTCAATTAGCAGAATAAATTCATCATATTGGCACCATAACATTTTATTCATTCAGGAGGTATCGATTGATGGCTCGAGACTATCATTTTGGTGTTGGTGGGGGTTAAGAAAGCCATAATTTGAAAAGGAGATTGCAGTTTAAGTTAGAACTCATTGCATTTTCTTTCCAAAGAAACAGCTTATCCGAGCAAAACATGCGTCAATATATGAAGACAAGTGATTATAAAGGGAACTGCATATGATATCACT
Source organism: Lavandula angustifolia (assembly GCA_028984105.1). Classification (NCBI taxonomy): domain Eukaryota; kingdom Viridiplantae; phylum Streptophyta; class Magnoliopsida; order Lamiales; family Lamiaceae; genus Lavandula; species Lavandula angustifolia. Next base: position 20,461,499 of record CM054810.1, on the reverse strand, counting down.
AGTTTCTAACAAACATGCTCGAACGAAGAAGGTAATAAACTGAAAAGAAAGTTGCCAGATGATTCACAGTTGATGTACAGCGATAGACATACCTAATACTTTGCAGTATCAGTGGAAGTTATGAACCGACCTTTCTAGAAGAGAGGGTCTCGGTCATAGGGAGGGAAGTCCTCATCTGAGGCATTTCCAAGAAATGAGCCTAGACTCTTTTTCAAAATGCCGAAGGCCTTATCGTCCTGCTCACAAGAAGATACGATGTTCATACTTAAATTATAGGACCAATGGTATGGAAGAGTATGGCAAGAGGCAAGAAGATATATTTCACCTCCTTCTTAGTCTTGAGGGATTCCTCCAGTTGAGCAATTCTTGCTGAATTTGTTTTCTCCAGTTCAGACATCATGTTCTTCTCTTTCTTTCCTGTAAGAAATTTCAAGAATTATTCTTGCTTGTTCTCTTGGTGCGTAGATGGAAAATACCGCAATGATATCTTTGCTCACTCAGTTGTTCGTATCGAAGAAATAACTTTTGCTTCTCCTCTTCAAATTTGGAAAAGACATCTGTAAATAGCCAAGTTGGAGATAGCATCAAATAATGTTACTGATAATGCTTTATAGGTAGCTAAGTCGTCAAAGAGACAAATATTGCAGAACAAAATTCAACATAGTACTTCTTAAAAGGTACACACAGTTACTTCTGTATTCTCGCATGTGTAAATGTAGCAGACGTGCAAATAAAGTGTGAGTACTCAAATGATATAATTAGAGCAACCAGTGTTTGGATTGGACTAATGTTATCAAAGCATCACGTTAGAATAAATTTGCTAACAAGGAGTTATAAGTCTGAACTTGATTACAATCCTGGCAAAAGAACAGTCAGAATAGTAAAACCAAGCAACTTAAAATTTACTATTTGAAATGATACTTTTGGGTCATACAGACTAACCCAAATGGAAAGACAGAAACACATATCTCTTCTGATAAGCATTCAATTCTATAATTTAAGATGACTAGTACTTAGATCTACTTCCAACTACCATTTCAATTGCTCCAATCAATCAAATGTAATATCAATATGTAACTCGAAAACCAAATAATTCTTGACAGGTTTACTGCCCCAGAAGTTAAAAACTAAAGAAACAAGATATAGGAAGATTACCTTTCAGGGCTTGCAGATGTGCAGATTTCTCCTTGCACAACTTCTCATGAGCTTCTTGGTACTTGGCAGTCTCACTCTTCAGTAAATTTTCACACTACATAGATGCAATTACATACAGTTAAAGTCTAAATAATGGGAAGTAGTAAAGCACTCGCAAGATCAGGACCTCTTTTGAGCTCTTCAAGAGAGCTTTTGCAAAGCTTTGCCTGTCAATCATTGTAAAGAAGGATGCTTAATAGTTTAACCAATGAAAAACAACCAGGAAATTATGATGACAGCGTGACCGTGCAAAAATATTCGTATTACCTTTCTTTTTCAATTTTTGATTTCAACTCATCCAAACTAGATTTGATCTCTGAAGATACACTGCAAAACAGAGCATCAGAAATTGATTGATCAACGTATTATTTCTGATCTCAGTAACAGTATGAGCCATGAATCAAATAAGACTACTGCTCTGCTAATCTCTTCACTATGAATTCTGGAAAATATCCCATTTATCAACACTGTGAAGAAAATAGAGTGATTATGCATGAGACTGGGTTCCGTTCTTTCAATTGACTGATTGTTTACGTTTATCCGGATATTTTAATCAACTATCAGCTTGGAATACTTGTGGAGAAGTATCCTAAGCACAAAACGTACAAGAACTCAATAGACTGGTGAAGTTAAACAGATAAACAAATCTATCTCAATCCTGCCTAGTTTTGTTATCAGTTACAGCACCGGACTAAACTGAGGTAAAGGACCTCTAACAACTCTACATGTCTACTTCTCGTAGTTGATTGATGCACAATGATTTCATACACAGAGATTGATCAAAACATAAACAGATATGGAGCAAAAAGTTTAAGATGATATAGAAGTTAGGGTATCATTTTCAGATCATCATAAGGAAAATCCCGATCAAACTTAAGGATTCTATAAAATGAACATATCAGGATCCGATTCTTCTCCTAAGCAAGCATACTGTAACTTAATTTAAGATTGGCCATATTCGGAAGGAAAAAATAACACGGATTCATATCGTCTAGATCTAGATCTTAATAAAAATAGATAACAGTTTCCACCTCGAAATTGTCTCTTCTTTTTTCTTTTGGTCGTCTTTCTGCGCCTTCTCCTTGATCTGCCGGAGAGCGCTCATAATTCCTTTTATATCACTGCGTTAGATAAGACCTTCGTCAACGACTTAGAATAATGAATTTGGTTACAGCACTATAGCAAATCAGCTCATTCAACTTCCTTCCAGAATTCTTACTCAGATATGGCATCGTCGAAATCGTCTGCAACGATGGTTCTCTTTCGCCGATCCTTCACAATCTCCGAATCTGAAGCTCGTTTGGAGCTCGCTTTCGTCGCCGACATTTTGAACGTCTCGTGCTCTACTTCTCAGCTGGTATGCAGTGCTCTGTTTCTCTGCCTAAATTGACGAATGAGAGAATGATGCCGATTTCAAATGTTGACTCTTCAAATAGCTCTGTTATTTTGGCGGGAAACATGATTTTTTTTCTTTGTTTTTTTAAAACTTTTTTTAATAATAACAATACATCTATCACGGTCTTTTTCTAGTAAAGACGCCCGACCATTTTTAAGCCATCGAATTTGATTCGGTAGCAACGGTATGTTTTAGTTGCGACATCCGTATAATATACTACCTCCATTTTTTTAAAGTTGATCACATTTCTCGATTGGGACGTCCGATTAAAATTGATCACTTTCCGAATTTGACAAATAATTAATATTACCTCTTTTAATTTATTATATTTTTTTCCTTACTTTATCATCTATTCTCATTCATTTTCTATCTCCTACTTTATCATCTACTCATCTGTCAAACTTTATCATCTATTATATTAATTTTCGTGCTGAAAAAGTGACTCTTTTTTTCTTGAGTTTTTTAATAAAAATAATTTAGGTTTAAAATAATATTCTAATAGTACTTCTTCGGTTCCGTTTGAAGCGGTGCGTTTCTTTTCGGCACGGTAATTAAGAAAGTGGATGATAAAACATGAGATATGATGATAAAGTAAGAAAGAGAAGATAAGTGAGATAGTGAGAACATAAATAATAAAGTAGGAAAGATAAATGATAAAATAAGAAATAATTTATAGAATTCCCTTCGTCCCACAAATAATGTCCCTCTTTCCTTTTCGGGATGTCCCACAAATAATGTTCCCTTTTTGAAAATTAGCAAATTATTACATACATACAACCAACAACTCTTTCTTAAGGGCCCCACCACCTTTACTCACAACCAACCATTTTTCTTAGACTGAGTTTATCGGTGTAGAATTGTGACATTCGACCTTTCCAAATGTATTTATATGAATTAAAAAAAATACATCATTTCCTCTCTCCCTCTTGGCAACCGCGTTCTCCTCTCTCCCTCTTGGCAAACGGACGTCCTTTACTTTTGTGACCATTAGGATGGTGACACTTGTCACTATCCCATTGCTCACAAAATATTAATTTTATTCTAAATTCAATTTGATTATATTTTTTATAGTAAATATTAAAAAAATAAAAATTATACCAAAATTCATGATTTTTCATCCTCTATAAATAGACACCAATATTGATATATTTCTCCACATTCTACAATTATCTCATTTTCTCTCCACATTTTTAACAATTCTTCACTCTTTCACTATGGATCCCTATAACAACTTGTATAATTCTCAAAATTTTCCCCACTCCAACGATTATTACCCTAGTTTCGATGATTTTCCTAACTCGAGCGAATTCGAATCACAAGATGTTGGGTTGGAATCACAGTGATAATCCTATTGAAAACACCCCCCCCCCCTACCACCTCCTTTGAAACTACTCATCATGAAAAATCTCTCAACACTAAAAACAATGCACAAGGCTGGAAACCTGAAGAAGATATGACATTAATATCTGCATGGTATCATGTAAGTGGAGATCCAATTGTAGGCAAGAATCAAAATGCTGCCGCATTATGGAAAAAGGTTTGGGCGCTTTATGAACGAGCTGGAAAGCAAAACCCAGGATTTGGCGAAGAAAGGTCAGGCGAGTCGTTGAGACAGCATTACAGACGCATTAATGCAAATGTGATGAAGTGGATTGGTGCATATAGGGCAGCATACAGTCGTAGAAGGAGCGGAATGTCGAATGATGACATTGATCAAGAAGTGCAACTGTTGTACGGAAAAACCAAGTTTACTCACCATGAGGTATATAAAAAGGTTATAAGTATTTATCCAAAATGGGAGTTGAATTTAGAGTCAATTGGTTTTACACAGCAGAGAGAACTATGCGATGAAGACAGTGTTGGAGAAAGTCGTGCTAGCTCGAAAAGAACAAGGACCGATGAAGAAGGCAATCCTCCATCGGACTCCACTCCAGAAACTCCTGTGAGTGATGATTCAACATTTCGTCGCCCTATGGGGAGAGACAAGGCCAAGGCTGCGGCAAAAAAGAAAGGAAAAGGAGTGACATCTTCATCTTTGTCTTCTATAATACGTGATGATTTCATTGTTGAAATTTGTGAACTGAGGATCACACGTGACAAGGAGCTTCAGAAGCGTGACTTGGATCGTAAGGCACGAAAAGAAGAGATGACCCAGAAGATCCAATAATGCCTAAAAATCAATCAAAAATGCTTTACTCAATCAATAATGCAAACAATAATGCTACAATTATTTCTCGTTGTAGAAAGGATCCAATATCTCTCTCTCTCATCAATGTCAGGTCTAATTTCTCTCTCTCATCAATAATGCATAGTGTGGAGTTATTGTAATTGAAGTTGTAAAGCAATAGCAATTCGTCACATGCATGTGACAGTGTTCACATTCACGCACGGTAGTGTTCACATGACTAAAAAGCAATCAATAATGCTTTATTCAATCAATAACGCAAAAATGCACTGTCAATCAATAATGTTTTACTCAACAATAATGCAAAAATGCACTGTCAATCAATAATGCAAAAGTGCTACAGTGGTTTGTCGTGTACTCCTATAAATTATAGTTCACATATTAGTATGTCATACGAACCAAACTCCACGAAAGATAACCAATTATCTCTCTCCCATTTGTTGAATATACCACCTCTAGAAATGTCTTCAAGTTCTAATTTTGATATTTCAAAAATCCTCGAAGATGATGATTGGTGGGATGAGAGAGAAGCCATTTACAATCAATTAGTTGTAGAAGATAGCATTATCGTCAAGGTTGTCAAAGAGGTTGTCGCTCGAGCCGAATCTCTATCATTATAACCGATGAATCATACTACTCGACAAAAGAGGCGGTATATTGAACGAGGACGTGAGAAGGGTCATGATACTGTGTTCGAGCAATACTTCTCAAAAAACTCAATCTATCCTGAAGATTATTTTCGAACAAGGTATCGCATGCGAAAGCCGTTATTCGAACGTATAATAAATAAATTGGTTGCCACTGATGAATTTTTTCAATAAAAGCCGGATGCTGCTAGTCGTCTAAGTATGTCTGCCATCCAAAAATGCACTGTTGCGATGAGGGTGCTGGCATACGGCACAACAGCCGACTAACATGACGAATATTTACGAATGAGCGGTCAACTAATTCAGAAATCGCTCAAAAAATTCGTAGAAGGCATTATTTCCAACTTCAACGACAAGTACCTGAGAAAGCCAACTAAATAAGATATGACATATCTTCTGCAACTAGGAGAACAACGTGGTTTCCTAGGCATGTGGGCAGTATAGACTGCATGCATTGGGAATGGAAAAATTGTCCCTCTAGTTGGGCGGGCCAGCTTGCAGGAAGAAGTGGTAAACCAACTATAATCTTGAAAGCAGTTGTTTCACAGGATTTGTGGTTTTGACATGCATTTTTTGGAACCCCGGGTTCCATAAATGATATCAATGTGCTTGATAAATAGCTTGTTTTTTATGATATTTTGGAAGGTCGAGCACCAAAGGTTAGTTATGTCGTAAATGGCAAGAGAAGAATATGAGATATTATCTCACTGATGGTATATATCCTGAATGGGCAACATTTGTCAAATTTATTAGAGTTCCTCTCATTAAAGATCATAAATTATTTGCTCTACATCAAGAGGCTGCGCGAAAAGACGTTGAACGAGCATTTGGCGTTCTACAAGCTCGTTTCGCTTTTATCAAGCAACCATGTCTTATTTGGGATCGGGATTTTATGGGAAAAATAATGAGAGCTTGTATCATCATGCACAATATTGTTGGTCCGAAGACGATAGTCAGGTGTAGAGGGGGGGTGAATACACCTGATCACAGTTTCTTCTTCTCAAACTGAAGGACAGCTGAGCTGTTTAGTGCAACTGATGAACAGTGCCAAATAGTAACCTTCAATCATTGGGTCAGAGTGGGTCAGCTACTGAGCTCTTCTACTGACTTTTGTCAGTCGTTCGAAACTCAGTCGGAGACGTTGTGCGGATAAGTGTGGGGCCCGGAGATTCGTCTCAGTTTCGAAAAACGCTTTTCACAAATCAAGTTCTTTTGGCTGTGCGCTTTTGAAACACGTTTTATGCAAACATATAATTTTGAACAGTTATGATATGCAATAAAACAGTAAAGAACACAAGCGATTTAACGTGGTTCGGATACGCAAGATCCTACGTCCAAGGTCCTGACAATGGCAGGATAACTTGTTGATTATACTGAGCAAGCCTCAGCAGGTATCTGTGCACTGGAAAGATCCTTCTAAGTTATAGTCCTTAGCGACTTTACAATTCAAACCGAAGTTCGAAAGGGATGGAATAATCTCCAACTAAGAAGGAGTTCTTACAATAAGAACAATTCACATAAAGTGAACTCCTTCGAATCTAAGCTATAAATATGGCAATGAGCTTAGTCTAGAGAAGAGAGGGATCTAAATACTCTAGAGTGAAGAACTAAGAATATTCTAAGAAAGCAAGTTCTTCTCTGGATAATCTTTGAGTTTACTAGAGTGTTCAAAGCTTGAGCGTTCTTCCCTTTGTTTTTTTATTCCGTGCGTGGAGCTTCGAATTTCTTCTCTATTTATAGTTGTGAGCTATGGCATATGTCCGTTGGAGACGACGATGCCACGTGTCACAAGCTTCCAAAGAAAACGGCCATAATTTTGAATTTGTTGCAGCAGGGCAGTTAATTACTGTACATGAGAGCAGCTTTACTGTATAGAGCAGATATGGCGCTGTCGGCTTCTCATTGGTCAAGGTTTGTGGTTGGTGAGAATGTGTCAGAGTCAAAGTTAGCTATTCAAACAACCTCGTAAGATCTTCTGCTGAACTTCGAAAAGACTTGTGCGACTGGGTCATTTTCTGTCGGACACAGTAGACTAGATAAGTCTCTGTCTTCTTCGACTGAGTCGGATGACAAGGAATACATTTACTGAGTAGGTCAGTTGGCGACTGAGAAGGTACTGAGCTTTTGTATATGTTCTTCTGCTGATGGCTTATCAACTGATGGGTTGTCTCCTACTGAGGTGAAGATCAGCTGCTGGCTGAAGAACGCAAGCTCTTACAAAGATGACGTGGGGTTCTGGAAAGTAACTTCGTCGAAGATCGTCCAACAGCTTTACCCCGTACAGGACTTAGACAAAAGATAATCAAAATAAACAAGTCTAACCTATACATCATCTAATCCTATAGACACACTGCACGACTGATATCAGCTGGGTTTTGGGATCTTCAATTCCATAGTATTACTATGATTTCCCCCAATATTCTTTTAACCACTAGACAGCTGAGTGCCATCTACTGACTCATAACCCAACAATTTCCCCCTAATTGATGATGCCAAAACCTCTATTTCTAACTATCTAGCCTTTATTCTAAAATAAGGAACGAAGAGCTAATCTACTGACAACAATTTCCCCTTGATTTATCAGAAGACAATCAAGATGATCAATAAAACATCAGGTCAGAAGGCGAGATATAGGCAAAATCAGAGAACGATTATGTGAGTGTGTGTCAGATCACTTAGTGATCAGTTGTGAGAAAACACAAACAAAGGCCATGAGACAATAAGTAATTGTCTGGCAAGCAATAGGAACCAATATATATATTACAACAAATATGAGATAAGAGATCAAGTATGACTTCTGAAATTCTTCGTGCGTTTCTTAAAGTCAGCAGACTTGTCAGCTGGAGGGTCCAGGTAGTAATACTTGTAGACTCTTGAGCATAGAACCTGGATTTCCTCATAATCATCTGGATCGTACATATTCAGACATAGATGAACAGCAGCTTCTTCTACTTCTCTCTCAATCTCTTTTGTGCACAGCACGCCGCGAGTAGTCCTAGGAGGAGGGATTCGCCTGAAGGCTGGAGCTCTAAAGGGTATTTTCTCTTTCTCCAAGATCTGGCGGATCTGATTTTTGAAACCCATATCGAATCGACTGATAAGTCCATCAAAGTGTTGATCACCGATTTGTCGGTCCTCATAGATACCCCAAACATAGTATCCCTTAATAAAGTTTTCTTTCAGTTCCTCCCACTGCTCGTTGAGCTCGGCTGGCACCCATTTATCCACATGAGGTGTAGGCTCCTTTTTGATATAAGGTGCCCTTTTGAACTTGGATCCTCGTGGAATCTGCTTCCTTGGATCAGCTGTTGGCTTTGCGGATAGGCTAATCATTTTAGCCATGTCAGCTATACTCTTTTTCTCTCTGAGAGCCACTGCCCTTGTATCTCCTCTCCTGAGATTTAGTCCTTGCAGCGTGGCTTCCCAAGTAGCTCTGTCCTCTGCCTCCTACTCAGGTGTGAGATTAGTCGGGTAATAACTCTGTGCAGTTGGCTGAACCTCAGACACTAAGGCCTTGGCTAGCTCCTCCTGAGCTTTCTTCACATCCTCAGCCTTCTTGGTCTTAGACTTTCCAACAACTTTCTTTGGCTTCTTGCCTTTCTTAGCCTCTTCCAGCTGATGCTCATGATCAAGCTTATCCTGATCCTGAAGCTGTTGAGCAATCTGAAAATCATAGGCTTCTTGCTCCGCTTTTGATTTGAACTTACGAGCCGGGGAAGATGGAGAAATGGGTTCAGTGGCGACCTCCTTCCCCGATCTCTGCGGTGGCAATACCTGAGGCTCTTCTTCTTCTTCTTGATCCAAGAATGTTGCGATTTCATCTATGTGCTGGGCAGATGAGATGGGAACTGCCTCGCCATCGCCTCGCCTCGTAGGGGTATATTCCAAAGAAGAGTACAGTGGACCGGGTCCACCTCGAGCGGCCGACCCTTCTCCTTGAGCCGTGCCGGCCCCTTCCCCCTTACTTCCTCCACCACCCGACCCCGAGCCGGTTCCGCCTCAGTTTCTTCCTTTACTTCTCCTTCCCCCTTTTTGGCATCATCTGCCTTAGAGAGGTGAGAGCGGATGGCTTTGATTTCTCATTCAACATTGTAGACCGATTCTTTAATGAGAGTGACAAATGGATTCGAAGTCTTTGACGAGGTCACGAAGACATTTCCCAATCTTTTCCTTGATCGCCTCCGAATTGTTTAAGCCGCGCGGCCGACTCCCGATGGAGTTTCAAAGAAAGCCTCGATCGTGGGAATGCTTCATCTCTTTCTAAATGGCCTTAAGGGCCTCCGCCCATTGTTTTATAGCAGCTTTGTAGGCGTGGAGGTGGCCAATTTATTCCTTTCTTCCATTTCGGCCTTGACCGAAGCAAGAGCTCGAGCCACCGCTCGTAGAAAATCTTCTCGCCGAGTTTGAAGGAGCCGCCGACTCGTGTTTCCAAATCTACCTTCCGAGCCGCTAAGGCGCCTCAATTATCTCCCGAATATTCACCGAGGAGTAGGAGCTTCGAGACTTTCTTCACGCCTTCGCCCGGTCGGGTTACACTAGCCGTTTGAGCCTTAGTATACTCGGGCCCATTTCGTATGAACATCTTTGGCTAAGAGGCGATTTTTGTTCCCTTGCCGTCTTATGGCCTTGTTCACCGACTTAGAGGTGACGAGAACCAATTGGTTGTATCTCGATACGAGCTTGTTCCGATCCTCTCGCTCGTAAATCGCGAGTAGTTGCTCTCGACCGCGCTTCGAGGCACCCGGGCATCACCCGATGTGGACGGAGGTGGTGATTTGCCCTTCTCGCGGGGAGTGGGACCCTCGCCAGAGCCTCCCAACTCTGCATCCTTGGGTGATGCCTCGTTCCATCTCCTCATCCTTATCTCCATTAGTCTCATTATCGAGAGAAGATGGTAGCGAATGATGTCGCCGGGCACCGAGGTGCGCAAGCTCGCCAGATAGAGCATTGTCGCCCTCAAATCTTCGAATGTTGCGGATCACCGGTTCCCCGAACCCAATTGCTCGATCGCAACTCTTGCTCTTCAAGAAGTAATGAAAGAGTTGTATGAGTCCTTATGATCTCTTCGAGTATGTCCCAACTCGGGGACCTCAAGCAAAGATTCGAACTCTAGCCCTTATGGCTATTTCCACCGGATCTCGAATGATCGATATCTCGTGGATCCGTAAGTGGACTTCACTTGTGGCTTGGAGGCGAGTAGAGTGGATGGTCGTCCACTCGTGAGAAAGTCTCTTCGGGGCCGGAGTCCCGACGTCCGACCGAGTCTCCCTGAGCCGATCACTTGTACCTTATACTTAAGTGTGGCTCCCTCCATTCCCGTGTGTCTGAGTCAAGAATGTGTTCTTCAGGAGGAGGAGGAGAGGCCGGTTTAGCTTGTTCTACCGGCATCTCAAAGGAGTCCAGCTTTTAGTCGGCCTTTTTCTTTTTTGGAGGGTCGGCGCGAGGGGGCAAAACAATAGCTGATCTTTCTCTCTTCTGATCAGGCGGCCCTCGCCCAACAGACTTCTCGGCAGCTACTTTAGTTTTGAATTTTATTAGCTTGCTGTCAAAGAATTTGGCGTCGGCAAACGAAGAATTCCTCGCTACTGATTGCTCGATCAGTATGGACATCCTGGTCCCATACAGTAGCTTCCCAACGCTAATCATCTTTCGCTCACCAGTGGGTAAGGTGGTGAACTTTTGCGCCTGAGCCTTCAGCTCGGCTACGTAATAATCTGTCCAGTTCACTTGGACTCCGTCGTCTATAGCCATCATCAACTGAATACGTGGCTTAGATAGCTGATCATAAGATCCTGTAGAGCTCGTCAGAATATGTGACACAATGTAGGCGAGCCCCCTGTACTGAGGTAGCAGCAGGTTCTTTGGTAGAGCAGTTTTGAAACTGATGTCCTGCCTCCCACAGAACTTCTGAACATACGTGTTCATCTCCTTCTCCTTGTAGCCAATAGGAGAAACACCACTGTCTGGGAGATCAAACGCCAGTCCCAATGCATCTCGGATGTTGAAGGCGTGCTGACTCACATCCCACGAGTTTGGGATAACCTCCTTCATATACGAGAAGGAAGATTCTTCTCCTCCGGACGCGAGAGTCCTCCAGTTGAGGTATACTTCCGCAACTTGCCTCGGCAGATAAGCCCTAGGCTGCTTGGATACGAGCCATTCAAGTCCAGATTGTTCAAGCGCCTCGAAGACAGGCTCAAGGTATGGAAGATCCACTTGGCGAAGCGCCATGGTGGGTTCGAACTGAATCCGTGAGAGTATGATCTCGTTCAAATCAGAGGGTTCATGAACATTTGCCATTAAAATCTGCAAAACAACTTGGTAACACTTGAAAATAGAGTAAGTCAGTAGAGTTTTAAGCAAAATTTAATACATTACCAAGTAGTTTAGAGCTTGTGGATGCTAGAAATCAGATAGGTTTGGAGATTTGAAGAAAAAAAACTGATTTGCAGAAAGAGCTCTAAAGTTGGAAATGGCGGAAAATGAGTCGAGTAGAGAAATTGAAAGGTTTTGTAAGATCAAGCTTAATAACCGTTTAGATCGAATGGTCGATTTAATCTTTCAATGTTATCTGCAGTGCCGAGATTAAATGTGTAAACTGAATGATTACAAAGCCGCCTCTACTATAGACCCACATAGGATGATGCGTAATAAGGGTAAGTGAGAAGACATGCATTAAATGCGCTGCAGGCAGCATTAATTACCAAATCAATTTGAATGAGAACGGTATCTACTGACCATTCCTTAAAGAAATTGATGGCGGGAAATAAATGCTTCTTAACTACTGAATGCGAGCGACTGATATAATAAATGCAAGCATGTCAACAAAAACGTTAAGTATTCAATACTACGCAAACCTCTTCAGCTGAACTTTTACGATCAGATGGTTACCGTTAAGACTTAGGAGGATGGTAGACGTGTTGAAGATCACGTTCCCCCTTGCTGTGTACAGTATGATTCTCCCAACTGAATCATTGTACTGATCATATGACCTGTCATACTGGTTCCTTCCGTTTGATACCAATTGTTGCCAATTGCAGTTATGAGTAGTTGTCCTCTACTGACGTGACTCAGTAGGATCCAGTAGACCTAGCTCAACTGATAGTTCTCTGAATCTGTTCTCAGCTAGTGGTTTGGTCGGGATGTTCGCCTCTTTGCTTGTCGGGATGGACTTTCTCCATTCTGATATCCTTCTTCTCGACATGGTCTCTGATGAAGTGGTGTCGGATATCCACGTGCTTGCATCTCGTATGTAGAACTGGATTCTGAGTTATTGCAGTAGCACTTGTGGAGTCACAGTAGATGGGCACTTCATTCTGAATGATACCATAATCTCTCAGTTGTTGTCGAAGCCAAAGGATTCCGGGCACAAAGAACTTCCAAGCCAGCCTATATACTCGGCCCGTAGTGGACGTTGCTACTGAGTGATGTTTCTTTGAAAACCATGATATCAGCTTGCTGCCTAGGAACTGACATGTTTCGGAAGTCGACTTTCGATCTATTCTGCATCCTGCATAATCAGCATCAGAATAACTTGTCAGTATAAGATTATCATCAGCAGGATACCATAACCCAGCGTCAGGTGTTCCTCTTAGATATCACAGAATCTTCTTTACTGAGTCTAGATGACTTCGCTTGGGATCCGCTTGAAATCTTGCACATACACCTACAACATAAGTTATGTCAGGTCGGCTAGCTGTTAAGTATAATAAAGAACCAATAATAGCTCTATAATCAGTAGAGTTAACAGAAGCTCCCTCTTTGTCTAGATCGATTTTAAAATTTGTGTTCATGGGGATCTTGACTGGCTTGCTCGAATCGCAGCCAAATCTTTTGAGAAGATCTCGAGTGTATTTAGCTTGATTGATGAAGATTCCTTCAGGTGATTGCTTCACTTGAAATCCAAGGAAATAATTCATCTCTCCCATCATGGACATCTTGAACTTCTCCTTCATCATCTTCTCGAACTGCTGGCATATGGTCTCGTTTCTGCAGCCGAAAATGATGTCGTCCACGTAGATTTGCACCCGGTAGGATGTCATCTCCCGACTTTATGCTGAACAGGTGCGATCTACCGTCCCTTCGAAAACCTTTCGAAGTAGAAAGTCCGATAGGGTATCGTACCAAGCCCTGGGTGCTTGTTTTAACCCATACAGAGCTTTCCGAAGTCTGTACACCTGATGTCCCTGCTGAAAGCCGGGCAGTTGTTCCACGTAGACTTCTTCCTTCAATACGCCGTTCAGAAAAGCTGACTTTACATCCATCTGATATACTTTGAATCCTTGATGCGTTGCGTAGGCTAGGAAAAGACGAATGGCTTCCAATCTTGCGACTGGAGCGAAAGTTTCATCAAAGTCGATTCCTTCTGCTTGACTGTATCCCTTGGCAACTAGTCGAGCTTTGTTTCTGACGATGACGTTGTTTTCATCACGCTTGTTTTTGAAGACCCACTTAGTACCGATCATATGCCGATGTCTAGTTCCGTCAACAAGCTCCCAAACTTCGTTTCGACGAACCGGTTCAGCTCTTCTTGCATGGCGATGATCCGGGCCAAGATCGTTAAGTGCGTCCTCTATCGACCGAGGTTCTTCTTAGACAAGAAACAAGAATAAAGTGAGCTTTCTCCTTGATTTAATCTCGATCTTCTTCTTATCGTTGCTGATGGATCTCCTATTATGAGATCTGAAGAGTGAGCGTCAAGCCATGTACGTCTCGAGTCTCGCTTCTTCTTCCGATACTACTTCGCAAACCGTAGGGAGTGTTAGGAATTTCGTAGTACCGTTCCGAGATTGCAGCAGTTCGGTAAGAAGGTTAGGATCTACCGAGTTTCCGTGTTCGGGGCATTTAGCTCGGGAACATTAATCGTTCGCCCCGAGTTTATATTCTCGCAGAGGTCTCGCTTACCACCGGGGCTTCCTCATCGACCGTTGTTACCCGTTGTTGATTCCCGTTCGCAGAATCAACCAGGTCCGCCTACATCGCCCGTTGGTTGAGTCCGAGTTTCTTCATCATCCGACTCATCATCCCAACAATGCCGAATCTTTTCGCTTTATCGGCGACCCGAGATCCTCGTAGCTTACTGCCGACATCATCGCATTTGTCTCCGTAGTTTTCCCGTTCTCGCAACAAACTCATCAAAAACAACATGAGGGCTTTCCTCCACGCAAAGAGTCCGATAGTTAAAGACTCTGAAGGCTTTACTGACTCGGGAATATCCTAAGAATACCCCTTGATCAGATTTGCTATCAAAGACCTTCAACCGATCTTTCCCGTTATTGTGGATAAAGCACGGACAACCAAAAATATGAAAATGAGAAATAGAAGGAATTCTCCCTTTCCATAATTCGTATGGTGTCTTCATGTGTTGCTGTGTAAATAGTGAGCGATTCTGAGTGTAGCAGGCTGTGTCAGTAGCATCTGCCCAGAACTTAGAGGGTAGCCCAGAGTCTGCTAGGAGCGTCCTGGCTGCTTCTTTGAGTGTTCTGTTTTTGCGTTCAGCAAGTCCGTTCTGTTGAGGAGTACGAGCAGCTGATGTCTCATGCTGAATTCCCTCTTTCTCGAAGTACTCTTTAACTACTGAGTTGAGAAATTCTGTTCCTCTGTCTGAGCGAATTCTTTGTATCTCTATGTCCTTTTCCACACTGAGCTTTTTCAGTAGTTTAGGCAACTCAGTCATGACATCAGATTTGTTGGCGATGAAAATTACCCATGTATATCTCGAGTAGTCGTATATAACGACAAGGGCATACTTCTTGCCTCGTATAGTCACTGGAGAAACTGGCCCGAATAAATTCATGTGCAGCAGTTGAAGAATTCCATCAGTGGAAGGTGAAGGAATAGGTGGATTGCTTTTCTTTGTCTGCTTTCCCTTCAAGCATGCTTCACAATTTCTGTCTTTGATGAACGATTCGTTGGGTAGTCCCCTGACTTTAGAGTTCTTGGCGAGCTTGTTCATAGTCTTGAAGTTCAGGTGGCTGAGTCTCTTATGCCATAGCCATCGTGACTTGTCACTGGATTTCGTCTGTGCGAGCAAGCAAGCCTCAGGTTCTGCGGTATTCCAGTTAGCAACGTATATGTTTTTCTTCCGCGAACCTGATAACACTGTTTTCCCTGTAGATTTATCAACAATATCACAAAAACCAGCGTCAAAGATTACTCTGTTAAGATTATCACAGAATTGACTGACAGAAAGGAGATTATGTTGAAGTCCTTCAACATATGTTACTCTTGGAACTGAAGCAGTCCCAATATTCAGCGTTCCATATCCCCTTGTGTAGCCTTTTTTGAGTTGTCACCAAACTCAATTCTGGGACCATCTTCTTGTATATAGTTGGTTAGCAGGCTCTTCTGGTACGTCATGTGTCTTGAGCAGCCGCTGTCCACTATCCATGGGTCCTTATGCACCTGCAAAACAGAAGCATTTTTAGGCACCCTTTGGTTCAGTTGGGTCCTTACATGTTAGTGGGTGATTTCGGAACCCAAATCGCCTCGGAACCTTAGAAGTCTGGAGACTTCTTCTTCCGAACCTTGTCGCTTTCTTCTCCACGGGACTCGGAGATACTGACTTTCTACTGATGATTTTGGGCTCAGGAGCTTTCTTCTTCTGAGTCTTTGCGCTTCTCCTGACCCTGGGCTCATAATAGTACGAGCCGTACTGAGCCGGGTGCTCGTACAATGGCTCATGGTAATCGTTTCGCCCATTTGACCTTATTGGGTTCCTCCCCGAATTTGATCGCGGTGTCCTGGGCCGGAACCTTTGGTCACCGCTTGTTGTTGCTCGGGCCGAGGTGCAATCATTTTCTCGTTTGTTCTTCGCCCGAGGTGTGGTGTCGCAGCCTTGCACCTTTCCTCCGACAAACCTATCGCCCGGCGCTTCGAGCTTTTCGAGGTAGAAGCTTCGTGGGTATAGCCAAGTGCTTCTTTCATGACAGTTGGCCGTTGTGCTCTGAGCATACTTTCTAGCTTCTCCTTAGCTCCAAGGTACTGTTCAGTCATCAGTCCTCGCCAGACCTCATCACTCCTCCTCAGTGAGTCATAATCTTTCTGTACGTCTGAGAGCTTCTGACTGAGCTGGGTTATTTCAGTCTCTTTCTCAGAATTGTCCTTAGTCAGAAATGAGATCTGAGTCTCTTGAAGCTGAGACTTAGTCATAAGAGATTCGATCTCTTCCTTGAGTCTCACAACTAGATTCTCCGACTCGGGAGAGCCCCCGACAATCGAAGAAAGTCTCCGATTTTCAGCCTTTACCATCTCCGGCCCCCGGATCGTTCTCGCTGAATTCTCTCGCTCACTAATCTGTTCATCTAGCGGATCGTCGTATGCTTGTACCACATCCAGAGGATCATCTATGACCAAGCACGTGTCGTGTGTGCTGTGTGAAGAAGAGGTTATATTAAGTTTGGAGTTTACCTCAGTCTCTTCTCCGGCCATCAGACAGTATTCAGCTGTTCCTTTAGGAACCGTTTCTCCGACCTCAACTGCTACAAATGCAGCTTCGTCCTCAGAGGAATACATAAATGTATCCTCCTCAAGTGAGTTGTCGGATATCTCTCCGGCGATGTAGGCCTGCCTTCTTTGGGCAAATTTTTCTCTTCTGGCCTGCCGTTCTGCTCGTTGAGCAACCGAGATTTCGGGACAAGTCAGTCGATAGTGTCCCTCCTTCTTACGCTTATAACAGTGGATGTTCTGCCTCTTTTCCAATGAAGCTTTGGATGGACTCGCAGCGGCTCGTGTTCCCGCATTCGCAGGAAGGATTAGATTCTTCCCTTTTCCGATAATCTTTCTTACCCGAGGGATAAACTCTTTTGTATTTCCTCGCTTTCGACTCTCTCCTTTTCTCTCCCGATATTTAAGAGCCATCACAGCCCACCGGTCGGTCGGTTGCTCGAAGTCTCACAAGATTTTGCTTCGATAGTGGCCACTGCCTTGCTTGAGGAAATCGGTTTGGATCAAGTTTTGCTGACAGTTGCTTTAAAAGCATGATCGATCTGTGTGTCAGTTGGAGCACTGGAACACCTTTGGGGTAGACTATGCTCAAATTCCTCCGTCTTTAGTTCTGAAAATATAACATCAGGAGTTAGAGCATTTAGATCAGAGCGACGTAAATAAGTAGCAAATGGAAGCCACTTCTGTCGAGGTAGCGCTCTCAAGATCTTTGTGTTCATCTCTTTGTTGGTGAACACCTTCCCCAGCCCATTGATGACATTGACTTGGTTTGTAAATCTGACACTGAGCTCGTCAATGGTCTCACTGGACTCCATTGCAAAGGCTTCGAACTTCTGAAGCTCTAATTCGAGCTTGTTTTCTTTGATCTGCGGGGTTCCTTGGCTCAAGATGCCCCAAAGCATCCCATAGCTCTTTTGCCGTTTTGCGATCCCCGCACCCTCCCGAGATGAGAGTCACCGAGCGTTGTCGCATTGCGTTTCGCGCAACTCCGGTCGAGGTTGTGCAGCTTTTTCTCTTCAGGCGTGAAGGCTGATTTGTCTTTGGGAACCTTAGCACCGATTTGTGCTCCTACACCTCCCGTAGTAGCGAACTGAACGCTGTCAATCATGGGAATGATGGGTCCAGTCTCCAGGACGTCCGTCATGCTGTCATGCAGCGATGTGAGGTGTGCCTCCATTCTCACGCGCCATACCGTGAAGTTCTCTATTGAGAACATTGGCACCATCCTGATACCTGACATGTCAGACATTATGCGAACGGGTATAAGGATGAAAGAAGAGATGCTTGTGCAGTGAAACGTTTTCAAGGATCTGTTCGAGAGAACCAGTAGTACAGAACCGGCGATCAGAAGATCACCGAGACTCTGATACCAATTGTTGGTCTGGAGACGATAGTCAGGTGTAGAGGGGGGGGTGAATACACCTGATCACAGTTTCTTCTTCTCAAACTGAAGGACAGCTGAGCTATTTAGTGCAACTGATGAACAGTGCCAAATAGTAACCTTCAATCACTGGGTCAGAGTGGGTCAGCTACTGAGCTCTTCTACTGACTTTTGTCAGTCGTTCGAAACTCAATCGGAGAC
Organism: Lavandula angustifolia; assembly: GCA_028984105.1. Taxonomy (NCBI): domain Eukaryota; kingdom Viridiplantae; phylum Streptophyta; class Magnoliopsida; order Lamiales; family Lamiaceae; genus Lavandula; species Lavandula angustifolia. The sequence goes on along the minus strand of CM054810.1, from coordinate 20,443,050 downwards.
GTTGTGCGGATAAGTGTGGGGCCCAGAGATTCGTCTCAGTTTTGAAAAATGCTTTTCACAAATCAAGTTCTTTTGGCTGTGCGCTTTTGAAACACGTTTTATGCAAACATATGATTTTGAACAGTTATGATATGCAATAAAACAGTAAAGAACACAAGCAATTTAACGTGGTTCGGATACGCAAGATCCTACGTCCACGGTCCTGACAATGGCAGGATAACTTGTTGAGTATACTGAGCAAGCCTCAGCAGGTATCTGTGCACTGGACAAATCCTTCTAAGTTATAGTCCTTAGCGACTTTACAATTCAAACCGAAGTTCGAAAGGGATGGAATAATCTCCAACTAAGAAGGAGTTCTTACAATAAGAACAATTCACATAAAGTGAACTCCTTCGAATCTAAGCTATAAATATGGCAATGAGCTTAGTCTAGAGAAGAGAGGGATCTAAATACTCTAGAGTGAAGAACTAAGAATATTCTAAGAAAGTAAGTTCTTCTCTGGATAATCTTTGAGTTTACTAGAGTGTTCAAAGCTTGAGCGTTCTTCCCTTTGTTTTTTTATTCCGTGCGTGGAGCTTCGAATTTCTTCTCTATTTATAGTTGTGAGCTATGGCATATGTCCGTTGGAGACGACGATGCCACGTGTCACAAGCTTCCAAAGAAAACGGCCATAATTTTGAATTTGTTGCGGCGAGGCGCTTAATTACCGTACATGAGAGCAGACTTTTATCGTATAGAGCGGATATGGCGCCGTCGGCTTCTCATTGGGTCGAGGTTTGTGGTTGGTGAGAATGTGTTAGAGTCAAAGTTGACTATTCAAACAACCTCGTAAGATCTTCTCGCCGAACTTCGAAAAGACTTGTGCGACCGGGTCATTTTCTCGGTGACACGATAGACTAGATAAGTCTCTGTCTTCTTCGACCGAGTCGGTGACCGACAAGGAATACATTTACTGAGTAGGTCACCGGGCGACCGCGAAGGTACCGAGCTTTTGTATATGTTCTTCTCGCCGATGGCTTATCACCGATGGGATGTCTCCTACTCGAGGTGAAGATCATCGTCGGGTCAAGAACGCAAGCTCTTACAAAGATGACGTGGGGTTCGGAAAGTAACTTCGTCGGAAGATCACCCAACAGCTTTACCCCGTACAGACTTAGACAAAAGATAATCAAAATAAACAAGTCTAACCTATACATCATCTAATCCTATGTAGACACCGCACGACCGATATCACCGGGTTTTGGGATCTTCAATTCCATAGTATTACTATGATTTCCCCAATATTCTTTTAACCACTGTAGACAGTGAGTACCATCTACCGACTCATAACCCAACAAATATGATAGTGGAAGACGAAAGAAGCTCTTATCTAAATTACCAAGATCCCACGTAATTTATACAGGATTTGCAAAATCGTAGTAATCGAGGTACCGTAGATGGAGAAGAAAATAACGATTTTGGATACTCTACAAATAGGATTGCAAGCTTAGCCTCTTATATGAGAATTAAGTCACAACTTCGAACAGAGAAGGGCATAAAGAGCTTCAAAACAACTTGATCGAGCATATATGACAAAAATTCACCATGATAGCCGAATAAATTTCCTACTTCATGTTTGTAGTTGTGCCTTTTTCGTTGTTTCAATTTTTTTACTTCATCAATTTGTGATTCGTCTTTGTTTTATTAATATGAATTGTATTGATATTGAGTTTTTTTTTTCGTGTTTTCCGTTAACCGAAGATTAATTTTAATATTTTTTATTCAAATTAATAATATGTTGAAATAAATAATTATAAAAAATAATATGAACAAATAATATTTTAGTTGGGTGGTTGCTTTGGTTGGGTGGTCACGGAAAAACTATAAAAAGTAGAGATGATATAGTTAGTAAGAAAATAGAGTATACGGAGGAGAGAAAAATTAATAAAATATTGAGATGATTGGGTGTTTGGGGTGGTGATTGATAAATATAGTGTTAAATCATGTGTCGCTAAGATAAGAGACATTATTTGTAGGACGGAGGAAATAATTTTTTTGGAAAGTTATTTTATTTTTAAGGAAACATGTCGCTTCAAATGAGACACCCGAAAAGAAAAACACATCACTTCAAATGGGACGGAGGGAGTATAATTTAGTAAATCACAAATTTTATACTCTTTTCATTCTATTAATAACGTTATGTTTCTTTTAAGTACATATACTAAGAAAATACTAGAATTTTCTGTGTATATTATTTGAGTTTTGAGTAATTAATTTTTATTCATACAATACGACATTTTTAGTGGAACACCTAATAAGAAATATAGCATGTTACTAAAGGAACCGAGGGAGTATTATTTTAAATTTGAAATACTCTCTCATCCCATAAAAAATGTATCGTTTCTATGGGACATGAAGATTAAGAAAATGAGATTATGTGGTGTATGTTGTTTGACTTTTTGACTTTTTAATTTTGATCTATATATTATTTATCTTTTTAAGAAACAAGACACTTTCTATGGGACGGTTCGAAAAGAAAAACAAAACACTTTCTATGTAATCGAGGCAGTATAATATTTTAATTCCCATATCAAAAAATTTTGAATCAATAATAACGGCACGAAAGTTGCATTTGGGACCCACCGCGCTAATATCTGTATGTTGTTGAATGTTGGAAGAGCAAAAATGAGGCAATATCTTCTAGAGGGATTGATGGTTACGCAAGTCTGTCTCTGTGAAGCCGTCACCGGCCACACCACCCACAATTCGGTCAATGCACATGACTAGCAATTTTCTAAATTTTATTGCCCTACTAATTCGTCGTCAATTCTTCACTCGAAAGATAAATATTGTCATATTGAATTCTAATTTTGATAATAAAAATATAACGACTTTTCGTCGGTTGAATTATCATTTCCATACCCCCCCTACACGTGGTATGTTCTCAGTACGCTTCTCGGCGAAATTTCCGGGTGATTTCTCTTTAATATTACACGTGATTCTGAATTGTCAAACAAGAAATTGGATCTTTCTCTTATCTTAACGAGTCCGATTAAATCTCGGTTTTTTCTTTATAAGAAAAGGAAAATTGTATTCCCGACCTGTCTCGACTCTCTCCTATAGTTTGGGAAATAATATCAAAAATTCCGGAATGCATTACTGAAATTACCTGTAATTCTCAAACGGTAATAACATCGGATAATGCGGTAATATTAAAAAAATTGGTATACTAAAATACCACAACATGTCAATGAATATCGAAAATTCCATATGATAACACTCTAATATACTGTGAAAAATATAATGCACTTAAATTCAATATAACAATATGCTCGGTCTATAGTAAAAAGATCGGTACTATATCAGTACCTAATACACTTCACTTGAAATTTTGGCATCTCAAAAATGTGGGTCGTCAGAGTATCAATATATTTTCATATTATCAATTTTCGATGCTATATATAGTATGATTTAAAAAAATCAATATCTTGTACCAATTCATTTATAGTATCTTAGAATGTCTCTTCTTTCACTTGAATTGTACTTCCATTTCATTCTTCTTTTTCGTTAGTGCAATAAATATCTCATATCATATTGAATAGATCATGTATTATATAATAGTCCGTAAATGATTTAATTTAAAGAGAGAAATGATGAGAATATGAGATAGACTCCATATAGATGCTCTTATGTAGTATTTTTTTTTTTAATTTATGGGATAGGTCGATTGTAGCGATAGGTCGATTGTAGCGGTGGGCCAACGTGCACCTGAAACTTTACTCTAACAAAAGTTGATGATATTTGTTTTATGTTCCTTTTATTTTATGTGCAATTTCATTTGGGTGGAGAAAGAGTTGAGATTCAACGTTAATGTTTTATGTTAGTTATATATTTAAAAAATAAAAAATCGGAGTCCATGTCCGAGATGTGCAGTGCATTTAGTCAATAAGGATTAATATACATTTTTTAAAGTGAGTAGATAATGATTCATAATATCCGTGTCAGCAGTTGGAAGGGATCCTCTGTCCCATAAAGTGATGTCCCATTTGGTAGCCCACCAATCACGCTTCGTCACGCGTGTATTGATGGACTATGTTTTTATAACCACACGACACATGTCCGCACCTTATTGGTGGGACATGTAGTGGGACTTGCAGTGGGGCAGAAGATCCTCTCTCGTCAGCAGTAGCCATTAATTATCATTCAGATTTGGATCATCGGCTATGTAATTATAGCGATACTATTAAACATATACTCCATCCGTCCCATTATTTATGTCCCATTGGGATTGGGCACGGTAATTAAGATAGTGGAGGTAAAGGTGTAAAGTTGTAATGTAAAAGTATAAAGGGGCGGAGTCCACTTGCTTAGATTGATTGTGGTCTACTCATTTATTTCCTTATCTGATATGGAACATAAATAATAAGACAACCAAAAAAGGCAAGTGGGACATTAATAATGGGACGTAGTGAGTACATTGATTAATAATAATAAAAATGATTGAAGCGATTGTTGGACACCTGTATCAACCGGGCGGCATTCTAGAAGGACGTTGTTTTCGATACCAACGTCGGTCTCACAAAAGTTGCAATCAACCCTTCCTTTCGATCCACCACCCACACGCAAATTTAATTTAATACATACATATTCTATACTACCTCAAGTCAGATACCACTTTATTTGTTTGTTTTTTTATTTTATTTTATGTCTTAGTTTCTAGAAGGATAGGCAACAAGAAAATAATTACTAACTCTGTTCGGTTATACTTAGCTGTTTTTTTTCTGTATGAGAATGAAAATAATAATAAATGATAAAGTATGAGGGATAAGTAGATTATAAAGTAGGAGAAAAAAATGAGTAAAAGTAAGAAAGAAAAAAAGATGAAGCAAGATAAAATTGATGATAAAATAGAATATGATTTTAATTATTTATCAATTCGAAAACTAACCCATTTAAATAGGATGTTCCAACTAGAAAATATGATTAATTTTAGTAGGACCGGGATAGTATTATAATATTGAATAAATTTCATATTTGTGTAATAGTTTTTATAAGTTAAAAGAACAGTGTGACGATACACGAGGCATTGCATTTACCCTGCCCTCTAGAAAGATCGTATAGAAATTGAGATTTGATATTTAGTGGGGGGAGGGAGGTTTCAAATGAAAATAATGGCATTCTAGAAGCGGCGAACATTGACAAAACCGTCTACCTGATTTTGTTGCTCACTACAAAATATTTTCAAAACAATTCTCATTCCGTATTATTTTTATCTCATTTATTTTTTCGAGTTATCTTATTATTTGTGTTTGATATCAAATAGTAGAAACTAAATAAGTAAATTATAATTAATCTAAATAAATAAATTTATCATTTTATCATTTTACATCACAATTTTGTACTCTTATTAGTAATGGTTTTAATTTTTGTATCCAATTCAAATAATAAGTCAAAAATAATAAGATGGAGGAAGTATTTGATTAAAACACTAGCTGAGACTTGTGCATAGGCCAAGTGTCTTCTGTTTAATTTAAAAGGTATTAATCAAATTATATTTAATGTTTTAACCACTAGTTATTTCGCACAAAGTTTAGATCCACTCATGGGATACCATGCTCACTTATTAACACATGGCACATGAGAGGGAGTTTGGATCTTCTATCCCATTTTGGTGGCCAGCTTGGATCTTCTATCCCATTTTGGTGTCCCCACGGTGGCCCACCAATCACGCGTCCACGCGTGTATTGGTGAACAATGTTACCAGTAAAATATTATTTATTTACTGATAACATGGCCTACCAATGCACGCGTGACACCGCGTGATTGATGGGCCACCGAATGGAATACCAAAAATTGGGATAGAGGATCCTTAGGCCATAGGAGGTCGATAAGATGCGCGTGGGGTCACTATACTGTCAAAATTAGAAAGTTACGTATTTTTAATTTTATTTTTTGTTAAATTATTCATCTCTTCATTCCACTAGATTTGTATAGTTTTTCTTTTTGAACTGTTTTTCTTGATTTATTATATGTGGAATCCACTCATGAACCAACCACTTCATTCCACTCGATTTGTATTGTTTTTCTTTTTGAACTGTTTTTTATTTATTTATTATATGTGGAATCCACTCATGAACCAACCAGACAACTACTCACTTTAATATCCATACCGAGAAGAAATGAGACAAGTTACATAAGACCGATGGAGTACTATTTATCTCTGAAAATTGCATATTTGCATTAATAATTTTATTTCGTGAAATTACTATTGAAAAATTGAAAATCACATAATAGTTTCGGAAGGAGGTATTTAAATATTATTTCCGAAAAAATAATAAATAAAGAAAGTGATTAAAGGGTATTGGATGAGAAGCTTACTAGTTATGGTGAATTTGAGTTTTAATTGTGGTAGGTCTAGAAGGCATCATTTATTGCACATTAAAGTATACGATGACTACATCCTTTTCTTCGAACCCAGCCTGCCGCGTCAGCATATTGTTGTTTATAGTACTTTTTAGAGCTCTTCTTAAATCTCATCTCATTTATAAAAGCCCCTGTGTCACCACCGGTGTTCCTCATCAATTTGCCCTCTCTCTCTCTCTCTCTCTCAAGCTTAACTACCACAGAAAACTCATCCGAGAGCCTATTATTCATCGATCTGGTACGTATTTCTTATTCTTCTTGCTCTATGAATCCTATTTAACCTAGGGTTTGATTGTGGTGTTTGCGAGATTTCAAAATGTTAATATTTGATTTCAAGAATAAATACCTTTTAATTTTGAATTTTAATTTTTCTATCTGTTCTCCAATCATCCAATCTGTTCTGAATTCGTGTTTTACTAACTTGAAATAGAAAATTCATTACGATCTACACGCTATGGATCTAGGCGAGGGTTTAATTTTAAGGTCGGAAATCTTTTAATTGGTTAAATTCACTAAATCTGTGAGTCGGCGGTGGAGTTTTTCTGCAATTATTTCTTCTTCATACATGTGTCATCTCTGTCAACCAGAAAAAATTTCAAGATATATTTGTTGTAGTTTCTATAAAGTGGGAAACATGACCGTGTTCAAAGATATTTTGCTTGATCCTACCATGTGATTTGGTTGGTGGGCGGTGGCAAATTTTCTTGATTTTTAATTATTATTATCACAACTTTTAGCAACCACCTCTAAGAACTTTCCGGAATGACATTAATGATGTTATCATCTTACCATGTCTAAAGATCATATTTGTGGTTGCCCTATTTTAGAAAAGCTCTCTGTTCTTGAGAAACATTCTGTCTAATTTAGCTTCTGAGTTAAATCTTAGTTATTTCAGACACTTGATTAATGATGTTTTTATCTCATTTTTCAGATCAATAGACATATAAAGAACTTGAAGAACAAACACGCACATGGCATTTCAGCAGTACATTATGCAAGAATGGGAATCCATCCCCCAACAATCCAAAGAATCCGAAAAAAACTCCGCTTGCTTCGATTGCAGCATATGCTTAGACTTTGCTTCCGATCCAGTCGTAACCCTCTGCGGCCATCTCTACTGCTGGCCTTGTATATACAAATGGTTCGACTCCCAAAGCTCTTCCCTCCCTTCCGATGAGCTTCCTCAATGCCCCGTCTGCAAGGCCGAAATCTCGGAAAAAACCATGGTCCCCCTCTACGGCCGCGGCCAGTCCCTCTCCGAAGCAGGGTCGGAAGGCAAAGTCATCCCTCCCCGCCCGCCGGCCAAAGGGATCAAGGGCCTCGCGGACCAACTCTCCTCTCCTAATTCTCGGCAAGAACTGCCAAGCCCGTATTACGGAGGGGATCAGGATCAGTTGGTAAGCCTTGGCGGTGGTGGGGCGTTGTCTCCGGTGGGGATGTTTGGGGGAGATGGTTTACGCGAGAGTGTTTGGGAACTCGCAGAGTTTGTATACGTATCCGAATTCGTATCATACGGTAGTGAGTAGGTCGCCAAGGTTGAGGAGGCAGGAGCTGCAGGCGGATAGGTCTCTGAACAGAGTAACGATTTTCTTGTTCTGTTTTTTGCTTTTGTGCCTTCTCGTCTTCTGATTTTGTGGATAGCGAGTTCGGTCACATTGTAGTTTGTACATTCATTAACATCACTAGCCCATTGAGTACACAGTTAAATACAGGCCCACTTAGAAAGTCTCACAGCCCATCAGTAAAATTCTTGAACTCATAGTCAAGGATGGTAATTTATTTTAATATTTTGGTGATTTTATTTTTACTGTGGATAATATCAAATAATGGAAGAATATAAAATTGAGAAAAGAGAGAAAACTAGTTAAATTCTTGACGCATGCACAAAAGGAGGGAAAGAAACACAAATTGACAAAAGAGTCAAATTAGGTTTGCTACCGACTACTCTTGCTGAGCTGTCCTTACCCGTGATATACTCATATACATTGACTAATATTAAAATTATCATTAATTTACATACCTATATTAACAATTAACAAACTGATTCAGTTGTCTTCCTTTTAGTAAGATTTGTTCTTAAACCATCTTAAATGTATTCCAATGTTCGAGTAACATTTTAGTAACAATTTACATCTCCAATTTGCGGCCGAAAAAATAATAATTTCGGAGTCATTCGTCCTGTAAATGTTCGAGTCACACTTCGCGGCCCTTCCATTTATTTACCCTCCAAAATCAGCTAAAAGTGTACGAACCAAATCATGGTTTATGTCAATAATAAAAACATTAACTATATATACAAAAATTATGATATATATAAATATTAAAATCCTAATTAAAGTCGAGAGCAGCTTCCAGGCCCATGGAAAAAGTAAGAATGAAGAAAGCTATAAACCAGCTTCCAGAAAATGCAGCAGCACTTTGATTTGCAGCTGTGACTATAAAAAGAGAAGAATATAGAGATCGATCGTCGGCTGACATGGCCCCGAAAACGAACAGCCCGGCTCCATTCCTTTGCAAGACTTATGATCTGTTGGAGGCGGAGGAGGAAAAGTGGCGGGGCGGCGGAGGCGAGAGGATAGTGTCGTGGAATGTGGAAGGGAATGGGTTTGTTGTTTGGTCTCCGGCCGAGTTTTCCGAAGTCATGTTGCCCAACTATTTCAAGCACAACAACTTCTCCAGCTTCATTCGGCAGCTTAACACCTATGTCAGTCTCTCTCTCTCTCTCTCTCTCTCTCTCCCTATTTATTCACCAGTTAGATAAATAACTCCCAGGATAATAGTTCTCATGCATGGTTTCTGTATATTTGTAATTGGAATATATTTCTGAATTATGGAACTTAATTCATTATTGATTTTGCAATAAAAGGTTAATTAAATTGTAGATGAAGTAACCTTAATCAAGTTGTTCAACTGTATTTTAGTTTATCATGATGTACATATACACAGAGATAAGTGGTGAATTAACACTGGATACAGTAAAAGATTGAATAATGCTTAAATGATATTGTGATACACAATTTGTGTTTGATGAAAGTCAATATAGTTCCGCTACCTCCTTTGAATATGTTTGTGTTGAAAGGACATGATATTTGACCGACTTATAGGTCCAGATCAAGAAAAAAATACATCTAATTATCAAATTATTGTTAATGATCAAGTAAATGCTAACATTCAATCTCACTGATGATCATTCACATAACACAAAATGCATGCATGCACATAAAATGCCGAATCTCGACTCGATTCATACAATCGCGTCTTTCTTAAGCTATATATGCAAACAGGGTTTCAAGAAGACAGATTCGAAACGATGGGAATTCCAGCACGAGAATTTCCGGAGAGGAAACAAGAATCTCCTCGTGCAGATGAGGCGCAAGAAATGCGACCCCAGTGGATTTCCATCCTATCTCAAACCTTCCTCCGATAGAACTGCTCAGATCTTAACGGAGCTGACGGCGGAGAACGAGAAGCTGAGGAAGGAGAGAAGAGAACTGGAAATGCAGATTGCCCATTTCAAGGCTCTCCAAATCAAGCTGCTCCAGTGCCTGCCATCCTCACCACAATCCCAAACAACAAACTTGGGAGGCTAACATCATTACATATCAAAATACTACACATTTCCTTACTTTGAATGTCTCATTTTTGGTTGGATGATGATTCAAAATCACATAACACAACCAACAAACATCCAAACTATGCAGAAACAGTTTTAATGCATCTATAAGTTGAAGAGAGTAGGAAATACAACTAACAACAGATCCAGAACATGACCATATTCTTAAAACATCAAGTACCAATGAGACAGCAAAGACAATATGTAGGAGTTGATATGCAAATCCATCAAGAGATTTAGTCTTTTTTTTCACTCAGATAAAGTACTCTTAAGTTCGCCGCTACTACGCATCTCCAGCACAATATCACAGCCTCCAATCAGCTCACCTTTGTAATACAATTGTGGAAAGGTAGGCCAGTTTGAGTATGTCTTCAATCCTTGCCTCACTTCATCATCGGTCAGAATGTCGAAAGAACCAAACTCCACACCCTCTTCCTTTAAAGCATTAACTACCTTAGAGCTGAAGCCACATTTTGGAGCATCTGGAGTGCCTTTCATGAAAAGCATCACAAAGGAAGAATTTACCAACTTGTTCATGCGATTCTCAGTAGTCTCGCCAAAGCCGACTCCTTTCTCAGCTAGAACCTTCTTAAGCTCTCCACTCTTTTGCATTTCAAGTACTATATCTGATCCGCCGATAAGTTCTCCTTCTATGTAGAGCTGAGGATAGCTTGACCAATTTGAGTACACCTTAAGCCCTTGGCGGACTTCATCATCCGTAAGAATGTCAAAACTCTCAAATGTGACTTTCTCCTGTCTAAGGATGTCAACCACCTTCCTGCTGAAACCACATCGCGGGTCATCTGGTTTTCCCTTCATAAACAACATAACTGGACTTGAAGTAATTAGGCTATGTAGACGATCACTAGTAGCTGAACTCAAGCCTGAGGAATCAGTAATGCCACCCTTCAGTCCATTAGGTTCTGTTTTTCCTGTATCCGAACTAATTGTTTCAATACCGTGATCTTTAAGAACCTGACTGAGTTCACCACTTTCATGCATAGCAATTGCAATGTCAGAACCACCAAGGAGTTCTCCCTTGCAGTAAAGCTGAGGATATGTTGGCCAGTTCGAAAACTTCTTCAGTCCCTCGCGAACTTCACTATCAGTTAAGATATCAAAGCTTCCAAATTTGACATTTTCATTCTTTAAGATATCAACGACTTTTTGACTAAATCCACACTGGGGAGACTCTGGGCTCCCTTTCATGAAGAGCACGATTGGATGGGAATTAACAAGTTCTTGGAGTCTCTTGTTCAGTTTGTCGGCCGTACCAGGAGGCAATTGGCTAACATGGTGAGATGCACCGTTTTCTTTGGCAAGCTCCTGAACAGTTTCAAGTATACTAGCCCCTGCAGCCATACCAAGGCTAGCAGGAGCTGCAGGTTCCCCGGGTCTGATAGATCCTGCAACTTTGGCAACCTTGTTAGCCAGACTAGATGGATCAGCACCTTCCAATGTATCAAGTGCCTTCCCATCCTAATAGAACCAGATATGTTAATTAGATAGCTGACACAAGTTAAAACATCACTTCGTCAATCTACATTAAGGGAGGAGGAGGAAGGATAAACATGAAGTATCCAAATTGTTTAATATTATATAACACTAATATATGTATATAGATAGTTTGAGTTTTTCAAGATTTAAAAGAAACCACCAACTAAACAAATATGTTCTCACAATTTGGAAAGCCCTGCTATTCTTAGCTGTGAAATTTTTTCTTAAAACAGTTGATCTTGGCTCAAGGAAGTCTCTTAACAAATTTAAGCCACAGGTCATAATGTTTGTAAGGGACAGTCGAACGCCCTTGTTAGGAACAAAAGACTAATGATATATGTACCTTAAAGAATACAAAGTATGGTACAGCAGAAACAGAGTACGCCTCAGAAATCTCGGGCTGTTCTTCAGCTTCCACCTATAAAATCATCAGAAAATCATGTCATGAAGAAAAGAAATACTCGTTGAGCTTACCAAGAGCAGTTCTGCTACCAAAATAAATACTAATACTACTACTAATAATAATAATATTAATTAGTATAATATTATACGTATTAGGTTCGTGAACATTCTATGCAGTTATAAAAGCAACAATACAAAAGTAAGAATACCAAACCACCAAACAAAGGGAAAGGTAAAAAAGACAGCGAAATTAGGACAGGTTGAAAAGTGAAGCACTTGATACAGAGAAATATGGAAAGAGCAGAAATTATCACGAGAAACGTTACATAAAGACAGGATATACCTTCTTTTTCACATGTACTACCAAGGCCAGGAATTTACGCCAAAATACCAAACGAAAGTAGATCAATTTTTTTCATTCCCGAGCAGGTGCATATACTAGCTGTATCTTATCTTTTAGTCTCTAGTTTCAATGCCTCTCATGAATATGAGATCAGAAGTCACGTTTCGTAAGGGAACCCTGAAGCTAGCAACCAAACTGCAAGAACCTCGTACTATACTATTTTGGTGGGTTAATTTTCAGACTATGACGATAAACATGAACTTGGAAAAGAATTAAAATCCTTCCAATACAGATGAGATGCAGAACTCTCATTTTGAGTCTGAGTAATTTCTTATTACTTTTCAATCATCCAATTTCTTCTCCCGAACTGAATAAATACACTTTCGATTGGAAATTTTCAAAACAGAGTTTCAGCAGTCCCTTCGGAAAATATGGAAATTTTAAAGATATTACCACTTAAACCAATGACATCCGGGTTAGTTACTAATCAGAAACAAAAAAGTAAAGAGAACTCCAATTTGTCCCAACAAAGTCTAGAAGATGAAGCTTCGAAGCCAGACACTCCGTATCAAATAACAAAAGTAAAAGACTAAAAACATCTAGGAGAAAAATAATTAGCAAAATCAATCACATATAACCAACGTTGCTTATGACCTAATTAAACAAAAGCAAGACGGAGGGGTCAGATTCCACTAAGGATAACAGAACGATCGGAATCTAAACCTCCTATACAGAGAGAAAGAGGAGAGGATACATACTCTCAGGAAGCGAGCGAGAGGGAAATCGGTGGAGAGATGTGAGAACACTTGATCCATGTGTTTGGATGCCTCGCACCACGCCGCCCAGAAGTGCAGAACTGCCGGGGAGCCATCGCCGACAATACTGTCTAGTTCCGCCTTCGATTTCACCTCCTTCACCGCTCCTCCGCCGACCGCCGCCATGATCTTGTAGAACTGCCGTAGAAGTTATCGTCTCAGACTTCACCGGTAAAAGAGAGTGATTCGATAGCAAACCTATTGGTTATTTGTCCTCATTTATATCAACAATATTTTACTACATCAATCAGAAGTCTTTTCATGTTAATATTTATATATTATCTTAATTAATAAATAAAACCCTAATTAATGTGTCACTCGTTTGGTTTAATACACTCTTATTCATATTTATTATGTTCTGTTTGTTATAAAATTGAGCTATAGTGTGATTAAGGTGTATATATTCACATTTTTATTTTATTTAATTTTCTTTATTACTTTCAAGTATTTAGAGATGCGCATACTCTAAACATTCGAAAAGGTTACACGTTTATGTTCTCGTTCTCTTTCGTGATTCCCCAAAACAAACGGCCTAAATTCTTTGAAACGAGCAAAAAAGAAAACCGCTTTATGCTGTGGACCATATGGCATATTATACCGTTTAGTGATCGTTTTTGTAATGTTGTCACTTGACTTGGATAATACAAGAAAGAAGCCAAGAAGGAAAATGAGAATTTATCAGACCATATAATATAATAAGCTCATTGTTACTATTACAATCTACGAAAGCAAAGGTAAAGTTGGTCGTACAGACAGAGTAAATTTGCAGCTCTTGCTGAGTACACTACTCTCCCTCAACTGCGGTGGCGTTGGCCCAATTGGCGGCGCTACCGGTGCGAGGGATACTGGGAAGTCTGGTGAAAAGATCGACCTGGAAGATAACACCACTCACGTTTCCATCATCCTCCTCCCTCAAGATACCTCTCACCTTATTCAAAGGATGATCAAAACTCGTCAGACCCTTCCCATCCATGAATATGCACCCTGCATAAACAGAGAGACTAAAAGATCAACATATTTAAGTTTGTCGAACATCTTCATCCTCGGTGCATGGCTCACCGGGAGGGAAGGGTGCGTAGCGTTTCCCACAAGCAGCGGATATCACATTAGGATCATCGGTGCACACTAAAGCACCGTGGCCTGCAGTTCCCCAGTACAGCTGCACGCTGCCATCGCGATCCTGCAACACAAGTTGGATCTTTTTAGTCAATTCAATCAGAATTTGCAACAAAATAATCTAGATGAGAAATTCTAAATCACCCTTGCTAGGAAAAGTATTGAAGCTTTGGAATCGAACAGAATGAAGGAAAATTTCCCTTCTAATTCTTTGACAACTTGGTCAGGAGGATAGGGTGCACGATCACGTAGGACTTTATGAGCCTCGACTATGATCATGGCTTCCGTGGCCTGCCTTGACAGCCCGTAGTGTCGTCTCATCTCACAAGTGTTGTGCAGTGCACCGGAGAATATGCAGAAAATATCATCCATAACAACAACAGACCTGCTTACAGCAAATAATAAGGATAGAGTAGTTATTACTCACTAAGAAGCCAAGAAGCAAGAGTACCTTGGGATTGTGGGATTTTCATCTTGATGAGACAGACCCAACAAGTTACCACTGGAGAGGTGGTAAAAGGTGCAGTCGGATCTCCATAACCGGAAGATTTCTGCAATCTCTTCCGAGCTGTTCAAACAGTTATTCCCAACAACCAGAAGACTCAGCTCCTTCGGAGGCTTCGCCACTGATCTCTCAAAAACTGCCAACATTACTCAAAAGTAGAGGCCAGAGCTGCAAAGAAGAAATGCAAAAGAAAAGCAACAAGATAATGATGGTGATAGAGAGAGGATTAAAAAAATGGAGTGCTGCTAGTAAGCAGAGTAGTGTAGGTGGCAACTTACAGACTCTGGTCATATGTTTCTCAAGATGTACGTGTAATAACATGAGAACAACAATACAAACCAAGAGTAAGCAAGTCTATCCAATTAGAGAATCAGCAACTGCCACTGATTATCGCTTGCGCTCTTCAAGAAATATGGACTCTTCTGCATCATATGAAAATATATATATATATATATATATATATATTATAGAACCCATGCTCCTAGGCAGTCAATAGTTGAGTGCACCCAAATTTAGAATCCGCACATAATATAATAGCACTAAAGGAAATGTGGACTTCAAGGAAATAATGGCTTCCAACATTTTACAACATAATATTATTACAATATCTAAATAGACAGATAGATACATGCAATGGAGAAAATTGAAGCTTTCTTTTGGCTTCTGATTGGAGCACTTTCACTTGATGTAGGCGACTGTACAACCATAATTCATTGGGCTCTCCTGTTCAAATTTTTCGACACGAGGATGTTTTTGTAGTAGTTCAATAACCACCTCTTTCAAAACACCAGTTCCCATTCCGTGTATGATGAAGAGAACTGAATTAGGCGCTCTGGCATTTATGGTCATCTCAACATGGAGGGTAGCTTCCTCAGCTCTCATTCCCCTCAAGTCTAGGGTGTTTTTTGATGTTTCAACTACGGGACCATAAGAAGCCTTCTCATCATTTATGGTTTCCGTAAGATTTTTCAGATTCTTGAGTCTCTTCGTCTGCCGACCCTACAATATTATAACAAGAATCCTCAAATAAAATCTCCTTACTGCCAGAAAGTTAAAACACATGAAATCAGGAAAAGTTGTGAATTTTAATACATTGCTGGGATTTGGAATAAAATAAATAATGGAATCCTTAACTTCATGGAGCAATTCTATCTGAAACAATTATCATATGTGCTGTGGTACTTACTAACAAATTTCATATTCACAGCTAAGTATCCCTTTTGAGCCTACGAGGAGTAGTAGCATTTATAGCATACCTTTTTTCTTGATCGTGGGGCTGACGCCGCTGCACCATTAGCTGCAAGAGAATTAATACTGCTTACATTTGCGCGGACTCTGATTTTTCCATATTGGACGAGGACTGTGTTATCATCAGATGGAGCTTCAACTACAGTAGCCAACTTATTTCCTAAACCTTTTATAACGATTTGCTCTCCAATCTGTGGTACATAACTACTAGCATCTCTATCTACGGATTCATCCATTTCAGGCTGATGAGCTTCAATAATTGATGCTATGGTAGATTCTGATTCTTTCAAAAGCATATTGAAGTCCTTTGGGCTCGTGCTGTTCAGTTGCTTCCCAAACTCTTGCACTACAGCATCAATCTTGGCCTTGACAGCCTTCAGTTCCTGTTGAATCTGCTTGGTTTCCTTTGCCTTAAGAGCTGCTTCACGGACATCAAGATCAACTGCCTCATCACGAATCTTCAGCCCGGTAAAAAGAGAAATTAAATTAGATTGGAGGATGTGAAACAACATTATGAAATTGAGCACTAATTGTGAAGTAGAATGTATATAATCTTTCTTCAGAGGAGAGTAATTCTTTGGGAGCTTCAAAAGAGTAAGTATCCAAGCCTATCAACCCAAATCCCACTCATCCAAGGTTTCAGAGAGTCCTTATTATACTGTCAAATTAACCTGACAGTTGATGCTAAAGTGCCACTCCTTGACCCTAGGTCAGAGAAATAGTGATGATCAAGCAACAGCAAGAATTAAAATTCAAACTTGGGACAAAGATATGAAAAGCTCACTCACCATCATAACTCAGCTATAAGATGTATGTAATAAATAGCTCACAGAGGCATGGTTGACGAGCGTGGAAAAAACTAGGCGCGTATGTTCAGTACTAAGCATCAAATAACCTCTATGTTCTAGAAGCTTCAAAACACTAGTTAATATTGAAGTTCCACCAAACATCACAAAATTCTTGCAAATCTTACCTCATGATAAAGTCTCAATACGTCTGAATAAAGAGAGGCAGCTACTTCTGCCTGGGTTTCTAGTTTCTTTCTCTCTTCAACTAGAGACTGATAAAGCGAACTATTAAGCTTCTGCATCTTCTCTGGCGTTAGCTTCTTTACCCAAGATTGGGCACGTTCAATTATTTTTCCATCAAAGCCTATTGTTGTTGCAATGTTTAATGCATTTGACTCGCCCATACTTCCCCAAAGAACCCGATAAGTAGGCTGTAGACTCTCCAGGGAGAACTCCATTGCTGCATTCTCAAACCTTGCATCCTTTTCTTTCAAACGAGTTAAATCTGCATAGTGTGTTGTCACCACAGCCAAATTTACTCTCTCCTTGAGATACTGCAATATGCTGGCTGATATAGCCACACCTTCTGATGGATCAGTTCCACTTCCAATTTCATCAAGAAGGACAAGAGATCTCTCTGTTGCCACTTTCAGGATATTACAAATTCGTGTGATGTGTCCGCTAAAGGTTGAAAGACTTTGTTCTAGAGACTTCAATACAATAAACTTTACATCAATACACGCTCCATACCACAAAGATAACAAGGAAGATGGATACCATCGAAAAGCAAAGTAGAAGTCAGAAAATCAATTACCTGCTGATCACCAATATCTGCAAGAACAAGATCAAACCACGGCAGCTTTGGATGATGTTGTGCAGGGAGATACATTCCAGCTTTTAACATCATCGAAGCCAACCCTAGAGTTTTCATCGAAGCAGTTTTCCCTCCCGTATTAGGTCCTGAGATGACAACTACCTTCACTCCATTTCCAATTTTAATGTCAATAGGCACAGGAAAATCAAGAATAGCAGGCAGAACTTCAGATTCTCTTATGTCAGCTTCTTGATTAGAACCTGAACAACTAGGTCTTGAGAGAGTGGAAATACTTCTCAATGAAGACTCAAGAAGCAAAGGATGACGAATGCTAGTTACATCTATTGATGGTGAGTTATGCTGAGAATTCTCACTACCTACAGCACAGAAATTTGGACAGACCCCATTTATCCACCGAGCATGAGCAGCTCTTGCAAAAGCAAGATCCACTTCTAACACTCTATCCAACATGTATTTGATCTGACTACTAGATTGCGAAATTTCAGAGCTAAGATAGCTCAATATGGCTTGCTCTTCGATCTTTTCAGCATTTGATAGGCTCACTTCCAGATTATTCAACTCAACCGCCTCCCGTGGTTCCATAAACTAAGTCATTCCAGAGCTGCTGGAGTCCAGAACTACACCATTACGAAGAAGAGATTTATGTGTAGTTCTGATAGCTACACACATCCTTGACCTACGTTTAGTAACCAGAGGTCTATCGATTCCGCCTGCCTGAAAAACTTGAGAAGAGATCCTTTTCAGCATTGCCTCTAGATTTTCCATGTTTCTTTTCCTTTCTGACCTTATCATTTCCAGTTCTTCACTAGCTTGGTCCAGGATTACTGAAAAATTACAATCCACGCAAAACTCTATTTTTTGCTCCAATTCGACCAGAAAATCGCACTCATGAAGAATTTCAATCAGCGGCGAGTACCTGGTTAGATACGATAAGATAGAGAGGACATGAAACAGCTAATCACTATTTAACCTAGCAATATCAATCTATGTTGTCAAGCAATTGAAATGAAAGATAAACAGAAGTACAGTTCGATAGAGTCAAAAATCGAACTCTAGCAAGCAAAAACTACAGACCTATCGCAGGAATTAGTGTGAGAAGCAATCTCCTCCAACTGTTCAACCAATGATCTAGCCGACCTCAGCGTCCTACGCACAGAACAGAGCTCGCCGATCGTGAGCATTTGTCCTGCGACGGAGGCATCAACAATGCGTGAAACGTCTTCAATTCCGGAGAAATCCAGCACTCGATCCATTGCAACTGCGGCGGAGGTCTGGTCGAGGAGACGGCGGCTCTCGCTCGGGGACCGGCCAACTGGAACCCTCGCAGATTGAGCCGCAGCGAGGCCCATGGAGGTGGAGGCGAAGGCGGAGAGCTGGTTGCACAGTGATGGCCATTCGAGGATTTTGAGAGTCTCGGATTGGAGCGACTCAGCTAATTCAACTCGCTTCGGCACCGGCACAGCCGCTGCGGTGGAGCGAGAGATATTCCGATGCGGCGGCGGTGTATAACGGAGGAGGAGCGTGTGGCCGAGTATCATGGAATGACAACCGAATTTCCTTTCCTATCCACAACTAATTGATGGGAAAAACTTCTGCTACTACTACACCTACACCTACGGACGCAATCCTATCCTCTGTCAGTCTGTCCCACTTTTAACTAAGGGGCATTTGCAGCAGTAGCCGCACAGTAGTATCCAAAACGCATATATAGCCGCCCGCTAAAACAAAACACAAATATAGTCATTTTGTCCTTATACGGCGCAGGGCCGATGGAGGGCCGATAGACTCCGCCCATCGGCCCTAAATCGGCCCTGTAGAAAAATGCCGAACTCTCCCCATGAGCCGAGCCCTTACCGACATCGGCCGATATGATGAAATAAATTATCGGCTTAGAGGGCCGAATAAGGGCCGACTGGTAGTGTCCATCGGCCCTCACCGACATCGGCCGACGGTTGAATGGCCGAAGCCCGAACATCCCATAAGCCGAGCCATTTTTGTGATGGCCGAAGGAGGGCCGAATTTGGATATCCGACGGCCCTCCATCGGCCCTCAATCGGCCCTGTATCCCTTTCTTCGAGACGAGATTCGACACAACATTCGACACGACACATGCATGGCTTTTCCTGTAATCGTACAGAGGGCCGAAGGGTGACCGATGGTTGGCCGATGGAGGGCCGATCGACGCATGTGGGAGATACAGTTTGAATTCAGCTTTATCTGTTGAAATGACTAGTCGGATATGACAGTCACATGCAATTTAATGAGGGCCGAATGGGGGCCGATGGAGGGCCGATGGGGGGCCGATGGTGAAATGACTGTCCAATCCCATTATCACGTGAAAATTGACGGGAAAATTTCTTATAAGACGTAGAATGTCTGATTCGGTTGAATCAACGAAATGCCCAATCCCATTTCACTTCCACTCATCTAAATTCTTCACAAACAACTTGATAGAAATGGCCGATTATCGATCAATTATAGTGAAATTGAACGGTCAATTCGATGCAGAGTCGAATTACGTCGGTGGGAATGAGTTCATGGTTTACATTCCTTCAAACAATATTTCGCTCGAATATCTTCGACAAAGTATTGATCGGTGGATAAGTGCTTATTCCCTTTCGTTCAACTACTTCATTTACTATACTGCAGCTTCCCGACGAACCGGCAGGATGATGAAGGCCATTCTGGGTCATGATACTGATCTTATGCGACTGTGCTCTATCGACGTAGAGCCGGTTGTGTTTGTTGTGTATCCTGAAATGCAAAATCCTGAATTTGGTGTCCCGAACCAGAATCAATTTCCCGAAGATAATTGTAATTTCGAGGGTCCTAATTGGTTTACTGGGCAAAGTAGTAGAAGTAATGATGCCAGACGGGCTCCCGAAAGGAATGTTCTTGTGGAGTCGGATTCAGATGATGAGGAGGATTTGGACTCATCATCTGATGATGAAGAGGATGAAGATATACCTTCTGCCTTGATTAATTGTTCGTTACAAGATTTTGTTGCATGGATTCGGAGGGAGGGTGGCGTAAGTCAACTTATGTCTTTGCTAGTTCCAGTCAATCGTTCTCGAACAAATGAGGAGGCTGTATACGACAACATAGAAGCAGCAAGCAACTGGCTACTTCCTATTGTTCCACTTGATGTTGCCGATTCATTAGCGGCGCGGAATTTGAATACTGTTGTAGACGGAAGTTTGCGGGCGGGATTGATGTTCGGCTCGAAAGACGAACTTTATGTTTGTTGTCGCTCTATTCCATTTGGAAAAAGGTGCGGATTTCGGGGTGCAACGTTCGAGTAGTTCCCGCTTGGAATATTTGTGCGAGAAGAAGTGTTGATTGTCCATTCGAGCTACGGGCATACTTGTAGAGGTCGGACGTGTTGGGAGGTTAGTAAATGGGTAGGGGACCACAATTGTATAAGCCGATTTATCCGGGCTAGGTGAACGAAATGTGAGGTCGAAGGTTGTAGCCGCTTATATAGCCCGTAAAATGCACCGTCAAAGCAAGTTAATGAAACCGGCGATATTCGGGCGATCCGTTGGATAAATTTGGAATACAAGCAATGTGCGGGGTGGCCCTCCAAGCGCGCAACGCAGCTATTTCGATGATTTACGGTGGCCATGCTGATTCGTTCAAAGAACCGCCTAAATATCTCGCATTTGTTGGAAATAACTAATCCGGGAACGTATACGGATCTTGATGTTGGTGAGGATGGTCGTTTCCGACATTTATTTATGGCGCTTGGTGTATTACGAGCCCCTTGGTTAACTTTGCCTCCCAAGGGTTATTGTGGTGGACGGTACCCATTTGAAAGGGAGAAACAAGGGAATATTATTCGTTGCGGCTACTTTTGATGCGAACGAGCAAATATTCCCACTCGCTTTGGTGTAGGTCCCATTGAAAATGATGTTTCATGGACGTGGTTTATGATGCGACCGAGAGCCGCATTTCCAACGGATGATAGTTTAGTCATTGTTTTAGACCAACATAAAAGCATAGCGAATGCGGTAAGTGTGGTTTTCCCGGAGGCACAACACGGACTTTGTTACTACCATCTTTCGAATAAGCTTGCGAGACACGGTGAGTGGGTAATCCCGGTCGTTCTATCGAGCAACTTATGCTTATCGGTCGACGAGTTCCATGATGCAATGAATGCCATCCGTCGGGGAAACCGGGAATTTACGAAAAGTTGATGGAAATCGGATCGGATAAGTGGTCGAGACTTTTCGAGAAAGGTCGTCGTTATAGTCTACCGACATCGAATGCTGCAGAATCAATAAATTCTCGATTGTTGGAGGCTAGACGACTTCCAATTATTTCTATGCTCGAGGCAATCCGTCATATGATAGAGTCATGGTTCGATCAACGACGAGTAAAAACAATTTGCAGAAACAATCCGTTGTCTGAGGCTTGTGAGTTGAGGATGCGGAGTGAAGTTGAGTTGGCACGGAGGTTTACGGTTACCCAGGTGACTTCTAATAAATACAAGGTCGACGAAGGTGACCGATAGTGGAGGGTAAATCTTCAAGATGAAATGTGTGAATGTGGCGTCTGGCAAATCGACCTATTGCCGTGTAGTCATGTTGTTGCCGTTTTGTATTATCGCCGGGAGAATTTGTATAATCATATTAATGATTATTATACGACGGCAACGTGGAAGGCAATATATGCTGGTGTAGTTAATCCGTTACCTCCTCGGAATGAGTGGGGTGTCCCACCGGAGATAGACGACATTGTTGTTCTTCCACCAATCATTATGCGTCAAGCAGGACGGCCCAGAAATACCCGTCGACCATCCGAAACTGAAGGCAGTACTTCAAGAACTCACAGTCGAAAAAATGTGGTAATTGTGGACAGGAAGGTCACACAAGGAGAAGATGCCCCAATGTTGGAACGAGAAATAACGAGTGAAGCGTTTCCTATTTTCTAGACTTTTTAAATAAATGATATCGTAATGTGTTTACTTATCGACCATTCGGCCCTCGGGCTCGCTATCGGCCCTCGGGCTCGCTATCGGCCATTCGGCCCTCGGCCTCTGCCTAGGCCTCGCCATCGGCCCTCGGCCTCGCTATCGGCCCTCGGCCTCGCTATCGGCCCTCGGCCCTCGGTCTCGCCATCGGCCCTCGGTCTCGCCATCGGCCCTCGGCCTCGCTATCGGCCCTCGGCCTCGCTATCGGCCATTCGGCCATTCGGCCCTCGGCCATTCGGCTATTCGGCCCTCGGCCCTCGTTCTCGGCCTCGGCCTCTGTCTAGGCCTCGACCCTCGGCCTCGCTATCGGCCATCGGCCCTCGGCCTCGCTATCGGCCATCGGCCCTCTGCCTCGCCATCGGCCCTCGGCCTCGCTATCGGCCATTCGACCATTCGGCCATTCGGCCCTCGGCCATTCGACTATTCGGCCCTCGCTCTCGGCCATCTCTCTCGGCCATCGCTCTCTATTATCTCTCTCGGCACTCGCTCTTGGAATATTAATAATCGGAATTTTAATTGTTCGGAATATTAATTGTGCGGAATATTAATTGTTCGGAATATGTATTTTTCGGAATTTTAATAACAAGCATACAATGAAAATACAAATAATACAAAATACATATAATCATCGGCCGTCGTTTCGTAGTAGCATTGTTCGTAGCATTTCCACGCCATCCACTCCCGATATCTTCGGATGTTGGTCTTCTGATTACCCCACTTGGGTGTAGGGTATCCACTGATCAGTCTTTCGATTGCCATACACGTAAATGGGCCACAGCGGTTCGAATCTTGTTGCTTGAACTGTTGCTGCTCGGGCATCGAAATAACTTGGGACTCCGCCAACCCGGATGCTTCAAGTTGAACTTATTAGTCATCCAATAACTAGAAGCCTATTAAAAGAAAGTAAGTATTTCAGATCACTTACATATAGTTTATTGAAAATTAAGTATTTTAGAGCACTTACATCTAGCAATCGTCCAATGAGCTTTCAGAGCGGCTTTAGATTTTGTTTCCTCACTTCAAAAATATGTGCATTGGCCTTTTTGTTCAGTGAGTCATAAAGCTCCATAGTCCAGGACTCGATGTTCAGGCGGACAGTTACCCAATGCGAGGCGACCAACACCGGAAAAATTACCTATTTGAAGATAAAAATGAGTACATGCTAAAAAATTATAAAATATTAGCACTTACAAATTTTGCATTGAACCACGGCATCCGTGAACCGCCAATTCCTTCATCCACTCCAAACACGGCCTCGAGCAAACCCGGATTAGGAATCCAATCTTCATAGCTCATCTCGAAGCGCTCATGGAAATTGCTATTGGGCTCATAGATTTTTGTATTCCATGCGTCCGCGAGCGCCGTCTAATAACGAAAAAAACACATTTTCACGAAAATAAAAAGGAAAAATAATGAAAAAATAAGGAAAAATAAAAGGAAATAAAAAAACTTACAAAAACTGACGACCCTGCTATGACCGTATGACGTGAATCCGGAGTAGCCAACACGTCCCGATCCTTGTACACCTCAAGCCGTTGACGAAGGTAGGACATGTACAAATCAACCTCCGTCTGGCCCATGTCCGACTTAAAGTTGAGGATGCTGTTGAAAAAATCATGCGAGAGCTCATGTTGCGACACAGTAATCTTTGCAGAAACACCAGTGGCCATGAACCCCTCAAAATTTCTCCTCAGAAGGTCACCGGCATGTACCATGTATGGAGCTCCAGAAGGATTATCTCGTGGAGTCACTAAGGGCTGTAAAATGCAAATATGATTTATTAATAAACTAATTAAAAAATAAATCTTTGTCATAAATTTCGTACCGGATCTTGGCGTTCTTCAATTCTCTGTTCCGGAGCATGACTTTCATACATTTGTCGTACATCCTCCGTATGAAAGAAGTCGGAACCGATAAACTGTTGTTGCTGCATATATGACAAACACACATAAACAAATGAAAAAAATAAACAAATGAAAAAATTAAAAAGTATTTAACAATCGTCAAATACCCGTGCAGGCGGTGGCTCAACTCGAGGAAGTGGCTCCCAACGCCGAGGGACCCAAACTTCTCTCTCCTCGTACATGCTGTGTCGGCCTTGATCAAATCCCCGATGAACCATTCGAGCCGCAGCATCCCAGGGATTTGCATCGCCAAGCACCGTGCAATCCTCATCTTCTTGTGGCGGATCTTCTCTTTCATTCCAGCTCGGCCACTGATGTACAGTGACAATCCTCCCTTGAGGTGCGGATGTTTCCTCCACCGGGGTGTCCTCAACATCATCGCCTTCCCAATCCTCCAAACTAAAGGATGTGGATTCGTTGCTCTTACCCTTGCTGTTGCCGGCGCCGAACACTTTTTTGATTAGTTTCCAACTTTACCGAAAAAAGATTTCTCCCGCACCTTCCACCGTTCATCCACTTTCGCTAACAGCTCTTGCTCGCGCTTTTCGAAGCGTTCTTCTAATGCCCGCAAAGCTCGGTCGTAAGTAGGAACAGACGAATCTTGATCCGGACGCTGACTGGATGCGCGTTTCTTCTTTGATTTTTTCTTTTGTGCAGGGGGCGCCGGAGTTTCCACACTGACAGCTTCATCCACTCGCCTACGGGGTACGGGGACGGGTCTCGGAAACGTCACACCAATCGGATCATCTCCATTCACCCTTCTCCAATATTCGCAAGTTGCTCATCCGGAGTAGGCGTTAAAGTCTCAAGGGGAGGTGTCTGCATCTGTTAAAAAAATGTAATAATAAGTTACAATACACACTTCTACTTGTAAAATATAAATAATTTATTTAAAATTTATTAATAAAATTTTATTTATCGGTGTGGCGAAGAAACTAATCCACTTCGTATCTGGTGGCGTAGTGTAAACCCACTTAATACAACGAGGCATACCTCCGTTGTTGACTAGGCGGACACACAGCTCGCCCAAATCTAGTATCGCCTCATATGCCCAAATCTAAAATACAAGAACACCATTAAACATCGTGACTACTATAAAATTGTCGAAAAATAATTAAATATTATATTCGTACCTGAAGGGCCCAAACTGGCCCATAAATATTATATTTAGATTTCAACGCCTCCATTTGCTTCGGTACGAAGCTCATGTAGTGGAGAAGGGCATTGTAGGTGTAGGATCCCCATGGAAACGCGTTCCACGCGTCTAAATCATCTGTCAGGACCCATATCCAGGTGTCCACCTTCTTCGTCTCGGCAGGAGCGAAGAAAAAACACATTAGTGCCAGGACATTGGCCACCTTCAAATGCTCATCTTCGGAGAGCTCAGGGAGCTTATCATTTTTCCACATTTTCAATAGCTCGCCTCCCGGTTATTGGATTTCCACCGTGAGGCTCATGTACACCGTCGACTCTTCCGGCTCGCGAGGTGCATTCGTATCAAATTCGGAGGGACCGAAAAATAATCCCGTAACCAATGCATATTCCAACCGAGAAAATCGAAGCTCTCGCCCGGATATGTGAAAACGAGCCTCCCCGTGCAGTGCTTGCACCTCGTAGCACATCAACCGGGTGCAATGCTATTACCGAGCTTTTTCCTTTCCTCCAGCTCAATAGGTGCCCAAACCGTCCCTCTCTAAACCGCCGGACTAAGTTATTACCCCCCGCTTCGAAAGTGCAGTCTTAATCAGTTCCGGTAATGAATCTCTCCAGTATGTAGTCACTTTTAATGTCTTCTTTCTAATAGGGAGTCGGATGTAAGCGGGCTGTCAGTCAAAAAAAATCGAGTTAAGGGCCGAAGGCAGGGCCGAAGAAAGGCCGAATAAGGGCCGAAACAGGGCCGAAGAAGGGCCGAAGGAGGGCCGAAGAAGGGCCGATGGATCTTAACATCCATCGGCCCCCCTTCGGCCTTTGATCGGCCTTGGCTGCAAAATGCCCTTACCGAATCGAACGAATCCAATACAAAAGCCAAATTAAACGAACTACAAACCAATTCGATTCACAATACTCAATTTCCACACAATTCAACCTAAAAAACGATATCATTTCGACAAATTTCACATAATTTCGACAGTAATTGGACTCAAATTTCTACCCAAAAATTCGTCAAAAAGAAGCTCATAATTGGACATATCAAAACCAAATGTCACAGGTATTTCCACAATAGCAAACAATTCGACACCCAAATCGACAATTTTCGATATCAATTCATGAAAAAAAATTAAACAGGGGATGAAAAATGGAACCTGATCGGCGTCCATGGCAAATCGGCGGGCGTTGCTCGGCGTTTGTTGTTCGGCCCTCGGCCCTCGGCGACGGTGGATCTGCGGCGGCGATGGATCGACGGTGGGTATTGGCTGGGAAACAAAACGCGTCGGCCCTCCTAACCGATTTTTTCTGATAAAGGCCGAAGGGGAAAAACAGGCATGAAATACTTGCCTTCAATAATTTTTGGGGCCGATGGGGGGCCGATTGGGGGCCGATGGGGATAAATTCTTTTCGGCCCTCACAAAATCGGCCGTTATAATCGGGGCCGAAAATAATGACAATAGGGCCGATGGAGAATTTAGCAAGAGGGCCGATCGGCCCTCCATCGGCCCCAACAATTCCCCTCGGCCCCAAATCGGCCCTCGCCCGGTGCATGCGCCTAACAAGACAAAATGACCATATTTGTATTTTTTTAGTAGGATGGCTAAAATTGCTTTTTTTTCCACCATTTTGGCTAACAAGAGGTATTTCCACTTTAACTAATAACCCTAAAATTCAAATGGTAAACACTTAAATGCTTACAGTTAAAAATGACAATGGAACACGAATAAGACACAAAAAAATGGGAGTGAAGATCCTGTGAGCTACGGACATCGCTTTAGGCAAAAAATTATCTTTCGCAGTCATCTATTAGATAGAATTTGTTGATAAATGCAGAAAGCGTTAACTTTACTAACATATTGGTTTGAATCTTCCAAAAGAAACATGAACCAGATTCTTCTCTAAATCCAGATCCTAGGTTCTTAGAAACAGAACAAGAGTTAAAATCTAGATACAAGTTTACTTATGTTAAATAAAAACATTATGTACAATTTGCAACCAACATTGCGAGTGGATCAAAAATCAGCCTACATTAATTACTTCATGCATCAACGTACTAGACCATCTTCTGAGCAAATCGGACATGAAAACCTGGCAAAGGAAATGAGAATTTTCAAATGTAGGTTGAGTAAGAAAATGATATATTGTTTTTTCTTGGTCCCGCATTGCATTACCTTGTCATGAGGCCAAGATTGGGACGCCACAGGCGACCGGAGCATGTTCTCCATCTTGGTAAACAAGATTGCCTCTAACAAATGTGGCTACAACTTTTCCCTTGAGTTTTGATCCCATATATGCTGAAATGTTATGCATGGATAATGAATTAGCAGAGTTAGAGAGTGGTGGATTTATTAAGAACTAAGTGAAAAATTGTGAATAGCATTATCATTTGTACCCGATGCTTATGGTATACAGGGTGATCATCATCGAGTTCAACCTCCATTTCAGGATCCCATACGGCGATATCTGCATAGTTCCCAACTGCAATGGTTCCCTGCACATTCGTTTTCAATTAATTCTTTAGAGCTAAAATGAAGTTCTGGAGTAGAAGATTTCATGTGAGTTGTTGTTAACCTTGAGATGTTGGCCAGCAAGTTTCGCAGGCTTCTCACTCCACCATGAAACTAATTGGTGTAGACTGATTCTGTGTTTATGTCCATATGACCATGTCACTGGTAGACCAAACTGCAAAACACATGCAGAATGGTGGTGCTGATGAGAATTCTCTCTAAATAAAACTGATCTCCAAAATGGTAGGTGTAACGCATGACTATCTATAGTGCATCGGATCATCCCATAGTCGTATACTTCTTCATGTTTACAAATGCTGCATTTGCATTGAAAAATCCATCTATGGCTGAAAATGTGAAATAGTTGGGTGAGAGAAATGCACCTGCAGGGAAGATATGCCACCCCATGCTCTGAGGAAGTTACCCTCATCGAAGAGTTTCAGCTCTGGAGCTGAGGGCGAGTGGTCAGAGCTCAACATATCGATTTCTCCATCCTGCAATGAAAGTTTGAACAAGTGATTTTTTTAAAAAAACTGGTCATTGCAAAGTAGATTTACCAGCAAAGCAGTCCAGAGTTTTTCTTTATTATCAGCATCGCGGATAGGTGGAGCACACTTGAATCGAGTATCTCCATCTGGGATTTCTTCAGCTGAAAAGGCCAAATAATGGGGGCATGTTTCAACAGTGATGCTATCACCGCTGCTCTTAGCTTCCTATAAACATGAGAGCTTCACAAAGAACGTATGATTAGAAAGGGATCCACCTTCTTAGTTCCTCACATAATTTCCCAGTTCCAAAATGTTGCTCTGAATCAGTTCAAGAAAAATACAATCTCACTGCAGTGAAATTTCTACCGAGGAGATGTTAGGCCTCGGATGTTTGACACCAAGCATGTGAAAACTACAAAGGATTTATTCAACTCAGTTTCGAGCACAGGCACGTGCTATAAGAGAGGATTTTTTAAGATATCAACTTTGAGGTCTAAATCATACATGGAGCTCATAGATGGAAGGAAGAAAGAACCAAAAGCACGGTAGGAACTATTGAACGGTACATCAGTGAATAAATACCTTTAAAAGTTGTAAAGAGGATCTGGCATCAGCCAAATGAACAATGTGCAGATGAGCACCCTCAGCAGGGCCTCCAGCTCTAGTGTTTTTGGATACTGTTAAGAGCTCTCTTATAGCAGCTTCTTCCCTGCAGAATAGATAGTATGACAAAAGAATTCACCGGCTGTTTGAGTTCACTGCGGTTAATAAAGACACCTAATTATTGACTTGCTCTAAATTTGAAGCTAAAATATCAGAAAGTATCTTAAGATAACACCAGTTGTAAAATATTCAATATCTGCAGACTATTTTCCACAGTAGAACTCCGGAAATATAGTCTTAGAAACTTCTGATGTCTTGAATGAATAACTCATACCATGAAGCAGGCCGAGTCTTTAGGTATGTGGAATACGATCTAGGATTCATAGAGCCATCATCTACCGTATCCATTTCAGCTTCAAGTTCCTGTTCAGCATGTACAAGTAGTGGCCTTCTATATTTTGCCAGTACAGAGAGCCCTTCCTACAGGAAGCTACATGTATCAGACCTCAGGGAGGGGCACAAACACTATTTATGGGCAGGTATATAGATATATGTGATATATGCAATTACTTAAGAATGCTCGCAAAAGATGGATATGACCTTAAGATTTTGCGTGTAATATCAAAACCTTATATACCTTTATATGGCTGGAATTTGTCATGGGGAAGTCATTGATTCCGGAGGGGCACATGAAAGACTACAAAAAAAGAATAAAAGTTAGATGTACAGTGACAAGTTAACTCTAACTAAGATTCAAGAACCAGAAGAATCAAGTATCATTGTTTAAAGCAAAACTTAATATGCGTGGATAAAACTAAATCCTTTAGTTGCAGATGCTTCCACACAAAAATAATAAATATGTGAACCTTAAGACCAAGTGCTCCAGCTTCAAGAAGATGCTCCAAAGCAGTAGCATTGAATGCATTCTCCGGCACTAAACCTCCCCAAAAACCTGTTCATAGAAAAAAAGTACGTCAGACATACTAAGATCTTAGGTACCAAAGAATTGAGATGTGGTAACAGGAGAAAAAGCCTACCAACATCAACGAAGATCCTTCCCTGAGCAGCCTTGATCTGAATACAAGCACGACAAGAAGTGAAAGAAGCAAGAGTTAGACACACAAAGAAATAGATAGTCAAAGTAAGAAATTTATTTGGAATTTTGGTCCGTAGCATAGACATATATATATGGCTCTTTCTTGTCTCCCACAAGTTCAAGCTGAGAAAGTTGCTAGACATTATAATGAGGATAATTACAGAAAATATCGAGTAGCAGTAATAGGATAAAACAAAGCAAACTAATAATGAAGTCGTAAATGATCAATTTTACCTAGGATTCATGTAAAGGGGGAAATCTATTGTTCATCTAGTCATACCTTAAGTTTGAGTGTCTCTTCTGAATTAGTAGATGGGAAACTATTTAAAGGCATATCAATCAATGTTGTGATACCACCTGCAAAAGCATAACGAAATACTAAGTTCATTTCAGAACGAATATGAAGATGGACTTCTGAAAGCATTTACACTGAAACAGAATCCAAAAACTGAAAGGCAAAGGCAAGGATCATTATCTCGCATCTCTGTATGTAAATAGCAGAACTATCAAATATTCACACCTTATGTTCATACACCCTTTAAAGAACTAATTGACTATTTTCAGTATAGTGTTGCTACACCTTAAATCATCCTCGAAGAGCATGAGTTCAAGAACTTAAAAGAGTAAAATAAAAAAACTAATATCTGCATACCAGCAGCAGCTGCTCTTGTCCCTGAAGGAAACCCTTCCCATTCTGTTCTTCCAGGGTCATCCAGATGTGTGTGCCTGCCAAAACAAAAGCAATTCTATTTGGCTCGTAAATCTTTCAAATCCAATTATTGATAAGGAAGGGATAACTTTGTTCAGTAGATATGGAAGGTACTATCTTAAAAATCTGTCATGATGCATGATTTAGTTGTGTTGCTTCCCATGACATTGGTTGGGAAAAGATAGAGAGGGGAGGAACATAGTTGCATCATCTTACACGTCAATCAATCCGGGCATAACAACAGCCTCCCCGTAATCAAGAATTTGGTGACTCCAAGGTTTCTCACGCCAATCATCTCCTTCAATAATAGCTACAATCTTCCCACCTTTCACTTCAACTGTTCATTGTTATAATCCAAAAACATAAAAAGGCCAACTTAATAAGATGCTTAAAATATCGACAGGAAGGCTGAAAACACTGAATGTGATTCCAGATGACAATAATCATCTTTTACCACACACCTGCACCAGAAACGAATGCATTTGGCGTCACAATACGCTTGCTAGCTATCCAGTAATGTCTTTGATGTATATGGCTGCACTTGATTCTGTAGCTCTATTGAACAAACCATGTGGAATGCATTAACTGATTAACATAATTTGACAATGAAAAATAACATTAAAGGCCAATGCCAACAATGATAAATAACTAGAAATAGAAATCTTGTGATAAAACCTCAATGGGTCGGAACAAACTAAACTAAGCATGAGATTATCAATCAGGGCCAAATGCTTTCTAATTTCATTAACTCGATATTTGAATGAGTACATAAGTACATCAACCAGATAGTTCCACAATCCCAATTTCTCACTCACAAACAGACATTTTAATTACTGTTTTTAGTTCCACAATCCCAATTTCTCACTCACAAACAGACATTTTAATTACTGTTTTACCATCATAGCAGCAAAAGGTAACATAGATCAATGCAATAAGGTAACTTAAGTGGAAGAATGTAATAGGCGGAGCCTATTAGGGAGAATAGCAGGGTTAGGATAATTGTATTGTAGTGATTTGTGGACGAACTTGTAACAGCAATTTTCCCAGATTCAGATCTGGAACAATATGGCTAATAGGAGATCGAGAGTGGGAGATGATTGAGAGAGAATTGAGTGAGAGAGAGACGAATTGAGAAGAAGAATTAGAGGGAATTCAGAGAGAAAGATCGCCGAACAGGGGAGAAGGATTTAGAGAGAAAGATAGAGAGAAATTAGGGATAGGAAATTATAATAAAATCTTCGTTACTTTTCTCCTTCTTTACCCACTATTTAAACAAGAGAACTACAGCGTTAAACAACTCTTAATGAAATAACAACTTATAGCCTATATCATATAGTAAAAATAGACACTCCAAATATCATCCGAGTCCATTTGACGATCTTTAAAGCTATCCGATTCCCCTTTTGTCTCCCGTAGCACCCAATTCTCTTCCGTCCTCCGACCGGGTCATGACAAAGAAGCCACTGAAATTCTCAGCTAGGATTAGCACTCGGTCTATGATATAATTTCTTGAATGATAACCATAATTAAATTTCATATCTGAACATTACAACGGCTATCTCTGTTTCGTAGCGACAACAAGAATCAATTATTCTTGAAAGATAAGTTTCGGGATAAATAGGGACCTCAGAATTAAAACAAAATCGACACTTTCCTCGATTCCTGATACGGATTCTTGGTATCAAAGAATCCCAAGAAAAAACTTTCCCGATACTTGTGCAATCAGGCTTAACCACCTTTTTTTGTATTTTTTTGAGTATCAAAAGTTTCGGAGAAAACAAAGTAACTTTCTTTTCTCTAGAGAAAGAGAAATCCCAAATATATTCAAGATAAGCATACGTAGTTGGAGAATCAGAATTCCAGAAACATCAAGAGAAAACAAGACTGTTAAAACAACAAAGCGTAAAGGAACCAAACCTGCGGGAAGATATCGAAATAGAGTAGAAGAAGAGATGCAAGAATTGGTAGAAGAGCAAGAAGCCTCAATTTCCCAGACTCCATCTTCTCTGCCACACTCTCTCTCTCTCTCTCTCTCTCTCTCTCGCTCTCTCCCACTCTGTTCAAAGAACCAACTTTTGTGTGTTTGGTGGTTTTTATAACATTCTTATCGAAATTCAAAATGAAAAAAAAAAAAAAAAAAAATAGAGCCAATAGTAGGGTAGTCCGAAGCCTGCGGAACCATTAAGGAAAACCGGTCCAACTCCGGTTCGAGAATATTTGTCGTTTAAATAAAGTCGCTGCATCACAGACCAGTGAAATCGCTCATTAGTTGGAGGATGGCTCGTGACTCGCATCAATAATCCGACCTAATTTCCAACTTGCAAGATTCCAATTGCCAATTGCCAATGCAACATTACATCGCTTTTAGAAAAAGTAAAATATTTTACACTACTTTCTAGAAAATAAAAATATATTTCTATGAATAAAATAGATTACGTGTGAATTTATAATTATATTAACTAATCTTACTTACTATGCCAACGAGAATATATGTATTAATCTTAGCTACTTTTTATGCCTCCAAATGTTTTAGTAGTGAAATCAAATGAATTAAAATGTTTAATAAATAAAAAAATATACTTTTCATTATGTGGGGTTCAAGTCAGTAAGATGAAGTTATTAAAATTGAGTATATTAGAATCAAGACTCTAGAGTCTTATTTCAAATTTTGGGGTGATTTGCTTGATGTTAAGAGTGGGACTACTGATTTCTCACATTAAAATGTGACTCTTGTATAAACTTGATTTTATAACATTATACTTTGTAGGGATTTATGATGGCTATTTTTTATATTTTAATGCGGGAGAACTAGTGATCCTATCCTAACATTAAATTTTTCATTTTAGACTAAATAAGTTTAATTTAACCCATACGCATAATATACTAACATACTGTTTGCCACTTGATGGAGATTGTGTTTGTCATTAAAAATGCAAAAGTAAAGCGATAAGTGGATGGTGGAAATTGTGTAGGCAAGTTGGATGGTGGAAATTGTGTAGGCAAGTAGGAGTCCATCAAATCCCCCACACATAGCGTGTCCAGTGGGAATTGAACCCATGACCTATCGGTCCCGGGCCACCCACCTTCACCAATATGCCATCCCAAGGGGACATGTGCATGCCTCCATTTATATCACCATACAATCAACGAAAAACTATTATCTCCCTCCAATTAATAATCTTTTATTTTTAAGAAGGGTAAATAATTTGTAGCCATAAATTAATGATCAAAAAGTCAAATAACATACACAACATAATATCACTTTTTTAATCTCTGTGTCGTAAAAAAATTAAACACTATTAATGAGACGGAGGGAATATAATTTATACATAATAGATTATTTTTCTAAAAAACGAGATTTGTTCATAATATTTCAGTTTACATGTTTATTTTAATAAATATTTAAATCATCAAACACGGTTATTCACAATTTCATTCAAAAACTTAACAGTAAATTCTCATTAGAACACACCCATAAATATATATACCAAAGAAAATAATAGTATAAAAAATTTAATACTCTATCAAAATTTAAATTTTAAAATAATACTCTTTCAAACTTTAATTTTCAAATTAATACTAGTATATTTTTTTCATACGAAAAATAACTTTTTTATTTCTTTCTTTAACTACATACTTATTAAGTGGAGAAATTATTATCCAAACACAATGTTGGGAGATGATTCAGTCTTCTCACAATCAGTTGAGACATAACTCGCAGCCACCGTGCTCTGAATACTTACTGAAGATTTGAAGATCCCAAAACCCTATCTTGACAGTTGTAACCTGTTTGGGTCTGTCTCTGAAGTTTCAGACTTAGTAGACACTCTACATCTGGTTCAGGCGCTAAGTAGATTACCCGCCTCGGCACCGAAGCGTAAGACTCGATATCTTGGACTCAGCAGAGCAAGATATGCGAAAGGACTCGATGGAACCGAACTAAGCAGGAGTAGTTCATCGAACTCGGAGCCGATCTTCGGCAGATCCGACTCGGCAGGAGCATGCTACTGCATAAGAGATTAGACTCAAGAACGGCCGGGACGGTCTTCCGACCGTCGGATTCTCTAAAAAGTCAAATCGGCCAGAGTCAATACGAGGAAGAGAGAAGTCGCTTCGAGATCTCCTTGAAGTCCGTTCTGTCTCACCAACTTTCCCGAATCTCGACCAATGACAAGCGGCCACCGTCCTATATCCGTTAAAGCCGCAAGTCAACAACTTTCCGTAAAATGGAGGGAAAGGACACTGCAACCATACTTTGAAAGAGCCGTTAGCTACCCAAAAGAGAGAGACAAAGGATTGTCGTCTCCAATGGATCTATCCTAATCTCTGCTCTATAAATAGAGGGATAAAATCAAATTGAAGCTCACCTTCGCACACGAGAAAATGAGAGAACCAACGAACTCAGAGCATTCAAAGAGTGACTCATAAATGTCCTAAGTCTTCCGCAAGTAGTTCGAAGAGACAATCTCCGGCGAAAGACTACATATCTGCTCATAGGGAACCAAGCTGAATCAGAATTATACAACCTCTAGTATCCAAGCGACTGAACACGAACCCAAAGTTTATACTTAGCAGTTCGTCGCTCTAGAAGCCACATTCTCGTTCCCTATCCCTCTAACCTAAGCTCAGCTGTTCATATCTATAGCTTAGACGAAGGAGTTCATAGTCGAACTGATCCTTATTGTAAATGACTCCTTCATAGTTGGAGAGTTTTTTCAAACACTTAGTTTGATACCCTGTAAACTGAGACTTGCTCAGTATAAATCTCAAGACTAGTGTTTGACCAGTGTACAAACCAACTGAGACTATCTCAGTGTAATACATAGCCTCCTGATCTTTCGGGACAGTGGACGTAGGATTGTTGGATCCGAACCACTTTAAAAATCGCATGTGTTCTGTGTTCATTATTTACTGTTGCATTGATTTACTGTGCATACTGAAAATATCTTTAAAATCATTCAACTGAGTTTCAGCAAGCTTAATCGACTGCACTAATATACTGATATTGTTTTGATAAAACGCTTTCCTAACTCAACTGAATTTGGGCCTACACATTTTCGCACTACTGAACTCTATCTGAACGGTACTGAACTCTGACTCTAGTCAGCTATCAGGCCTCAGTAAAGTCAGTCACTCTACCACGCAATTCAGAACAACTTATCTGGTCTGCTGAACTCGTTCAGTACGACACTCTCCTGAAAAGGACTGTTCGCGTTTTAAGTTGAGAAATCGGTGTTCAGGTGTATTCACCCCCCCCCCTCTACACCTGAACGTTACTCTCGGGACCAACAATTGGTATCAGAGCAGGAGTTCTCTAAGACTCTTGTTATTCTGAAACTGGTCTACTTGAACGGATCCGAAAAATGTTTTCACTGCATATCATTCTTCATTCATATCATTATTTACTATGTCTGATATGTCAGGAATCAGAATGGTACCCATGTTCTCAGTAGAGAACTATGGTGTATGGCGGGTCAGAATGGAGGCACACCTGACCTCCCTCCACGATAGCATGAAAGAAGTTCTAGAGGACGGACCTATCGTTCCAATGGTCGATAGCGTCGTAGCTCAGGACCCAGCACAAGGAGGAGGAATGGTGATCGGAAAGAAGATACCCAAAGACAGAAGTCTCTTCACCCCTGAGGAGAAGAAGCTTCACAACTTAGACCGCGTCGCCAGAAACGCCATACTGACCACTCTGAGCGATTCTTATCTCGGAAGAGTTCAGGACTGCAAGTCTGCAAAAGAACTCTGGGATGCTCTAGCGCTAATGAGTCGGGGGACTCAGAAGATCAAAGCGAACAAACTCGCGCTGGAACTTCAAAAGCTGGAGAGACTGTCTCTCATGCCTGGTGACTCCATTGAAGATCTCAACGTCAGATTCATGGATCTGATGAACTCTATCAACGGGCTGGGAAAGACATTCTCCAACCGAGAGATGAATCTCAAAATTTTGAGGGCACTGCCAAACGGTCACTGGACTCCCTTTGCTACCTTATTGCGTCATTCTGATTTAGATATTGTTACTCCTGACCATATCTTTTCAGAACTTAAAGCTGAGGAGTTCGAGTTTGGCCTACCTCAAAGGAAGCAAATGAGCCGAAGCCGACACCCAAGTCGACCATGCCTTTAAAGCATCGGTCGGCCACGACAGACTCCGGCGTCTAGTAAGGCTGAACCTTCACTCAACGACATACAAGAAGGAAACTTAGCTAAGAAGTACGCGCTGCTTGCCGTGAAGTATCAGAAGGAGAAGGAGAGGCGCAAGAAGCTCTCAAGAGTCGTCAGAGACTCTAAGGGTAAGAATGAATATACACCTAAGCGCACTCCTGACTCCCATACTTCTGAATGCAGAAAACAGGAAGACTCAGCTCAGTCGAAAGACAGCGAAAGCAAAGAAGAAAGAGTCACAACCTGCTACAACTGCAAGAAGCCAGGACACTATCAGTATGACTGTCCTGAGCTGAATACTGCTGAAAGAGCAGCACGCAAAGCACGAAGGGAGAAGTTCATCAAGAAGCGACAAGCATACATTGCTGGTGAACTCTCAGACGACTCAGATGAAGTCGACTCCTTCATGGATTCATCAGACGATGAAGCAGCGTTCATGGCCATAGAGCTTGAAGCTGAAGAAAACGCTGAAAAATGTCTCATGGCAGGAGAAGAGGATGAGGTAAACTCTCATGCACCATTTAACTCCTCTTCACACTGCGCACACGACACTATTTCAGGTGCAGATGAAAATCTGGATGTCGCGATTGCATACGAAGAACTACTCGACGAGCAGATTCAGATGAGTCTGCAGCTCAGTAAGACTCTTCAGGAGTTGGATACCCTGAAAGTGGAGAATCAGAGACTTTCTCAGGAGAGTCAGGTTGCTACTGAGTCAGAAGGACTTGTGTTGAGACTCAGGGAGGAGATTAACTCTCTGATGGCCAAGTCTCAGCAATTAAGAAGATCATATCTCAGTATTGACCAATGACTTAACTCAGAAAGATACTGAACTGAGTCTACTGAAGCAAGAGTTGTCAGGACTTCAGACCGAGCATGAATTGCTGAAGAAAAGTGATGATGTCTGGAGGAACCTGATGACAGAGCGGTACATGGGCGTTGAAAAGAAGCTTGAAGCTATTCTAGCAAGCAACAAGCCCAAGCACTGTAAGGAGGGACTTGGATTCAGCCATGGAGCCTCCTCATCTGCCCCCGTACGCTCAGAAAACCGGCTAGCTGATAGGTTTGTTCAAGGGGAGACCATCAATGCAGAGATACTGAGCCCCCTAGCCAAGAACAAACAGAAGATGAAGGCACCTCATCCCAGTTATCAGCATTCTGACAAAAAGATCAGCACCAAATCACCCAAAGCAAAATGGGCTGATCAGTATGGACCTCCACAGCTGACTCATCCAGCTCAATATGGGTCATATTACTATGATCCTATAGTCAGGAGAGGATCCAAAGGTCAGAAGAAGAAGAAGAAAGCCGTACAGAAGGCAAAGGTCAGCAGTCCACCTACTCAGAAGATCAGGACTCATGAACCTGTAAAGCCTCAGAAGTCAGCATCGACCAGTCCAGTGGTCAAATATGTTGATAAAAGTGGGAAGAAAATGTCTGAGACCACCAGGGTCGTAAGACAGATTTGGGTTTCCAAAACTAACATCTAAGGACCCAAAATCAAAAATAAAGGGTACATGAATATAATTATGTCTTGCAGGTGCACAAAGACCCTTGGTATGTGGACAGCGGATACTCAAGACACATGACATACCAAAAGGACCTACTGAAGAATTATACTACTAAAGAAGGACCCCGAATCGAGTTTGGAGACAACGCAAAAGGCTATACCAGAGGATATGGAACACTCGAAGCATTGGAATCGCAACGGGTTCCAAGAGTATCATATATTGAAGGACTTCAAAGATAATCTTCTCTCTCGTTAGTCAATTCCGTGATAACTCGAATAGAGTGATTTTTTACGCCGGTTTTACGTGATGTCATTGATAAATCTACAAGAAAAACGGTGTTGTCGAGTTCGCACAAAAAGAATATCTATGTAGGCGATCGGAACTCAATGAACTCGAAGCTTGTTTGTTGGCGAAGAATGACAACAGAACGGGATGGCTCTGGAACAAAAGACTCAGTCATCTCAACTTCAAGACGCTTAACAAATTAGCTAGAAACACTCTAGCAAGAGGACTGCCGAATGAAGTATTCAGCAAAGACACTCAGTGTGAAGCATGTCTGAAGGGAAAGCAAACAAGAAATCAAAATCCTCCTGCTCCATCTCCTTCCACTGATGGAATCATTCAACTGCTACATATGGATTTGTTCGGTCCAGTCTCTCCGGTGACGATCAGAGGCAAGAAGTATGCATTAGTGGTCATTGATGACTACTCGCGCTACACATGGGTCATATTTATTGCCAACAAGTCTGGCGTCAAAATAGAGTTACCAACGCTTCTAAAAAAGCTCAGTGTCGAAAAGAACACCAAGATCATCAAGATACGTTCAGACAGAGGAACTGAGTTCATGAATTTTATGGTGGAGGAGTTCTGCTGAGCAGAAGACAGAGCATGAGACGTCTGCCGCACGCACGCCTCAACAAAATGGGGTTGCTGAGAGAAAGAATCGAACACTCAAAGAGGCAGCAAGAACTCTGCTCACAGACTCAGGACTCCCAACCAAATTCTGGGCAGAAGCTACTGATACTGCATGTTATACTCAGAATAGATCTCTACTGACAAAGCAGCATAAGAAGACACCATATGAATTATGGAACGACAGGAAGCCTTCTTTATCTTATTTCCATATTTTTGGGTGTTCATGCTTTATCCACAATAATGGGAAAGATCAGCTGAAGACTTTGATAGCAAGTCAGATCAGGGAGTGTTCTTAGGATACTCCCGGGTCAGCAAAGCCTTCAGAGTCTTTAACTATCGAACCCTTTGCGTGGAGGAAAGCCCTCATGTTGTTTTTAATGAGTTTGCTACTGAAGACAGGAGCAGGAACTCTAAACCTAAATCTGAGGACATCAGTAAGCAGCTACATGATCTGAGCTTAAAAGATAAAGTTGAAAAGATCCAGCTATGTTGGGATGATGATTCAGATGAAGAAACTGAAGATAAGTCTATCGAATCTCGGCCAACAGCGAAAGAGGCTGAACAGATTGACTCTATTGAACAGAGTCAATCCCAGGTAACTCAGGTCGATGAAGAAACCCAAGTGGTAACAGAGACCTCTACTGATGATAATAATTCAGGGGGAACTAATGATGTTCCTGAGCTAAATGCCCCTGAACCTGGTGACTCAGTAGATCACACTCTTGTAACTGAATTGCTTCAATCTCAGAATAGTACAACTGAAATGCCTAACTCACCTACTATCTATGTTGAACAAATTTCAGATGAAGAGTTGAAACGTCGTAGATTGTGGGCCGGACGCTCACACTTCGATTTAATTATTGGAGATCCTTCAAGAAGAGTAAAGACAAGATCCAGATTCTGTCAGGGAGAAAGCGCCTTACATTCTTGTTTCTTGTCTACTGAAGAACCTCAGTCAGTTGAGGATGCACTTAAGGACGCTGATTGGATCATAGCTATGCAGGAGGAGCTGAATTAGTTCACGAGAAACGAAGTTTGGGAGCTTGTTGACAGACCCCGACATCAACATGTGATCGGAACCAAATGGGTCTTCAAGAACAAGCGAGATGAAAACAACGTCATAGTAAGGAACAAAGCAAGGCTCGTGACAAAAGGCTACTGTCAAGCTGAAAGGATAGATTTCGACGAAACGTTTGCTCCAGTTGCAAGATTGGAGGCAATCAGACTATTCCTAGCCTACGCAACACATCAGAGATTCAGAGTCTATCAAATGGATGTGAAGTCTGCATTCCTGAACGGCGTACTGAAAGAAGAAGTCTATGTAGAACAGCCTCCCGGCTTTCAGCAGGGACATCAGGTTTATAGACTTAGAAAGGCTCTGTATGGGTTAAAACAAGCACCCTAGGCTTGGTACGATACCCTGTATGAGTTTCTTCGTCAGAAAGGTTTTCAGAAGGCCACAGTAGACTGCACATTATTCAGCATTCGACTGGAAGACGTCATTTTACTTGTGCAGATCTACGTAGATGACATCATCTTCGGTTCGAAGAACGTCATCATGTGTCAGCAGTTTGAGAAAATGATGAAGGACAAGTTCGAGATGTCAATGATGGGAGAGATGAACTATTTCCTCGGGTTTCAAGTCAAACAATCTGAGAAGGGAACGTTCATCAATCAAGGCAAATACACTCGAGACCTCATCAAGAAATTCGATTGCACATCCGGCAAACCAATCAAGATCCCGATGAACATGAACATGAAAATCGATCTCGATAAAGAGGGAGTATCAGTAGACCAAACTGAATTTTGTGCTATTATTGGTTCTTTATTATACTTAACAGCTACTCGTCCTGACATAACTTATGCTGTAGGTGTCTGCGCTCGATTTCAGGCAAATCCGAAGCAGAGTCATATGGACTCAGCAATGAAGATTCTCCACTATCTCAGAGGAACACCTGACATGGGTTTATGGTATCCAGCTGATGATAATATTGAACTAACTGGTTATTCTGATGCTGACTATGCAGGATGTAGAATTGACCGAAAATCAACTTCTCGAACGTGTCGGTTCCTTGGCGCAAGAGCGATCTCATGGTTCTCAAAGAAACAACACTCAGTAGCGACGTCAACTACTGAAACTGAATACATGGCTGCCGGAAGTTGCTGCGCCCAAATCCTTTGGCTGAGACAGCAGTTACGTGACTATGATGTCATTCAGAATGAAGTGCCGATCTTCTGTGACAGTACCAGTGCAATTATAATCACTCAGAAGCTTGTACTTCACACGAGATGCAAGCACGTGGACATCAGACACCACTTCATTCGCGATCATGTCGAAAAAAGGATATTAGGATGGAAAAGATCCATACTGACCATCAAAGGGCTGATATACTGACCAAGCCTCTAGCTGAAGCCAGATTCAGAGAACTTTCAGTAGAGCTATGTCTGCTGGACCCTACTGACTCTAGTCAGTAAGCGGATTTAGCAGAGGAGCATTCAGTAAGGGGGAATGTTCACTCTCGCATCGAGTAACTTCGATGCGTAGAGACTCAAGCAACCATCTACACGAGGTATCGGTGACTACGATGTTCAGCGACAGGTTTGCGTATCTCTACTCAGTAGCTTGATGAAACAGATTACGTGCATTTATGACTCAGATTCAGCTTCGTATTCAATGCTTTAGAAAATGTCATTTAATATTAACGGTTTACATTAAATACACGACATTCTATGTAAAAGCATGCTGAACTCTGCAACGCATTAAATGCATGTCGTATCAAGTTACTTCTTTGGCTATATACAACTGTATTTTGACTTAGGCGGCTAATTTGATCATTGCCTATTTTATAAAATCTAATCCTGGCCGTCCATCTCAAAAAGCAGTTCAAACTGAACCGTAGATAATTAACTGTTTATCTTCCTTAAGATATGTATATATATATATATATATACATGTTCAAAACTTTGAAACCGCCATTTCTACTCTGCAAATATTTCGAACCCTAGATTTTCTGAGATAATCCCTACTCTTTTACAAAACTTATCTTTCAAAACTTCTCAGGAAAATCTTTGGTAAATTTCAATGATCACTCAGTATCTTATACGCATATTTTTTTTACTTTATTGGTTACTGATCTACTGTGTTTGCAGATTACAGAATATGACAGGAACTACTGTGGTCGCTCCTGCCGATATGCAAGAGATCCTAGAGAAGGATCGGGTCTGGTGCGAACTAGTGATGGAGTTCGACGCCTGTGACCTCGACTACATGGAAGAAATCTTCTACGCCCTTCGTGAAACTGGGGTTGAAGGTTTTCTGACAAGGAAGTCGTCGTTCTTCCTTCCGCGCCAGATAGCTGAGCTCTATCTGAACTCAGAATCAGTAGAGGGAGACATCCGATACCGCTTCGTCGTTCATTCAGTAGGCGATCCCTCCCGCACCGCTATTGAAATTAAGCAGATGTCCATCAGAGAAGCACTCCAAAGAAGCTTCAAGCCCAACGAAGGATTCACTACCGTGGCTTACAAAGATGATTTAATGGATGAATATCAGATAGAGTTCTGTGGGAAGCCGATAACTTTCAGAGCCACATTTCCAAAGAATGCCGTGCTCCCACAATACAGAGCATTGGCCTACGTCGTGACTCAGCTGCTAACGAGTCAGGCCGGCTCCTTCGACCAAGTGTCCAGGCCAAAGATCCAGCTTATGATGGCCATACACGACAGAGCTAAAATTAACTGGACTGGATTCTTCCTCAAAGAATTTATGACGCAATCAGCTAAGTTCGACAAGACAGCCAAACGGCTGAGTGTCAAAGGAAAGCTACTGTATGGACTGAAGCTATCGGTGATGATCGAAGATTTCTGTGGAACGGACAACATTACCTTCGCCGACAAGTAGTACTTCAACCAGAAGAAGGTCCGATTCTAGAACAGGGCAGCGGCCCTTTAGCAGATTGGATCAGGGCCCGCTGATCCTAAGTCCGGGACTCAGAAGACTTCTACACCAACCAAGAAGAGGTCCCCTCCCAAGTCTACTCCTAAAACACCGACCAAGAGGCTGAAGAAAGTCAGTGAGGGTGCCAGAGGCAGTGGTTGCTGCGCCTCCTCTGCAGTTGAGGGATGAACCTAAGTCATCCAAGAAGACACCATTAGTGGAGAAGGCAGTCTCCACTGAGCGTGGTGAAACAATGGACCAAGGGGTCCAAGCTGAATATGTGGAAACACAGGACAACCCCTTGGACGTTCCACCACTCAGCAACATACCATCTGCTAAGAAGCAGCCGTCTCCAATTAAGGTAGAAGACTCGCAGACAGCTTCAGAATCAGAATCGATCGGGATTAAGGCCTCAACTCTCAAATCACGAGCCTCCCGAGAGATTGCTGAACGGATCCCGGAGATAGCCAACCACAACGATTTGGTCTTATTAGCAAGGCAGGCTAGGCTCCACATGCTGATCCGGTTCCAGGAGTGGCACAATCTGAAGTGCCTTATCATCCACCACTCCTGCGAACAGCTCCATGAGGAGGAGCTAATAATAAGGGGGAAGATTGGCTACTCAGAGCCATTTGACCTCGGCACTATTAAAGATCTGAGGGCTGCGATGCTCGCTATGCTGAACGACAGACAACCCGTCTCAGCATCAGCACCCTCAGATGGGTCTGACCCCGATGGTTAGGACCTACCCCGCGATTCAGGCCCTGAGAAGCCTGATGAGGGATCTCAACTGGACAAGGATGCTCCATCATCCCCTGCTGAACCGCCGCTCAGCATCCTTGGTCCAGGTCAGTCGGCGGCTAGTACTTCGAAGGCAACTGAACCTTCACAGCTGCTACTCGAATCTGCTTTCGAA
Organism: Lavandula angustifolia; assembly: GCA_028984105.1. Lineage (NCBI taxonomy): Eukaryota > Viridiplantae > Streptophyta > Magnoliopsida > Lamiales > Lamiaceae > Lavandula > Lavandula angustifolia. Next base: position 20,398,608 of record CM054810.1, on the reverse strand, counting down.
GTAGCGCCCAGCCCGAAGAGCCGACGATCAAAGTCAGTGGCCAGGGCACTAAGGAGTCAAGGAACTCAGAACTGACTCCTCGCCCGCGCCGTCCATAAGACGTGGAGGCAGACCACTCAGGCCCACAGCGCAGAGATTAAGGGGCTCAGGACAACCATCCAGAACTCGCCCGCCCCTGACTTCTCCACAATCCTTACTGATGCGCTAGCCACCCAGAGGGCTGACTTTGATGAACAGCTGAAGACGATTCAGGCTGGCCAAGCTCAACTTCTAGAAGACTATAAGGCCGCTCAGAAAGCTCACACTGAATCCGTCACCTCCATCTCTCAAGCCTCAGATCTCAGGCTCCAAACAATTCAGAAGGCAATCGAAGAGAGAGTGGAACACCAGCTGAAAGAATTCCAGACAGCAGCAGACGCCTCCCACAAGAAATACAGTGATCAACTCACTGAGGAGAGGAACGAGCTGCATGAGAAGCTGACTAAGTTGCAAAATGCCTTAGACGATCTGGCAGCAGCCTTACAGAGTCTGGACACAAAGGTGTCAGCAAATTTGCTGATGCCAAAAAGGGGGAAGGAAAAGAAGGAAAAGGAAAAGAACTGGTACTGAAGGTACCAAAAAGAGTAAGGTCAGTGGCAGGGGCAACTCAGACTCAGACAACTGCTCCCACTGGACCCTCTACTCAGACTAGCGAGGCCCAGGGTGTCTCAGCAGCAGGCGATGTAGTGTCTGCTGAGACCGGCCCAAGCGGCCCAGGACCCAAGGAAGTAGCTACTCAGGTAACCCAAACACCCTCTGAAATAATCAAAGAGGTTGTTGAGTATGCTGACGAGGAGTCAGAAGAGGAAGAGGTTCCTGTACCTCCTCCAGTTGCCGGGAAAGGCAAGAAAGTTATGACGCTTCCTACCCCTCCTTCTAAGAAGAAAGGACCCAAGAGGTATGTTACTCTGGAGGAGGAAGCTCAGATCACTGCTGACGAGAAGTTAGCAAGGGAAATCGCTGAAGCTGAGGCTGCTAATAAGCCTAAGAAGAAGCCAGCTAAAGGCAAGACAAAGGCTCCAGCAGGAGGAAAGAAGACTGGACCTAGAATGCCTCCCCGAACGCTGAAACTCAGTGATGAGGCAGGCAAGGAAAAGGAGAAGGAGCAGCAGCAGCAGACTACTGGACAGTAGGGCACTTCGAAAGAAAAATCAACCACACCTGCTGATTCAGAAGAAGAGCCTCACATACCCTCCTATGTAGCCTCTAAGGAACAAGACCTGGAGATGCAAGAAATATGGGCTTAGATGGAGAGGTACTTGTATAGAGGAGAAGAAGCTAGACAGATAGAAGCAACTCGAGAAAGGCTCAGATTAGCAGACCTTGAAGCTCTAAGGCTGAAAGCTGAACAAGAAGCGAGTCATAGGATTCCTGAGAAAGCTGACATTGCATACAGATACAGAAGGTTCAGGAAGCCTACTGATCTCAAAATTCACAGATGGCCGAGAGTTGATGAGTGGATGCCTTGGGAAGTAACTCAAAGGTGGGAGAAGCTGAATGCTGAATTCATTAAAAGGAATTATTTCTGGAGGTACTGGGCTGAGAAGCACAAGTCTGTAGCCTTTGCTGAATGGCTCATGAGGGCCGACATAGAAATGTTTGCCAGAGTTCAGAAGGCTGTAAAAGATAAGGTAGATGTAAGAGTACCAGGTCCAAGAATCATGCCGCCCCCACTGAAACTAGACGGCTCCGTTCACTATGGGGTCATTGAGAAGGAAGTCAAGGATGCTGCTGAAGCCAAGTTCCTAGATGAAGAAGATCCGGTGACTTCGCCGAGATACTGAGGCGAGGAAGGTCACCTACCGGATGTATGGACCGCCTTCCCCGAAACCCAATCAAAGGACTTCAAAGACAGGATCAAGCGGTTCAGATGATTTTCAGCTTCTGTGTTTCTCTGTTTCTTCTTTCTGTTCTTCTTAGTATAGCAGACGATGTAACTGTATTGAACATTCTTCAATCTATAAAACATCTCTGTTATTGGCCCTGACAATTCCTTATTGTCTAAATGGCCTTGTTTGTTTTTATGCTTAACACTCAGAATCACTGAAGTGATTAGTGACTCACACACTCACTGTTCTTATATATTTTGTCAGTTTTTTGCTTAGCTAGATTCTGATAGATTGCATAGTTGGGGGAATATGTTGTTAGACAAGGAGAAATTGCTGATTAGTTTCTGTATAGGTTCTGATATTTCTTCCTTGATTCCCTCAGTAGTCTAGGACTTGAAGAACAACTCCACTGATCCTACTTGTAATATTTGTAAGGAGCTCTGTTTCTGATAAGTCATAATGTTAGGTTTTGGCATCATCAAATAGGGGGAAAATGTTGGGAGATGATTCAGTCTTCTCACAATCAGTTGAGATATAACTCAGTAGCCCTGTGCTCTGAATACTTACTGAAGATTTGAAGATCCCAAAACCCTATCTTGACTGATGAACCATTCAGTTGTAACCTGTTTTGGTCTGTCTTTGAGGTTTCAGATTCAGTAAACACTCTGCATCTGGTTCAGGCGCTCAGTAGATTACCTGCCTCAGTACCAGAAGTAGAAAACTCAGTAATACTGGACTCAGCAGGAGTAATATACTAAAAGGAGTCAGTGGAACTGAACTCAGCACGAGTAGTTCATCGAACTCGTGAGCCGATCTTCGGAGAGCCGACTCGGCGGGAGCATGCTACTGAATAAGAGATCGAACTCAAGAACGGCCGGGACGGTCTTCTCGACCGTCGATTCTCTAAAAGTCAAATCACCAGATTCAATACGAGGAAGAGAGAAGTCAGCTTCAGATCTCCTTGAAGTCTGCTCTGTCTCACCAACTTTCCTGAACCTCGACCAATGACAAGCAGCCACTTGTCCTATATCTGTTAAAGCTGCAAGTCAACAACTTTCCAGAAATGGAGGGAAAGGACACTGCAACCATACTTTGAAAGAGCCATTAGCTACCCAAAAGAGAGAGACAAAGGATCGTCGTCTCCAACGGATCTATCCTAATGTTTGCTTTATAAATAGAGGGATAAAATCAAATTGAAGCTCACCTTCGCACACTAGAAAACGAGAGAACCAACGAACTCAGAGCATTCAAAGAGCGACTCATAAATGTCCTAAGTCTTCCACAAGTAGTTCGAAGAGATAATCTCCGACGAAAGACTACATATCTGCTCATAGGGAACCAAGCTGAATCAGAATTATACAACCTCTAGTATCCAAGCGACTGAACACAAACCCAAAGTTTATACTTAGTAGTTCGTCGCTCTAGAAGCCACATTCTCGTTCCCTATCCCTCTAACCTAAGCCCATCTGTTCATATTGAAGGATAATTGAGGGTTAGAAATCGATACCTTCCTCCTTCGTATGTTGTTGCAGCTCTGATTGTTGCTCCTGTGTCAGATCTTCTGATCTGTATCCCGACCTTTTTCTTCCTCTGGGTGGTCAGAGAACTGAAGAAAATAATATTTTGTCTCTCCCATTCTCACGCCAAGCGTGTATAATTTTATGAATGTGTGTCATCTGTTTCTGAATAAAATACTAATATATATAGGCTTCAAAAGCCAATATAATATTAATATATTTGTAGCCCATTAATTTAATTATATTTCTAATGGGCTTCCACATAATTAGCCCATAATATAATTAATTAATCCATTGGGCTACTAATATTTATCAATTAATTGGCCCAGCCAATTAATTCCAGATAAATATATTATTAAATAATGTAAAAATACATTAATCCATTAATAATGATTTGTGAGAGAAATAAATAACTAGGCAACTAATTGGGCCAGATCAGGGATCTAATACAAGAAATAAAGCTGGGCCTCAAATTAATTAATTATCTATGCTCAGCCTAGAGCAAAATCAATTAATAAACACAGATTCATTCCACTATAGAATCCGTGCTGACTTACCCCTTTATCCCAAATTGAGCAAGGGCTTGTATTTTAGACTTAATCGATCTCCGTATTTAAGATAGAAATATCCGTTAATTAATTAAACTCACTGACAACTTAAATTAATTAACATCTTATATTCCTGAGTAGTACCACTCGACCTTATTAACACATCAGAACTTAATCAACCGGCCGGGTTTAGTGTGATAATCCTTTCGAGTTCCTAAGGGGATATTATCAACCCATTTTACTAGGATACGGCTGCAAGATACAGACAACCAGCCTGAGCCACAAATAACTACTAACACCCAAAATACGTAGATCCGGTCACGATGACGTTCACCATAGTAGGTCAAAGTGATAGATAGCCAAATGCAGTCAATTGAAGTCTTACCAAGCTTAAGACCAGCTAAGTCACCGAGATCATGGTTCTCCACTAAGGTCAGTTAGGAGAACACATCTCACTGTGATCCATTAATACACCACCTTCAGTGTACCAGTAAAGACAAGCAGCTAAGACAAGCCACTTCTTATCTAAACTGCAGCTTAAACCGACAACTTATCCTGAAGTTGTCTCAGCTGTGATAACTGTTTATATCTTGTCAGTTCAACCAATTTGTGTTGTCTTCTGTGATACCTGACACACCACACAAATCTAACTTTTATACAAGATAAAGGATAACATGTGCAAATATATATATATATATATATATATATATTTATTTATTTATTTATTTATTTATCAGATAGGAGAATAAGATAGTGGTAGGGACAAAACACATTGTATACAAGCATAAAATTTGCTTCCAGTATACAAAATCCCAACAACTCTCCCACTTATACTAAAGTAAACTTTTACTACACAATGTGTCAGTTCTACTTACAAACTAGTACTCAACTATATCTCAGCTATCTAGGTACAAACTAGTACCCAACAATATCTCAGCTATCTATCCTATCTATCACTGCATCTTCTCCCACTTATACAAAAGTTTCTATAGTCCTAAGTGGGGGGCATCTTTACCATCCCTAAGCCACGAACATGCTTCTCGTAAGCCGGGAGTGGTAAGCTCTTCGTGAAAGGATTAGCTAGGTTGACTTCAGTTCCAATTTTGTCAATCACCACGTCACCTCGATTTACGAATACTCGTATAATGTGGTACTTCATGTCTATGTGTTTAGATACCTTGTGAGATCTAGGTTCCTTAGAATTTGTCACTGCACCCGCATTATCACAATAAATCGTGATCGCCTTAGGCAAATTCTGAACAATATCAAGATCCAGGAGGAAATTCTTAAGCCAGACTGCCTCTTTCGAAGCTTCTGAAGCAGCCACATACTCTGCTTCCATGGTTGAGTCCGCAATGCATTTCTGCTTTGCACTCCTCCATGAAATGACTCCACCTCCCAAGGTAAACACATAACCCGAGGTAGACTTCTTCTCATCTCTGTCAGCCTGGAAATCCGAGTCTGTATAACCCAAAGGCACTAGACTGTCTGACTGGTAAACAAGCCTATAATCTCTAGTCCGTCTAAGGTACTTGAGAATATGCTTGACCGCAGTCTAGTGTTCCTTTCCAGGGTTAGACTGATATCTTGAGACCATGCCTATAGCATATGAGATATCTGCTCTCGTACAAAGCATCGCATACATGAGGCTACCGACAGCGGAAGCATATGGTACTAGCCTCATACTTTCTATCTCTTCAGGCGTTTTAGGGCACTGATTCTTGGATAGAAAAAAGCCATGTCTGAAAGGTACTAAACCTCTCTTAGCATTTTGCATGCTAAAACGAGCAATAACAGTGTCAATGTAGGACGCTTGTGACAAGCTTAATATCCTTTTCTGGCGATCTCGGTTAACCTTGATCCCAAGGATGTAAGCAGCTTCACCTAAGTCCTTCATTTGAAACTGCTCGGATAACCACGTCTTTACATCTGATAACACTTCAACATTGTTGCCAATGAGAAGGATGTCATATACGTAAAATGCAAGAAACACCACTGATCCGTTAACACAAACACGGTACACACACCTCGGTAGGACATGATACAAATCCATAGGATTTGACTATCTCGTCAAAAACGCTGGTGCCATAACTGGAAAGCTTGCTTAAGTCCATGAATAGACTTCTTAAGCTTCCAAACTAGATGCTCTTCGCCCTCCTTCACATAATCATCTGGCTGTTTCATGTAGATGTCCCTACCTTTTTTAAGGTGACTGTTTAGGAATGCGGTTTTGACATACATTTGCCAGATCTCTAGGTTCATGTGAGCTGCTATGGCAAGAAGAATCCGAATGGACTTGATCATTGCTACAGGTGAGAAGGTCTCTTCGTAATCGATACCTTTTTTCTGGGTAAAACCCTTCGCCACTAGCCTGGCCTTAAACGCCATGATCTCTCCATTCGGTGCTCTCTCTTTCTCTTGTATACCCACTTACTACCAATAGCCTTGCAGCTCTCAGGTAGTTCAGTGATCTCGTATACATCCATATCAATTATGGACTTAAATTACGAGTCCATGACGATTCGCTAGGAATCTGCATCTACATCTCCCACTGCTTCGTTGTAAGTCCAGGGATCCACGGTATCTTGTTCATCTGCCGGGAGATGATTAAACGTCTCCCTAGCGAACATATACCGATCAGGTGTAAATATCACCCTCCCACTACATCGACCAATGTCAGGCGCTGTGTTAACAGATTGTGCAGTTACTCGTGGAGTACTATCTTGCACAACTGGCTGTTCAAGTGGAACTCGACCACCTTGTAATTCCTCAAGGATGATGTCGACTTGAGATTTATGGTTACTAATATAATCCTCTTCTAAGAACCGAGCGTTAGGGCTAACAACGATCTTCTGTTCTTTAGGATCATAAAAGTATCCACCCCTCGTTTCCTTTGGATACCCTATGAACAACATCACTTCTGAACATGATTCCAATTTGTCGGCCTGCCTATTTAGCACATAAGCAGGATAACCCCAAATCCTTAAGTGGTGCATACTGGGTTTGTGCCCGCTCCACAACTCGAAAGGGATCTTTTGTACCGACTTGGAATGCACACGGTTCAGCAAGTATGCTGCAGTCTCTAGGGCATATCACCAAAAGGAAACTGGCAAAGTTGCATAACTCATCATCGACCGAACCATCTCTAAGAGACTTCGGTTCCTTCTCTCTGACACACCATTCTCGCGAGGCGTGCCCGATGTCGTCACCGGGATGTAATCCCACATTCTGTCAAGTAGTCCTTGAACTCGTTGGATAGGTATTCCCTACCACGATCAGATCGTAGTGTTTTAATTTCTTTACCTAGCTTCTTCTCCACTTTTGCCTTGAATTCCTTAAAGGTTTCAAAGCAATCCGACTTGTGGCGATGAAGGTAAAATATCCATACCTCGAGTAATCGTCAGTAAATGTGATGAATTACTCATACCCTCCACGAGCTTATGTAGACGTAGACCCACACAAGTCAGAATGTATCAAACTTAATACTACTGTGGCTTCATAACCCTTTGCCTTGAAAGGCCTAGTCATCATCTTTCCTTCCAAACAGGTTTCGCAAGTTGGAAATGGTTCAACTTGGAGAGACTCCAATGATCTATATACCACCAACCTTTGAGTCCTATTAAGATTGATGTGACCAAGTCTTAAGTGCCACAGATAAGTTTGGTTTATCTTAGAAGAATCTTTCCTCTTCTTAGGATTTGATGATGAGGAAGCAATATTAACAGAACTACGCGGTTTACAAGTAATAGTATATAAAGGATCCGTTTAATGGTCCACCATAGATAAAATCATCGTCTTTCATGATAGAAACTTCACTATCAAAACTTGATTTATAACCATCCATGGTGCAGAGTTTTGAAACAGAAATAATATTTCGCCTAAACTCAGACACATATTAAACTTCTTTAAATACTAAAACAGAACTATCAAAAGATAGATTTAAATCTCCAACGGCAAGTGCAGGAACTTTCAATCCATTGCCCATTGAGACTACCACCTCGCCATTGCTCAATTGCCTTTTCTGCAAGAAACCTTGCAAGGTGTAACAAACTTGATCAGTTGCCCCCGAATCCACTACCCATTCGTGGGTAGAAGAGGAAACCAGAACAGTCTCAGTTACAAGAGTGACTCGCGTCTCTTTCTGATTTGCCTTGACATCTGGATTATAATTATTCCAGTGTCCTTTCTTACCACTTCTTGAAGAACCTTCCTTTCTCCTTTGACATTCATATGTCGCCGGTATGGACCGTCTTCTTACTCCCACTGCTCTTCTTGAAATGTCCACCCTTTCTGCTCTTTTTCTGGTTTCCACCTTTCGGAGGATTCCTTGAACTACTAGGGATATTCAAGACTTGAGCACTCTTGCCCTTTCCTATAACCTCTTTGACCGCTACCAAAGATTTGAGTAACATACTCATAATAAACTCGTTCTTAGACATAGCGGTCCTAAAACAGAAGTTCTTATAGGATCTTTGCAGAGCTTTTATTGGGAGAGGTAAGATATCTCTTCCACACTATGAAATTATTTAAAAATTGTTAAACCCGTTAGGATTTGGTTGGTGAGACGGTTTAGGAACTCGAAAAAATATTCGAACAAACATATCTGAAAAATATGATTTAAAAGCATGTATAAAATTTATATTTTCACATAATTCGTAATTAATAATCATTGTAACCTTTTGTAAAAACAATGATATTAAAAAACCTCGAACGGCTCTAGGAATTCCACTAGCAAGCCACGCAGGTGGACGTTTACTAGCGTAACCCTAAACCAAGCTATTTACCTAGCTCTTTAATTCCAATCCACGTCTAGGTTCTTAAGACGAATGTAATTAATAGTTCGATATTCTGGGCCATGTCACTATTAAAATGCGGGAAGGGATTTCGAGGGAAGTGAATTGTACCTGCGGTGACATCTAAGCATTGACCATTAATTTGACCAAAATAGAATCAAATTCTCGAAATTGACATACTTACTCGAACCATGCCGCATTCAATTTGATCTAATTAGCCATCCTATTTAATTATTATCTTCTAGAGTACTCGCGTTTACTAGGCACGCAAGCCACGCAGGTGGACGTTTACGGCTTCGCTCCCACTACTCAATAATAATCAAATATTGTTTTGGAAAACTCATCTCACAAAACTGGTAGCTCAAAAATGCAAGCAAGCCACGCAGGTGGACGTTTACTCACATAATCTTACTACTTTCGTGTAGAGTCCAATTAATGGAGGTCCGATTAAGTGTTTAATATCCAAATTAATGGAATCTAATTAAACATTTAATTTAAAAATTGCTTAGTATTTTTATTCAAAATGTTTGTTTTGAATCATGCATATCCACATAATTCCTAAAGCATGCAATTTCTAAACGCACATAATAAAACGTGCTCGCGAAAATTAAAACATGCTTTAATAACGACATAAATCCTATTTACATGTTTTTCTAAGCGCAATTAATCACATAATCGCATGCTAAAGCATAACAAAAAATAAATACGCAAATAAGAAATTTAAAGTCGTTATCGGGCTTTAAAACACGTAATTCCTAACTATTACATAACTCGATCAAAATACGGCTCTTCGATCTTCAAAATCTTCGAATTTGAAAACTCGCACCGAAAACCGGCCGTTGCCACGTCATCGTGGGTCCGCCATGTGGCGGTGCACGTGTACGCTCGGTCAGCAAAGGGCCGACGTGGCGCGCCACGTCGGCATCATCTTCAACAACACAAAAACCGCCGCCCGCCGGTTCGGCTTGCGCCGCCGGCCTAGCCGGTTCTCGGCGACGGCCGACGTGGTGGTGGTCTCCCGGACATGGTGAGCCAGGAACCTCCGGCATACTCCGCCGGAAGGCCCGCCGTTTGGCGCCGGAGCCGTAGCGCCGCGCCTCTGCGCCTGCCTGCTCGCGCGGCTCGCACCGCCTCCCGCTGCCACGTCCGGCCGTCCACGACGGCGTCATCCCCTCCAGATGTCTTGGGCCGTGAATAACGGCCGCCTAGAGCCGCCGCCGTGATCTGCAAAAGCGCAAAACCGCGCCTCCCGCCGCCACCGCCTTCGCCGCCCTTTCCGAGCCGCGATTCAAGCCGCGATTCGATCAATTGAAAGAGGGGAAATGTAATTGGAACACTCACGACCACCGGGTAACGGATTCTGGCCGAGATTAGTTCCTCAATTTCCCGAATTTCAAACGATTCGCTGGAACGAATTCATAACGAGCAGCCAACTTCAGACGTCAATTTCGATCGTATCCGGGATCGGATGATCCCTTAGGACCTATCAACGTGAAGCTCGTAAGATGAGGATTCCAGAGGTTCAAGACGATCGTCGATCAGACATCGGACGCGCCGGGAATCTCCGCCGCAAGATGCGGCCAAACCCCAAGAAAACTAGGGTTTTCGCTGCGATTTGGGGCTTTTCTGGACAGCACGACCACTTCACCGTCATCTCTCTCTCTCTCTCTCTCTCTCTCTCTCTCTCTCTCTCTCTCTCTCTCTCTCTCTCTCTCTCTCGCTTTTCTCTCGCCGAAAAAAAGATGCGCCTACAGATCTGAAGAACTCGTCAATATTCAACCGCGAAACGTCACCGCCGTCGGGGCAGTGCTTCGTCAAAATCAATTTCTATGATTGTTCGAATTTGCTTCTTAAGTTTTTAAAATTGTAATTCTCAAGTTCAGTTTTCTTGGTGGAGCGGATGATTGATTGTGCTAGTTTATTGATTTGATGGTAGTGGTGTTTGTCTGACATTTGATCAATTCGTCATTTATTTACGATTCGTTGATTCCCTGATGTTTTTGGTTTTTCCAATTTTGATGTGGACTATTTAATTTATTATTTGAAACAAAACTTAGATGTCAATCGTCTGTTGGTTTTACACGCTTAGGTTTGATCACTTTTATGTTCCTAGTTACAGTTGAGTGCTTAACTTAGAGGCTGTGAGGGCTAGAACATTATATTTCTTCTTTTATTGTACTTTTTAATCGTATTATTGTTTATTGATTTGAGAGTGAGAGGGGATTATGTGATTTTCTTATGAATAGAGACAACTATTAAATATGTTGTTCCACTCTTATCTAGTATGTAGATTATGGAATAATAGTTTGAATATTTCCTAAGCTATTGACATGCCATCACATTGATAATGGTGCCATCACAATTGACACGTTATTGAAGTGTCATTATTTGTAACATAAAGTGTCATTTGTTGTGAACAATTGTGTCATTTGTTTAAAACAATTCATATTTAAAAAATGACACTTTTATTCAAAATAATTGACATTTTTTTGTAAATAAATGACACATTTTTTTATTGCAAGATACTTTGAGTAGAGATAATCGACACTCTGCTCTCTACTATGAATTACGGCTTAAACAGACACTCTGCTCATCATTGACACATTCTTTTATCGTGATTGACACGCACATCAGAGACAATTGACATTATGCTCTCTATTGTGAATTATGACTTAAACAGACACTCTCGTCATCATTGACACGTTCTTTTGTCATAATTGGCACGAATAACACAAACAATTGACACTCTGCTCTCTACTGTAAATTATGGCTTAAATAGACACTCTGCTGACACGTTCTTTTGTCATGATTATCACGCACAACAGAGAAAATTGACACTCTGCTCTCTACTGTGAATTATGGCTTAAACATACACTCTGCTCATCATTGACACATTCTTTTATCGTGATTGACACGGACAACAGAGACAATTGACACTCTGCTCTCTATTATGAATTATGGCCTAAACAGACACTCTGTTCATCATTGACACTTTCTTTTGTCATGATTGACACAAATAACATAGACAATTGATACTTTTTTAAAAAACAAATTATATTTTTTTCGAAACAAATCGCATTTTTTCCAAAAATAATTGATAGTCAATAAATGATACTTTATTCAAATACAAATGACACTTTTGTTTGTTACTATTGACACTTTGGATAAATAACGAATGACACATTTATTCATAATAAATGACATGCCTTCCTTTTCAAAAAAATCAGAAAAAAAATAAAACAAATTATTTTTTACGATTGACACTTTTGTTTGTTACGATTGACACTTTCGTAAGCAAAGAGTGACAAGTCCGTCCTTAAAATAAAGGAGAAAAAATGTATTTAGAAAAAACTAAAAAAAATAAAATTAAAAAGGAATAATAACGTCATGTTGACGTCAGCGGGTCAAACACACGGGTCAAAGCGGGTCAAAATTTGGCAATTGAATCATGTTGCATGTGCAATGTGATGCACACAAGTTTTTGTTTATTTATGGTTTTACTTAGTCGTTCTTAGTTTGGTAAGGCTTGGTTTTTTTTTTTTCATTATTATTTAGCTTCAGACAAGTAGTGAGTTTATTTAGGAGAAGTCTGTTGGTCGATTGTTTTAATATCTCAGATCAAATAAAAGCTTGATTCTCTAAACTAATTTCTTGTGCATATTTTCTTTCTTGTTTTGTTTTGGATAAGTCCCAACCGTTGGATGAGGAGTTGATCTGATACTATCTACAATTAAAGCGTATGTTTGACTATCATCCGTTAGATTTCAATGAAATCTGGATAAGATTAGAAGTGTTTGTCGAAGAGTCCGCATGAGTTCTAGCAGTTTTATTTTTCTCAGCAGTTGAGAGTTAGTTTTGGCTTTCCGTTCATCTTTTCCCCAAATTGCTCTTACTGTCTATAAATGGAAATGAGTTGCAGTCAATTACAGTTTTCCATTCTAGAGAGAGAGGAGGGATGATTCCGACGCAGTGGCCGCCGTGTTACAAACAATGCACCAAGAAATACGCTGCTCTTCGGCAAATCTCATGTATCTCTCACTCTCTCCCCTCTCCCCTCTCCCTTTCAATTGATTCACATACACCTTATGGATTTGATTTAATGCAGATGAAACAAAGATGATTGCATTCTTATGTGTTGTTGCAGGGAGAGTATTCTGCAAAAAGGGGTGTGATGTTGATCGTGAAACATGGGAAGAATGTACGTTTAAGACTCTGACTCTCATTTGCCCTTTTGAAATTTTGTTCACTCTTTCATTGTCATTTGATCTATTGACAGCCCCATGCATCCTCGGCCCGGAATCCCGTAGATATATAATATGATGCAAAACGGATCTTAGCTAGGTTATAGTTTATTATTGTAGTGACAAATTCTAAAATATGTTAGAAACTATACTAGAATCCTAGAAACATCAATAAATCTTATGTAAAAACTAGAAGTGAAGATCTAAAGAGATCCTCCAACAACACATTCAAGCTAATAGAGAGATCTTAGGATTTTGGAGAGAAGTACATCTAAATCGTACATTAAAGACCTTCATACAATCTTCTTAATACTAAAATAACACTTTCATTTACTAACAATATCTTATATGGAGATTAGAAGGAAGATATAACCAAAATGGTAATGAATGAAGGTGTGGAACAATGTGATGTGATATGCTATAAAGACTCACTTTCATTTACAAGGTACGTTCAACTCTTATCGATGAGTTTCTTCCATGTAGCCTCACCATCACACATCACATTATTATCTATTTCGTTTTCCATCAAGTAAACACACTTTTTTTTTTTTTTTTTTTGTTTTTCTTGAAAAACAGTTTGAGGTTCCACCACAAAAAGTCAATGAAGTTCAGCCACGGCCACAAAAGCCTACAGTAGAGGAGAAACATGCAGATCACAACCATCTTGGCTGTGCTACCTGTCTAACCAAAGTCACGAAGCCCAGATGATGTACCTAACACTTATGCCTAAATCTTCACGAAAACAAGACATTAGCCAACAGTCGTGCTTCCACACAAGTATCAAAAAGTCATAGAAGAATTGGCATAAACATTTACTATGCAATTTATGGCAATTTGAATGGTGATGACAGCATAATTTTTTTTACGAAGGAGTTCTTGGGCCAAATATCATTTTATGCAACTTTTAATGATTTGAATCTCATGACAGCATCACACTAAATAAAATTTGAATAAATGAGAACTAAACAGTAGAGAAGGTCGATTGTTGTTAAGAAAATAGCCTAAGAAAGTAATCTTTGAAACTCTAGCATCATTCGAGATACCGAAGAGAAATCGAATCAAGAATTAACAACAATGTAATTAAACCAAAGCAAAAATTGTTATTTATAATATTAGAAAAAAAAGCTTAATTTTATAGAAAGCGGTTTTGCAAACATTTTCATAAGCTTTTTATTAATTTTTTTTAGCTTATGCTATTAAAAAGTACTCCATTAAAAAAAAAATATTTAAGCTGTTCCAAACACTAGTGAGGATGATTTTTTTTGCGAGATGCGTGTGGCGTATGACCAGAAGAAGTCAGTAGCCATTACTCCCTCTCTTCTTCTCTGTTATCATCCCCTTGTTATACCATTCTTCTCCTCTCTGCTTTCCTCTCTATCTCTCCAACTCTCTCTCTCTCCTTTTTTATTAGTTTGGTGTGATAGATATTAGGGGTTACCTCTCGTGCAAATGTGCCCGAATATGAATAGATCGAGTTCGGTTGTGCAGCTGGAATTGGCGTGACGAAAGAGATTGTAAAACCGCATGTCAAACTGCATCGACGGCAATTACCAAACTATTTAATTATTTTCAATTTAAAATTTATTGGTGATTTGTAACAGAAGTAGATATCAGCGCCTAAGTATTACAGATTTAAACTTGCTTGGCGCCGTCAAAATAGTCAACAGAACTCAAATCGCAAAACTGTACAAAAGAAAGTTGCTAGTGATGAAATATCAGATTCATCATGATCAAATTCACCACTTGCATGATGAAATTAGCAAGAACCCTAAAATGTTGTTGAGAACAGAAAACAGAGCAACTTGAATAAGAGAGTAATTTCATTCAATAATCTTGTGTGTTAAGTTACAATAGAGTGTGAGGCTATTTATAGAAAACTAACTAGCTAGCTAATCCAAGCGTAACCATTAAGCTAAGCTAAGCTACCCTAACACGTCTCTTAACAAACTACCTGCCATGCACACGTTCTGTTCACGTGGGAAGAGTATCTGATGGTGTGGACCGTTGATCCACTTGCTTCTTGTGTGTGTCATCAACGGTTGAGAAGGTGGATCCATGTGAGGAATCACAAGAGACCCCCCCCCCCCTGCCGCAAGTGGAGAGTACAGATTCTGGACTCTCAACTTGGAAAGAAGATAGAGGAAGGGAGTCTTGCCTAAAGGCTTTGTCAATACATCCGCCAATTGGTTCGAAGATGGAACATAAAGAAGATGAATCAAGCCAGATTGGATATGTTCCTTAATGAAATGACAATCGATTTGGATTTGTTTTGTCCTCTCATGATGGACTGGATTGGCAGCGCAATAGCAGATTTGCTGTCTGAAAACAAGGTAGCAGAGGTGAGAGGATGTCCAAGATCATTGAAGACCTTAAGAAGCTAAATGACCTCTGCAGAAGCAGAAGGAAGAGCCTTGTACTCAGCTTCTGCAGAACTGCGTGAAACCGTGGCTTGTTTCTTGGAACGCCAGGACACTAAGGAATCAACAAGAAACATACAATATCCAGTGACTGATTTTCGAGTATCAACACAACTGACCCAATCAGAATGACTAAACCCTTTTAAGCGGAAATCAGAGGTAGAAGAATAAAACATCCCTTGTCCAATAGTGCCTTTAAGATACCTTAACACATGGTGAGCAACATTTAAGTGAAGTGGTCAGGTTCGCATGAACTGAGCAAGAGTGTTAACTGCAAACGTGATGTCTGGCCTAGTAACCATGAGATACATCAGTTTTCCAATTAAACGCCGATAAGGAGCTGCATCACTAAGTAATTGTCATCATGAGCACTAAGTTTCAGTCTGGTATCTATAGGAAAAGTAGTTGGCTTGCAATTAGAGTAGCCTTCCTGATCAAGTAGCTCAAGAACATACTTTCGCTGACAAAGGAAAATACCCTTTGAAGAACGAGCTATCTCTAATCCCATAAAGTATTTCATGTGACCAAGATATTTGATCTTGAAGGAGGTATCCAAAAACTGCTTAACTTTGCGTATTTCAACCAGATCAGTGCCAACAAGGAGGATATTATCCACATAGACAAGTAGGATAAGAGTATAGGATGAAGCATGAATTGTGAATAAATAGTAATCTGAAGTAGATTACGAGAAACCATAATCCTTCAAGGTTGTGGAGAGCTTAGAAAACCACTGGCAACTAGCTTGTTTCAGACCATAAAGGCTTTTGAGGAGTTTGCAGACCTTACCAGAGCCAGCCTTATCAAATCCTTGAGGCACGTGCATGTAAACTTCATGTGAATCCCCATGAAGAAAAGCATTATTGACATCTAATTGTTCGAGAATCCAACCTTTGGAAACAGCCAATGCAAGAAGACTTATAACAGTAGTAAGCTTGGCAGCCGGTGAAAATGTATCTGTATAATCCAATCCCTCCTGCTGAGTATAGCCCTTAGCAACCAAGCGGGCTTTATACCTTTCCAAGGAACCATCAACATGATACTTAATCCGATAGACCCATTTGCAACCTATGGGAACTTTTCCTGCAGGAAGATCAGTGAGAATCCAAGTCTAGTTGTGTTCAATGGCTTGAATTTCTGAAGACATAGCTGCCCTCCAATGAGGACTAGGGACAACTTGAGAATAAGTAGTAGGCTCAGAAATTGAGAAAAGAGTAACAGAGTATGCACGGTGGGAAGGTGAAAATTGAGAATAAGAAATGTACTTAGAAATAATATGAGGAGTAGTACCTTTATCACAAGGAGCAGAGGAGACTGTAGCAGCAAGAGAGAAGGCACCGACGATTTTGTTTCATCCACTAGACTCATTTATATCGGTTCTAGTTGATTTTGAATCTGGCAGGAATGGGATGAACAAGAAATAAGCCTTGATCAATCTTAGCTATGCCAATCTTCTGCCTCTACATGTGATCCTGAATAGAACAAGTACCAAAAGCAAAGTTCAGTCCCAATGGTGTAGTAGTGATAAGTCTACTAACAGAGATTAAATTCACATTGAAACTTGGAATACAAAGGACATAATGCAAAACAGTGTTGAATATGGTAGCAGAACCAGTGTGAGTTATGGGAATTTTATCTCCTATTGGTAGGATCACATAGCTGTTATCAATTGGTTGAGGATTGGATAGAAAAGATATATTCCCCACCATGTACTTTGTAGCTCCAGTATCAATGATCCAGGGGCTAGAAGGAATCGATCCAGTCACTACATGACTTTGAGCAGAGTAAGAGTAGTAGGCTATTTTATTACTTGAGGTAGTAAGTTCAGCATTGTTGGTTAGAGGGGGTAAAGGATTGGAGGTTTGAGAAAGGTTTAAGATGAGAGTAAGGAGGTGATTATATTGATCTGATGAGATAGGAGAACTTGGATTCTCAAAATCCTTCATAGGAGCAGAAGCTATATGTGCAGTAGAATAGGTCTGATTGGAAGCATGTAGAGATGATCCTTGATGAGATTTGAACTGATAACCGGGTGGAAAACCGTGAAGTTTACAACACTTCTCCTTAACATGTCGAAGTTTTCCACAGTAAGAACAACTTGGAGCTTTGCGCCGTTGATTGGAGCCATGAGAAGACTGAGATCTGAACTGAGATGTCTTACAAGAGCCACTAGATTGTGAATTAGAGTTGGATCCTTTTGATCCATAACAAGCAAGACAAGATCCCCCATTAGTCACGACAAAAGAGTGTTGAGCAGCCATGGTTATAGACTCATTTGTTACTGAGGAAGAACCATTAAGGCTTCTTTGCTTTTCATCTTGAAGAACCAAGCTATAGATATCATTTAGTGAAGGAAAGGGACTAATGATCAAAATCTGGCCTCTAATAGAGGAATAGACATTATTAAGGCTTGTCAGAAATTTGATTGACATGCTTCCTCTTTTTGAATAGCAAGAGTACTTAGGCTATTGCAAGTGCAATGTTTCATTGCACCACAATTACAGATGGGGAGAGGATTATAATGTTGCAGTTCCTTCCATAATGAATCAAGCTTATTATAATAAGCAATCACAGAGAGAGCACCTTGAATTGTAGTGTAAATCTCCTTAGGAAAGTTACCTTGAGAATATCGATGATGAAGTATACTCCACATCTCTGCTGCAGTGTCAGCGTAGAGAATGCATGGAGCGATTTCCTTTGTGCAGGAGTTGAGGATCCAAGATTGAATCATAGGATTGCAGCGTGGCCATGCTACCGAATGTGCGAGCAGTTTGATCGTGTAATTGAGTGCTTGAATATCGATATTTCTGCTAGTACTAATAAAACTTCTAAAGTTCCTACAATGGCTATTTTCTTGGAGATGCTTAAACAATTGTTGAGGTTGGAGTACTGCAGTGAGATGGTGATCGCAGTTTACACCAAATAATCCTGCAAAATTGCTAGAACTAGAATTAGTATAGCAACAGGTATTGAGCACAGGGAACATAGTATTTTAGACCTAAAATTCCTATCAATCAGGGTTTGGTTAGCAACCACGCAAGTTTGGGAAATTTTCTAACCTAAAACAAACGAAAATAAAGCAGGAATTAAACACGAAATAGACTTATGCAAATAAAACGGGTCCAGCAAGATGATTCACACACACTCACAATCGATCACTGACACTATTAATTAATTAATCCACTTAAATTAATTGGTTGTAGGACACCGTAATTAAACTGAAACATCCCCTATTCCCCCTTAAGTATTCGGTAATCGCCATGGTGGGCATTGAAACGACTACTTCTCTAAATTAGAAGCAACCTACGTTGGTGGGCAATCAATAGATTTAACACCTAATCAACTTTAAGAACTAAGAGAACCCAATTTAGGAGCCTACTCGTATGGTGGGCATCTAATAGTCTCCTACCAAATTAATTTTCCTAAGAACAATTTGCTACTTATTTAGCCTAATCCCACGAAAAACGATGGAAGTACTAAATTAGCTA
This sequence comes from Lavandula angustifolia, assembly GCA_028984105.1. NCBI lineage: Eukaryota > Viridiplantae > Streptophyta > Magnoliopsida > Lamiales > Lamiaceae > Lavandula > Lavandula angustifolia. The sequence goes on along the minus strand of CM054810.1, from coordinate 20,379,739 downwards.
TGAATTAAACTAACCTAGGTGATCAATCCTAAATTAATTAATTCAATTAATTAACCTAGATTAATTTAGAACCTAAGTGATTAATTTTAAGCCCTAGTCTCACGAAAATATGGTGGTGTGTGTTTCACATCTCGCCGGCCCTAAAAAGACTTAGCCACGCATATCGCCCGGACTGGCCAGACAGACCGGTTTACTGGGCAGAACACTAAACATGCTGAAAATCAAAAATTAAATGCACAAAAATCAAAGTAATTCCACGAACTGATTTAAAACACGAATACAAACGAAATTAGAACTAAAAGATCATAAGGTACCAATATGTAGAATCCAAATCATCCAAATGAAACGCAAGAATCCAAATCTAAACTAAGAAACGAAATCAAAATAGTGTCTGTGTCTCCAAATCTGAACTAGAACGAAAATGAATAATCTTCAAACTCGGCTGATCTCTCTCTCCCTGATCTCGTGCGCGGAATGGTGTAAAGATGATTGGAAAAATATGATGTAATTTTCGTTCGTCTCCTCTCCTATATATAAGGCGGTTCCTTTTCCTTGTAGAAGTAGGGTTTTTATATCCAATATGGAAAGATATTAATTAGATAAATCATATCCAATTATTTCCATATCATCTCTTTCCTTATCATCCACCTTCCTTCTCATTATTTCGTCCAAAAATCAATCTTTTAACCCCAAATTCGTGCCTGCCACCTCAACATCTTGTCATCGCCACGTTAGCACTAAAACCTACAAGACAGCACAGAAAATACGGTCCAACTGGCCAGGCGGGCGCCAAAACAGACATAATTTGTATAGTACGAATTAGACTCATCAAACCTCCTTACACTTGAACTATACTTGCCCGCAAGTATAAGAAACACAAAAGAATACGTACTATTCAAATTCAGTCAATCCCCAAGAGTTAAGACTCAAAATAAAAAGACACAGGACGAAAAATAAGACAAGACAAGACAAGGAAAAGACAGACAAAGACACGAAACAAAGATAAGAAGCAACATAAGAACAAGGACAAAAACAAGACACGAACGAAAAACAAGAAGCAATACCAATCATATCCGTAATCTCCGCACTCAAAGAACCAGCCAAACATGTCAAACCATGCAAATATGAATCTCATCAAACAAGTAGAGTTGCGAATTTTAGACAAGGCACACAAATATCAACTTGGTCAAAAACCTAAGCAAAAATGGATCATCCTCACGGTTCACTCAACACTCTCTAATCTAAGTCCGGTCAAGCCACTCAAAGAAAATAGTCCATCTGTCACGATAAAAGATTGTCACAACTGCAATATCAAGGAGGTCTTTTTCTTTGGTTGTAATGGGGCTCAGGACATAGACAAATTTTCGTTGGTAAGGGTCCTAGGAGTTCTAAGCTCCAACAAATGTAGATCAATGTCATGCATGTCATACTCGCTTAAAATGAGATAATCAATAATAGATAAATAACTCCCACCACTAAAGAATTACACATCAAATGCTACTTAATATATCAACAAATACCTTTCAAATAAATTGAATTTTTTATTTGCGTTGGATCATCTCTATTCACTATTCACGAAAATCTGGGTACAAATACGATCGGACCTTAGATATTGCTATTCATACACAATTCCGTCCAACAACTAATTTCGTAGCATATACACTAGGTAGGCAAATGATATATAAGAAGATCAATCTCATACAAGGGTGTAAAACATGCAATGACACTGGGAAAAGACAAGGCTAAAAAGGCCTCGGCTAAAATTTTCTGACTAAATCAAAGAATCGATCAAGGCTCAAATTTAGTTCACTAGGGGATAATGCAAGGTAGGAAAAATATTGTCGCGGCCAAATGGTTTAATCCCTAGTGCCTCCTATCACGTATCACAAGTGACTCACCTTTATTGCAACTTCATGGACAAACACTCTTAAAGAAATTAGTAGGAAGTGTCCTACTTTAAAGGCTCAAATCTAATATACTAAGTGTGTGTAAAATTCGATCCACTAATTACTTATTATTTCTCATCCCAAATTACATACAAATGTGCACCAAGTCATACTCTTCACAACAACTAACATGCTTGCATATTGAGACATAAAACACAACCAAACATGCTTAAACAAAGAACAAGAATGCATCAACAACTTCAATTTTTGGCATGCTTCGACGACACAAAAGAAAGGACGACACAAAGTGAAATGACGTAAAGACATCCCTCCTTACACTTAACCCCTTGTGTGCCCTCACACAAGAAAAGACAAAGAAAAAGGACAGAGAACATGACAAAAACACATAACAAATACCCCTACTTACACTTGATCGTTGCAAACGAGCAAGTAAAAGAGAAACAAAACATAGACACGAACACAAAAACACAAACACACAATAACAAGAAAATAAAAACAAAAGCAAAAGTGGGGAAAATGGCGTCACCTATCGCCCGGAGGCGGAAGGCGAGAGAGAACCGTGCGCTCCAAATCATCAAAGCGCCGCCAAAAGCTGCAAGCTCACCATGCAACTAACTCCTCTGAGATCTTTTCTCCTTACACTTAAGTCCACAACATCCTTCGTAGCCTAGATCTGGAAAAACAACACAAAAACAAAGACCAAACAATAATAAAATCAAAGGAAATAAACGATAATAAACTCGGGTTGCCTCCCGGTAGCGCCTTTCTCTAAAGTCTTTGGCTAGACCTCCTCTTAAAGGGCCAATCTGGTGGAGGTATGCATAGTGGAGTCACATCCACTACCTTGATCACCCTATGCAATCGCTTCCCACGGTCTTTATACCACATGGAATCATCACAGATCTCTTTATCCCTCATGTCTTTGGCATCCAAATCAACAAATCCATGTGTGAGAGTGAGTTCCATCTTATCCTGCAACAAATGCGTCTCAAGATATTCTTGGACAAAGCTCTCAAAAACGTCAGTAGAAAGGGCATCTTCATTCTCATGATCATTAGGTTTCTTAAGTGCATTATCAATATGATGAACATAAATTTCATTATGATACTTAACACTTATGGAAACTTCATCAACATCAATCAACGCCCCTAATAGTCTTCAAAAATGGCCTACCCAACGAACACCCGATAGCCCTCAACTTGCCTATCATTGGTATCTATAACATAGAAATCAGCATGATAGACAAAATTATTGATTCTGACTAGCATGTTCTCTAGTAAACCTATTAGAGCAATGCATGACCTATCAGCAAGTTGTATAATAACCTTAGTAGTCACTAACTCCACTCCAGTTAATTGATTATACACAGAAAGTGGCATAACATTGATAGATGCACCCAAATCACACATAGCTTGCTTTACCATCACATTACCCATAAGACAAGGTAAAGTAAACATACCTGGGTTCACGCACTTGGCGGGGAGCATCTTTTGGATGATTGCCGACACCGACGTATCCATCAATACCTTTTCGGACTGCTGGATCTTACCCGCTATGAAGTCTTTGACAAATTTCCCAAATTGGGGAATCTTCACGACTTCGAGGAAAGGTATGTTGATTTCCAGCTTCTCGAACAACTTCACATAATCTATGTATTCCTTGTTCGGTGTCCGTTTCCTCTCCAATGCCTCAGGAAACGGTGGAGGTATGGCAGTCTTAGGGTCTGTCTGGACAGATCGGCCTTCTCTGCTTGGCAGAACTTCATCAGTAAAATTCTGCAACTCGTCGAGTCTTTACGGGCGATCCGACCTTGTCGTCGGTCCGCCTCTCCATCGGCCGGATTCTCGCAATTCACTGCCCGGGTGCATGCGGGCGGTTCGACTTTCTCTATCTATCAGAATGCTTGGTCCGGTCGGCTCGGCGGTCTGTTCTGCTGCAAATCTAATCTTTTGGGGACTCGCTTTCGGTGTTGGTTCGGACAGCTCTTTTCCACTCTTCAACATGATGTGATTGCAACTATGGGCAGAAGAATTTGGCTGAGTCTGAGAAGGTAATTGCCTTTGATTTTCCTTCATTTCATCTAGCGAAGTGGTCATCATAGACATTTGCTTGGTCAGATTGTCCAAGATATTTTGTTGCTCCAACTTCAATTGTTGCACCTCTCTCTTCACGGCTTGGAGCTCATCTTGATTTGAAGTTATTTCCTTCTGCATCTGCTTCTGATATGTAATGGCATCTTTTTGAGAAACAATCATCTCGCACATAAATTCTTCAAGCATAGAGGATCCCTGGTCGGCTTGGCATGATTGACATTTTCGGCTTCAATGTTATTTGATGCGAAGCTCGGTAAGGTTGCTCTATACCGAGGGTAGGTGTCCGATATAATTTGTCATAGCGGTGGATGAGTTGTTGTACTTGACTTTGTGGAAATTCCACGTGCTTGTGTGTTCGGGCACCTTGCTCTCCATCAATTTCCTGCTCGAGCTCAGTCTTCTTTTTACCGTACAAGCTACTTTGACTTACGTTAGCCCTAGCATTCGGATTGGGTTGGACTTGCGACGGTAATTGCCATTGAATTGCCTTCATCTCTTGAATTGAAGAATTCAACTTGGAAATCTGCTTGGATAAATTCTCGACGGTGCTTTGATTATCCCTCTTGGTCTGATTAATCTCCTCTTGCATCTGTTGTTGATAGGCAATGGTACTCTTATGAGAAGTAATCATTTCAGCCATCATTTTCTCCAACGGGCTGCTCTGGTCCGTCTGGCCAGACGGGCCAGTCTGCTGTTGAAATTGCTGCGGGAATTGCCTTTGATGTGGAGGTCTGTAGGGTTGTTGAAACCCTTGTTGCTGTGGTAGCTGATATTGTTGATGATGGTATGTAGGTTGTTGGAATGATTGTTGTGGAGGATTCCTTGGCGGTTGTGGCGCTTGATCATCTTGTCTCCACCTTAAGTTCGGATGAACCTTGTTCAGTCCATTCCAATTGCCAGCTGCATTAACATCCTCGCCTTGACATTGCAGAGACATGTGCCCTCTTTAACCACATGCACCACATGTGTGATCAGCCATTGTGCACGCAGATGAAGAGGAAGAGGAAGGAGGATTTCTCTCCTTAAATAGACGATCCAATTTGTCTTCGAGTTGGCTGAACTTCTCCTCCATTTTCAGACCAACTTTCATATCAAGATCATCTAGAAAGTCTCTACTCGAAAGATTCACAGATTTCCTTTGCATCCTTGGTCCTTTGTATTGTGATGTAGACTCGCCAAGGCCTTCAATGATTGCCTTCACATCAGTGTAGTAGCTATTAGCAAAGCTACCCTTCAATCCGACATTCACCATGGTTTTGGACTCATCTATCATTCCTTGGTAGAAGCATTGCAGCAGATCCACATCAGAGAAACCATGGTTTGGGCAGCTATCAACTAGCTTCCCAAAGCGCTCCCAGTATGCTCCAAAGGACTCGTCAAGCTCTTGAGTAATCCCGGAAATCTCCTTTTTGAGAACATTCGTCTTTGATTGAGGAAAATACTTGTCCAGGAATGTCTGACGCATCTGAGCCCAAGTAGTAATCGACCTAGGTCGAAGTCCAGAAAACCATGCTCGAGCTCCGTCTTGAAGAGTGGAAGGGAATGCTTTTAGTTTGAAAGCATCCAAATGACCCTGCCTGTGCAAATCGCAGACCTGATTGAATCCCTCCAAGAAAGAGAAAGGATTCTCGTTCAGCTTTCCATAAAATTTTGGACATGCCGCGACCAAATTCAACTTCACATCGATTTGCTCAGTGGTGGTTATGTGAATTGGTCCGGGCAGGTCCTCTCCCAAGTTCCTCGAACCTGAGTTCATCTTCAGATTGACTCCTTCTTCTTCAGCCATGTTTTCTTCTTCAGATTCAGAATTGCTGCCTTCAGAAAATGGGTCTATCTGACCAGTCGGACCGATTTCAGACTCTAACTCGCTGGTTCTTTCCTCTGTCTGGTCAGTCGGACCTGTTTCTGCTTGTGACAGCACTGGTTGCTTCTGCAGCTTTGTTGCCTTCCGGTTCCTTTTCGTAGTCTTTTCAATTTCTGGATCGAAGTGTAGAAAAGGGCGGAAAGACCTGCTCATGCAACACTTAAAAATCACAAAAGATCAGTCGAAAAAATAAGCTTAAAGATAACACTGTTCCCCGGCAACGGCGCCAATTTGGTGATCGCAGTTTACACCAAATAATCCTGCAAAATTGCTAGAACTTGAATTAGTATAGCAACAGGTATCGAACACAAGGAACGAAGTATTTTAGACCTAAAATTCCAATCAATCAGGGTTTGGTTAGCAACCACGCAAATTTGGAAAATTTTCTAACCTAAAACAAACGAAAATAAAGCAGGAATTAAACACGAAATAAACTTATGCAAATAAAACGGGTACAACAAGATGATTCACACACACTCACAATCGATCACTGACACTACTAATTAATTAATCTACTTAAATCAATTGGTTGTAGGACACCGTAATTAAACTGACACATCCCTTATTCCCCCTTAATTATTCGGTAATCGCCATGGTGGGCATTGAAACGACTACTTCTCTAAATTAGATGCAACCTACGTTGGTGGGCAATCAATAGATTTAACACCTAATCAGCTTTAAGAACTAAGGGAACCCAATTTAGGAGCCTACTCGTATGGTGGGCATCTAATAGTCTCCTACCAAATTAATCCAATTGTCCTAAGAACAATTTGCTACTTATTTAGCCTAATCCCACGAGAAACGATGGAAGTACTAAATTAGCTATGAATTAAACTAACCTAGGGTGATCAAGTCTAAATTAATTAATTCAATTAATTAACCTAGATTAATTCAGAACCTAAGTGATTAATTTTAAGCCCTAGTCTCACAAAAATATGGTGGTGTGTGTTTCACATCTCGCCGGCCCTAAAAAGACTTAGCCACGCATATCGGCCGGAATGGCCAGACAAACCGGTTTACTGGGCAAAACACTAAACATGCTGAAAATAAAAAATTAAATGCACGAAAATCAAAGTAATTCCACGAACTGATTTAAAACACGAATACAAACGAAATTAGAACTAAAAGATCAGAAGGTACCAATATGTAGAATCCAAATCATCCAAATGAAACGCAAGAATCCAAATCTAAACTAAGAAACGAAATCAAAATAGTATTTGTGTCTCCAAATCTGAACTAGAATGAAAATGAATAATTTTCAAACTCGGCTGATCTCTCTCTCCCTGATCTCGTGCGCGGAATGGTGTAAAGATGATGTGAAAAATATGATGTAATTTTCGTTCGTCTCCTCTCCTATATATAAGGCGACTCCTTTTCCTTGTAGAAGTAGGGTTTTTATATCCAATATGGAAAGATATTAATTAGATAAATCATATCCAATTATTTTCATATCATCTCTTTCCTTATCCTCCACCTTCCTTCTCATAATTTCGTCCAAAAATCAATCTTTTAACCCCAAATTCGTGCCTGCCACCTCAGCATCTTGTCATCGCCACGTCAGCACTAAAATTTGCAAGACAGCACAGAAAATACAGTCCAGCTGGTCAGGCGGGCGCCAAAACGGACATAATTTGTATAGTACGAATTAGACTCATCATGTGACTCACATGATTGAGATTCGCTTGATGAAATCTCCTACAAATAGAGACTTTTGTTCTATTAGATGATCCAATTTTCAGCTTAATTGGATCAAGAATCACACTACGTCTGATGTTCTCGTCTTTGATTAACATCTGTTAGCTTTAACTTGGTGGTTATGCTTTTTGTTTTGAGTAGATTATATTCCATTATGTTTTGTTAATTAATCTTTTTGTTTGAGAACTTGAACTATTAATTTTTGACAATATTGTTTATTATTTTTTCTTATGACTAACTTTGATTTTTCACATTTTAAAATTGCACAGATGTCTACTCATAATATTAGTAGTACAGATGATGCTCTACTTAGGTCAAATATTGATAGTTCATGTGATAATAGTCATGTATGACAAAGTAGAAGGAAGAAGAAAGTATTATTGTCGATGATGATGATTCATGCTGCAAACTATTTCGTAAATCATGTGGAGAAAAGTCCATGCAGGACTTCTGCATTACTAGGACATGAATGGGTTTAAGAGATTATCAATGGACATGATATTCATTGTTATCAACAATTTAGGATGAGAAAAAATGAGTATACATCTATGTACTATTTTAGAATCTAATTATGGTTTGCAAACAAGAGGTATGGGGTTTCATGAGCAATTTGGACTTTTCTTACATATCTTAGGACAACCAGGCTCCATTCGCAATGCGAAAGAGAGATTTCAGCACTCTGGAGAGACTATTTCTAGACAATTCCATAGAGTATTGAAGGTTGTACTTGCACTTTCTGAGCCTGTTGATCCTACCTTTAGAGATACACCTTATCAAATTAGAGGTGATGGATGATATTATCCTTACTTTAAGGATTGTGTTGGTGCTATAGATGGTACTCATGTGAAACTTATTGTCCCAGCTAAACATCAAATTCCTTACACCTCAAGAAAGGGCTATACAACAACAAATGTAATGGTTGTTTGCGATTTCAATATGTGCTTTACATTTGTGTTAACAGGATGGGAGGGATCTACACATGACACTAGAATCTTTATGGATGCTTTGCACACGCCTAGATTGCATTTTCCACATCCTCCTCATGGTTAATAAGTTATACTATTATTTTCCTTTAAATTTGATCACCAATATGTGTGTTGAAATCATTGTACACTTTACTCACGGGTAAATATTATCTTGTTGAAGTTGGTTATCCTAACTTTATGGGCTACTTAGGACCTAACAAAACCACAAGATATCATCTCCCTCATTTTAGATTAGGGCCCAGAGCTAGAAGAAGAAATGAAATGTTCAATTACTTGCATTTTAGCCTTTGAAGCATAATTGAACGGACATTTGGGTGTTGCAAAGCTAGATGAAAAGGATTAGTTAACATGCCTTCTTTTCTATTGAAACTCACAACTCACATCATTATTGCTTGTATGGCTTTACACAACTTCATTAGGAGGAATGACACAGGTGATGAAGAATTTCTTTTGTTGGATGAGGATGTTGACTTAGAGTACAATCTTGATGCTAATGACACCATCTCTGAAGGTGTGACATGGGAGGAACCAACTCAAGAAATTGTTAGGCAAATGAAAGGAATTAGAGATGCTATTAGAGACGGAATGCTTACAACCATTTAGCTTTATTTTATGAATGCAACAAGATTTCTAATTTATGCACTTGATTATTATTAATTTATTTTCACTTTGGATGTTCATATTTACACTTATATTGTTTTGAGTTATTGTATGTACTCTTGAAGTATATTAAACCTTTAATTATTAGCTATATCCAAGAACGAGTAAACAAATTGTGCATTTTCTTTTTTAAACGAGATGACGGAGAAAGAGTGTAACGCCCCAAATTTTTCAATATAAAATGTATTGCACATATATTCAAGCATGTTATCAAGTGTTTTAGTTCTATAAGTCGCGCCTTAGAAATTAAAATGAAAATTAAAGCATTTATGTTATTTTTCGTTAAATCATTTTTGTTATGTAAATTTATTTTGAACTTTGAATATGTTTATTTATATCATATTATGATTATATTATTTTGTTGAGATAGAAATAATATTAGAATTATTAGGCAAGAGTAATATTTATTTTGGATTTCCTAAACCAACTAGGATTCATAAAAGGATATAATACTCCCTCCATCCCATTATTTATGTTTCATTGGGACTGGGCACGGTAATTAAGATAGTGGAAGTAAATGTGTAAATTTGTGGTGTAAAAGTATAAAGGGGTGGGGTCCACTTGCTTAGATTGATTGTGGTCCACTCATTTATTTCCTTATTTGGTATGGGACATAAATAATGGGACAACCAAAAAAGGCAAGTGGGACATTAATAATGGGACGGAGGGAGTATTTATTATTGTATTAAGTTATTAGGAGATAATTTTATATTATGTTTTATGATTATATTAGATATTTTATGTGTGATATTTATGTTTTAGGATCTATTTTAATTGTGTCAATATCCTAATCCAACTATGATTGAATCTCTTATATGATAAGTAATAGACTAAATTATATATAAATTATATAAGCACGAAAATAAATATGGGTAAAATATATTTGACCTTATAGGATTAGGGATATTTAGATAATGATTTCTAGGCCTATAAATACCCTTTAGTCTCTCATAATATAGCATCCCATAAATTTTTTGAAAATCTGCCAGCATATCTGCGAACTTTTTCAAGAATTATTTATACAACTTCCAGTCGTCATCTCTTCGTGAAAATTTAGGATCGTCTTCCTCGGTATGTTTAGTATACTTTATTATTTTTGTAGAATTTTACAAGCATGATAAATATTTGTTAAAAATAGTTATTCGTAACCTGCCATTTTTGACAGCATGTTCATGAGCTTGATAGGAAAATTATTTTTCATGTTTTCTTTAAGTTATTTTCGATCATGATGAATTTTAATGGGATATAATATATGTTAGGTCATTCATGTTAAAAATATAGAATTTTTAGGATACGTTTATTATTTATTTGTTAATTTATTTCATGAGTTGCCAAGTTATTCAATGCATGAATGAATTTTCAATAGAAATAAGATTGTGTTTAATATGCATTGTTTGATTATTAGGATCTATTTGTATTTATGAATTATTGAAATTGTTGGTGCATGCATGACATTCCATGTATAGTTATTAAGATATATTTCCATGTATAGGATCGTCGCGCAGGACTTAAACATTGATATCTATTATTTTTATTCAAGTCAAGGTTAAGGTGGGGAATGTTACTGTTTATCTTTATTATATGTTGTGTTCGATATTTCATGTGTTTAGGACATGCATGAAAGGATGGGTCGAAATTGGATCCTTGGATCGAAATTGGATCCTAAATGAAAATCGGTCGGAATTGGGCCGTCGGATCGAAATTGGGTCCTCAATGAAAATCGGTCGGAATTGGGCCGTGAGATCGAAATTGGATCCTCTATGAGAGTGGGCCGGAATTGGGCCTATGAAAATGTTATGGTCTGTGTGACCGAGTATTTCTTTCCATGATCTAATTTTCCATGTCTTATCGGTGTGATATATAATTTTGGTAAATGTGTACATCTCCCACTGAGTAGTCGTACTCAACCCACTATTTTAATATTTTTCAGGAAATGGCTCGGCCGATGCGTAGAGGTGTTGGTGGTGATGGTCACGAGGAGGACTTATCGTATTTAAATTATTGCTTTTGTTTATGAACTTTACGTTATTTCTTTTGAAATGTTAGATTTGGTAAATTTTTATTTAAGACTTCCACTGAGTATGAATATAACCTAAGTTTTGCAATGGTTCTATTGAATGAATATATTTTGAAAGAGTTGAAAAATGCATGTTAAGTATGAAGTAGCGTCCCTAGTTAAGTTATGAAAATTGGGGCGTTACAAAGAGTCTCTTCTAGCTTTAATTTTATAATGGTTGTTAATTTAAAATATTTGATTAAGAATAAATTTAGTCGTAGTAATTTTAGTATTTTAATTTTAAGTTTGTATTATTCATAGTAATTTTATAAATTGTATTCTTTATAAGTGCTTATTTAATAATGCATCCAAATACTTTAATTTTATATAAGTTATTATTAATTTGTACATCCAAACGCAAATAATTTATTAAATTTAAGTCCTTATATAATAAGTCATTATACAATAAGTCATTATGTCAAAATCCTTATTTAAGTTGTTTTCCCAAGGACTTTAGAGTGAAAAATTTACTTTTTAAAAATTAGGCTAATTAATTCAAAATAATAATAAGTTTTTTTTTTATTTTTTACTTGAAAACATTTTTCCTTAAATAAGGATTTGTAGGTCAATTAATTTAAAAAAGGAAATAATTAAAAATTTAATAATTTTTTTGTGAAATTAGTTCTCAAATTTTATAAATTTGGCCGAATTAATCCTCAAAAAATTATTCGAAAATACCCCAATAATATTTTAATATTCTTTTTCAAAATATAGTCATCATGGAAAAATTAATAGAATAACTAATTTTACTAAATTCTACTCCCTCTGTCCCGCTATTTCTGTCCTACTTGCCTAATCGGGATGTCCCGCTATTTCTGTCATCTTTCCTAAAATAGTAAAAATTACTTTTAAACATAAAACGAACTCAACCCCCACATTCTTATACTCTCTCTGTTCAAAAATCTATCTCTCACTCGATTATGTTTCGCTCCGAACTCAGAAAATTATGATTTTTATCTTTTTGAAAACTTTAGATTATTTCTTCAAATACAATATAAAAAAAATATAAATAATAAAAATCGATTGCATTTCACTAGCCTTGCAAAAATTTGGATAATTCTCATTTCTTTCCACCAACCACTTCTCGAAAACTGTGTCATTTTCTTTATACAATTAAAACTCATAAAATACACACTAAATTAAAATTTCTTAATCTCCGTGCTGAAGTCAACTGAGACGTTTTTAGCGGGACGGAGGGAGTAATATTTTGCGTATCAATTTGGCCAAAAAAATAAAATTGAAAATAATTTTAACCTAAATTCAATTTTGTGAGGACTATTTATACCAATTTACCTATATAATCTTCTGTATAGTAACATTTAGAAGCTTTCGAAGATGAATTGCTACTTCATTTGTAATATCAAGATCAGTAATATGTCTGAAAAAAATAAGGCACAGACTTTTCTGTTAGTTTGAGTGCAGAAATTAGGTTAGAAAAGATAAGTGTTCTTATATCAGTCCCATCCACAACTGAACCTGTCGATTGATTAGTCCTCCATGTTTGTATGAGTGGAGAAGACTAAAAAGGCCTAATTGCATGCCAAAAAAAAATCGTAGGAACCAATTCGTACTTGGACATTAAGGTGGGAACTATAATTTGTACCCTCTATCTAAACCAATAAGCCAAATGGGACTCCTAACTTCTAGATTTTAGGGGATTGAATATTTGAGAAGATGATTATTGACCAGATTAACACGCATTTAATAGCAGCCCTATCCTAAATAATTTTCGGAAATACAGTACTTCATAAATAATCATAAATTCATAATGAATTATATTCATGCAGTAGCATCGACTTTTGTCCATCCTACACTAGCACCAATCCACATGCTATGTCGCCAATTGTAATAGCTATGTTCGCTAGCGTGGTTTCTAAATTAATATACATAAACGAAACTTATTCCGTGCGCATATTATTGATTTTTTAAGAATGTGAAGCGCACATAGATGATCCATATATGATCCCAATCAATTTCATAATTTGCAGTTACAATTTATAGACTTTTGTTGGTGTGGAAAATTACTCTCAACATACCTAATATGCCATATATATCCTCTCTCTCTCCCGCTATATAAATACTATGTTCTTCACCTTGAATACTAGTAGCTTTCTCTCACTTCTAAACCAAAAGTATTCCACCATGAAATTCACTTTTGCCGCTCTCTTCTTGGCTCTCTACCTCATCTCCGCCGCCATCTCCTTCGGCACACGGCCGGACCCATCCTCCCGCCGTCGCATGAATGAACAAGGAGGCAGTGGGTGGTTTGGACCCGGATCCGGATTCACCATCCCCGGATTGGGGCCGGTGACCGGAGGTTACGGAGGCGGGTGGGGCGGCCCGAGTGGAGGGAGTTCTTCGAATGGCGTGATAAACCCCAATATTACGTGTACGGATCAGGGCCCCTGTTATGGGAAGAATCTGACGTGTCCGGCTAAGTGTTTCAGCTCGTACGGCGGCTCCGGCCCCGGGTTTGGGTTCGGCGGTGGAGGCGGTGGATGCACCATAGATTGCAAGGATAAATGCACAGCTTACTGCTGAGGAGATATCGCCATATATATATATATATATATATATATATATATATAGAGTGGATCATGTGACAACCTGCATTTAATGTGAGAACTACGAATCATGCATAATTATTATATATTTTATGCATAATTGTTATGTTTTTTATGTAAAAACTTATAATTTTACATTTTGCATAATCTTTATATGTTTTATGTATAAGACAAAAAGTATAAAATAAAAGTTTTTTTACTTTCACGTGAAATGCAGGTTATCAACAGATTCACACCCTATATATATAGATATATAGCTTGTGAGGATTTCCTTGTCACTAATGATATCTCTATCTATATATTTATATATATAATCAGTATTAATTCTGCTTCATTTTAATAAAGTTTATGATTCAATTTAGTGGATAATTACGCCTATAACTGATATAAAAATTTGATAATTTAAATAAAAATAAACAACAACAAAAAAAATATTTTATTTGTTATTTTTTAATTATATAAGGTCGGGTCGATGAGTTCGGGGTGAAGAAATAACGTCCATTAAGAGTTTTTCTAATTTCTTATTCTATGTCTTACAATATATATATATATATATATCTATATATATATATATATATATATATATATATATATAGGAAATGGATATTATGAGAACCAAGTTTCATATGAGATAAGAGAACCGATCTCGGCCCTCCATATCGCAAATCTAAGGCTGTAATTTTTTGTCCAATAGCATTTAAAAATAAAGAAAAAAAGGAGAAATTCCCCTCATTAAGGGTAAATATGTCAAATTGCTTTTTCTTTTAACCTACACAACTCCAATCGGTTCTTGAAGTTGCAAGGTTTCAAACGGCGCCTCCCTTCTTGAAGAATTGATTGTGGCGTCCAGCATTCCCATCAAAAGAAGTCTTGGAAGTTGATTATATACGGTGGGTATCGCAATTCTATGTTTCTTAAGTCATCAACGCTCGTTTTCCTATTCTATTTATCTCGATTAATCCCAATTTTGGAAGATTGATTTCTGTACTTTTTCGAATTTTGAGTTAATATGTAGAACATCAAGTAAAAGTAATGATTTTCGAAATTTTCTAGTACAATTTTTGAAGAATGCTTTGTTCAAGTTCAAAAAATGGAGAAGTTTATATTTTGACAAGTTTTTATTTACGTTTTGTTTATAGTTACTGCTTTGTTGGGTTCAAAATCGAGAAAGCTCGTTGTCTTTTTGAAGAATGAGATGTATGTATATATGAAGTATTATATTTTTATGTAATGATTTTCGAAATTTTCTAGTACAATTTTTGAAGAATGCTTTGTTCAAGTTCAAAAAATGGAGAAGTTTATATTTTGACAAGTTTTTATTTACGTTTTGTTTATAGTTACTACTTTGTTGGGTTCAAAATCGAGAAAGCTCGTTGTCTTTTTGAAGAATGAGATGTATGTATATATGAAGTATTATATTTTTATGTTGTAGATTCACTATTATAATTTTTGCATACGTAAGTACAATGTTAATGCATATGTATTTGTTAGTTTATGCTGATACTGTGACATATTCATGCATTCAGTTTCGGGAATGGTTGAACCGTGTCAATCAATTGTGTCTCTTGAATCCGATGAATCCATTTATATTCCTGATTGCCCGGACGAATTGAAACCGTATGTTGGTCGAAAATTTGTTAATCTTGATCAGGCCGAAAGTTTCTATAGAGACTACGGAGGTTTGTGCGGTTGCAGCGGGTTTGTTGTCCTCAGAGACAGTGGATTCATATTCTTGGTTACTTAACAGTTTCAAAACTTGCATGGGTGGTTGTCCCAAGTTAATAATAACCGATCAGGATATGTTTTGTCCCAAGTTAATAATAACAATTGATCTTTTGTGCTTATGATATGTTTTGTTTTATGACTTCATGCTTATCAATATATGTTTCGTTTATATATTTTCATGCATATCGAATTGTGATTTCATGCTTATGTTATATATTGTTTGTGCATATACGTTTTTTCACTACAAGAGTGTATACATTTCTGCATACTCCTGAATTGTTTGTGCATATACGTTTGCCATATGATCCAATTATGAATGCCTAAATTAGAAAACATTTTGATATATCAAAAGACGTTTTTCATTACATTGTTTCCAATACATAATTCTAAAAAAACTTAACACCATCAAAATTACTAAGTTTATCCAACCAAATTATCCAGACGAAACATTCGCAGAACCGACCATTCTAACTATCAAGCAATTCTTTCACACATTCTTTTGAATCAACTTCATTCTCATCTGCATGCCCCATCGCCTCTAGTTCAACCGTCTCCTTCATTTTGTTGTCATCAAAATTAACTAAGCTCAAACAATACCGCATCCTCAAAAGCTTTATCTGTTTGACACCTTTCTTTAGAAATCCCGTGTCCCAGTTCGTTAAATCACCCTTGAAGGTCTCCATGTGTCTCATCAGATAAACTCCTGCAAGAAATCAATCTTCTTTATTAAGTAGTATTTTTGCAAATATATTTATGCTTACCATTTTACTATATATGCACACAGTTTTCTTATTTTATGCTACTGTGCTTAATTACTATTTTGCATATTTTATTTATGCTTACCATTATACTATTTTATACACACAGTCTGATTAATTTATGCTACTTTGATTAATTATTATTCTTCCATATATATTTATGCTTACCATTCTATTATTTTATGCACACAGTCTGCATATTTTATGCTACTTTCATTATGTATTATCGGGGCATATATATTTATGCTTACCATGCTACTACTTTATGCACAATGCCTGCTTATTTTATGCATATTAAATAATACCTGAATCCATAACTTTCGACCGGTTCCCCCACATTGGAATGATCATTTCTGGCTCGGATTTCTCTACCATCTTTGCACGGCTTGTGCATTTCATCTCCGTCAGGTATTGAGACAACATATATGTCTAACAACGAAAAAAATATAGCCCAATTAAATGATTATGCTTTCAACTGTTAATGTTCAAGATTAAGAAAAAATTCAATTCTCTAAAACTCAAGATTTTTGCTCACCAAATCATTGGGTATGTTTCCATACTTCACTTTCATATCAATGCTTCTGTGATCAGTGGTATTGTCTATTATGAAAGTCCGCTTCATTCTCAAATCAAAACATATCATGAAGTAGCAGCCATCATTCTCAACCGGGAAAACATACTACATAAGAAACAAAAAATATCCCAATTAGCAAACATTCCCAACTTCACTTGTTTCGATTAAAAAAAATTGGAATGAGAAAATTTTCACTTACCAGTTGAATCTTATTCAGATCAGCAACTTTATGTGTTGTGAGCGTCGTAGCCATTCCTAGATTGAAAAGTTCCTGCTTCTTAAACGAATGGATTTCTTTCTCGGGACAAACCACTGTTCCGCACTGTGTATATTAGACATTAAAGTGAGTGCATAATTCGTCATCTACATAGTTCATTTAAAGTCTGTTATCTTATTCAATTATACGTACCCTCAATGGAGCAAACAGTCGTAGCGGTGATTCATCCGACTTCACTTGCTCTTCCGGTACTTCGCTTCTCTTCCTCTTTCCTTTCCCGATAGAACAGCCTGCAATTTTAACATATTTTATGCACATGACTAACTTAGTTTATGCATGCATATGTAATACTTATTTTATGCAAACCATTGTCAATTATTATGCACATAACTCACGGCTTTTCTGCACAAAATAGACATATTTCATGCACACAATGTTAAAAGTTTATGCTTAACAAATCAGAATACATACACCCACAAAATGTTATTCCAATGTACATTTATTTATGCTAATAAAATTATTACTTCATGCATACATAGTAAAAACTTTATGCATATATACCTCAATATCACTAGAAAAATCGTCGTGCTTATGAAATCCACAGTTTATGCATGCACACACAAAATATAAGCTCCAAAAATCATCAAAATCTTATGAATACCTGCGTCCATACTGTCAACGTTGCAAGGTTAATGTGATGTTTCTAATCGAGTGCCTGAAATCAACAAAAAATAATTAATACCGCATTACCCATTACCTTCACATCAACAAAACATATTTTCGAGGGTTTCATTCACAAAAAAAAAACTCAGTCGATTCGAGGGGAGATTCATCTTTGAAATATGGGTATCCTACTTTAAGTAAATAATCAGTCAAACTAACCTGAAATCGAGTCGATTCGAGTCTGATTCTTCGAGTAAATCGTCGATTTTTCGCGCAAATCGACTGTGCTTCGATTTTTCGCGCAAATGGTGTATGGCGAAATCCCGCAGGGGCTTAAAGACTATTTTGTTGGTGGTTATGTGGTAACGTCGTGCGCAAATGGGGTAACGTCGTGCTCAAGATGGACGGTAGTTATTCGATTGAAGGGTGGAAGGAAGTTTTATGAAGGAAGTGGAAGGGAGTTGTCGAGCGGTGAAATGAAAAAGGGTTCAAATGTTTTGGTTTTCTGAAATTGCCCCCAAAAACATTAAGTTTTCTTTACCCATAACGCCCTTTTCTCATTTTGTGTTTTTTTTTAAAAACAAAGAAGGGATTAATATGGACCATTAGATGAGACCCGATCAACGCATAGGATCGGTTCTCGTATCTCATATGAGGGGTGGATCTCCCTTGATCCATACCCTATATATATATATATATATATATATATATATGGAGTGGATCATGTGAGAATTCATATTGAACGTGAGAACTAAAAACCATGTATAATAATTATAGTTTTTATGCATAATACTTATGTTTTTATGTAAAAAGTCTGTAATTTTACATTATGCATAACCATTGTATGTTTTATGCAGAAGACAATGAATAAAATTACAAATTTTTTTTGCTTAAAATATATGTGGATTATGCATAAAACATACTCCCTCCGTCCCATATGAAACGTCTTGTATACTAAATCGGGTCGTCCCACACAACGTCTTGTATTCCTTTTTTGGAAAGAATTAACACACTCTAATTACATTATTGTGGGACCCATTACTCTTAATTATTTTCCACCTACCCACGTTATTTTCCACCTACCCACTACCCACTACCCACTACCCATTGAGCAAAAGAATAACCCTAGATCTAAAAATTGTTGAGTCTCCCCTTTGTCTTCTCCGCCGCCGAGTTCTCGCACTCGATTCCGCCCCTCTTTCGTTGATGCTATGATGAAATCGAGCAAACAAAAATTGCCTGACCTTCCTTTTCTCCCAAATCCTTCTTCTCATGCACTGGATGCTACACTTGAAGAGAAAGGAATGACACCATTTGCTCCAAATCTGAGCGTCGGCTGCGCCGCCGACACCTCCGAAAATTCATTTTATTCGGTATGGCTACTACAGATAACTTCTTACGAGAAATATCTCCATATCCATTCACCAAAACTGAGCTCGAGAGGCGGGTGGCGCACGGTTTAGAGAGGGACCGGAAGAAGAGGAAGGCCGCCGAGGCTGGGATCTCACCGGATTTGAGCGAGTCTTCTTTTGACGAAGTATTCACGCCTCCGAAAACGGTTGCCCCATACACCGATTTCGAACTCGATGTGTTGATTGAGCAAGGCTTGGCGGAAGTGAGACGGGAAAGGTTGGAGACTCAAGCTTCTGTTACTCCGATTGTCGGCACTGACTCCTCCGAATTTGCTGGCTTCGGCTCATTCCCAGATTCACCAACAATTGACGACTTTATACGGATCTGGGTTCCGCATTATGCAGTCTTGGTGAGATCCTTCTTTTTACTTTTATGTCCTGGCCCCTCTTTCCAAATTAAGCACGGGTCCTTGGTTGGTTGTGTTGGCTTTGAAATGATGAAACTGCTCACTTGCCTTTATTTTTGCAAAGCATATCTGTGATGGAGTTAATTTATAACTGAGATATGTTTTGATTGCATGCTATTGCTTGTGTCTTGATTGACTTTAGTTGGTGGTTGATTATGTTGTTGGATGATTGCTGAGCTTGCATGTTGTTTAAAATACAAGCTTTGATTGTATCGATTTTTGGCTCTTGCTAAGCTTGCATGTTGTTTAAAATACAAGCTCTCATATGCTCTGAATTGTGGCTCTTGATGAGCTTGCATATTGTTTAAATGATATGCTCTGAATTGTGGCTCTGATTTGCATCTTTGAGTGAGCATATAGATTAGTTACAAAACATGCTTTAGTTACAAAAAGTGCTTATATCTGCTTTAGTTACAAAAATTGAACTTTTGGTAGCAGTAGCCTAATTACAGCATTAACAAAAGTAGTTATAGGTACCTAATTCACTCCCTCCCTTCAGTCCAGTCTTCAATTATAAGACTCAATCTCTGTTGCAAGTTCTCTAGCTCAGCACCACTTCCATTGTCAATCATGTATTGAATGCATTCCAACACCAAACTTCTAGGTACCTCTAAGTCTTGTGGCAATGAACCTGCTCTTATTAATGCATCCTTCTTCATATGAGGAATTCTATAGCTATTTTCTCCCTTCACACACATAATCTCCATCATGCATCCTTGTAAACTAAGAAAAACTTTGTTTAATGTCTGAGGAGTTAGTTGGTCAAATGATAGCACAACAACATTAACTAAGTCATCAATAGTAAGGCAAGGAGTCTCAATTTGAATGCTTTGAATGGCTCTAAACCATCCTAAATCATTCACATTCGTATCCGGACTATTTGGTGGCTGATTTACTAGCATAACATCAAAGCCATCCTCACTTGCTGCCCTTCTCCAATCTTCATTTGAATCTTTAATGTGTGGTTTTGCATTGTCCTGTTGTATAAAGATTCTTTTGTCTGAAGTAGTAGGCCACTTTGCCTTAATTGATGGAAGAATCTGTAATATGCTAAACATATTAATAATGCCTTATTTGCTGGAATAATCTGAAGTTGTAATCTGTCATATTATTAATCTGAATAAAACAATTTCATGTGATTCAAATAAGAGGCTTTAATTGCTGGAAGTAGTAGGTCATACCTGATTTATTAAGCATTGCTTTGTGACCTCTTTTGTGATTGATTGTATCGGTTTTGTTTCAAGTGTACCCGCTGGCCTGTTTCTTGAACTTCTTGTGGCAGCAATTTTTTGTGTGAATGGGAATATTCCTATTTTCCATCAAATAAGACTTGCCCACCTTCTCCAAAAATTGACCGACAAACGGCACACATGAATATTACTTTTGTTATAAACCTTTTGTTTTTGCAAGTTCTATGTGGCTCGGCCTCACCCGGGGTCAAATAAAACCTATGGGCTGCTTTTGTGATATAAAACCATTTTTCGTCAATGTGTATAGTGTTGTGCATACTCTTAAACCTAAATACATTTAGGACTCGATCAAACTCTAATGCTTCCATACAAAACCGAACCCTTACTAACTTATTCAATGTGGTTAGACTAGGTCGAATGGCACTAGTGTGAGCTTTGATCAAACCTTCACTAACCCGCCTACCAACCGTGCTTTTGGACATGCTTATACTCTTTGCTAGTTTTCGAATTGTACCTCTTTTTTGCATCTCTAGAGATCGAATTAGTTCAATATCTACTTGAATTCTTTTCCGCTTTGATGCTTCTCCTCTGCCACTCTTTAAGCATATTACTTGCCCTTCTTCTTGTTGTTTTTTTGCAGCCACCCAAAGACGACTCACCGTCCGGGGTGTGACGCCGTATGAAGTTGCTATCTCTTCCATTCTCCCTCGAATTGGCTTGCCATTACGACTGTGTTGAAGGAGAAATTGGACGATTGCATTGCGTTGGAAGTCGGTGAGGTTTTTCCCTGTCATAGCTGCTGGCAGTCTCTCATCTTCAGCTGAAGAATAAATTTTTGGTGTAGACTGTGTTGGAGGAGATTCGTTTTGGCTGACCTCTTTTCAATTTGGGTGGTTCAATATATAGACTAATTACATTTTGGGTGGGAAATTCAAATGTAAATGTACAGTAAAATTGTGGATTGGATTGGCCGGGAAAAACTATTTTTGTGCGAGTTTTGGCTGCAACAATCAAGTCATTATCGATGTGTTAATTATAAGTCATTATCTGTATTTTCATTTCTCCCATGTCAGCAACAAATTCAAATTTAAAAATATAAAAAATTCTTTTTGAAAGTAGGAGCAATAAAATAACATTTTTTTAATTGTGTCATTAGCAACATCATTAAGCATGTGGGCCACCACTTTTTACCTCAAAAGTCTACCGCATAAATTACCGCGCCGAAAAGAAACCAGAAGTTTCATATGGGACGGATGGAGTATAATGATTATGCATGGTTCGTAGTTCTCGCGTTAAATGTAAGTTCTCACCAGATCTACATCATATATATATACGATATGGAACTATCCGTTAAGAACTAAGAATCATTTTTAGCCTTAGATTTTGTCTAGATATGTGGCTCAAGATTAATAGAATTTTGCATTTAATTTTACAGAAAAAATGTAATGTAGTACCTAATAGGTAACTAAATAATGGAAGTTCTTACCTGATCCACTCCCTATATGTATGATGTATCCATATAGTGGAAGGTTCAATGAAGAACACATCTAATATTAAGAAATAAGAATGTCTAAGCTTTTAAATCTTGAAAATAGATTGACAAGATTGAATTTGGTATCTCAAATCGCGAATTGCACTTTTTTGTAATAAAAATTTGCTTAAAGGTCATAATTGTAATTTTCAGTTATTTAATCCATATTCCCTACAAATCTAATAAAAGCTTCATCTTTTCTTATTGTTTTCATCTTTTCTTATTCTTTTTGCTGAAAACCATAAAGACACACAACTTTGCAAACAACTTTCGTCCCTCTTCTTCTCTCTCTCCCAGCCCTTTGAGTCATTTACTCGCCGCCGTCCGTACTTCTTCATTAAATTATACGCACTACGTTCCAAATTTATATACTTACTTTCTTTTTTCGTCTATCCTAAATTTCTATACCTATGAACAATTTTTTGTAGTGTTTTACTAATTTTAATAGATCTAATTGATCTAATAATATAGAAAAAGATTATTCAATCCAATTTTTATAATAACAAACACAATTATGTCATTAACTTTTTAGTACTTTACTTTAATTTACTCAAATTCCAATACGAACAATTATTTAACTTTCATATCATTAAATTTTTCTTAAATATGTGTGCAAAAACATACAGGCATATAAATTTGAGAGGGAAAATACAAAATTATTTATTTAATAGATTCAGAATTAAATATCGTAAAGTGAAATTCGAGTTCATACCATCACACTTGTGCTAAACTAATTCATAAAATGATTAGGTGAAAAAGTACCGCAGGAAATGAACAGTATGATAGCAATATATTATTGGAGCTACTTCTATATAAAAATATACATATGTAGAAATAAGAGATTAGAGCTTAAATTCCACACATTGTATTCTAGATGTGAAATGTAGCACAAAGACTCGTATATTATAAATTATATCCCTTTATATATCACACTTTATAAGGTGTTGATATGTGGTATATGTGGCCCACTATATTTATTTTTTGTTTGGTTACTTTATTTAAATTAATTTCACATGTTAAATAATTTATGAAGATGCCATATAATTGTTAGATAAGAAAATCTATCCGAAAACTTAGATATTTAAGTAATCGTAATATCCGGAAATGGAGCGTCCAAGGACCCTTTTCAAAGTTCAAACCGTAATCTTTTTTCATTCCTCACATCAATCAACTTATTAGAATGAACATCTTAATGGACGTTTTTGTATGAAATCGATTCTTTAATAGTCTCAACTCTCAATATCATGTTCTATTCAATAAAACAAATAATCATACAGAGAAAACATCCGATCTCCTCTCACGAGTTGACTTTCTTCATGGTGGTTCCTGTTGCATGTAATAGTGTAGGAGTACTGTATAGGAGAACTCGAACTCGTATGAATCTACGAGGGTATAGGAGAATGATTTGAACAACTAGGTTGCACAGACTCGGTACATGTGCTAAGTACGGCACTACAACTGTACACTGTGTTTGGAGTGTAAAATAGATTAATTTTATATTTTCTCGTTAAAGTTAAGTACAACATTTTCTAAAACATATTCGACAATACAAATGGAATATTGTGTTGGGTCAGAATGTCCGACTTGTATCCGACATGATATATTGAGAATTTTATAAGTGTTTGTGCAACATAGTTAAGCAACATATTGAAGCCTTTTACGATTTCTAAAGGTATTACTCCATCCGTCCCTATTTTATATGCCTATTTGACTTTACACACATATTAAGAAAATATTTAATGATATAAAAATTAGATAAATATTGGTATTGGAATTTGAGTAAATTAAAGTAAATTACTAAAAAGTTAAAGACATAATTGTGTTTGTTATTAGAAAAGTTGGATAAAATAGTCTTTTTCTAAATTCTCACATTAATTAGATGTATTAAAGTTAGTGAAAGATTTAGTTAGACATAAAAAATTGTTAATAGACATATAAATTAGGGACAAACGAAAAAGGAAAGTAGGCATATATATTAGGGACGGAGGGAGTATTTCATTTGCTACATCACGACTAATAATAGCAAGGGAAAATGGGGCCAACTTTTCTCTCGAGATGCGTGCATTAAAGTAGTTTAGTATTCCCTCCGTCCCATGATTCTTGTAACATTTATTTTCGGCACGGTATTTAATGAGAGTTGTTAATTGTGTTAGTTGTAATAGTTTAGTGGGTCCCTTCTCCTTAATACTTTTCCATAATTTTTCTCTCACCTCTTATTTTATTAGTATCCTTTTATTTGTCTTTATTTATTTTCCTTTAATTATTTATTAACATTTCAAAATGGAGATTAATAAGCAAAAATGTGCAATATTGCAGAAAATGAAAGAAACCATCATACAAACGACGTCGGTTTTTCACGAGGCCATAATTGCAGAAAATGAAACGAACCATAATTGCAGAAAAAGAAACAAACCATAATCTCATAAAAATAAACAAACCATCATACTCCAAATTGTATTGTATTAATACTTCCATTTCCATTAGTACATAGAAGTCAACATCAAAATAGTAACAGTTTTTTCCAAATCCGGCTGAATGTGGATGGGAAATCATCTCCAAATTTCAAATTGGAGCCAAAAGTGATTTGATATTCCCTCCATCTATAATGCACTATAAATACAGCAGCCAAAATCCCTTCCAAAATATTAACACAAACAAGAAGCAACTAAAAAAGAAGAGAGGAATGGTGAGGAGCAAGGATCTCTCCACAGTAGAGAGAAATTTAGTGGCTCAATTTCTGCTACAAAATCTCAAAAATGGAAAGTCTGGGAGTGGTAAAATCCAAGAAGTTGCATTGAAGTTCAATTGTTGTCGGCAAACCATCGGTCGAATATGGGTCGAAGCAAAAGAACAAAGAAAGTCGTGGTGTTGTCATCCATTTGCAATCAAAAAAGAAATGAGCAATTCATCCAAAAAAGGTTCTGATCAACATACCTCTAATAGAGAGTTTAAATGTGCAAAAAAGAGGTACTATAAGGAAGCTAGCTAATGGAGTATCTTGCAGCAAATCAACGGTGTGGAGATGGCGTAAAGATGGTCTAATCAAAGCTCTCTCTAGCGCAATAAAGCCCTCCCTCACAGCCCAACATAAGTTGCTAAGGTTACGGTTTTCCATTGAGGCATTACAGTTCGATAGAATCATGCAAAGAATAAAATTCAAAAACATGCAAAATACAGTAGATATTGATGAGAAATGGTTCTATCTAACTAAGGCTGCTCACAGATTTTACCTAACTCCGAATGAGGTTGAGCCACATAGGTCGGTTTTTCACGAGGCCATAATTGCAGAAAATGAAACGAACCATAATTGCAGAAAAAGAAACAAACCATAATCTCATAAAAATAAACAAACCATCATACTCCAAATTGTATTGTATTAATACTTCCATTTCCATTAGTACATAGAAGTCAACATCAAAATAGTAACAGTTTTTTCCAAATCCGGCTGAATGTGGATGGGAAATCATCTCCAAATTTCAAATTGGAGCCAAAAGTGATTTGATATTCCCTCCATCTATAATGCACTATAAATACAGCAGCCAAAATCCCTTCCAAAATATTAACACAAACAAGAAGCAACTAAAAAAAAAGAGAGGAATGGTGAGGAGCAAGGATCTCTCCACAGTAGAGAGAGAAATTTAGTGGCTCAATTTCTGCTACAAAATCTCAAAAATGGAAAGCCTGGGAGTGGTAAAATCCAAGAAGTTGCATTGAAGTTCAATTGTTGTCGGCAAACCATCGGTCGAATATGGGCTGAAGCAAAAGAACAGCAAAGTCAGAGTGTTGTCATCCATTTGCAGTCAAAAAAGAAATGAGCAATTCATCCAAAAAAGGTTCTGATCAACATACCTCTAATAGAGAGTTTAAATGTGCAAAAAAGAGGTACTATAAGGAAGCTAGCTAATGGAGTATCTTGCAGCAAATCAACGGTGTGGAGATGGCGTAAAGATGGTCTAATCAAAGCTCACTCTAGCGCAATAAAGCCCTCCCTCACAGCCCAACATAAGTTGCTAAGGTTACGGTTTTCCATTGAGGCATTACAGTTCGATAGAATCATGCAAAGACTAAAATTCAAAAACATGCAAAATACAGTAGATATTGATGAGAAATGGTTCTAACTAAGGCTGCTCACAGATTTTACCTAACTCCGAATAAGGTTGAGCCACATAGGTTTTGCCAAAGTAAGAAGTTCATCAACATACATATATAATAATCACCAAGATTTAGCAACCACAAACAACAAGATATAGGCTTGTCAACACTTAGAAGTCAGAACCAGAACCAACACTGCATTTTCAGAACCATAACCAACAAACCAGCAGCATAATAAACTTCCCAAAACCTAATCAACATATCTCATTCTGAAACAGAGAATCTCATTGGCATGTTCGTCTAATCTAGAGCAAGCAAGTTCTTATCATTTTAGACCATTCTAAACGCATCTCCACAATAAGATCAAAAACTCAAAGAGAGGCATGTATTGAATTAACAGAAGCAAGAGAAGCAGGGAAGGATCTCACCTAAAATCGCTTTAGTTGTCGGGTAATTGACTTATGCAAGCCTCAAAATTTGGCTCCCATATATCGTCGAAGCCGGTGGGGAAGAAAGGCCCACTGTCGCTCTCCGTTTCAGCCGCCGACAATCAACTTTCGGAAGCCTCATAAGGCTTCCATATATCGTCGAAGTCGGTGGGGAAGAAAGGCCCACTTTCGCTCTCCGTTTGAAGCCCCGGCAATGGACTTTCACAAGACGAATTTGGCTTCCATATATTGTCAAAGCCGGTGGGGAAGAAAGGCCCACGGTCGCTCTCTTCCTCACCTGCCGGCAATTGCCTTTCGAACGCATCAAAGCCCGACTTAACAATATCGTCGACGCCGACAGCGTAGAAGGGGGCAGTTTCGCTCCCGTCAACAGATCTGCGGCAGGGGCCGTCAATCTCTTCTCTACCCGGCGGCGAGTATGGGTAATCAACCAACGAGTTGCTCAATTGGCTCCATCCAGAGCTTACATCGCTCGTGCCGCCGTCAACCACCTTCGATCCGCTCAGACGTTCACCACATTGCTTCATTATGTTCTTATTAACCGTAGTATCTGTCCAACGGAGTGAAGATCTAGTCGGAATCCATCATTGCGGGCTCGGAGGGGTCGAGATCTAAGGTGCTAGAGATTGAAGAAGACGAAGAACATGGAGGGGCGAGACCTCTGTTCTTTATGTTGAAGAAGATGAAAGAAACGAGCGGCGCAACATTCGTAGATCTAGGGTTTGAGATAGAGAGTGTATGAAAGGTAGGTGTGGTGTAATGAATGTTTTATTTTAAGTTAATTAGTTGTGAAGATTAATTAAGTTAATTGAGTTATTTAGACATGATTAAAAGAGTGGTTAAGTTAATTTTTTTTTTCCATTTTTGGAATGTTACAAGAATGGTGGACATCCCGAAATGAAAAATGTTACAAGAATCATGGGACGGAGGGAGTATTATTATTGGGCTTTATTGGAGGACCAATTTGTAAATGGACATTAAGTTTGGGACTAATTTGTACCTTCTGAACAATATATCGAATGAGGCAACTAACTTCTAGACTTTAGACTGTTCTCATACCCAACTTACCTCAAATGGGACTAAGTGGACAAGCTTGCACTAGGTTTAGTTGAGAATCTTGGGTAATACTGAAAATTTTGGTAATACTCGAAATTGAGAAATTGTCCGGAATTTATATACGACAAAATTTTAGGTGAATCTATAAGGTGAGAAGCAAAATATAGATTTGATTTATTGTTATAAATTTAGAAGAAAATAGAGTTTAGTAATGTGAGTAAAAATATATGAATATTGAGCTTTATTTAGAGAGGGAAAATTTTTGAAACTATATTATTTATTTTTATGGATAATTATTAATAATTTTAATAATATAAAGTTATATCAACAAAATCTTTCGCAACTAATCAACTTTCGCCATTTTTCATGTTCTCTTAGGTTGTCACATATAGTGTAAAGTAAACCAACTTGAAGTCGACTAACACGCTTTGGTTATGTCGGGTAAAGTAATTCTTTTTTTTTTTTTTTTAAATTGTGGTTCAATTTGTCTTATTACAAGCGGGCGGTGGTGCAAATGGAATATTTGAGATTATGACCGGGACAAGTAAACAACACGCATTTAGTGGCAGTCGTATCCTATAAATCATTTTCGGAAATACTTCATAAATTCATATAAATTATTTTCCTCATGCAGTAGCATCGACTATTGTCCCACACCAAATCGATATGCTATATCGCCACCGTTTAATAACCTACATCCGTTCGCATGGTTTTTAAATTATTAAGCATAAACGAAATTTATTCTATGCGCACATCATTGATTTTTCAAAAATGTGAAGTGAATAAAAATATTACGTATAAGATCCTAGTCAATTTCTTAATTTGCACTTACAATCTATAGACTTTTGTTGGTGTGCAATAATTATTCTTAACATACCTAATATGCCCCTCCCTATTTAGCAAGATCATATCTATATAAATACTATGTTCTTCACATTGAATACTACCACCTTTTTTCTGTCACTTCTTCTAAACCAAAACTATTCCACAATGAAATCCACTTTTATCGCTCTCTTCATGGCTCTCTACCTCATCTCCTCTGCCATCTCCTTTGCGACACGGCCGGACCCGTCTTCCCATCGTCACATGGATGAAGAAGGAGGAGGCGGGTGGTATGCACCCGGATCCGGGTTGGGGCCCATGAGCGGAGGTTACGGAGGCGGGTGGGGCGGGCCGAGTGGAGGGAGTTCTTCGCATGGCGTGATAAACCCCAATATTACGTGTACGGAGCAGGGCCCCTGCTATGGGAAGATTTTGAGGTGTCCGGCTAAGTGTTTCAGCTCGTACGGAGGATCCGGCCCAGGGTATGGATTTGGCGGCGGAGGCGGCGGATGCACCATAGATTGCAAGTATAAATGCATAGCTGACTGCTGAGGAGATCATCGCCGTTCCAATAAGATAGATATAGCTATATATATATAGCTGTGAGGATTTCGTTGTTATTACTCCCACTGACCTCTCTCTCTCCATCCATCTATCTATTTATATATACATATAATAGAAAATTGGGCACCGCGCATGGCGGTGCCTGGTTAATTGAAATTTCAAGAATGGCAGTCCAACTTCGTATATGATTTGCTTAATATGTTTCCTTAATTATTTTCTCATATTTTTTAGTAATACCAAACAATTGGTGTCGCTTACTTTTAAAAAGAATTGACATCAAATGTTTCGCTGCCTGCTCAAATTGAGAATATTTTTTCGCAAATTTGTAACTTGGCTTAAGATTGACGGTTCACGTTGTTAATCCTAATTAATAGGCAACTATTCAGAAGAACTCTTGATCCCAACTAATAGCAGTTTTCCGCCAATTGGAAAATTTGCAAACAGATTCTCTTGAAATGAGTTAGGCTGAATCGGTTCTATTTTGGATAATTTTAAAGCGGGACTCCGGTGATCGAGCTTCTAAGTAGGGTTCCTCAACTTCTAACTCATCTCAAACGCAAATCAAATTACTTGGAAAACCCCATCCCAAACAAGGATGCACGAGAGTATTGGAATGAGGCTAGTAGAAGACATGTGAAAATCGTTAATAGATTAAGAGAGAAAATTGAAAGTGATGCAAAAAATTAGATTATCTGAACTTTCCCCATTTTTTAATAAACAAAATTGAAGAGCTCGCTCATTTATAGAAAACGTGGCTAAATCTTTTATAAAAAATGTGGAATGAACAAAGTGGACAGATGGATATTTTTCTTAAAAAGAGGTGGCGGATACTGCTCATTTTCCCTATGGAGAGGAAAACTTGATCGCGGCGGCAATTTGGAAATTACGAAAATGAGCTTCATAAAAAAAGGCTTTTGATACTGGTTGGGGGGTTTGAGAATTCACAATTGCAAGTTAGTGTAGATTAGAACAGTACATCAATTCTATAATTTTATATGCATGGTTAATATATATATATATATATAGGGGAGGGATCAAATGAGAACCAACCCCTTACATGAGAACGAAGAACTAATGCATTATATTCAATGAAACAATAATATAAGGTTATGATTGTAACTTTCAATTCATACGGTAATTAATGTGTATTCTATATTTGGTGATCTTATTTTTTTATTTAAGAATTTTATGATCTCCACTAACCTTATCTAACTTTTTTTAGGTAAATTAAATGCAATAAATTTGATAATAATTACACTAAGAGAAGATCTAAAAAGTAATATTTAAGAAAAGGTTGTACAATAGTTGATATGCAGATTATTTTGATCCATTTATTATTAATATACAATGCATTAGGATGCATGTTCAAATGAATTTATTTGTTTCGATGGCATTAAATTAAAGTAAATATTACTTTATGAATTAATATATGATTGCATTAAATTAAGTGAATCAGTACATCTATTTATAATTTTTTGATGCATTTGCATATCCATAAGTTCAAATATTTATATTTTCAATTAGCATCTAAGTTCTTAGATTAATGTAATGTTTAAAGATTTACAACAAATGCATATTTTTATATTAATTGATGCATAAGTACATATAAGTCAATGCACAGATTTATATGATCTGATGCATAGATTTATACAATTGATGCATAGGTTCATACTTATTGATGATGCACATATTTATACAGTTGATGCATAGGTTCATACTTATTGATGATGCACATATTTATACAGTTGATGCATATGTTCATACTTATATGATTTGATGCATAGATCTATACATTTAATGTATAGGTTCATACTTATTGATGCATATATATATATATATATATATATATATATATATATACATATATATATATATGAGATGGATCATTAAGGAACAACACCTTATTGAAGGAACTAAGAACATATTCTAGCCCTCCATTTTATAAATTGAATGATTCAGATCAATAATAAGATTTTTGTTCAAAAATAATTTATTTAATACTACTAATATTATTAAGGATAATTTATTAAAGTTGTATGTATTATTCCAAAATAAATGACCTCTGTCTCTCTTCTCTATTCTCTCTCTCTATTCTCTCATCCGTGTGCTCCATTCATGTCTGTAACCGACCTTCTCTCTGCGGTTTAGGATTTGAGTGTTTTATCTTCGTTTTTCCGTCAGATTCAGTTAGATCGTGAACCGATCTACGTTTTGGTCATGGATCTGTGACCGGTTTATATCGGTGACCGGTCTTTTTCTCGCCTGCTTCCACCGTGAAGCACCGATGTTTGGATAGATTTGCAGCTCTATTGATAAGCCACAACAATCGCCGCCGCGTTGATGGTCCGTTTTTCTCGCCTGCTTCCACCGTGAAGAACCGCAAAGAGCGTCGATTATCCGTCTGACATCAACCACAACAGCCGCCGCCACGTTGCAAGAATTATCCGGCTAGAGATAAGCCCTAATTTTTTCAATTAGTTTCAAGCTCTTTGCCCAATTTTCCGCAAATTATTTTAATTTTGTTTTAGGATTTGCAATCTTTCAATTAAGGAAAACATCGATTGAGATAAACAGTTTGTATATTGAAATGCGGAGGAAGTTGTCGATTTTTGTAAATGTTCATGGATTTGGGATCGGTATTGGTTGTGTTGTGAAATTGACTATTATAAAGTGATTCAATTTTGGTGTTCAAGGAGATTGAATTTTGGTGAAATTGTTTATTTGGTGTTCATGGAGATTCAATTTTGCAGAAAGATGAATTTCAACGATGAA
Source organism: Lavandula angustifolia (assembly GCA_028984105.1). Lineage (NCBI taxonomy): Eukaryota > Viridiplantae > Streptophyta > Magnoliopsida > Lamiales > Lamiaceae > Lavandula > Lavandula angustifolia. The sequence continues at coordinate 20,347,682 of CM054810.1, read as the reverse complement.
TGAGATTCAACTGCAGATTTCATCAAATAAAGTGAAAAAAAAATGAATAAAGTGTATAAATTACGAATAAAGTGCATAAAAATTACGAATAAAGTGCATAAAAATTTATGAGTAAAGTGCATAAGAATTAAATAAAGTGCACAAAAATTACGAATAAAATGCATAAAAATTTACGAGTAAAGTGCATAAAAATTAAATGAAGTGCATAAAAATTATGATTAAAGTGCATAAAAATTTACGAATAAAGTGCATAAAAATTATGAACAAAATGCATAGATAATTTAAGAAATTTCTTTAAATTAAAGGATTTATAAAATTTATTCTAAACATAATATAAATAAATATAATAATAAAGTAAGAAATTTAAGTAATCAAATAACTTTTATATTTTAATGAAATTAAATAAGAGATTAAAAATTAAAAATTTCTCTTTTAATCTAAACCACACATCTTTAAAATGGAAGGAGATGATTTGTTCCTTGTTCTTTCATTAAGGAGGTGTTCCTTAAAGAACCCTCTCCTATAGGAGATGGATCATTAAGGAACAACACCTTATTGAAGGAACTAGGAACATATTCTAGCCCTCCATTTTATAAATTGAACGATTCAGATCAATAATAAGATTTTTGTTCAAAAATAATTTATTTAATACTACTAATATTATTAAGGATAATTTATTAAAGTTGTATGTATTATTCCAAAATAAATTGACCCCTCTCTCTCTTCTCTATTCTCTCTCTCTATTCTCTCGTCCATGTGCTCCATTCATGTCTGCAACCGACCTTCTCTCTGCGGTTCAGGATTTGAGTGTTTCATCTTCGTTTTTCCGTCAGATTCAGTTAGATCGTGAAGCGATCTCCGTTTTGGTCATGGATCTGTGGCTGGTTTATATCGGTGACCGGCCTTTTTCTCGCCTGCTTCCACCGTGAGGCACCGATGTTTGGATATATTTGCAGCTCTATTGATAAGCCACAACAGCCGCCGCCGCGTTGATGATCCGTTTTTCTCGCCTGCTTCCACCGTGAAGCACCGTTTTTCTCGCCTGAAGCACCGTTTTTCTCGCCTGCTTCCACCGTGAAGAACCGCAAAGAGCGTTGATGATCCGTCTGACATCAACCACAACTTTTTTTAATTAGTTTCAAGCTCTTTGCCCAAATTTCCGCTAATTATTTTAATTTTGTTTTAGGATTTGCAATCTTTCAATTAAGGAAAAAATCGATTGAGATAAATAGTTTGTAGATTGAAATGCGGAGGAAGTCGTCGATTTTTGTAAATGTTCATGGATTTGGGATCGGTATTGGTTGTGTTGTGAAATTGACTATTATAAAGTGATTCAATTTTGGTGTTCAAGGAGATTCAATTTTGGTGAAATTGTTTATTTGGTGTTCATGGAGATTCAATTTTGCAGAAAGATGAATTTCAACGATGAATGAGATTAAACTGCAGATTTCATCAAATAAAGTGCAAAAAAAATGAATAAAGTGTATACATTATGAATAAAGTGCATAAAAATTACGAATAAAGTGCATAAAAATTTATTAGTAAAGTGCATAAGAATTAAATAAAGTGCACAAAAATTACGAATAAAGTGCATAAAAATTTACGAGTAAAGTGCATAAAAATTAAACAAAGTGCATAAAAATTACGATTAAAGTGCATAAAAATTTACGAATAAAGTGCATAAAAATTATAAACAAAAATGCATAGATAATTTAAGAAATTTCTTTAAATTAAAGGACTTATAAAATTTATTCTAAACATAATATTAATAAATATAATCATAAAGTAAGAAATTTAAGTAATCAAATAACTTTTATATTTTAATGAAATTAAATAAGAGATTAAAATTAAAAATATCTCTTTCAATCTAGACCACACATCTGTAAAATGGAAGGAGATTATTTGTTCCTAGTTCCTTCATTAAAGAGGTGTTCCTTAAAGAACCCTCCCCTATATATATATATATATATATATATATATATATATATATATATATATATATGTTCTTAGATTAACGTAATGTTTAAAGATTTACAGCAAATGCATATTTTTATGTTAATTGATGCATAAGTACATATAAGTCAATGCATAGATTTATATGATCTGATGCATAGATTTATACAATTGATACATAGGTTCATACTTATTGATGATGCACATATTTATACAGTTGATGCATATGTTCATACTTATATGATCTGATGCATAGATCTATACAGTTGATGTATAGGTTCATACTTATTGATGCATATATATACACATATATATATATATATATATATATATATATATATATATATATATGAAATGGATCAAAAGAGATATTGGATTCAAAAGAGATATGAGAACCAATCTCCTCCATCCATTTCCTTAATCTATGGCCACCATTATTCCTACAATAGACATTTTAAAATAATTCAAAAAATGAGAAATTAACTTCATTAAGGGCAATAGGGTAATGTTACCTCATTTATTTATTTTGCATTATATTTCTCATTCCTCTTAACCTAATTTTTTGAACAGAAGGAACGCGTATGGAGTAGATGCATAGGGGAATTTGTCGAGCCGTTCTTCCTCTAGAAAACAGCCGCTGCGATTCAGTTAGGTTTTATCCCTTGCCTTCGTCGAGTATGGAGTAGCAGCATAGAGGAATTTATCGAGTCGTTCTTCCTTTAGCAAATAGCCGCTGCGATTCATTTCTCGTCGGAGTTCAGTACGGCGAGTCGATTGTCGTTCCCCATCCAACGCGATTCAATTAGATTTTATCCCTTGCCTTCGTCTCATTTTCTATTTGAAGAGAGTGAAGTCGGTTCAATTAGGGTTTAAGTTCAAATTGTTTTTGAAATATGGGATAAGAATGCAATTTAGAATGCATTCGAATTGTTTTTGTCTTGTTATGTTCTGAGTTTTTCTCAATTTTAGATCATACAAGGAACAAATATTTTCGTTTTTGTTTTTTACGATTACATTTTTATGCATATTTTTTTTTGGTGTTTATGCTCTTCTTGTTTACTTTTCATGCATGTAAGAACCGGAATGGCAGAATCATTACAATCAAATGTTTCTCTTGACTCCGATGAGCCCATTTTCATTCCTGAATGCGAGCCTGAATTGAAACCGTATGTTGGATGGAAATTTGATACTCTGGATGAGGCGGAAAGCTTCTATAGAGACTACGGAGGTTTGTGCGGCTTCGATTTCCGCAAATGGTCCATAAAACGACATGTGGATGGATCTATCACGCGGAGATATATTGTGTGAAGTAGAGAAGGGGATAAATGCATGGATGATGATAATGGTGATTCCAAAAGAATAGAGCAAATGTGTAATTCAAAACGGTAATCATGCTTGGCATGCATGTTGTTGGGAGATGATTCAGTATAACTCAATAGCCTAGTGCTCAGTAGATTTTAAGATCCAAAAACCCTACTTGACTGATGAAACCATTCCGTTGTAATTTGTTGTTCTGTCTTTGAGAGTTTTCAGACTCAGTAGACACTCTTCATTTTGGTTCGGGCGCTCGGTTCTTCCCGCTGGCTCTTCGCAGACTATCAGCCTCGGTACCGGAAGAAGAAGACTCGCAATATCTTTGGACTCGGTAGGAGCAAAGATACTCTAAGAGTCGGTGAACCGAACTCGGAGTAGTTCACTGAACTCAGAGTTGATCTTCAGTAGAGTTGACTCAGCAGGAGTATGCTACTGAATATAGATCGAACTCAAGAACGGCCGGGACGAGTCTTCGGCCGTCGGGATTTATTAAGTCAAATCAGCAGAGTCATACGAGGTATATAGAAGTTAGCTTCAGATCTACTTTGAAGTCTGTTTTGTCTCACCTACTTTCTTCAGCCTCAACCAATGACGAGCGACCAACTGTCTATTTTCTGATTAAAGCTGCAAGTCAACAACTTTCCAGAAATGGAGGAAAAGGACTCTGCCACCATACTTTGAAAGAGTCGTTAGCTACCCAAAAGAGAAAGACACATGGATCGTCGTCTCCAACGAATCTATCAATGTCTCTTCTCTATAAATAGAGGGAAGATTTCAAATTGAAGCTCACGATAGAAACCGAAGAACACAAGAGCATTCACGAGCAACTCAAAATGACTTAAGCTTTTTGCAAGAACTTCAAAGAGTAATCTCTAGCGAAAGGCGACGTACTTGCTCATAGGGAACCAAGCTGAACCAGATCATAGAGCCTCTAGTATCCAAGCGACTGAATACGAACCCAAGTCTATACTTAACCGTTCGTCGCTCTAGAAGCCACTTTCTCGTTCCCTATCCATCTAACCTAAGCTCAGCAAATCTTATCCATAGCTTAGACAAAGGAGTTCATATCTGAACTGATCCTTATTGTAAAGGACTCCTTCATAGTTGGAGAGTTTGTCAAACACTTTAGTTTGATATCTTGTAAACTGAGACTTGCTCAGTATAAATCTCAAGACCAGTGTTTGTCCAGTGTACAAACCGACTGAGACTAACTCAGTATAATAAAATAGCCTCCTGATCTTTTCGGGACAGTGGACGTAGGATTGTTGGATCCGAACCACTTTAAAATTGCTTGTGTTCTGTGTTTTTACTGTTGCATTGATTACTGTTCATACTGAAAATATTTCCAAAATCATTCAACTAAGTTTCAGCAAAGCTTAATCGATCGCACTAATATACTGAAACTGTTTTCTTAAAAACGTTTTCTAACTCAACTGAATTTGGGCCTACACATTTCCGCACTTACTGAACTTCAGCTGAACGGTACTTACTTCTGACCTTAGTCAGCTAGCAGGCCTCAGTGAAGTCAGTCACTCTGCCACGCGATTCAGAACAACTTATTTGGTATACTGAACTTGTTCAGTACGACACTCTCCTGAAAAGGACTGTTCGCGTTTTAAGTTGAGAATTTGTTTTCAGGTGTATTCACCCCCTACACTTGAACGTTTAATCTCGGGACCAACACATGTATTTCGTCAGATTTATGCATATGGTAGTTGGTACTCATAATCATGCATATCGTTTATTTTGATTGTATTCCTTTTGTATTCGTGCATTAACTTTATTTTGCAACATTCATGAAATATTTCCCTTGTAAGCATAATTTAGCTAACGCAGGTGCTATATTCGTGTTTTACTTTCCTATTCATGCATACAGAAGTGTAGTATTATGCATATCGTATGTCATGTTTATGCATCATCCTTTAATGTTTCATAATTATGTATATCCCTTTTTTTATGTAGCTGTCATTTTATTTATATGCAAAATGCCCAATATGTATATGCATAAATTATCAGTTATATATGCATAACTTCTAATAGTTATATACCAAAGCACATGTTTACTACAAAACTTCTGATAGTCTATCAATAAAACAGATAAGTACTAACATAAGAAATAACAATCTGTTCTCCAAACCAAAAACTACACCACCAAACGTCTAATTGTCTAGCAATTCTTTTGCACATTCTTTAGAATTGAGCTCATTCTCATCTGCATGACCAACAGACTCTTGTTCTACTGTCTCCTTCACTTTGTTTTCATTGAAGTTAACTATGCTCAAGCAGTAGCGCACCCTCAAAAGTTTGATCTGCTTGAAACCTTTCCTTGAAAATCCCGTGTCCCAGTTGTTTTCATCGCCCTTGAATGTCTCCATGTGCGTCATCAAATACACCCCTGCAAGAAATCTTTCAGATTTAAATTTTGGTTGCCCAAAAGGTTTTATGCATACCTTTTACAATATTAATGCATACAGTCTGATAATGTCATGCTTACTAATACAAACCTGAATTCAAAACTTTTGATTGGTTCCCCCAATCTGGAATGATTATTCCTATTTGGCATCTCTCAACAATTTTGCTCGGCTCGTGCATTTCAAGATGTTTCTGAGGATGCCATTTTCTTCCTCTTTCCTTTCGATCGCGAACTTCCTACAGTTGTAGATATTTTCATGGTCATTTATAAATCGAAATATTTATGCACACACCAATCCAAATTCTATAGTCAGTGATTGTACGCAATTTTTCCTCCCAACATTATTTTTATTGCTTATCAATTTCATGCACACGAACTCTCAATTTCATGCCCACGAACTCCCTCTACATTCATACCCAATTTCATGCACACGAACTCTCAATTTCATCCATATTAGCACACAATTTCATGCACACGAACTCTCACTTTCATGCACCCGAATTCCCTCTAGATTCATACCCAATGTCATGCATACAAACTCTCAATTTCATGCATATGAGGCTACATATTTATGCAAACCAACGATATGCAACATTTCACTACTAAAAAAATTGATGCATATAAATCAAGATGTTTATGAATACATATCAACAGATTTATGCACACAACAATTCAAATTCCATAGTCAGTGATTTATACGCAATCTTGCCGGAATCATGGTAGTTAATGCTTTTCAATTCAAATTTCATGCATATCAGCACACAAATTTATGCACACCAACGATATACAACATCTCACTACTCAAAAAATTGATGCATATAAATCAAGATGCTTATGCATACATCTCCACAGATGTATGCACACACCAATCCAAATTTCCCGTATTCATGATTAATAATGCTTGTCAATTTCATGCACACAGCAACACAATTTCATGTATAGAAGCACCAAGATTCATGCTTATCAACAAATTTTTAAAAAAAACATAATAAAAAGATAAAAACCTAATCCAAATACGAATTAGAAATATTACCTTCGTCCATGCTTTACCCAATCAACCACAATCCGCCTGCTCCTTTCAATTCGTGAAATTCTTCGATCTAACCTATACACAAACAAATTCGTAAGAAATCCCTTTACAACTTTGTCATTTGCAATTTCCTTAATCGTTAGCATAAAATAAAATACTCACACAATATGCAATGTTTTGCAGGGATTTATGTAAACGTAGGTATAACGAATCAAAATCAAAATAACGAGTTGTGTGCATGAAACTAAAACCCATCATTGTGCGAAAAAAACGCTCTAAATCTCAGAACAATTTCAGTCGAGATTTTACAATCCATTCGCTTCTAAATCTCAGAACAATTTTAACCCAAAACCTTTCGAAAACCCTTACTCGCCCGAATGGATTTTCAGACGAATGAAACAACAATGAAACAACAAAATCTCATAACCAACCTCTTAATCGAATCTCTATTCCCAAAATCTCCCCCCAAATTCGAAAAGATTTTCAGAAGCAAATGGATTTTAAAAACCAAATCGAGGGAAGACGAATGAAACAACAAAATCTCAAAACAAACCTGTTAATAACTGACAATGGCCGAATTCTCACCCAATTCGTAGTTGCACAGCAAAACCGCAAGAAACCGCTCAAATGGCGCCGCTACAATGCTGAAGAAATTGAAATCAAATAAAACTCGCACATTCCCCTTTCTTCAAAAGAGAATTAATCTCCTTTCTTCCAATTTTGCCCTTTTCCCCTTTTATTTTTATTTTTATTAGAATAAGTGGTGTAATCTTTGCCATTCATTTGGGATGAATCTAATGTAAGGATTGATTGGTTCTCATATCTCTTTTGAATGTTGGATCTCTCTAGAACCATACCCTATCTATATATATATATATATGGGAGGGTTCAATAAGGAACACCCCCTTAACGACAGATAGACTTTGATGTCACACAATTATACTTCACTATATGTCACCTCCACAAAATCATTTGACATGTGGAATACATTTTAATTAAATAATCAAATCAAAATCAATTATGGTGGACCACATATGCCACATGTCAACACCTCATAAAGTGTGACATATAAGAGAGTATATTGTGTGACACACAAGTCTTTTGTGCCTTAACGAAGGAATTAAGAACAATTATCCATCTTCTATTATATTATGTGAGATGTAGGGTTGAGATTAGTAGTTATATTACTTGTAAGCAAAATTAAAGAAAGAATAACGATAATTTGGTCCAAATTTATTAATATGCCATGTCCATCCATCTCTCCTCCCTCTCCCTCACGTTCTCCTTTCTCTCCCTCTTTCCTCTCGCAGAAATCACAAGTTCTCTCTCTCTCTACTCTCTCGCTATCTCTAGATCTGGAAGAAGAAATCACAAGTTCTCTCTCTCTTCTCTCTCTCTATCTCTAGATCTGGAAGAAGAAATCACAGGTCACTTCTCTCTCGCTATCTCTAGATCTGGAAGAAGAAATCACAGGTTCTCTCTCTCTCTCTCTCTTAATTTATTTTCCTCCTCGCCTACGAGCTCTTCGCCGAAGATTAAGACGACTACGCCGTCGCCGGAGATGACTCCGATTTTCAAGAGTGCCGCTGGTCACAGTCGAGCGCCGCCGCTTCTCCTCACAGTCGAGCGCCACCGCTTCTCCTTCTCGGCACAGTGGAGCATCGCCGCTGGTGAAAGAATGAAACACTTGGCCTCAGATTTCTCTCACTGGGCCAATTATGGAAGAAATTGATTGAAATAAAAAGTTTGGACATGGAATTGAGGAGAAAATGGATCGAGATTCATGAGCGTTCATGGTTTAGGGGTTTGGGTTTGTTAGGATATTCATGGAATTGGGGTCAGGAATCGTTGGTTATAAAATTGAATTCTATTTAGCTTATTTGGATGTTAATGGAGATTTCATTTTACATAAATTGATTGAGATGATGAGGGAATTGATTGAGATTCAATTTTGCTGATTTCAATTACTCAAATCCTTAATCTCATAGTTTTTAGGATTAAGATTGAGATTTAGAGTTTGAATAATTGATTGGAGTTCAGGAATCGATTATTTTTTGCAGAAGAGATGCAATTCCTCAGTTCTCTGTCAATTATTGGGATTTTAGGCTTTGTTGAGTGCATAAAAAATACGAATAAAGTGTATAAAAATTACGAATAAACTACATAAATTAAGAATGAAGTGCATAAAGAATACAAATAAAGTGCATAAATAAATACGAATTAAGTGCATAATAAAAATTTATGTACTTTATTCGTATTTATTTATGCACTTTATTCGTATTTTTTATGCTCGAGGGGGGGGGAAAAGAAGAAATAATGGCATTAAATTTCGATTTATCCATGTTAAATTCAAAATATAATAAAAAAAGCATGATGAATAAGATAATTTACAGTTAATCATGAATTATTTCACAAAATTGAATAATGGAAGATATGTAAAAATAAAATGAATGAGTAATTTACTTCTATACCCTTCATGAGTTAAATAAAAGATTCAAAATTTAAAATAGCTCATCTAATTCAAGCCATACATCTCACAAAATGGAAGGTTAGAATGTGTTCCTAGTTCTTTGATTAAGGTAGTGTTCCTTAATGATCCATTTCATATATATATATATATATATATATATATATATATATATATATATATATATTTACATAAAAGTTGGATCTTTACTCATGCTTAATAAAAAAATTAAGAGTAAATCTCCTCTTTCCATTTTGAAGATTTATGGTCAAAGATTGAAAGTGATGTTTTTAAATTTAAATCATTATTTGATTTCATTAAAGGTATGGAGGTTATTTTATTATTTAATATCTTAATAATTTTACTGATTGAATTATTTTTTTTATTGAAAGATATCAAATTGCAAGTAATTTTGTATTTTAATCAACTTTATTGTTGTAAATATATTTAATATGGAGCTGATAGGGTATGGTTCTAGAGAGATCCAACCTTCAAAAGAGATACGAGAACCAATCGTGATCGTAGATGCATCCTAATCGAATGGTCAAGATTACACTAATTAATCTTTTAAAAAAAGGGAGATAAAGGGCAATTTTGGAAAAGAGATTTCTTTCAATTTGAAGACACGGGAAGGGGCGGGCAACAATTCAGTTTCTCTTTCTTCAACATTGGAGGCAATTTCGATGAGAACAACTTCTAGGTTTCGACTTCCATTGCAGAAATTGGTGAAAGCTCGAGCACAATTGATCAATTAAGAGGTAGGTTTGGTGATTTTCTTGTTCTTATCATTTGCCCATCGATTCTATTCTGCGTGACAGTTTCGGTTCTGAAAACCGACGCAAATTTGGGGGAATTTTGTACAACTCTCCTTCGTTTATGGTTTCGGTCTTTAGATTTTGTTGTGTCAAGGTTTGTTCATTCATTCGAAAAAGCATTTGCGAGAGTAAGGGTTTTGTGCAGAAATTCTAGTGAATTGGTATGAGATTTAGGGTTTTTTCTGGTTTTGAGTACGATTACTGGTTTTTTTTTTTGGTTTTGAGTACGATTTCTGGTTTTTAAACATAGATCTACGATTTTTAACCTTAGATCTATGGGTTTTATCCCTAGATCTGTGATTTGTTTTCGATTCTTATTAATCTTGATGTGTTTTTCGATCTGTTTCTAGAGATATACATCGAGTTCTGCAATTATTGCTCTGTTTGGAATGTCATTTCGTGATTCTTGCCCTTTTTGGAAAAATATGCATACGTAGTAGTAATATGCATAAATTTGTAGAATGGTATACATAATTTAGATGTTATATATGCATGAAAAATGAATGCATTGTGAGTACGTGATGGACTGCGTTTCATTTTGGGGTTCGTTGTAATATACATGAATTTGTAGAATGGTATGCATGAATTAGACGTTATATATGCATGAAAATGAATGCATTGTGATGTGACGGACTGCGTTTCTTTTTGGGGTTCGAAGTAATATGCATGAATTTGTTAAGTCGTATGCATGAAAATGAATGCATTGTGAAGCATATGACGGACTGCATTTCATATTGTATTCGAAGTAATATACATGAATTTGTAGAATGGTATGCATGGATGAAATGTTATATATGCATGAGAATGAGTGCACTGTGAAGCATGTGACGGACTGCGTTTCATATTGTGCTCGAAGTAATAAGCATGAACTTGTATAATGGTATGCATAGATGAGAGGTTATATATGCATGAAAATGAGTGCATTGTGAAGCATGTGACAGACTGCGTTTCATATTGAGTTCGAAGTAATATGCATAAATCTGTTCGATTGAATGCATGAAATTGTGAGTAAGTATGCATGAAAATGAGTGGCGATTTGCATGAAACTGTAAATTGTCATGATTGAATCTCAATTTTCTTTTGCAGGAGACATTCAAAGGTGATAGAAAGCCTTGGAGACTTCCATCCAACTTAATGGTTTCGATTTATGTGGGCATTCGGGGACGAAAATAGAATCAACATAATGAAAAGAACTATATTCATCCAACGACTCGGTCATTCGTGTTCTGTCATGCATGAAACGTTATAAAAATCTGCATAAATTCACCTAGAATATAATATACATAAACAGATAATCAGAAAATAGGAAAACACAAAAATCTAATAAAACAAACGAAATGAGCAAAATTGCCCAAGAACAATGAACGGCCATCCAAAATCAATTTTTATGCGTTCATATCAGATTCATTCTAAGAAAAGAAACAATCGGGGTCAAAAGAAACATTTGATTGTAACGACTCTGCCATTCCGATTCGGATATGCATGAAAAGTTCACAAGATGAGCATAAACACATAACATCATGAGCATAAAAGTGTAAAAGTCAAACATGACAGGGAAATGGGTGGAGAGAGAAAATATGAAGTTGAATTAAAAGAAGAGAAGTTTACAAAAATACCCTTAATGAGAGTGATTTTCTCCTTTTTTTGATTTATTTTTAAATGTTACCTAATGAAAAATAATGGCCATAGATAAACGAAATGGGTGGACGAGATCGGTTTTCGTATCTCTTTTGAATCTAGGATCTCAAAAGATCCATTCCCTATGGAGATATACCATATATATGATGGTTATTGTAAATGCTAGAGTCCCAAAAGTCCACTATGTAACCTTATAAATAAAGGTCTTCACCCTCATAATAATACATATCTATTCTGCTCTCTTTATTATTCTCTACACTCTTATTTACTTTATAACATGTTATCAGCACGATTGTTCTTCTTCAAAAATATTCACACGAATTTCCCTAAATTATTGTGCTGCAAACATCGGTTGAATCTCCTTCAAAAAGTTAACTCCACTTTTTTAACTTTTTTTATGTAGTAAGTTTTCTTTCAATTAAGTAATGGCATGAATAAACATTCACTTATCTTCTTTAGATCCAATTTTCTTCCGACCTATCTTGTTGTAAGCTTTTTCAAACAATTTTATTTATTATATTATTTATTACGTGATGTTAGAGAGAATCCTTAAGAAAAAAACTATTCATGATGATACTTTTCGAAACATTTAATGTGTGGAATTAGTTTATATGAAATGAGAGAAATTGTTTCCTGTCACCGAATGGTAACAATAAATGTTATTGTCTTTGTTTATTGATTTGTTAATGCCGAGGGATAATAATAAATGTTATTGTCTTCGCTTATGTTCATAACAAGTTATTAAATAATATGTTTGAGTTTTAGATAATATTGTTATCATTAGATACACTTACTTGTTACTCCCGAAGTATTATATTTTCTTAAAGAGCAATTCCAAAGCAATTGATGTTTTTAGACAATTGATGTTTTTGAAAAATATTATAATTGATGTTTTTGAAAAATATTATATTTTCTTAAAGAGCAATTCCAAAACATATAATTGATTGTCATCCCCAAAGCTCGATATGAGTAAATGTATCTAGAACTGCAAGATTTTAAAATCTAGTGCATCGAAATTATTAAAGGCTCCAAAAGAGCATGTGTCATTCTATCAAATGATACGGAATCAACTATTGAGTTTGTCCTTTAGTAAATCTAGAAGGAACTTACTAAGTCTTAAAGGCATCCGTTGCAATGGATACCATATTGAAATAATATAAGAAGGTAGCGATTCTTTTGTATTTAGCCGGAAGCAAACAAAAGAAAACTTATCACACTACCACCTTGAATGTATTACATATTCATGAAAATAAGTGAAACAAATCATGTTATGAACCGGAAGTTCAAAAGAGCTTCATGCTTTGACATGATAGTTTTGGACATCTGCGAGTTCCTATGATGCGCAGCATAATTAAAAATTCATATGAGCGCAACAAAGAGCTCCTAAAGAATCTTTTAATAAATAAATGAATTTACACGAATGCTTGATTTCCAAATGAAATGTAGCACTACTAGTTAAAATAATAAAATGTTCAATTCCCTCAAGAAGATTTTTCTTAATGCTAGTGAGATTATTAAACTCCAAGTTCCTCCTGAAGAAGATTTAATATTATTTGGCTTTGGGTTGAGCTTACTCACTTAGTTGCTTATGTTCATACTCAAAATGGTTCTTGTCCGTATAAAAATAAGGCTCACATTAAAATTGTGTTGAGTGATGATTCAATCCTCAGCATGATCATACTTGTGGGAAATGATTCTATCTTCTATACTGAATCACGCTCAGTTGCCTCGTGCTCTGAACTGTTGAGAAGATTTGAAGATCCCAAAACCCTATCTGATTGGTGAACCATTCCTTTGTATTCGTATTTGTCTCTGAGGTTTCAGACTCAGTAGACACTCTGCTCTGGTCAAGGCGCTCAGTAGCTCATCAGCCTCAGCACCAGTGTAGAAGACTCAGTGAATACTTGGACTCGGCGGGAGCAAGATATGCGAGAGAGTCGGTTGAACCGAACTCGCAGGAGTAGTTCACCTGGACTCGGAGCTGATTTTCGGAGACCCTTCTCGATGTCTATCTACCGAATACAAAATCGAGACTCGAGCATCGGGCCGAGCCTTCCGAACTGTGCGAATCTTTTGATAAGCTATCAGTGTTGTCAAGTACGAGGAAGAGAGAAGTCAACTTCAGTTGCCTCGAAGTTTGTTCTGTCTCAACCACCACATCCACCTCGACAAATGACAGGCATACACGTGTCGTCTCACCTACTAAAGCTACAGTCAACATATTTCCGTAAAAGGAGGGAAAGGACACTGTACCTACTACTCAAAAGAGTCGTTTGCTACCACAAAAGAGGGAAAAAGAAGAAGATCGTCTCCAACGGATCTATTCTTCTCTCCACTCTATAAATAGAGGGATCATTCAAGATTTGAAGCACACCTAGAACCAACACAAAAACACTAGCACGAAGCAAGAAACGCACAGAGCATTCAAACGAGCGAAATTAACGACTAAGTCTTCCGCAAGAATCAACCGAGTTATCTCCGGCGAAAGACTACATCAAGCTCAAAAGGAACCAAGCTGAACCGACATAAGCTTCTAGTATCCAAGCGACTAACACGAACCTATAGCTAAACCCTCAGCTGTTCGTCGCTCTAGATAGCTACATTCTCGTTCCTTATCCCTCTAACCCTAAGCTCACTTGTTATATCCATAGCTTAGACGAAGGAGTTCACATTTGAACCCAATCCTTATTGTATAAGGACTCCTTCATTGTTGGAGAAGTTTGTCAAACACTTAAAGTTTGATAGAATTGTAAACCGGGACTTGCTCGAGATAATCCCCAAGCCACGGCTTTGTCTAGTGTACAAGCTGACTGAGACTAACTCAGTATAATAAATAGCCTCCTGATCTATCGGGATAGTGGACGTAGGATTGTTGATATCCGAACCACTTTAAAAATATCTGTGTCGTTTACTTACTTGTTTCATTGGTTTTACTGTGCATACCGAACATCATATTTAAAATTGATTTAACCGTCTCGGTATTCGAACTTCTTATCTACCGAACTAAGACTTGCATAAAACGTTTTCCTCATTAAAGCCGATTTGGGCCTACACAATTCCGCACACCGAACTCTCACCGATCGATACCGAATTCGACCTAGTCGGTTAGCGAGATCTCAGCCGAGTCGAGTACTCTTTTAGCCTTTAACACGATTCGTAACGGTTATGCGTCTGGCCCGAACTATTTCGATACGGCCCCTTCCCCGAATAGGACCTGTTCGTGTTCGAAAGTTGAGAAATTTGGATTCAGTGTATTCACCCCCCCCCTCTACACCCGAACTCCCTCACGGGACCAACAATTGGTATCAGAGCAGGAGTTCTTTGACTCTTGTTATCTTTGAGACTGGTCTATTCGAACGGATCCGAGGGAAAGCGTTTTTCACTGCATATCACTCTACATTCATATCATTATTCTTCATGGCTGATATGTCAGGTATAAGGATGGTACTTATGTTCTCGGTGGAGAACTACGGAGTATGGCGAGTCAGGATGGAAGCTCATCTGACATCCCTCCATGACAGTATGACTGAAGTGCTTGAAGATGGACCTATCGTTCCTATGATTGATAGTGTAGTGACTCAGGACCAAGCTCAAGGAGGAGGAATGGTGACTGGGAAGAAGATCCCCAAAGACAGAAGTCTCTTCACTCCTGAAGAGAAGAAGCTTCACAATCTAGACCGAGTCGCCAGGAATGCTATACTAACCACCCTTAGTGATTCTTATCATGGCAGGGTTCAGGAATGCAAGACTGCTAAAGAACTCTGGGATGCTCTTGCGCTACTGAGTCGAGGGACTCAGAAGATTAAAGCCAACAAATTAGCGCTGGAACTCCAAAAGCTGGAAAGCTTGTCTCTCATGCCCGGGGACAAAATCGAAGATCTAAACGTCAGATTTACCAATCTGATGAATTCTATCAATGGTCTGGGAAAGACATTCAGCAACCGAGAGATGAATCGAAGATTCCGAGGGCACCGCTTAGGACGGACACCGGACACCTTTTGCCACTTTATTGCAACATTCCGATTTAGATGCTTGTGTCTCCCGACCATATCTTTTCGAATTACAGAGCGGAGGAGTATGAGTTTGACGACCTCAAAGAAAGCCGAGAGCTAAAGCCGATACGAAGATTGACTATGCTTTCAAAGCTACGGTCGGCACAGGCGGGCTCCCGCTACGAGCAAGACGACGAGTAAGACCGAGCCTTCACTCACCGACCTACAAGAAGGAAGTCTAGCTCGAAGTACGCGGCGCTCGCAGTGAAGTATCGAAGGAGAAAGAAAGGCGTAGAAAACTCGACCAAAGCATACCGAGATACAAAAGGTAAGTCGAATATACACCTAAACGCGCTCCCGATACTCAATCTTCCGAATGCGAAAGAAGGATGACTCAAGCACCCTCAAGGGATAGTGCAACCAAAGAAGAAAAAGTCATCACTTGCTACAACCGCAAGAAGCCGGGACATTATCGGTATGATTGTCCCGAGCTCGATAGTCTTGAACGCGCGGCACGACGCAAGGCAAGGAGAGAGAAATTCGCCCGAAAAGACAATCCTACATAGGCCGGCGAAATCTCGGACGACTCGAAGAGATCGACTCCTTTATGGATTCATCTCGACGATGAAGCGACTTTCATGGCCTTAGAGCATGAAGCGAGATGAATCAACCGAAATGTGCATGATGGCGGCGAAGAGGATGAGGTAAATTCTCATGAACCAGTTAACTCCTCTTCACACTGCACACACGACACTATTTTAGGTGCAGATGGGAATTTGGACATCTCGACCGCATATGAAGATCTACTAGATGAACAAATTCGAGATAAGTCTCGGCTCGGTAAGACTCTTCGGGAGTTGGATACCCCGAAAGTGGAGAATCAGAGACTTTCTCAGGAGAGTCAGGTTGTTACTGAGGCCGAAGGACTTGTGTTGAGACTCAGGGAGGAGATAAACTCTTTGATGGCCAAGTCTCAGCATCATGAAGATCGGATTTCAATCTTGACCAATGACTTGACTCAGAAAGATACTGAACTGAGTCTACTGAAGCAAGAACTGTCAGGACTTCAGACCGAGCACGACGCACTGAAGAAAAGTGATGATGTCTGGAGGAACCTGATGACTGAGAGGTATATGGGCGCAGAGAAGAAATTGGAGGCTATGCTAGCAAGCAATAAGCCAAAGCACTGCAAGGAAGGACTTGGATTCGGTCCCAGGAGCTTCCTCATCCGCCCCCAAGACACTCGGAGTACGGCTTGCCGATAGATTTGTTCGAGGGGAGACTATCAACGCAGATATACCGAACCCCCTAGCAAAGAACAAACGAAAGATGAAAGCACCTCATCCCACACATCGGTATTCGACAAGAAGATCAATGCCAAGAAACCCCGGTTCGCCAAGGGGGAACCGACAAATCAAACTTGGCGGATCGGTATGGACCTCCGAAGCCGACGTATCCCGCTCGGTATGGATCATATTATTATGAACCTATAGTCGAAGAGGCTCCAAAGGTCGAAGAAAAAGAAAGCCACGAGAAGGCAAAGGTCGGCGGTCCACCTACTCGGAAGATCGGGACTCCCGAACCTCGAAGCCTCGAAGTGAGCCGTGACCATCCAAGTGGTCGATATGTTGACTCCAATGGAAAGAAAATGTCCGAAACCACCGGGGTTGTTAGACAGATTTGGGTTACTAAAACTAACATCTAAGGACCCAAAATCAAAAATAAAGGGTACCCGAATATAATTGCGTTTTTGCGAGTGCGTAAAGACCCATGGTATGTGGACAGCGGATGCTCAAGACACATGACATACCAAAGGAGTCTCATCAAGAATTATATCACCGAAGAAGGACCCGGAGTGAGTTCGAAGACAATGCAAAAGGCTATACCGGAGGATATGGAACACTCGGCATTGGATCGCTAACGTTCCAAGAGTATCATATGTTGAAGGACTTCAAGATAATCTTCTCTCTGTTAGTTAATTTTGTGATAATTCAAATAGAGTGATATTTGACGCTGGTTTCTGTGATGTTATTGATAAATCCACAGGGAAAACAGTGTTATCAGGTTCGCGCAGAAAGAACATATATGTGGCCGATCGGAACTCACCGAACCCGAAGCTTGCTTATTGGCGAAGAATGACAACCGCACGGGGTGGCTATGGCACAGAAGACTCAGCCATCTCAACTTTAAGACGCTCAACAAGCTTGCAAGAGACACTCTAGCAAGGGGACCGCCGAATGAAGTATTCAAAGCAAAGACACTCAGTGTGAAGCATGTCCGAAGGGAAAGCAAACAAGGAATCAAAATCCTCCGGTTCCATCGCCTTCCACGAGATGGAATCCTTCACCTGCTACATATGGATTTGTTCGGTCCAGTCTCCCCAGTGACGATCGAGGCGTAAAAATATGCATTAGTGGTCATAGATGACTACTCGCGCTACACATGGGTCATATTCATTGCCAACAAGTCCGACGTCAAAACAGAGTTACCAACGCTTCGAAAAAGCTCGGTGTCGAGAAGAACACCAAGATCGAGAAAAATACGTTCGGACGCAGGAACCGAGTTCCTTAATTCCATGGTAAAGGAGTTCTCGCAGCGTAAGGAATAGAGCATGAGACTTCAGCTGCACGCACACCTCGGCGAGAATGGAGTTGCTTTGAACGAAAGAACAGAACTCTAAAAGAGGGCTAGGACTCCCAACCAAATTCAGGCGGAAACGACGGATCGCATGTTATACTCAGAATAGATCTCTACTGACAAAGCAGCATAAAAGAACACCATATGAACTATGGAACGGCAGGAAGCCTTCTCTATCTTATTTCCATATTTTTGGTTGTTCATGCTTTATTCACAATAATGGGAAAGATCAGCTGAAGACTTTTGATAGCAAGTCAGATCAGGGAGTATTCTTAGGATACTCTCGGGTCAAGAAAGCTTTCGAGTATTCAACTATCGGACTCTTTGCGTGGAGGAAAGCCCTCATGTTGTTTTTAACGAGTTTGCTACTGAAGACAGGAGCAATAACTCAAATTCTGAATCTGAGGACATCAGTAAGCAGCTACAGGATCTAAGCTTAAAAGACAAATCTGAAAAGATCCAGCTATGTTGGGATGATGATTCGACGAAGAAACCGAAGACAAATCTACCGAATCTCAACCCGCCGAGCAAGTAGCTGAACAGATTGATTCTCCCAAACAGAATCAATCCCAGGTAACTCAGGTCGATGAAGAAACCATTGAGGTAACTGAGACCAACACTATTGAGAGCAACACCTCAGGGGGAACGTCTAGTAATGTTCCTGAGCTAAATGCCCCTGAACCCGGTGACTCAGTAGACCATACTCTTGTTACTGAATTACTTCAATCTCAGAATAGTACAACTGAAATGCCTAACTCACCTACTATCTGTGTTGAACAAGTTTCAGATGAAGAGTTGAAACATCGTAGATCGTGGCTCGATGCTCACACTGCTGATTTAATCATTGGAGATCCTTCAGCAAATGTCAAGACAAGATCCAGATTCTGTCAAGGAGAAAGCGCATTATTTTCCTGCTTCTTGTCTACTGAAGAGCCTCAGACCATTGAGGATGCACCGAAAGATCTTGACCCGGATCATTGCTATGCGGGAGGAGCCGAATCGGTTCACGAGAAACGAAGTATGGGAGCTTGTAGACAGACCCCGGCATCAACATGTTATTGGAACTAAATGGGTCTTCAAAAATAAGCGAGATGAAAACAACGTTATAGTAAGGAACAAAGCAAGACTCGTGGCTAAAGGCTACTGTCAAGCCGAAGGGATAGATTTCGATGAGACGTTCGCTCCAGTTGCAAGATTGGAGGCAATCGAGACTATTCCCTGGCCTACGCAACACATCAACGATTCGAGTTTATCAAATGGATGTGAAGTCTGCGTTCCTCGAATGGCGTGCTTTGAAAGAAGAAGTCTATGTGGAACAACCGCCCGGCTTTCAACAGGGACATCAAGTATATAGACTCAGAAAGGCTCTATACGGGTTAAAACAAGCACCCAGGGCTTGGTACGATACCCTGTCTGAGTTTCTTCTTCAGAAAGGTTTTCAGAAAGGCACAAGAGACCGCACTCTATTCAGCATTCGACTGGAAGAAGACTTATTACTTGTGCAGATCTACTTGAAAAGATGATGAAGGATAAGTTCGAGATGTCGATGATGGGTGAAATGAACTACTTCCTTGGTTTTCAAGTCAAGCAATCGAAAAGGGAACATTCATCAACCAAGGCAAATACACTCGAGACCTCATCAAAAGATTCGGCCGCACATCCGGCAAATGAATCAAGATCCCGATGAACACGAATATGAAGATAGATCTTGATAAAGAGGGAGTATCGATAGACCAAACTGAATACCGTGCTATAATTGGTTCTTTATTATATCTAACACTACTCGTCCCGACATAACTTATCTTTGTAGGTGTATGCGTGCTCGATTTCGGGCGAATCCCAAGCGAGTCATATGGACTCGGCAAAGAAGATTCTCCGCTATCTACGAGGAACATCCGACATGGGTTTGTGGTATCCAATGATGATAATATTGAACTAACTGGTTATTCCGATGCCGACTATACAGGATGTAGAATAGACCGAAAATCAACTTCGGGGAACATGTCGGTTCCTTGGCGGCAAGTTGATCTCATGGTTTTCAAAGAAACAAAGCACTCGGTGGCCACGTCGACTACGAAGCCGAATACATGGCTCTTTGGAAGTTGTTGCGCCTGCATCCTTTGGGCGAGACAACGAATGAGAGACTATGATGTCATTCGGAATGAAGTGCCGATTTTCTCGCGACAGATACAGATACTATTGCAATCACTCGGAACCCCGTACTTCACACGAGATGCAAGCACGTGGACATCGACATCACTTCATTCGTGACCATGTCGAGAAAAAGGATATCGGGATGGAGAAGATCCATACCGACAAGCAACGGGCGATATACCGACCAAGCCTCTAGGCGAATCCGTATTCGAGAGAACTTTCGGTAGAGCTAGGTCTGTTGGACCCTACCGACCCTAGTCGGTAAGAGGTCTCGGGAGAGAGACATTTCGATGAAGGGGGGGAATGTTCACTCTCGATCGATACATTCAGACGTAGAGACGAAAACCATCTACACGAGGTATCGCCGACTACTATGTTCGGCGACGGGTTTGCGTATCTCTACTCAGTAGTAATTTAATACAACAGTACTTTGCATTTATGACAAAGATTCAGCATGACATTAATATCTTTTGGTTTGTCTTTATTATTAACGGCTCACATTTAATGCACGACATTCCATACATAAGCTTGCTGAACTCTGCACGCATTTAATGCATGTCTTTTCACAGTTACTACTTAGGCTATTTTACAACTGGCTTTGACTTAGGCGCCTTTTGTGATCATTGCCTATTTTTAACTTCTAATCTTAACCGTCCATATCATAAAGCAAGTTTAAATTCAGCCTTCGATCGAAAACCGTTCATCTTCATAGTTGATATATATATTCGATCATATCTTTGAAACCGCCATTAGCATACTTCATAACTTTCAAATTCCGAAAAATCCGAGATCTGCATACACAATCCTTACTTGCAACTTCATTCTCAATCTTATCTCGAATTTTATCTATTGGTATGCTTATATCTGTTAATATATTTTTCAGTATCGCATTGTAAAGCACTGCTCTATCCAAGAAATGGTACTGATTCATTTCTTGTAACAGGTACTATGGCTGGTCTATCTGTCAGTTCTCCCGACAAGATAGAGGAAATCATCAGCAAGGGCCGCATCTGGTGCGAACCAGTCATGGAGTTCGACGCGTGCGAGCTCGAGTACATGGACGAGATCTTCACATATCTGAGGAAATCCGGACTTGAGGAGTTTCTATCGAGGAAGCCGACCTTCTTCCTTCCTCGACAAGTGGCGGAACTGTATCTGAACTCCGACTCAGTTGGAGGAGACATTCTGGCAAGGTTCGCTGTTAACACCATTAACGACGCATCGAAGATACTGAAGTAGATGTCTATTAAACAAGCGCTGAAGAAGAGCTTCAACCTCCCGTCTGAAGGTGTCAGCACCTTGGGGTAAAATGACGACGCTGTCGACACATACCTCTCCGTTTTCTGTGGTAAGCCCACAACCTTCAGAGCAACATTTCCGAAGAATGCAATGCTACTGCAGTTCAGAGCACTGGCGTACATCGTCACTCAGCTGTTGACGAGCCAGGCTGGCTCTTTCGATCAGGTCTCCCGACCCAAGATCCATATGATGATGGCAATTTATGACTGCGTGAAAGTCAATTGGACCGACTTCTTTGTTCGCGAATTTATGGCTCAGGCAGCCAAGTTCGACAAAGCTACGCGAACACTGACCGCAAAAGGAAAGCTTCTCTACGGACTTAAATTGTCAGTCATGATCGAGGATTTCTACGAGGCTGAGCAGATCACATATGACGGCAAGGAATATTTTAATGTGAAGAAAATCCGCTTTCACAACAAGTCCGCGGCCCTACAAAAGATTGGTTCAGGACCGGCCGCAGAAGCTCAACCATCTAAGCCTCAGCAGGCGACTCCTAAGAAAAGGACACCTCCGGCAAAATCACCTAAGGCACCAGCCCAAGAGGCCGAGGAAGGCCATACCGGATACACCTGCCGAACCGGAGACTATTCGCGAAGTGGCTACCGAACCTACTCCTATTCGGCCACTACGGTTGGTAGATGAGTCTTCCTCATCTGAGAAGACCAAGTCAGTGGAGAAAGCCGTCTCCACTGAGGAACAAGTTCAAGAGGAACAGGGAGAGGCTACTGAAGCCCAAAGCGAAGAAGTCCAACGTCTGGATAGCCCTCTCTCTGTGCCTCCGCTCGGCGATCGCCCACTGCGACTCCGAGACCGACTTCGTTGATATCGAGTCGATTCTGCGTCTGCGAAGAGACTCTCGGGATGGAAGCGAGCGGTTATTGTCTCTAGAGCTTCCCGAGAGATCATCCAGTTCATTCCGAGCTTGCCGACCATTCGATTTGCTCGTCCTAGCCAAGTCGGCAAGGCTCCATATGATCCTACGCTTTTAGGAGTGGCCTCGGCTTCAACGCCTTGTTCTACACTACTCCCGTCGCCAGCCTACACTTGGAAGAACCGAGATTGCGTGAGGAGATAGGCTATTCGAGCCCGAGAACCTCAATACGATGGAGAATCTAAGGGCGGCCATGCTTGCAATCATTGCTGATCGACGCCAAGCGGTGGCTCGCCGCCCTCGAGATGGGTCCGACCACGATGGTCGGGACCCACCTGATGATTCGAGCCCCCGGAAAGCCTGATGAGGGACATCCACAGGACAAGGATACCCATATCGAAGAAGCAGCACCACTCGGTATCCTTGGGCACGAGAAGCCTTCGGTCGGTGTCTCGTCCTCGGCGAGCCTCGCTCAACTCCCCGCTCAAGTCGACATACGAGGCGGCGCCCGGCCCATCCGCCAAGAGATCCCGTTCAATTGCCAAAGCTCTAACCGCACAAGGAGTTAAAAATCGGGAATTGGCGAAGGCGATCCACAAGGTGTGGAAGAAGTCTCGCATTGGCCACCAACTCGAGCTTCGGGGCTGAAATCCAAAGATCTCTACATCATTGCCCCCCGATGTCTCCGCTCTCATATCTCGAAGCATTAGCCCAAGCAAAAGCGAGTTTCGGACTCGGCTAAGGACAATTCGGGAGGGACAGGCCAAGCTCCTTGAACAATTTCAAAACGCCCCGTCCACTCATGCCGAGTCATTCACCGAGCAAGCCCGGAGCCACGGAGAACGTACTAGACCTCATTCAACGGTCGTGGAGGACAAGATCGGTGAGAAACTAGGCTGAACCGAAGTCGAAGCCGTTCTCTCTCATACAACATACAAGGACGCACTCATATCTCGAGAGGAACGAGCTGCATCTAGCTTTGGAGAAAGTGCACAAATGATCGGACGTCTTGTCCACTGTTTATCGAAGCTAGAAAAGAAGGTACTCATCCCAACCCCTACTGTACTTGATGATGCCAAAAAGGGGGAAGGAAAGAAGAAGGGTACCGAGAAAGAAAGTGAAGGAAGTGAAGGAAAGAAAAAGAGTACCGAGAAGCGACTCCCACTAAACCTTCTAGACTGCGAAGGGGACAACTACGAAGAAAAGAAGGGGACCGAGAAGAAGAAATCTATTGCCGACCTTAGCAAAACTCGGTCCTCGAAAACTCGACTCGAACTCGGGTAAGGCCCGGGGTGTTTCGGGCCGCGAGCACGGTCGAAACCGGCCCAGTGGCTCAGGACCCCAGCCAGACTACTCGAGCAACCCGACTCCCAAAGATATTATTAAGGAGGTTGCTTGAGTACGCCGAACGAGCGGTGGAGGACTCGAAGAAGAAGAGGCTCCTCTTCCACCACCGGTTCAAGAAGGCAAGGGCAAACAAAAGCTTAAAATTCCAACCCCTCCAAAGAAAGCGATTAAGGTACATATCTACCGAGGAGGAAGCCCAAATAGGCTGCGGATGAGAGGCGGCCGAGAAATTGCAGAGGCCGAAGCAGCTAACAAGCCAAAGTCTAAGCCTGCTAAAGGAAAGACTAAAGCCCCATCCAGAGGAGGAAAGAAAACTGCTAGATCATAACGGATGAAGAGGACAGAGAGAAAAGGAAAAGGAGCAAAGCGAGAAGAGAGTACCGAAAGGCGTGGTACGTCCAAATCTAGATCTAGTACCCCTGCTGAATCAGAAGAAACCCCTCAGCAAGCCACTGATACACAAGGAGATGAAAATGAAGCCATATTTGATCTGATGAACAGATATCTATACAGAGGCGAGGAGGCAAGACAGATTCAGGCTGCCAGAGACAGAATTTGGAAGGCAGACCTTGAAGCTCTGATGAAAAGGACTGAAGAGGAGGCCAGGCTAAGAGTGCATTCTAAAGCTGATATTCCATACAGATACAGGAAATTCAGGAAGCCAGCTGACCTGAAATTTCAAAGATGGCCAAGAACAGATGAATGGATACAAGCTCAGCTCAATCAGAGATGGGAAAATGCGAAAATTGAGTTCATCAAGAGGAACTATTTTTGGAGGTTCTGGTCCAACAGGACAAGGATTGAAGCTTACATGGAATGGATGTTCGCTACTGAACCTGAACTCTACCCATACCTCGACAAAGCCATATCTGAAGGTATAGAAGTCAGTGTTCCGGGACCCAGAATCATACCTCCACCGAGAAGACAGGATGACTCGATGACACTTTGGTACGATTGAAGCGGAAGTGAAGCATGCGGCGACGAAGAAAGAACTTGCCGAAGATGAGCTCCGCGACTTTGCGCAATTTACGAAGCTAAGGAAGATCACATACGGGATGTATGGAGTGCCGCTCCACCGAAGATCGACTCAAGAGTTCATGGACGTAATCAAGAAGTTCGGTGGCCCTCCTCCTTAGATCTTTAGCTCATTCTCTTAGCATAGCAAGATTGTATGCGCATCGAATTTCTCTTACATATATACAAATCTTCTTTTGGCTCGACAACTACTTGTTGTCTAAATAGCCGTGTTTGCTTTATGCTTTAACACTCGAATCATCAAGTGATTACTTGACACACACACACTTTGTTTATTTACTTGTCGGTTTTGCTCGGTTAGATCTCCGATAGACTAGACTTTCGGTTACTATTTCTCTTTGGGGGAAATTGTTGCATAGGGGAATTATTGTAAAGGGGGAAATTGTTCGCTCTGTCTCCCTCGGTAGTCTAGCACTTACCGACAACTCCACCGATCCTACTTGTAATATTTGTAAGGAGCTCCGTTTCCGAGTAAGTTAGTGTTTAGCATAGTTGATAGGACATAGATGATAGGTTTTGGCATCATCAAATAGGGGGAAATTATTGGGTGATGATTCAATCCTCAGCATGATCATACTTGTGGGAAATGATTCTATCTTCTATACTGAATCACGCTTAGTAGCCTCGTGCTCTGAACTGTTGAGAATATTTGAAGATCCCAAAACCCTATCTGATTGGTGAACCATTCCTTTGTATTCGTATTTGTCTCCGAGGTTTCGGACTCGGTAGACACTCTGCTCCGGTCAAGGCGCTCGGTAGCTCATCGGCCCTCGGCACCGGTGTAGAAGACTCGGTGAATACTTGGACTCGGCGAGGAAGCGATATGCGAGAGAGTCGGTTGAACCGAACTCGGCAGGAGTAGTTCACTGGACTCAGAGCTGATTTTCAGTAGACCCTTCTCAGCTGTCTATCTACTGAATACAAAATCAGACTCAGCATCGGCTGACAGTCTTCTGAACTGTCTGAATCTTTTGATAAGCTATCAGTGTTGTCAAGTACGAGGAAGAGAGAAGTCAACTTCAGTTGCCTCAAAGTTTGTTCTGTCTCAACCACCACATCCACCTCGACAAATGACAAGCATACACGTGTCGTCTCACCTACTAAAGCTACAGTCAACATATTTCCGTAAAAGGAGGGAAAGGACACTGTACCTACTACTCAAAAGAGCCGTTTGCTACCACAAAAGAGGGAAAAAGAAGAAGATCGTCTCCAACGGATCTATTCTTCTCTCCACTCTATAAATAGAGGGATCATTCAAGATTTGAAGCACACCTAGAACCAACACAAAAACACTAGCACGAAGCAAGAAACGCACTGAGCATTCAAACGAGCGAAATTAACGACTAAGTCTTCCGCAAGAATCAACCGAGTTATCTCCGTGAAAGACTACATCCAGCTCAAAAGGAACCAAGCTGAACCGACATAAGCTTCTAGTATCCAAGCGACTAACACGAACCTATAGCTAAACCCTCAGCTGTTCGTCGCTCTAGATAGCTACATTCTCGTTCCTTATCCCTCTAACCCTAAGCTCACTTGTTATATCCATAGCTTAGACGAAGGAGTTCACATTTGAACCCAATCCTTATTTATTAAGGACTCCTTCATTGTTGGAGAAGTTTGTCAAACACTTAAAGTTTGATAGAATTGTAACCGGGACTTGCTCGAGATAATCCCCAAGCCACGACTTTGTCCAGTGTACAAGGCGACCGAGACTAACTCGGTATAATAAATAGCCTCCCCGATCTATCGGGACAGTGGACGTAGGATTGTTGATATCCGAACCACTTTAAAAATATCTGTGTCGTTTACTTACTGTTTCATTGGTTTTACTATGCATACTGAACATCATATTTAAAATCGATTTAACTGTCTCAGTATTCTGAACTTCTTATCTACTGAACTGAGACTTGCATAAAACGTTTTCCTCATTAAAACTGATTTGGGCCTACACAATTCCGCACACTGAACTCTCACTGATCGATACTGAATTCTGACCTAGTCAGTTAGCAGATCTCAGCTGAGTCAGTACTCTTTTAGCCTTTAACACGATTCGAAGCGGTTGTGCAGTCTGCTGAACTATTTCAGTACGGCACCTTCCTGAATAGGACTGTTCGTGTTCGAAAGTTGAGAAATTTGGATTCAGGTGTATTCACCCCCCCCCCCCTCTACACCTGAACTCACTCACGGGACCAACAAATTGTTATTATGATCCAACATTGGTGAAACATATGTCACATTTGAATTTTTGAAGTAATCAATGTGCAATCTACGTCCAAAAAGAAGCACAAGGAAAAACTAGTCACATTTGGATTCCCGAATTAATCAATGTGAACAAGAAGTCGAGAGATCCACTTGCAAAATACTACAAACCAACTTCTTGATGTTTTTTGTTGGGTATGAGATTCAGTGATGTAAGATTTTTGAAGATTCCAAAATCCCTTAGCTGAATGATGGAACCTTGATAATGTAATAGTTTCTCTGAGTTCAGCATTTTGGAAACTCAGTAGACTAGTTTTGTTCAGTAGTTGATAGACTTAGTAGGAGCTACCTTTCAGATGAGAGGACTCAGCACTGAAGACTCAGTATTGGTTGCTCAGAACCTACTGAAGACAGGAATAGGTCAACGTCTTGAAACTTCCAGATGAATGTCAGTAGAGGACAATCCAGTCGATATATAGTGTTTGAGGAGTCAGAGAAAGTTAACTCAGGTTCCATCTTGAAGTTTGAACAAGCCTCACCAACTCTCCAACCTCGACCAATGAGGAGCTGTCAGTACTGTACTTGTCCTGACACAAAAGCTGCCCTCAAGACTGAAAAAGAGAGATCTCTACAGTAACGTTCAAATTCATATGGTTGTTTTCCTTGTCGTTTATGACACATGGTTAGGTCTCCTCCAATGGATCTTTTCATGAGTCACAACTATAAATAGAGATTGATCTTCAAGATTGAAGAATACACCACCGAGAACTCAAGCATACAAGCATACAAACTCTAGCGAACTTAAAGCTCACTCAAGCGAAGAACTAACTTCTTAGTCCAAATATCTATTTAGTTCTTCCCTCTAGAGTTCATATAAGTTCTCCAATCTCTATTCTAAGCATACCCTTGTTATATCATAAGCTTAGAAAAACCCGAAGGAGTTTAGTTTGTAAACTATTTTTTATTGTAAGAACTCCTTCTACTTGGAGAAACTCAAATCTTGTGTTTGAGCAATTGTAAAGTTGCTACAACTATAAGTAGTGAATTTGTCCGGTGTACAGACAAGACCTTTTGTCTGTGTTCGGGAGAGTGGACGTAGGATCTTGCGTATCCGAACCACTTTAAAAATCGTTGTGCAATTTTCTATTTTATTGCTTACTGTTCATACTGCACAAAATATATTTCAAAGCATAAACTCAGGATTTCAGTAAAATCTGAATTAACACACAAGCACGACTTTTACATATTTGATAAAAATATTTTTCTACAAGAGACGAATTAAAACCGCGCCTACACTTCTGCGCTCACTCTTCCACTGAATTTACTATAGACTGACTTAAGTCAGTAGACGGGATTTACTAGTTAGAACCACTCTGCCCACGCGATCTGAAGCTTTACTTGGCGAGCTAAAGTACTCAGCAAGCACATTCAATACCATATTGAGCTTCGCGTTCGAGTTGAAATTTATATTAGTGAGATTAAATATCGTCGTGGACGCATGACAAAATATTCATCTTTAATATGACTCTTAAAATGTTAAAAGAGGATATTCAACGACAATTTTTTAGCTATTGTCAAGATAGAATAATTGGCCAAGAGGAACGACGTCATACAAGGTGAATTAATATTCCCTAGAAAGCCGGAAAATATTTGGACTTATAGTTCAAAAATCAGAAAAATATATCCTCGAAGAACACACATGTGTCTTTTAGAAAGAGAAACGATAAATTACGAGATATAGGGCAATACTCGTAACACAAAGTTTCTCTCAAAGATCGGAAATTACTTATGTACTCTCCCATAACGGACATAATTACATTATAGTTTTTAGTATTATGCTCGTTATGTCTCGAAGGCTTGATATGTGCCTTATGGATGTAGTAAAATACTATCTATATGATTCACTATAAATTGACATATATATGAAAATCCCTGAAGAATTTAACATGCTCAAAGCATGTAAGTCAAAAAGATATTTTCAATTAGACTGCAAAAGTTATTGTAAGGGCTGAAATAGTATAGTCGTATATAATATAATAAGAACGACGAGTATCCCTTGACAGAAGGGTACAAAAATGATGACTTGAGTTTGATTGAAACTCCTGAAGAACATAATACTTTTATGTATAATCCATCCAAATGACTTTTATAGAGCAAATAATTATGGATTATTTTATTCATTGATAATCCAACTCACATCATTGTCGGCATTAGGGGGTGATATAAATATAAATGATAGAAAGTTGTAAAAATCTCGTTGGATTAAATATTCAGATTCACGCACTATAAACTTGAAGTTCATCAAATTATTTAGTGCAAAAGGAGTGACTAAAATCTCATATACCTATTGTATATGCACCATGAAAAAACTGAAGTTCCCCATAGACAAAATAAATCAATTGATTCTCACTGACGCCAGAAGCGTGAGATTTATCTGTATAGATAAAAAGTCCGTGGAATACTAAATTAAAACACATCACTCCAAATTCCTCCTGAAGAGGATATGTGAATCACTATGTAAAATATGATGGAATTAGAAGAGGAAGAAATTGTACCTTCCTCCACGTATTTTGTGGTCACTTTGATTGTTGCTCCCGTTCAGATCTTCTGATCTGTGTCCCAGCCTTTTTCTCCCTCCAGGTGGTTAGAGAACTGAAGAAAAGAATAATGTCTCTCTTTCTTAGACGTGTGTGTGCGTTTCAGAATGTGAATGTGTGTCTCTGTTTATGAACAGAATACTAATATATATAGGCTTCAAAAATCAATATTATATTAACACTCGTAGCCCATTAATATAATTATATCCCTGATGGGCTTCTAGATCAATTAGCCCATAATATAATAAATTAATTTGTTGGGTTACTTTTATTTATCAATTAATTGGCCCAGCCAATTAATTCCAGATAAATAACATCATGAAATAATGCAAAATGTATTAATCCATTAATAATTATTTCTGAGAGACAATGAATAACTAGGCAACTAATTGGGCCAGATCAGGGATATAATACAAGAAATGAAGTTGGGCATCAAATTAATTAATCATCTATGCTCCGCCCAGAGCAAAATTAATTAATAAACACAGATTCATTCCACTAGAAAATCCGTGCTGACTTACCCCTTTATCCAAAATTGAGCATGGGCTTGTATTTTAGACTTAATCGATCCCCGCAATTAAGATAGAAATATTCGTTAATTAATTAAGCCCACTGACAGCTTAAATTAATTAATATCTTATTATATTCATGAGTAGTATCACTCGACCTTATTAACACACTTGAACTTAATCAACCGGTCGGGTTTAGTGTGCTAATCCTTACGAGTTCCTCAGGAGATATTATGAACACATTTTACTAGGACACGATTGCAAGATACAGACAACCAGCCTAAGCCACAATTGACTACTAGCACCCAAGTACGTAGATCCGGTCGCGATGACGTTCACCATAGTAGGTCAAAGTGATAGATAGTCAAATGCACTCAGCTAAAGTCTTACCAAGCTTAAGACCAGCTAAGTCACCGAGATCTTGATTCTCCATTAAAGTCAGTCAAGAGAACACATCTCACTTTGATCCATCAATACACAACCTTAAGTTTACCAATAAAGACAAGCAGTCAAGACAAGCCACTTCTTATCTAAACTGTAGCTTAAACTGACAACTTATCTTTAAGTTGTCTCAGCTGTGATAACTGTTTATATCTTATCAGTTCAACCAATTTTTGTAGTCTTATGTGATACCCGACACACTATACAAATCTAACTTTTATACAAGATAAAGGATTACATGTGCAAATATATATATTTATGAGATACGAGAATAAAATAGTGGTAAAGACAAAACACATTGTATACATGCATAAAATTTGCTTCCAGTATACAAAATCCCAACAAAATATAGTACTTGAGGAAGTCAAGTCATGCTTAAAGACAGAGTTTGAACTGAAAGGACGATCATTGTCTCGACCTACAGATCGAGCATATCCTTAATGGAGTTACACTAGTCAACCTACCTGAAAAAGGTCTTTAAAGAGATTTAATTGTATCACATCCATATAGCTACGTAATGGTTGCTTCAATCACTTGAAGTGGATGGAGACTCATTTAGACTTATAGAAGATAACAAAGATGTTTTAAGACCAGAAGTTCATTATTTGCGCAATTGGAGAATTCAAAATGGTATCTCGTTGGTCCGGGGTGGGGGCGGGGGGGGGTGAATACACCGAATGAAAATTCAAACTCGGTTCGCGAAAGTCGGCTTTAGGCGAAGATTGCTACCGAACTTGTCGGTTAGCCAAATATGTTTTCTCGATCACATGGGCGAGAGATTCTCCCTACGAGTACGAATCCTACCGACTTATATCAGTGAACAGTAGTTCCGCAACATAAGTTGTGTGCGGAAGTGTGGGCCCTAAAATAATCGTCTCAGTGAAAACCCGTTTTATGTTGTTTGATTAAAACTCAGTAGTATGGAGAATGAACAGTTAATCAATGCAATAGTTAAAATCAAGACAAGCAATTTTTAAAGTGGTTCGAACATGCTGGGTCCTACGTCCACTATCCAAAACTAAGCAGGTGTTCTTGTATTAATTATACTGAGCAAGCCTCAGTTGATCTGTTCACAGGACAGATTCTCACTTGTTTTCTTATATCGAGCAAGTCTCAGTCAATCTGTACGCAAGACAGATATCTACTTATAGTCTTAGTGACTTTACAGTTCTTAACTAAGAAGGAGTTCTTATAATAAGAACAGTTCAAAATATGAACTCCTTTGAGGTTCTAAGCTATTGAATATTACAATTAGCACGCTTAGATAGAAAAAGGGAACGGGTATTTCTCTAGAAAGAAGTTTAAGGATATTTACCGAATGATTTGTGCTTGAATGTGATGGATTTCTAAAGAAGAATATTTGCAGAGCACAAGATCGTTCGAAAATGGCGGAAATATATTTTAGAAGAGAGATACATGCAGATATATATCATATTTGAATATGAACGGTTTATTCAGCATGCGGTTGAGATTAATCTGATTTTGAAATGTGGACGGCTCAGATTGAATGTTATAAGAGGTTATGATTACTTGTCGCCTATAATCTCGACCTACTTATCTCTATCATCTAAGAGGTAAGGTGAAATGAAATGCATTTAATGCACCGCAGTCAGTTTTATGGAATGTCATGCATTTAATGAAAACGATATACTTAATGACATACGATGAACATTAAAAGCGGGAAATAAATGCTATGACATCTTGATCACCAAATGCTGAATAAATACTCATAACCTGTCAGTTGAACATAGTAGTCAGTTGATACCACTGTGAAGACTATGAGTATTTCGAATGCCAGCGAGAGTAAGTTCCCCCTTACTCAGTACCCCCTGGATCGTCTTACTGAATTGAGTCAGTAGGAACCAGTAGACATAGTTCTACTGAAAGTTCGTTGAATCTGGTCTCAGCTAGAGGTTTGGTCAGAATATCAGCCCTTTGCTTATCAGTATGGATTTTATCCATTCTGATGTCTTTCTTCTCGACATGATCGCGAATAAAGTGATGTCGTATGTCCACGTGTTTGCACCTTGTATATAGAACTGGGTTATGAGTGATTGCAATCGCACTAGTACTGTCGCAGTAAATTGACACTTCATCTTGATGTATGTCGTAGTCTCTCAACTGTTGTCGAAGCCAGAGTATCTGGGCGCAACAGCTTCTAGCAGCCATGTATTCAGCTTCAGTAGTGAACGTAGCTACTGAATGTTGTTTCTTGGAGAACCAAGATATAAGCTTACTGCCGAGGAACTGACATATTTCTGAGGTTGACTTTCTGTCGATTCGACATCCTGCATAATTAGTATCAGAATAACCAGTCAGTTCAAGATTACCATCAGCAGGATACCATAACCCAACATCAGGTGTTCCTTTCAGGTAACAGAGAATCTTCTTCGCTGAGTCCACATGACTACGCATGGGATTCACCTGAAATCTCGTGCATACACCTACAGTATAAGTTATATCAGGTCGGCTAGTTGTTAGGTATAGTAAGGAACCAATTATAGCACGATAATCAGTTGAGTTTATAGATACTCCGTCTTTCTCAGGATTAATCTTGAGATTGGTATTCATGGGTATATTCACTGATTTGCTGGATTCGCAGCCGAACTTTTGATGAGATATCTTATGTATTTAGCTTGATTAATGAATATTCCCTTCTTGGATTGTTTGACTTGAAGTCCAAGGAAATAAGTCATTTCTTCCATCATCGACATTTCAATTTTTTCTTTCATCATCTGCTTAAATTTCTGACACATGGTCGGATTCCTAGATCCAAAGATGATGTCGTCCTGCACCACTAAGATGTCATCTTCTGACTTGATACTGAACAGAGTGCGATCTATTGTTCCCTTCTGAAAACATTTCTGAAGTAGAAAGTCTGATAGGGTATCGTACCAAGCCCTAGGTGTTTGGTTTAACCCATACAGTGCTTTCTTAAGTCTGTACACTTGATGTCCCTGCTGAAAGTCGAGCGGTTGTTCAACGTAGACTTCTTCCTTCAATACGCCTTTCATGAAAGTTGACTTCACATCCATTTGATAGACTGTGAACTGCTGATGTGCTGCATATGCTAGGAATAGACGAATAGCTTCCAATCTTACAACTGGAGCGAACGTTTCATCGAAGTCTATTCCTTCTGATTGATTGTATCCTTCTGTAACAAGATATCTTTGTTCCTGACTATGATGTTTTCATCTCGCTTGTTTTTGAAGACCCACTTCGTTCTTATCACATGCTGATGCCTAGGTCTGTCTACAAGCGACCACACGTCAGTTCTAGTAAATTGGTTGAGCTCCTCTTGCATAGCAGTGATACAGTCAGCATCATTCAGTGCATCCTTAATCGTATGAGGTTCTTTAGTAGACAAAAAATAGGAGCATAAAGCACTTTCTCCATGACATAATCTGGATCTTGTCTTGACACTAGCAGAAGGATCTCCGATTATAAGATCTAAACTATGAGCGTCTAACCATGAACGACGGCGTCTTGTTACTTCATTTGGAATTAATTCTACATAGATAATAGGAGTATTAGGAATTTCAGTTGTACTATTCTGCAATTGAAGCAATTCAGTAACAAGATCAGGTTCTACTGAGTCACCAGGTTCAGGGGCATTCAGATTAAGAACATTGACAGTTCCCCCTGAGTTGTTATTCTCAGTACAGGTCTCAGTTACCACTGAGGTTTCTTCATCGACCTGAATTACATGGGATTGATTATGTTCAGCTACATAGCTTGTTGGTTGATTCTGAATTTCATCGTCTGAATTATCATCCCAACAATGTTAGATCTTTTCGATGTTATCTTTTAAGCTTAGATCCTGTAGCTTGCTCCTGACTTCTTCAGCTTCTTGGTGAGAGTTTGACTTCCTGTCCTCAGAAGTAAATTCATCAAACACAACATGAGGTCTTTCCTCCACGCAAAGGGTCCGGTAGTTAAAGACCATGAAAGCTTGCTGACCCTGGAGTATCCTAAGAAAACTCCTTGGTCTAACTTGCTATCAAAGAATTTTAACTGGTTCTTTCCGTTATTGTGGATAAAGTACGAACAACCAAAAATATGAAAATGTGAGATAGAAGGAATTCTCCATTTCCATAATTCATATGGTGTCTTCATGTGCATCTGAATCAGTAGAGATCTGTTCTGAGTGTAACAGGCAGTGTCAGTAGCTTCTGCCCAGAACTTCAATGGTAGGCCGAGTAATGTTCTTGCTGCTTCTTTAAGTGTTCTGTTTTTCCTTTCAGCAAGACCATTCTGCTGAGGCGTACGTACCGCTGAGGTCTCCTATTAAATTCCTTCAGCTTCGTAGTAGTTCTTCATCCTTGAGTTCAGAAACTCTGTTCCACGATCTGAGCATATCATTTGAATCTTGATATCCTTCTCGACGCTTAGCCGTTTCAGCAGTTTCGGCAATTCAGATTTAACGTCAGATTTGTTGGCGATGAACACCCATGTATATCTTGAATAGTTATCAATGACTACAAGAGCATATTTCTTTCCTCTGATCGTTAGTGGATTGACTGGACCAAATAAGTCCATTTGAAGCAGCTGAAGGATCCCATCAGTAGAAGGTGATGGAATAGGCGGATTGCTTGACTTTGTTTGCTTCCCCTTCAAGCATGCCTCACAGTTCTTGTGTCTTTTGAAAACTTCATTGGGCAGTCCTCTGAGTTTAGCATCGCGAGCTAGCTTGTTCATTGTTTTGAAGTTCAGATGACTCAGTCGTCTATGCCATAACCAAGCTGTTTTGCCATCTCACCCCGTGTGTGCTAGCAAGCAAGCTTCAGGTTCAGCGGTATTCCATTCAGCATAATATATGTTTCTTCGCCGCGACCCTGATAACACAGTTTTTCCTGTAGATTTATCAAGAACATCACAAAAACCTGCGTCAAAAGTCACTTCATTCCGTATCCCCTTGTGTAGCCTTTGGAGTTGTCACCAAACTCAATTTTGGCTCCTTCTTGCTGAACATAGTCGGTCAGTAGGCTCTTTTGATGTGTCATATGTCTTGAGAATTCGTTGTCCACGATCCAATGGTCCTTTAGCACCTGCAAAACAAAAATAGATTCAGGTACCCTTTGGGTTCAGCTTTGGGTCCTTAGATGTTAGTGGACTTTTGAATCCAAACTTGTCTGACAACCCTGAAGGTTTCAGACTGTTTCTTGCCCTTCTTTTCAGTTGATCTCTCTCCTGAACTCAGAGATGTTGACTTTTTGTTCTTCTGAGGTTAAGCTTTCTTCTTCTTCTGAACCTTTGTGCTTTTTACTCTTGGCTCATAGTAATATGATCCATATTGAGCTGGATGAGTCCATTTCGGTTGGTTATACTGTTCGGCCCACCTGACCTTTTTGGTTCCCCCCGAGTTGGATCTGGGTGTTTTGGAGTTTGAACCATGGGTCAACTTCTTATTGTTGGGTTGAGGTGTGATCATCTTCTTTTTGTTCTTTGCCTGAGGGGTGATAGGTTCAGCAACTTGAATTTTCCCTCTGACAAACCGATCAGCCAGCTTTTCTAAGCCTTTCGAGGTAGAGGTAGATGTTTCATAAGTGTGGCCAAGTCCTTCCTTGATGGAGACTGGCCTCTGAGCTCTAAGCATTCCTTCTAACTTCTCCTTGGCTCCTAGATACTGCTCTGTCATTAGACCTCGCCATACTTCATCACTATTCCTAAGTGACTCATAATCCTTCTCAACTTCTGCGAGTTTCTGACTGAGCCTAGCTATCTCAGTATCTTCTCAGAGATGTGTTTGGTCAAGACTAAGATCTGTGTTTCTTGATGTTGAGACTTAGTCATCAGAGAGTTAATCTCTTCTTTCTGTCGCAGCACAAGTCCTTCAGACTCAGTAGAGTCCTGACTTCTCATCGAAAGTCTCTGATTCTTAGCTTTCAGAAGTTCCATCTCCTGAATTGTATTACTGATCTGTTGGCTCATCTGGATATGTTCCTCAAGAAGATCCTCATATGCAAGAACTACATCTTGTGGTTCACCTACAATAGAGCTCATATCGTGTGTGCATGGTGAAAAGGGGCATATATTAGGATCATAATTTACCTCAGCCTCTTCTCCTGCCATGAGACATAGTTCAGTGTCCTATGCTTCAATCACGACAAACGTTATATCATCATCAAATGATTTCATGAATAGTTTTACTTCGCTTGAACAGTCAGATAACTCTCCGGCGATGTAGGCTTGCCTCTTTCTGACAAATTTATCGCGCTTGGATTGTCGTTCAACTCTTTCAGTAGCCAAGAATACTGGACATTCATACTGGAAATGTCCTGGCTTCTTGCAGTTGTAGCATACTGAGCTCCTACCTTCCCTTTTGGGTATCTTGTTATGTCCAGCGGGGGCAGCTTCAGTATTCCTACATTCAGGTAGAGATTTAGATTTACTTTTCGAGTGATCATTCTCTCTCTTATCTCGATAGCTCTTGGAAGCCCTTTTCATCTTCATTCTTCAGAACTTGTCCTTCTCCTTCTGGTATTTCACCGCAAGGAGAGCGTATTTCTCAGCCAAGTTGTCAGCAGATGGTATTGTCACTGAGCTTACAGCTAACTGACTTGTGGTTGAGGGACTCGCTCCTGGTGTGCTGACTGATGCCTTGTAAGCATGATCCATTGGCACTTCAGTCTCAGCACCGCGGGTGTGTGGAAGGTTAAACTCAAACTCCTCTACCTTAAGTTCTGAAAATATGTAATCAGGAGTAACAAAGTTTGAGTTAGTTCTTCTTAAACATGTAGCAAAAGAGTACCACTTGGGCCTGCTAAGAGCCCTTAATATCTTTGTGTTGGTCTCCTTGTTGCTGAATGTTCTCCCCAGTCCGTTGATGATGTTGATTTGATTTGCAAATCTGACGCTGAAATCATCAATAGACTCCCCTGGAAGCATGGTAAATGCTTCGAGTTTCTGCAGCTCTAACTCCAGTTTGTTCTCTTTTATCTGTGGAGTTCCTTGGCTTAGCACAGCTAGAGCATCCCATAGCTCCTTTGTTGTCTTGCATTCGTGCACTCTTCCTAGATACGATTCACAGAGAGTTGTCAGTATTACATTTCGTGCGACTCGGTCAAGGTTGTGCAGCTTTCTCTCTTCAAGTGTGAAGAGGCTCTTGTCTTTTGGAACCTTTAGGCCGGTTCTGGCACTTGCTGCTCCTTCTACTACAATCTTGACATTGTCGATCATAGGAACAATAGGTCCTTTCTCCAGAAAATCAGCTATGCAGTCATGCAGCGATGTTAAATAAGCCTCCATCCTTATACCTGCGAAATAGTTTTATGCCGAAAACATGGGTACCGTCCTTATACCTGCGAAATCAGACATGCTGAAAAATATGGTATAGGATGCTATGAAGAGATGCAAGTGAAGAGAAAATGGTTTTCAGGATATGTTCGAGTTAGACCAGTATTCTGATAACGATGATCAAGAAGAACACCGCTCTGATACCAATTGTTGGTCCAGAGACGAGCTTCAGGTGTAGGTGGGGTGAATACACCTGAATGAAAATTCAAACTCAGAACGCGAAAGTCAGCGTTAGCTAAAGATTACTACTGAACTAGTCAGTTAGCCAAATACGCTTTCTCGATCGCGTGGGCAGAGATTCTCCTACTGAGTACAGTCCTACTGACTTATGTCAATGAACAGTAGTTCACCAATAGAAGTTTTGTGCGGAAGTGTAGGCCCTAAAATAATCGTCTTAGTGAAAACTTGTTTTATGTTGTTTGATTAAAACTCAGTAGTATGCAGAATGAACAGTTAATCAATGCAACAGTTAAAATCCAGTCAAGTAATTTTTAAGGTGGTTCGGACACGCTGGGTCCTACGTCCATTATCCTGAAGTAAGCAGTAGTTCTTGTATTAATTATACTGAGCAAGCCTCAGTTGATCCGTTCACTAGATAGATTCTCACTTGTTTGCTTATACTGAACAAGCCTCAGTCAATCTGTACTCAAGACAGATATCTACTTATAGTCGTAGTACTTTACAGTTCTTAACCTTTAAGGTTAGAATTTCTCCAACTAAGAAGGACTCTTACAATAAGAACAGTTCAAAAGATGAACTCCTTCGAGGTTCTAAGCTATTAAATATTACAATTAGCACGCTTAGATAGAGAAAGGGAATAGGTATTTCTCTAGAGACAAGAACTAAAGAAGATCTAATTCTAAGTGCAAGTTCTTTGTTGAATATCGATGTGAATTTGCTAGAGTATTTGAGCTTCAATTGTTCTGGTTCCCTGATGTCTTTCTGCATGAAGACTTTCTCTATTTATAGTCTTCGATTTGTGAATAGATCTGCTGGAGGGAGTCTAGACACGTGTCAAATAAGACAAGGAAAATGGTCATATCAATTCTAACGTTGAAGTAGAGGTACCGTAGAGATTTCCTCTTTTTCCGTCTAGGAGCAGCTTTATGGCAGAGCAGGTAAGAACGTTGAGAGTAGGTGAGGCTTGTTCAAACTCCTAGAGTACGACGAGTTGACTTTCTCTGAATCCTCGGACCTTCATCAAATGTATCTTTTACTAACATTCGTCTGAAAAATTCAATTCGCAGGCTCGAAATCTGATGAACAAATTATAATTCTCGGAAGTGCACGAATCGGTATAGTACCTAATCTAGCAACTCCCGAGGTCGATCTCACAAGGACTCAGCTGGGTTCTAATTATCCTAATTATTTCACTATCTACTTGGTCCTAAACTGGGTTTGATTTATTCTAAAGCTACGGAATTAAAATAACAGGAAAGTAAAAGAGCAAGTAAAAACAAAGTGAACTGGTTAATGGGTGTGTTTCAAGTTTGATGAAGAGTGCGGAGGTTTAGCAATCACTATGCCTAAGATGATCGATTCATTCTCATTCTCTAGCTAGCATTTATGAATTTATTTTGTTGGTTCATCCACTAAGGCTCTAGGGATTCCGTATGATGGCGGGAGATCTCTAACTTATAATCCTAAGGGTCAATCAAGTGATCATATCATGAACCTAAGGATCGTATCATGCTCAAGGATTTAAGGAACCATCTAAACTATCCCAAACCAATGGTGACAATCTAGACATTTAATTGCAGGTCTAAATAAATAACCGGGTATGATGCGCCGTATTATCTATTACCTATATTCTCAATAATTATCTAAGATGATGGCCAGTCACATTAAGGAATCATAGAGAAATCAAAAGAAGGCTCAACAATTAAGAAACAAAACAATTCATTCTTTGGAAAACTTGGGTTTGAATCAATTCATCAAAAACATAGATCCGGTTAAACCCCCACACAAGGGGATTTAGCCACTCATATTCGTAAGAAAATAATCACAAAAGATGCAAAAATAATCCATAGAATTCAAGTATTAAAAACCCTAAACAAAACTGAGAAGGAATAATACAACCTAAAATCTAGCGGATTGATCCTCGCGCTTGGTTCTCGGGTTGTGGTCTTCAATCTTCGTCTTGAATCTTCAACAGAGGGATGCCTTGGGTGTTTCTCTGCCTTGGAGGGTGGAAAAAGTCGGAAATATGGTGTGTGGTCGAAGGAAAGGAGTCCGGAAGGGTTTATATAGGTTTCGGGCCGAAAAAATCTGGTTTTTGGGCTGTATACGACGCGGACCGCGGTCCAGTACAAATGCGGACCGCGGTCCGAGCCAACGGATTTTAAAATTTTTTTGAGTCAGAACATACCGGACCGCGGTCCAGCACAAATTTGGACCGCGGTCCGACGTTTTCTGCCGAACAGTTTTTTTCTGCACTCGCGTTTTGGGAAAAATGCGATATCTCCTTCGTTAGCCGTTGGATCACCACGAAACTTTGCCACATTGTTCCTAACACATAGAAATACGATGTGGACGGTGGAGATTGGATTCTAAGATCGTTAGATCCGCCTGCCACGCAATTTTCCAACTGCCTCGTTACATGAGCTCTGAAACGCGATTTCTTCAACATCCGGCTTCAAATCCTCTTCATTCTTCATCCAAACAACTCCATCTTTGCCAACAATGCATCAATGGTCATGGTTTCTTTCATTTTGGTGTCAAATACCACCAAATATGCTCAAAACGCATGAGAAACCTACAAAACCAAAAACCATCGAAAGTATACGATTCCAAGCAAAACAAAAGCTAAAAATGAATAGAAAACGATGTAAATAAGCTTAAAAAGAACACGATGAGATGGTATAAAAACCACTCATCAAAATCCTTTGAAGATTCAGTTGGTTGATAGCTGTCCAACTGACTTCCTCGATACTGAGTTCTCTGGCTGAGTGCCGAATCTTCTACTGAGCGCACAACTACTGAACTCTAGCCTACTGAGTTCCTAACAAGTTGAACTCAACTAAGCTATTACAATATCGAATGTTCATCATTCAGCTAGAGGTTTTGGGATCTTCAAATCTTATCGTACTAAATCTCATCCCAATAGTATTAACCATCATTTATTATCTTTAAGACAAACATGGTATTGGTCTAATTATGAGAGTATTGATATATCCCCTACTATTCTCTATGAAGATAAGTGTTGCACATATTCGTATAGACCTTGAAGACAACTTTAAAGATTGTAATCTTGAGGGGGAGTAATAAATTATAAATAATCCTGAAGATGAGATCGACCTCTAAAGGTCAAATGGTTCTGAAGGTCAAATGGTTGTACGTTTTTTTCCTTTCTAAGTTTTTTTTCCCAAAGGGTTTTCTTAGTGAAGGTTTTTAACGAGGCATCCAATGCAACACATGATTTTCAAAAGAGTGGCGACATCAACATCCAACAAATTCGCTCAAGTGACAATCTAGCAGATTCATTTACAAATGCATTACCCACGTCAACATTTAAGAAGATGGTACACAAGATCGATATGCGCCAACTCAATGATCAACAATGACTCTTTTTAGGGAGAACATCTGTATTCTTTTCCCTTCGACCAATTTTTATCTCAATGGATTTTTCTGGCAAGGTTCTAACGAGGCATCAATCTCTTTCTAGGAATGGTCAATCAAGGGGCAGTGTTGTAAATATATTTAATATGGAGATAGACCATATATATGATGATCATTGTAAACCCTAGAGGCCCAAAAGCCCACTATGTAACTTTATAAATAAAGGTCATCATCCTTGTTGGTCCCGAGAGTACGTTCAGGTGTAGAGGGGAGGTGAATACACCTGAAAACCGGTTTCTCAACTTAAAACACGAACAGTACTTTTCAGGAGAGTGTCGTACTGAACGAGTTCAGCAGACCAGATAAGTTGTTCTGAATCGCGTGGCAGAGTGACTGACTCTACTGAGGCCTGCTAGCTGACTAGAGTCAGAATTCAGTACCGTTCAGATAGAGTTCAGTAGTGCGGAAATGTGTAGGCCCAAATTCAGTTGAGTTATGAAAATGTTTTTATCAAGACAGTTTCAGTAGATTAGTGAAGTCGATTAAGTTTGCTGAAATTCAGTTGAATGATTTTAAATATATTTTCAGTATGCACAGTAAATCAATGCAACAGTGAAATAAAGAACACAGAACACAGCGTTTTTAAAGTGGTTCGGATCCAACAATCCTACGTCCACTGTCCCGAAAGATCAGGAGGCTATGTATTATACTGAGATAGTCTCAGTCGGTTTGTACACTGGACAAACACTGGTCTTGAGATTTATACTGCGCAAGTCTCAGTTTACAAGGTATCAAACTAAGTGTTTGAAGAAACTCTCCAACAGTGAAGGAGTCCTTTACAATAAGGATCAGTTCGGAAGTGAACTCCTTCGTCTAAGCTATAGATATGAACAACTGAGCTTAGGTTAGAGGGATAGAGAACAAGAAAGTGGCTTCTAGAGCGACGAACGGCTAAGTATAATCTTTGGGTTCGTGTTCAGTCGCTTGGATACTAGAGGCTGTACGATTCTAATTCAGCTTGGTTCCCTATGAGCAGATATGTAGTCTTTCGTCGGAGATTGACTCTTCTAACTTCTTGCGGAAGACTTAAGCGTTTTTTAGTTGCTCTTTGAATGCTCTAAGTTCGTTTGTATTCTTGTGTGTCTTAGGTGAGCTTCAATTTGATTTTATCCCTCTATTTATAGAGCAGAGATTATGATAGATCCGTTGGAGACGACGATCCTTTGTCTCTCTCGTTTGGGTAGCTAACGGCTCTTTCAAAGTATGGTTGCAGTGTCATTTCCCTCCATTTCTGGAAAGTTGTTGACTTGCAGCTTTAACAGATATAGGACAGGTGGCTGCTTGTCATTGGTCGAGGTTCAGGAAAGTGGTTGAGACAGAACAGACATCAAGGAGATCTGAAGCTGACTTCTCTCTTCCTCGTATTGACTCTGCTGATTTAACTTTTAGAGAATCTGACAGTCAGAAGACTGTCCAGCCGTTGCTGAGTCTGATCTCTTATTCAGTAGCATGTTCCTGCTGAGTCGGCTCTACTGAGGATCAACTCTGAGTTCAGTGAACTACTCCTGCTGAGTTTAGTTCCACTGACTCC
The DNA here is from genome assembly GCA_028984105.1 of Lavandula angustifolia. NCBI lineage: Eukaryota > Viridiplantae > Streptophyta > Magnoliopsida > Lamiales > Lamiaceae > Lavandula > Lavandula angustifolia. The sequence continues at coordinate 20,304,526 of CM054810.1, read as the reverse complement.
TTTCGCATATCTTGCTCTGCCGAGTCCAAAGATCACCGAGTCTTCTACTTCAGTGCGAGGCAGGTAATCTACTGAGCGCCTGAACCAGATGCAGAGTGTCCACTGAGTCTGAAACCTCAAAGACAGAACAAAACAGGTTACAACTGAATGGTTCATCAACCAAGATAGGGTTTTGGTATCTTCAAATCTTCAGTAAGTGTTCAGTACTGAGTTAGTTCTCAACTGATTGTGAGAAGACTGAATCACCTCCCAACAATCCTCATAATAATACACATTTATTCCGCTCTCTTTATTATTCTCTACACTCTTCTTTACTTTAGAACATTTATCATTTTATAGTATTTTCTTTTATTTTCCTAATTCCTCTCCCTTCTTCTTCCTAGTAAATGATTCCAACTTCTTCAGATGAAATTGATTGTGGTAAAAATTTGTATAATCAAAAATAGGTGCATTCAATTTGTGGTAAAAGTGCATAACATTAAAAATAAAAGTGCATTGAATTTTTTAAAGTGCATTTAATTTGTGGTAAAAGTATATATCATTAAAAAGAAAAGTGGACATAGAATTCTACAAATCTGGAGATGTGGGGCATGTAGATATGAAGATTTGGGTTGATCGTTGCGGCGGCACTGCCACCGGTAGAGTCAGAGGGTTGGAGCTATACAGATCTGGGGTAGTAAGGGAGAAAAGATGAGAGAGATAGAAGAGAGATGGGTTTTCTGCAGATTGGAGGGATGACGGAGTCGGCGAGATGGATCTCTACAGCTCAGCAAGCACAGCGGCGCAGAGGATTCGGTTGGGAGTGGCGGCGGAATGATGAATTTCTGTAATTTTTGGTAGAGAGTGTGAGAGTTAGAAGAGACAGAAGAGAGAGGTAGAAAAGCTATGGAGAGACCGATAGAATAAGGTTGAAGAAAATATTATCTCTTGTATGTTGAAAAGAGACTTTTTACCCTTTTCTCTACGTAAGATTATTAATTCCTTTTTTTAGGAAAAAAAATTTAACTTTTAATCATATACTTCAGTTACACAAAATAGAAGGTTAGATCTTGTTCCTATTTCTTTCACTAAAGATGTGTTTACAAAAGAACCCCTATATATATATATATATATATATATATATATATATATATAAGGGGAAGTTGCTGAAGTCGCCTTTATTATTAAGCAAAAGACATTAATAGCCACTTTTATAACTACATTCAACAAGTAGCCAAAGTCAGAAAAAGTACGTAACTTTTTCAAATTGCATGTCTAGAATCCGTCTGACTTATGTGTATTCCCAAAAACTTGTGCAACAATGATTGATTAATTATGAGAAAATTATATTTTACAAAATAATTTTGGTTCAATTCAATTCTTACCTTCTGACCATCATATATGGTTCTAACTGGCGAAATAAAAGTGGAATTAACACTTGAAACAATTCCTTTCCATCTTTTTAGCTCTAACTCAGTCCCTACCAAGTCCTTACAGGTTCTTACCAAGCCCCCACCAATTTATAATTTCCAACGCATGAACCCCTCTTGATTTTTCTTGTTCTAATCGATTCTGACCGGATCTAGCATATCTGACTGGTTCTGAACAATCCAGAACTAGGTTTTGATAGGTTCTAACCTACTTTTGCAGGTTCATTTGAAAATTGGAATCAAGTTGAAGGTTTTATTAAAAAGGATATCGGTTCTGACCACAGTTCTGATCGATACTAACTGTGGTTCTAACCACCTTTTCATAATGAAATGAAAATTCAGAACGTATTGGTTCTATAGTTTCACGAACGGCTCTGATTTACGCATGAACATGATGGTGTTGGGATTTAGTATATTAGAAGCAAGTTTTATGCTATGTATACAATGTGTTTTTTTTCCTATCAACTATTTGTTCTTCTATCTGATTATTATACTTGTGCATGTTTAGTCAAATTATCTTGTATATAGTTTGATCGTGTAGAGTGAGGTGGATCACAGAAGACTGTCAATTAGTTGAACTTACAAGATATAAACAAATATCACAGCTGAGACAACTTTAGGACGCGTTGTCGTATTAAGCTGTAGATTAGATAGGAAGTAGCTTGTCTTGGCTACTTGTTTATTCTGGTAGACTTAAGATTGTGTATTGACGGATCACAGTGAGATTTGTTCTACTAACTGACCTTAGTGGAGAACCAAGATCTCGGTGGCTTAGCTACTCTTAAGTTTGATAACACTTCAGCTAAGTGCATGTGGCTTACTATCAGTTTCACCTACTATGGTGAAGGTTATTGCGGCCAGATAGCTCAGTGTGGTAGTCTATATCTTGCAACCGTATCCCAGATGAAGGGTTGAATAACATCCCCTGAGGAACTCGAAAGGATTATCACACGAAGCCCAACCGGTTGATTAAGTTTAGATGTGTTAATAATGTGGTGTGGTACTACTCATGAAGATGTTGATTATATTAAGCAGTCTTTAAGCTTAATTAATCAGCGGATGTTTCTATCTAAAGTACGGAGATCATACTAAGTCGTAAATACAAGCCCTTGCTCAAATTGGGATAAAGAGGTAGTTCAGCACGAATTAATTAGTATAACAAATTTGTGTTTACTAATTAATATTGTTTTGGGCTGAGCATAGTAGGTTAATTAATTTGAGGCATTATTTTGTTTCCTATATTAGATCTCTGGTCTAGCGCAAATTGCTTGTCCAGCTCTTAACTGATAGAGTGTCTGTGTGACGCTATTACCATCCCGCCACCTAAGCATGTGGCCGAATTGACGTAGTTTAAATCATTCTACTAGTGCATTTCCCCCATGAAACAATCATTTATGTTAGTATTTTGCAAGAAATAAACAATCAAACAATAAATTAATAAAAAACCCAAGACACAAATAAAATAAATTTAAAAGTAATATAAACTATATGTATAATTAGCGTAAATCAACTCAATTATTTATATAATCTTCTAATTAAGTTAATCAACTATTATTAATTAAGTCAACTATCAATTTAAGAAAATGAATATAAAATTGAAAGAATTGGCAAAATAAAATAATGTCAAATATATCAATTGTTCGTGGCATTGGAAGTGTCAAAAGCTCCACTTAGGACTACATAAGCTTTTGTATAAGTGGGAGAAATAGTGATAGTTAGCTGAGTTATTTCTTGTACTAGTTTGTACTTGAATAGACATATTGTATATTAGAAGTTTGTATTAGTATGAATGGGTGAATTGTTGAACTTTGTATATTGGAAGCAACTTTATGCTTGTATAAAATGTTATTCATATTCACATTTGTTTTTTTATCTGATTATTTATATTTGCACATATTTAGTCATTTGTCTTTTATAAAAGTTAGATTGTGTAGTGCGTTATAGATCACAGAAGACTACATAATTGGTTGAACTAACAAGATATAAATGAATTTCATAGCTAAGACAACTTTATGACAAATTGTTGCTTTAAGATGTAGTTTAGATAAGAAATAGTTTGACTTGACTACTTGTCTATTCTGGTACAGTTAGGTGGTGTATTGACGGATCACAGTGAGATGTGTTCTCCTAACTAACCTAAGTGGAGAACCAAGGTATTGGTGATTTAGTTGGTTTTAAGCTTGATAAGATTTCAACTGAGTGCATATAGCTATCTATCACTTTGATCTACTATGGTGAACGTCATCGCGATCGAATTCACGTGTCTTGGGTGATAGTAGTTACTTGTATCCCAGACTGTTTACCTGTATATTGCATCTGTATTCCTGATAATTGGGTTGATAATATCTCTTAAGGAGCTCGAAATGATTAACACATTAAATCATGCATGTTAATTAAGTTTAGGTGTGTTAATAAGGTCTAGTGGTACTACTCATAAATAAGATGCTAATTAAATTGAAATGTCAGTGAATTAATTAATTAGTGGGTATTTTTATCTTAAATACGGGGATCAATTAAGTCTAAAATCCAAGCCCTGACTCAAATTGGGATAAAGGAGTAAGTCAGCACGAATTCTCTAGTGAAATGAATTTGTGTTTATTAATTAATTTTGCTCTGGCTTGAGCATAGATAATTGTTTAATTTGAGGCTCTATTTTATTTCTTGTATTGGATTACTAGTTTGGTCCACATAAATGTTAAGTATTTGTTTCACGCTCTCTTAAAATTATTAAGAAATTAATACATTTATGTATTACTTAATAACGTTGCGTATTATTTAACTATAATTATTTTGCCGATCCAATTAATTGATAAATAATAAGTAGCCCATAAATTATTTAATTAATTAATGGTGTGTTTGAAGTCTATTTGGAATTAATTAATCAATAGGTTTTGTGTATACAATAACACAAAAAAATTGAGATCTAATTTGCGGCCCTTTTACGTGCCCTACCCGAATCCCGCTCGTTGATGTCATTATCTCATTATTTTTTATTTTTTTATATATTTTCATTTTTCATTTTTATTATTTATTTCTTTAAATAATGTAAGGATGGGCATGTCATTGTTGTAAATAAGAGTCTCATTTATTTAGTATCATTTGTTTCAAAATAAAAGTGTTATGCTTGTTTTGAACACTTTCTACCATCACTTACGTAAGTATCATTTATAGAGTATCATTTGCTTCAAACAAAAGTGTCATTTGCGTTAAATAAAAGTGTAATTTGTAAAGTATAATTTATTTTCGTACAAAAGTATCATTTATTTTTGAAGAAAAATGTTATTTTTAGAGTATTATTTGCTTCAAACAAAAGTATCATTTGCGTTGAATTAAAGTGTCATTCGTAGAGGAGAGTGTAAGATTCTTATAGAGTACCATTTGTAATGAATAAATGTGTCAATTTCAACGAACAAATGTGTTATTTTATCTGAAAGTGTCAATTGTAATAAACAAGAGTGTCAATTGTCTCAGGGGGGAGTGTCACATTCTCATAGAGTGTCATTTGTAATGAATAAATGTGTCAATTGCAACGAACAAACATATTATTTATCTGAAAGTGTCAGTTATCTCGGAGGAGAGTGTCACATTCTCATAGAGTGTCATTTGTAATGAATAAATGTGTCAATTGCAACGAACAAACGTATTATTTATCTGAAAGTGTCAGTTGTCTCGGAGGATAGTGTCACATTCTCATAGAGTATCATTTGCAATGAATAAATGTGTCAATTGCAACGAACAAATGTGTCATTTATCTCAGAGTGTCAATTATTGTGAATAAAAGTGTCATTTCTTGGACATATGTATACGAAAACAAATCAATTAAGAGAAGCTACAATCTACCTGTATGAAATTCGTTGAAAATATGTGAAAGAATCTTTTAAAATAATAAGGAATCTGCTTGGTGAACCACTTCATAACGGACAAGCACAATTCTACAAGAAATCTTGTAAACTAATAATGCATCTGCTAATTCTACCATCATCATCACGCACAAGCAATATTCACCCAAATTTCAGCAGCGATTTTTATTCAATTTACCTAATTAACTTCAATTCAATACACACACTCTGCGAAGATCTGCGTGTATGGTGTCTAAGAGAGAGAGGCAAACACACCAATTTGGCGAAGTACTACCCTGGCGACGACGTCTCGCGGTTGAATACTAGAAAAATCCGGAGAGCAGAGGCGGAGAGAAGGGAGGTGGAGAGACAAAGCTGTTGGGTTATGAGTCAGTAGATAGTACTCAGCTGTCTAGTGGTTAAAAGAATATTGGGGGAAATCATAGTAGTACTATGGAATTGAAGATCCCAAAACCCAGTGATATCGGGCGTCTTTGTGTGTGTCTATAGGATTAGATGATGTATAGGTTAGAGTTGTTTATTTTGATTATCTTTTGTCTAAGTCCCGTACGGGGTAAACCGTTGGGTCGATCTTCCGACGAAGTTACTTTCCGAACCCCACGTCATCTTTGTAAGAGCTTGCGTTCTTCACCAAGCGGTGATCTTCACCTAAGTAGGAGACGGCTACCACCGTGATAAGCCATCGCGAGAAGAACATATGCAAAGCTCGGTACCTTCGCGATCGCCCGTGACCTACTCAGTAGATGTATTCCTTGTCAGCCGACTCAGTCGAAGAAGACAGAGACTTATCTAGTCTACTGTGTCCGACAGAAAACGACCCAGCCGCACAAGTCTTTTCGAAGTTCAGCAGAAGATCTTACGAGGTTGTTTGAATAGTCAACTTTGACTCTGACACATTCTCACCAACCACAAACCTCGACCAATGAGAAGCCGACAGCACCATATCTGCTCTATACAGTAAAGCTGCTCTCATGTACAGTAATTAACTGCTCTGCTGCAACAAATTCGAAATTATAGCCGTTTTCTTTGGAAGCTTGTGACACGTGGCATCGTCTTCTCCAACGGACATATGCCTGCTCACAACTATAAATAGAGAAGAAATTCGAAGCTACACGCACGGGATTAAAAAGGGAAAAAGCTCAAGCTCAAGAACACTCTAGCGAACTCAACAGTTATACAAATAAGAACTTGCTTTCATAGAATATTTGTAGTTCTTCTCTCTAGAGTATTTAGATCCCTTTCTTCTCTAGACTAAGCTCATTGCCAGATTTATAGCTTAGATTTCGAAGGAGTTCACTTTTAGTGAATTGTTCTTATTGTAAGAACTCCTTCTTAGTTGGAGATTATTCCATCCCTTTCGAACTTCGGTTTGAATTGTAAAGTCGCTAAGGACTATAACTTAGAAGGATCTGTCCAGTGCACAGATACCTGCTGAGGCTTGCTCAGTTTAATCAACAAGTTATCCTGCCATTGTCAGGACCATGGACGTATGATCTTGCGTATCCGAACCACGTTAAATCGCTTGTGTTCTTTACTATTTTATTGCATATCATAACTGTTCAAAATCATATGTTTGCATAAAACGTATTTCTAAAGCGCACAGCCAAAAGAACTTGATTTGTGAAAAGCGTTTTTCAAAACTGAGACGAATCTCCGAGCCCCACACTTATCCGCACAACGTCTCTGACTAAGTTTCGAACGACTGACAAAAGTCAATAGGAGAGCTCAGTAGTTGACCCACTCTGACCCTGTGATCGAAGGTTACTATTTGGCACTGTTCATCAGTTGCACTAAACGGCTCTACCGTCCTTCGCTTTGAGAAGAAGAAACGTGATCGTGTGTATTCACCCCCCCCTCTACACCCGACTATCGTCTCCGGACCAACAATTGGTATCGTAGCATCGGTGTTCTTCGATCGCCGGTTCTCAGTACATCTTTGGTTCTCTCGAACAGATCCTTGAAAACGTTTTCACTGCACAAGCATCTCTTCTTTCATCCTTATACCCATTCGCATAATTTCTGACATGTCAGGTATCAGGATGGTGCCGATGTTCTCAATAGAGAACTTAACGGTATGGCGCGTGAGAATGGAGGCACACCTCACATCGCTGCACGACAGCATGACGGACATCCTGGAGACAGGACCCATCATTCCCATGATTGACAGCGTTCAGTTCGGTACTGCAGGAGGTGTAGGAGCACAAATCGGTGCTAAGGTTCCCAAAGACGAATCAGCTTTCACGCCTGAAGAGAAAAGCTGCACAACCTTGACCGAGTTGCGTGAAACGCTATACTGACAACGCTCAATGACTCTCATCTCGGGAGGGTGCAGGACTGCAAAACGGCAAAAGAGCTATGGGATGCTTTGGCTGTACTGAGCCAAGGAACCCCGCAGATCAAAGAAAACAAGCTCGAATTAGAGCTTCAGAAGTTCGAAGCCTTTGCAATGGAGCCCAGTGAGACCATTGACGAGCTCAGTGTCAGATTTACAAACCAAGTCAATGTCATCAACGGGCTGGGGAAGGTGTTCACCAACAAAGAGATGAACACAAAGATCTTGAGAGCGCTACCTCGACAGAAGTGGCTTCCATTTGCTACTTATTTACGTCGCTCTGATCTAAATGCCCTAACTCCTGTTTTCAGAACTAAAAACGGAGGAATTTGAGCATAGTCTACCCCAAAAGTGTTCCAAGATCTACTCCGACACACGTATCGATCATGCTTTTAAAGCAACTCGTCAAGAAATGGATCCAAACCGATTTCCTCAAGCACGGCAGTGGCCACTATCGAAGCCAAATCTTGTGAGACTTCAGGCACTGACCAGCTGGCTATGATGGCTCTTAAATATCAGAGATAAAAGGAGAGAGTGAGAAAGCTGAGGAAATACAACAGAGTTTCTCCCTCAGGTAAGAAAGATTATCAGAAAAGGGAAGAATATAATCCTTCTACTGAATGCAGGAACACAGAGCCTGCTGCGAGTCCATCCAAAGCTTTAGCTGGAAAAAGCATCAGAACATCCACCGTTATAACCGTAAGAAGGAGGGACACTATCGACGATCGTCCCGAACTCTCACCGCTCAACGAGAAGAACGGCAGGCCAGAAGAGAAAAATTTGCCCAAAGAAGGCAGGCCTACATTGCCGGAGAGATATCCGACAACTCACTTGAGGAGGATACATTTATGTATTCCTCTGAGGACGAAGCTGCATTTGTAGCAGTTGAGATCGGAGAAACGGTTCCTGAAGGAATAGCTTAATACTGTCTGATGGCCGGAGAAGAGACTGAGGTCAACTCCAAACTTAATATAACCTCTTCTTCACACAGCACACACGACACGTGCTCGGTCACGTATGATCCTCTCGGATATGGTACAAGCATACGACGATCCGCTAGAGGAACAATTCATTCACTGAGCAGAGAGTTCAGGCAGAACGATCCAGAACCGGAGATGGTAAAGGCTGAAAATCGAGAGACTTTCTTCGATTTTCAGGTCTCTACTGAGTCAGAGAATCTAGTTTCGAGACTCAAGGAAGAGATCGAATCTCTTATGACTAAGTCTCAGCTTCAAGAGACTCAGATCTCAGTTCTGACTAAGGACAATTCTGAGAAAGAGACTGAAATAGCCCAGCTCAGTCAGAAGCTCTCAGACGTACAGAAAGATTATGACTCACTCGGGGAGGAGTGACGAGGTCTGGCGAGGATCGATGACCGAACGCACCTTAGAGCTAATGAGAAGCTAGAAAGTATGCTCGAGCACAACGGCCAACTGTCATGAAAGAAGGACTTGGTTATACCCACAAAGCTTCTACCTCGAAAAGCTCAGAAGCGCTGGCTGATAGGTTTGTCAGAGGAAAGGTGCAAGCTACTGACACCACACCTCAGACGAAGAACAAACAGAAAATGACTGCACCTCAGCCGAGCAACAACAAGCAACTGACCAAAGGTTCCAGCCCCAAGACACCGCAATCAAATTCAGGGGGAACCAAGAAGGTCAGATGGGCGAACGAAGATATGAGCCATCAGACGAGCACCCGGCTCAGACGGCTCGTACTATTATGAGCCCGGGGGTCGGGAGAAGCGCAAAGACTCAGAAGAAGAAAGCTCCTGAACCCAAAATCATCAGCAGAAAGTCAGTATCTCCGAGTCCTGTGGAGAAGAAAACTGACAAGGTTCAGAAGAAAAAGTCTCAGACTTCTAAGGTTCCGAGGCAGATTTGAGTTCCGAAATCACCCACTAACATGTAAGCACCCAACTGAACCAAATGGTACCTAAAAATGCTTCGTTTTTGCAGGTGCATAAGGACCCACGGATAGTGGACGGCGGCCGCTCAAGACACATGACGTACCGGAAGAGCCTCGCCGACCAACTATATACAAGAAGATGGTCCCGAACTGAGTTTGGTGACAACTCTTAAGGCTACACAAGGGGATATGGAACGCTGAATATTGGGACTACTTCAGTTCCAAGAGTAACATATGTTGAAGGACTTCAACATAATCTCCTTTCTGTCAGTCAATTCTGTGATAATATTAACAAAGTAATCTTTGACGCTGGTTTCTGTGATATTGTTGATAAATCTACGGGGAAAACAGGTGTTATCGTGTTCGCGGAAGAAAAACATATACGTTGCTAACTGGAATACCGCAGAACCTGAGGCTTGCTTGCTCGCACAGACGAAATCCAGTGACAAGTCAGGATGGCTATGGCATAAGAGACTCAGCCACCTGAACTTCAAGACTATGAACAAGCTCGCCAAGAACTCTAAAGTCAGAGGACTGCCCAACGAATCGTTCATCAAAGACAGAAATTGTGAAGCATGCTTGAAGGGAAAGCAGACAAAGAAAATCAATCCACCTATTCCTTCACCTTCCACTGATGGAATCCTTCAGCTGCTGCACATGGATTTATTCGGGCCAGTTTCTCCAGTGACTATTCGAGGCAAGAAGTATGCCCTTGTCGTTATAGACGACTACTCGAGATATACATGGGTAATCTTCATCGCCAACAAATCTGATGTCATGACTGAGTTACCTAAACTACTGAAAAAGCTCAGTGTGGAAAAGGACATCAAGATACAAAGAATTCGCTCAAACAGAGGAACAGAATTTCTCAACTCAGTAGTTAAAGAGTACTGCGAGAAAGAGGGAATTCAGCACAAGACATCAGCTGCTCGTACACCTCAACAGAACGGACTTGTTGAACGTAAAAACAGAACACTCAAAGAAGCAGCAAGGACGCTCCTAACAGACTCTGGCTACCCTCTAAGTTCTGGGCAGATGCTACTGACACAGCCTGCTACACTCAGAACCGCTCACTACTTACACAGCAACACATGAAGACACCATACGAATTGTGGAAAGGGAGTATTCCTTCTATTTCTCATTTTCATATTTTTGGTTGTCCGTGCTTTATCCACAATAACGGGAAAGATCGGTTGAAGGTCTTTGATAGCAAATCGATCAAGGGGTATTCTTAGGATATTCCCGAAGTCGAGTAAAGCCTTCAGAGTCTTTAACTATCGGACTCTTTGCGTGGAGGAAAGCCCTCATGTAGTTTTTGATGAGTTTGTTACTGAGAACAGGAAAACTACAGAGACAAATACTGATGATGTCAGCAGCAAGCTACAGGATCTCGGACTGACTGATAAAACTGAAAAGATTCAAGCATTGTTGGGATGATGAGTCGATGATGAAGAAACTCATACTCAACCAACAAGGCGATGTAGGCGACTCGGTTGATTCTACCGAACGTAATCAACAACTGGTAACAAAAGTCGATGAGGAAGCCCCAGTGGTAACTGAGACCTCTACTGAGAATATAAACTCATGGGGAACGATTAATGTTCCTGAGCTAAATGCCCCTGAACCCCGGAAACTCGGTAGATCCTAACCTTCTTACCGAACCGCCGCAATCTCGAACGCACTACTCGAAATACCTAACACTCCAATTGATTATGCGTAAGTAGTATCAGAAGAAGAAGCCAGACTCAGACGTTCATGGCTTGACGCTCATTCTTCAGATCTCATAATAGGAGATCCATCAGCAATGATAAGAACAAGATCGAGATTAAATCAAGGAGAAAGCTCACTTTATTCTTGTTTCTTGTCTACAGAAGAACCTCAGTCGATAGAGGATGCACTTAACGATGCTGACTGGATCATCGCCATGCAAGAAGAACTGAACCAGTTCGTCAGAAACGAAGTTTGGGAGCTTGTTGACAGACCTAGACATCAGCATGTGATCGGTATTAAGTGGGTCTTCAAAAACAAGCGTGATGAAAACAATGTCATCGTCAGAAACAAAGCTCGACCAGTTGCCAAGGGATACAGTCAAGTAGAAGGAATCGACTTTGATGAAACTTTCGCTCTAGTCGCGAGATTGGAAGCCATTCGTCGTTTCCTAGCCTACGCAACGCATCAAGGATTCAAAGTATATCAGATGGATGTAAAGTCAGCTTTTCTGAACGGCTTACTGAAGGAAGAAGTCTACGTGGAACAACCGCTCGGTTTTCAGCAGGGACATCAGGTGTACAGACTTCGGAAAGCTCTGTATGGGTTAAAACAAACACCCAGGGCTTGGTACGATACCCTATCAGACTTTCTACTTCAGAAAGGTTTTCAGAAGGGGACAGTAGATCGCACCCTGTTCAGCATAAAGTCAGGAGATGACATCCTACTGGTGCAAATCTACGTGGACGACATTATTTTCGAATGCAGAAACGAGACCATATGCCAGCAGTTCGAGAAGATGATGAAGGAGAAGTTCGAGATGTCCATGATGGGAGAGATGAATTATTTCCTTGGATTTCAAGTGAAGCAATCATCTGAAGGAATCTTCATCAATCAAGCTAAATACACTCGAGATCTTCTCAAAAGATTCGGCTGCGATTCGAGCAAGCCGGTCCAAGATCCCCATTAACACAAATTTTAAAATCGATCTGAGACAAAGAGGGAGCTTCGTTAACTCTACCGATTATAGAACTATTATTGGTTCTTTATTATATTTAACGACTAGCCGACTCGACATAACTTATGCTTGTAGGTGTATGTTCAAGATTTCAAGCGGATCCCAAGCGAAGTCATCTAGACTCAAGAAAGAAGATTCTCGCGATATCTAAGAGGAACACCTAACGCCGGCTTGTGGTATCCTGCCGATGATAATCCTATACCGACGGAGTTATTCCGATGCCGATTATGCGGGATGCGGGATAGATCGAAAGTCGACTTCCGAACGTGTCGGTTCCTAGAGCGAAAAGGTCGATATCATGGTTTTCAAAGAAACGGACACTCGCAGCAACGTCCACTACTGAAGCTGAGTATATGGCTGCTGGAAGTTGTTGTGCCCAGATCCTTTGGCTTCGACAACAACTGAGAGATTATGGTATCATTCAGAATGAAGTGCCCATCTACTGTGACTCCACAAGTGCTATTGCAATAACTCATAATCCAGTTCTACATACGAGATGCAAACACGTGGATATCCGACACCACTTCATCAGAGACCATGTCGAGAAGAAGGATATCAGAATGGAGAAAGTCCATACTGACAAGCAAAGGGCAGACATACTGACCAAACCACTAGCTGAGAACAGATTCAGAGAACTATCAGTTGAGCTAGGTCTACTGGATCCTATTGAGTCACGTCAGTAGAAGACAACTACTGATAACTGCAATTGGCAACAATTGGTATCAGACGGAAGGAACCAGTATGATAGGTCAGATGATCAGTACAGTTCAGTTGGGAGAATCATACTGTACACAGCAAGGGGGAACGTGGTCTTCAGTACGTCAACCATCCTCCTAAGTCTTAACGGTAACCAGCTGATCGTAAAAGTTCAGCTGAAGAGGTTTGCGTAGTATTGAATACATAACATTTTTGTTGACATGCTTGCATTTATTATATCAATCGCTCGCATTCAGTAGTTAAGAAGCATTTATTTCCCGCCATCAATTTCTTTAAGGAATGATCAGTAGATATCGTTCTCATTCAAATTGATTCGGTAATTAATGCTGCCTGCAGCGCATTTAATGCATGTCTTCTCACTTACCCTTATTACGCATCATCCTACATAGGGTCTATAGTAGAGGCGGCTTTGTTGTTGGTCCCGAGTGTACGGTCAGGTGTAGAGGGGGGGTGAATACACTCGAATCCGATTTTCTCAACTTCGAACACGAACGTCCCGTTCGGGGAAAGTGCCGTCTCGAAATAATTCAGCAGACCAAATAGCCGTTTCCGAATCGTGAGTGGCAAAGAGTCTCGACTCTACCGAGATCCGCTAGCCGAATGAGTCGAATTCGTATCAAACAGGTAGAGTTCGGCGGTGCGGAAAAGTGTAGGCCCTAATCGGTTGAGTGGAAAACCGTTTTATGCAAGTCTCGGTTCGGCAAGTAGACAGTTCGGTAGCTTTGAGTCGGTTGTATGATTTTAAAGAAGATATTCGGTATGAACAAGAAAAATCAATGCAACAAGAATCGAAAGCAATAACAAGACACGATTTTTAAAGTGGTTCGGATATCAATCGATCCTACGTCCACTGTCCCGAAAGTTCGGGAGGCTATTTATTATACCGAGTTAGTCTCGGTCGGCTTGTGTACGGGACAAAGCCGTGGCTTGGGGATTATACTCGAGCAAGTCCCGGTTTACAAAGGCATCAAACTAAAGTGTTTGACAAACTTCTCCAACTATGAAGGAGTCCTCTTACAATGAGGATTGGGTTCAAATATGAACTCCTTCGTCTAAGCTATAAGTATATTCGGTTGAGCTTAGGGTTAGAGGGATAGGGAATGAGAATGTAGCTTCTAGATCGACGAACAACTGAAATAAGCTTTAGGTTCGTGTATCGTCGATTTGGATACTAGAGGCTCTTCTAACAGTTTAGCTTGGTTCCCTATGAGCTGAGAAGGTAGTCTTTCGCCGGAGATAGATCTTCAAGTTCTTGCGGAAGACTTAGGGTTTTCTGGTTCTAGCTCGTTTGAATGCTTGTGTATGTTTTCGTCGTTTAAGCTTATGCGCATTCTCTCTTCTTGAAATGTCCCTCTATTTATAGAGCAGAGATTGGAAAAGATCCGTTGGAGACGATCTTCTTCTTTCTCTCTCTTTTGGTAGCAAACGGCTCTTTTGAAGTAGGTAACAGTGTACTTTCCCACCTTTTTAGGTAAAGGGTTGACTGCAGCTTTAGCAGGTGAGAAGACACGTGTGTTCTTGTCATTCGTCGAGGTGGATAGAGTGGTTGAGACAAAGACGTACTTCAAGGCAAACTGAAGCTGACTTCTCTCTTCCTCGTATATGACAATGCTGATTGTCTTTCAAAAGTATCTGACAGTTCAGAAGACTGTCTACCGATGCTGAGTCTGATCCCGTATTCAGTAGGTAGATAGCTGAGTAAAGTCTACTGAAGATCAGCTCTGAGTTCAGTGAACTGCTCCTGCTGAGTCCAGTTCCACTGACTCTTTCAGTATACTGCTCCTGCTGAGTCCAGTATCACTGAGTCTTCTACTTCTGGTGTTAAGGCAGATAATCTACTGAGCGCCTTGATCAGAGCAGAGTGTCTACTGAGTCTGAAACCTCAGAGACAAAAATAACGATTACAACGGAATGGTTCACCAATCAGATAGGGTTTTGGGATCTTCAAATCTTCTCAACAATCAGAGCACTAGGCTGCTAAGCATGGTTCAGTATAGAAGATAGAATCATTTCACACCAAGTAAGACTATGTTGAGGACAGAATCATCACCTAACAATTTCCCCCTATTTGATGATGCCAAAACCTATCATCTATGCTAACACTAAACTAACAGAAACAGAGCTCCTTACAATATTACAGGTAGGATCAGCGGAGTTGTTCCAACAGTTCTAGACTACTGAGAAAACAGGGCAAAACACAATTTCCCCCATTACATAGAAACTAGACTAGCAGAATCTAACAAAGTAATAAACTGACAAGAAAGTAAATAGAGTGAGTGTGTGAGTCAGTCATCACTTCAGTGATTCTGAGTGTTAAAGCATAATACAAACACGGCTGGATAGACAACAAGTGGTTGTCAGAGCCAAAATCAGATTTGTATATATGAGTGATTCAGACCAGTACAATTACAAATCTTGCTAAGCTAGGAAGATCAGAACTAAGCCTAGGAGCCCTTAAACCGCTTGATCCCGTCCATGAATCCTTGAGATTGCGTCTCTGGCAGGTGGCACTCCATACATCCGGTATGTGTTCTTCCTCGGCTTCAAGTATGCAAAGCAAAGTCTGTCGGCTCATCTTCGTCCGGTTCTCTTTTTGATGCAAGCATACTTCACTTCACTTCTATTACCCCAAAGTGGATTGAGTCATCATTTCTTCTAGGTGGAGGTATGATTCCGGGCTCCGAACACCGACTTCTATACCTTCGAGACACGGCTTTATGCAAGTATATGTATAGATCGGGTTCTCGCTATCATCATCCATTCCGTGTAGGCATCGGTCTTAGTCATGTTGGGCCGTAACCTCCGAGAAATAGTTGCGCTTGATGAACTCTATCTTTGCGGATTCCCATCTCTCGAGTAAATTGAGCGGTATCCAATTGTCCGTCTTTGGCCATCCGTGCGATTTCGGATCAGCGGCTTCCCCGAACCTTCGTATCGATAAGGAATATCGGCTTTTGAAGGTACTCTCGGCTGGCCTCTTCCTCGGTCCTTTTCCTCGGTGCTTCAAGGTCCGCCTCCCGCATTCTATCTCCGGCACTGAACTTGTCTAGCCTCTTCGCCTCGTATAAGTATCTCGTTCATTTGGTCGAATATGGCCTCAATTTCATCATCTTGGGCTTCAGTGGCTTTCGAGGAATGTCTTCGGATTCAGCGAGGGTACTTGATTTTTCTTTTGACGTACCCCGCTTCTCATTGCTTTGCTGCCTTTTGCTCCTTCTCCTTCGCCTATCTTCTTCATCCTCGATAATCAATTTCCTTGGAGGTATCCTAGCAGGCTTTCTTCCTCCTCGAGCCGGAGATTTTGTCTTTCCTTTGACAGAGCTTAGACTTTGGTTTATTAACGGCTTGTTTGGCAAAGATCTCCCTTGCCGCCTTCTCATCACCGCAATTTGAGCCTCCTCCTCAGCGAAATGTATCTCTTCGTTTTCTTGGCCGGAGGGGTTGGGAGAATCAGCACTTTCTTGCCTTTTCCCCGAACAGGTGGAGGGAGAGGAGCATCTTCCTCTTCCGACTCTTCCTGCTCAAAGCATACTCCGCAACCTCCTTGATAAAATCGGTCGAGTCCGGGTTGCATGAGTAGCCTCGGGTTCTCGAGCCACTTGGGCCGGGTCTCACCGTGCTCGCAGCCCAAGACACCCCGGCCTTACCCTCTGTCCCGAGTCCGAGTCCCGCTTATCTCGGTCACGGACTTGGTCTTTTTCTCGAGATCGCAGTGAAGCCGTCCCCTTAAGTAATTTCTCGGCGGTTTTGGTAGGGGTCGGCTTCTCGGTACTCTTCTCTTTTCCTTCCCCCTTTTTGGCATCATCAATTACAACGGGGTAGGGACGAGTACCTTCTTGTCTAGGCGTTTGTAGACGGCGGACGGTTCGTCCCGATGCATCATGGATCTTTGTCGGCGCCAAGTGCGGCTCATTCCTCTCATTAGTCGGTTCCTCCGAGTATTGCTTATGGGAGAGGTCGGTTCTTTGCCTTGAATTCCATCGCCTTCTCGAAATCTTATCCTCCACGACCGGTTGAATGTTGTCAAGTCGGATTTCCGTGGCCTAGGCTTGTTCGGTGAAGGACTCAGTATGAGTGGACATTGAAGCCTCGAATGCTTTGAGAAGTTTGGCTTATCCTTCCTGAATGATTCTGAGCTGACCATCAAACTGCTTCTGCTGCTTAGCCAAAGCTTCGGATACAATTTCAGAGACAACGGGGGCGGCCGATTTAGATACCGATGTTTTCACCCACGTAGCTCATTGGTTGTGGCTAGCGCATCCGTTTCCACACCTTGTGGACGGCCTTCGCAAGAGCTCGATTCTCGGATTCCACCGAGCGGTGAGAGCTTTTGCTACGGATCGAGATCTCTTGGAAGTTGGGCCGGGCGCCGTCGTAAGTCGACTCCAGCAAGAGAGCCGAGCGGGCTCTACCGAGGACGAAGCACCGGCCGTGGACTTCGCAGGTCCAAGGATATGGAGTGGAGGTTGAGCTTGTTCAGTAGCATGTGTATCCTTGTCCTGGGGATTTTCCTCATCGAGCTTTCCAGGGCCTGAATCACTGGGTGGATCTTGACCATCGTGGTCCGATCCATCCGAGGGTGCTTGAGCCGGTAGCTAGGCCGCTCGTCATGTATCATTGCCGGCATAGCAGCCCTCGGGTTCTCCATGGTGCTGAGGTCGGCAGGGCTCGAGTAGCCTATTTGCTCCCTCAACTTCAATTCTTCTTCATGAAGGCTGGCGGCGGAGTAGTGGAGTACTAGACGTTGTAGATGGGGCCACTCCCGAAATCGCAAGCAACATGTGGAGCCTTGCTGATTTTGCAATGAGCAACGGATCGTAGTAGTCGGCAAGCTCCGGGAATCTGTTGAAGAATCTCTCGGGATGCTCTCGGATATGATCACTAAAGCTTCCATCCCAATTGTCTCTTCTTCGATGTCTTTGTCTCGGACTTCAAGTCTATGGGAGACGTCTGAGTCTCAGCAGGAGGCACACTGCTGAGTGGTGGAACTGAGAGGGGGCTGTCAAGACGCTGAATCTCTTCGCTATGTGCTTCAGTAGCATCCCCTTGTTCCACTTCTACGGGTTCCTCAGTGGAGACGGCCTTCTCCACTGATTGAGTCTTCTCGAGATGATTCTCGACTCGTCTATCGGCCGCCGAGGCCGAATAGGTTGGCCGAGTAGCTCGAGCGAGCAGGAACTTCGGGAGAGACCTCGAAGTTCGGTAGGCACGTCCGGAATGGCTTTCCTCGGTTTCTTAGCTGGTGCCTTTGGAGTTTTTGGCCGGAGGTGTTCTCTTCTTCGAGGGTGTAGCTCGCTGAGGCTTAGTCTGCTGAGTTACGGCTGAGGGACCTGACCCGATCTGCTGAAGAGCAGCAGTCTTGTTGTGGAATCTGACCTTCTTCACATTAAAATACTCCTTGTCATTGTAGGTGATTGGTTCAGATCCGCAGACACCCTCTATCATTATGGACGACTTCGATCCATAAAGAAGCTTGCCCTTTACACTCGGCGTGTAAGAGGCCTTGTCGAATTTGGCCGCTCGAGCCATGAATTCACGGATAAAGAACTCTGTCCAATTGATCTGGGCTCTATCATATATGGCCATCATGAGCTGGATCTTGAGCCTCGATACTTGATCGAATGAGCCTGCTTGGCTCGTCAGTAGCTGCGTCACAATATAAGCTAAAGCTCAGTGCGAGGCGAGCATGTTGTTTTTAGGAAAAGCGGCTCGAAGGTCGTGGGCTTTCCACAAAATATTGTCAAATAGTCATCTACAAGATCATCATTGTACCCCACAATACTGGCTCCTTCAGAAGGCAGATCAAAACTTCTCTTTAGCGCCTCCTTGATGGATATTTGCTTCAGTATCGGAAAAACAACATTGATCTCGTGAACGGCGAATCTTCCGATTATGTCCCCGCCTACTGAGTCAGAATTAAGATAAACTTCAGCCACCTGCCTCGGGAGGAAGTATGTCGGCTTCCTTGAAAGAAAACTTTCAAGCCCTGACTCTCTAAGAGATGAGAAGATCTCGTCCATATAATCGAGATCACAGGCGTTGAACTCCATGGTTGGCTCGAACCAAACACGATCCTTGTCCAGGATTTCTTGCATGTTAACTGGAGTAGACACCGAAATATTTTTACTTGCCATTGTACCTGTTACACTAGCATTTATCAGTATCGATTTAAATAAAACAGTTTGTATGGCAATTCTGAAAAAGAAAATTAATTCGTGTAGCAGTTGTAATAAGCATACCGAAAGAGAGATTCTGAAAGGATATGCAAGAGGGGATTGCAAGAAATGATCTCAGAATTTTCGGATGCAGAGGATTTTAAGTGCGGTAATGGCGGTTTCTAAAGATATGATCGAAAATATATATCTAACGTGAAGGTGAACGGTTTTCGATCAAAGGCCAAATTTAAATCTGCTTTATGATATGGACGGTTAAGATTGGATATTAAAAAAGGTAATGATCACAAGGTAGCCGCCTAAGTCAAAGCCGATTGTAAATATGCCTAAGTAGTAACTATGAGATGACATGCATTAAATGCGTGCGAGTTCAAAGAAACTTATGTATAGAATGTCGTGCATTAAATATAAGCCGTTAATAATAAATGACAAACTTAGGATATTTAATAGCATGCTGAATCTTCATCATAAATGCATTCTTGTTTTATTCGTTACTACCGAGTAGAGATATGCAAACCCGTCACCGAACATAGTAGTCACTGATACCTCTTGTAGATGGTTTTCTCGTCTCTACGTCGAATTTACTCGCATTGAGAGTGATCATTCCCCCTTACTGAATGATCCTCTCCTGGAACCTTCTTACTGACTGGGGTCAGTAGGGTCCAGCAGACCTAGCTCTACTGAAAGTTCTTTGAATCTGGATTCAGCTAGAGGCTTGGTCAGAATATCAGCCCTTTGTTTGTCAGTATGGATCTTTTCCATCCTGATATCCTTCTTTTCGACATGGTCGCGAATGAAGTGATGCCTAATGTCCACGTGCTTGCATCTCGTGTGTAGTACAGGGTTTTGAGTGATTGCAATAGCACTGGTATTGTCGCAGAATATCGGCACTTCATTCTGAATGACGTCATAGTCTCTTAGCTGCTGTCTCAGCCAAAGCATTTGGGCGCAACAACTTCCGGCAGCCATGTATTCAGATTTAGTAGTTGACGTGGCTACTGAGTGCTGCTTCTTTGAAAACCATGAGATCAGCTTACTGCCTAGGAACTGACAAGTTCCTGAAGTTGATTTTCGGTCAATTCTACATCTCGCATAGCCAGCATCAGAGTAACCAGTTAGTTCAATATTATCATCACTGGATACCATAAACCCATGTCGGTGTGCCTCCGAGGTAGCGGAGAATCTTCTTTGTTGAGTCCATGTGGCTCGCTTAGGATTCGCCCGAAATCGAGCGCAGAACACCTACAAAGATAAGTTATGTCGGGACGAGTAGCCGTTAGATATAATACGGAACCAATTATTGCACGAAATTCGGTTTGGTCTACCTGATACTCCCTCTTTATCAAGATCGATTTTCATATTCGTGTTCATCGGGATCTTGATAGGTTTGCCTGGATGTACAACCGAATCTTTTGATGAGGTCTCGAGTGTATTTGCCTTGGTTAATGAATGTTCCCTTTTCAGATTGTTTGACTTGAAAGCCGAGGAAATAGTTCATTTCACCCATCATTGACATCTCAAACTTGTCCTTCATCATTTTCTCAAACTGCTGACACATGACGACGTTCTTTGATCCGAAGATAATGTCGTCTACATAGATCTGCACGAGTAATAAGTCGTCTTCCAGTCGAATGCTGAACAGCGTGCGATCTACTGTGCCTTTCTAAAAACCTTTCGAATAAGAAACTCGACGGGGTATCGTACCAAGCCCCGGGTGCTTGTTTTAACCCATATAGAGCCTTTCTGAGTCTGTAAACCTGATGTCCCTGCTGAAAGCCGGGCGGTTGTTCTACATAGACTTCTTCTTTCGGTACGCCGTTCAAGAACGCAGACTTCACATCCATTAGATAGACTCCGAATCTTTGATATGTTGCGTAGGCTAGGAATAGTCCGATTGCCTCCAATCTTGCAACCGGAGCGAATGTCTCATCGAAATCTATTCCCTCGGCTTGACAAGGTAGCCTTTAGCCACGAGCCTTGCTTTGTTCCTTACTATGACGTTGTTTTCATCTCGCTTGTTCTTGAAGACCCATTTTGTTCCAATGACGTGTTGATGCCGGGTCTCGTTAACAAGCTCCCAAACTTCGTTTCTTGTGAACCGATTCAGCTCCTCTCGCATAACTATGATCCAGTCCAAGCATCTTTAAGTGCATCCTCAATCGTCCGAGGCTCTTCGGTAGACAAGAAGCGGGAATATAATGCGCTTTCTCCTTGACGAGACTGGATCTTGTCTTGACTTTTTTCCGAAGGATCTCCAATGATTAGATCAGGAGTGTGAGCATCTAGCCACGATCTACGATGTTTCAGCTCTTCATCCGAAATTTGATCAACACGAGATAGTAGGTGAGTTAGGAATTTCAGTCATACTATTCTGAGATTGAAGCAATTCAGTAATGAAAGTGTGATCTACTGAGCTTCCAGGTTCAAGGGCATTCAGCTCGGGAACATTAATAGATGTTCCCCCCCGAGTTGTTACTCTCGGTAGTGGTCTCGGTTACCTCTAAGGTTTCCTCATCGACTCGAGTTACACGGGATTGACTCGTTCGGGAGAGTCAACTGTTCAGCTACTTGCTCTGCTGGTTGAGATTCGTAGACTTGTCTTCGGTTTCTTCGTCCGAATCATCATCCCAACATAGCCGGATCTTTTCGAGTTTGTCTTTTAAGCTTAGATCCCGTAGCCGCTTACTTGATGTCCTCGATTTAGAGTTAGAGTTATTGCTCCCGTCTTGCAGCAAACTCATTAAAAACAACATGAAGGCTTTCCTCCACGCAAAGAGTCCGATAGTTGAATACTCGAAAGCTTTGCTGACCCGAGAGTATCCTAAGAAAACTCCCCGATCCGACTTGCTATCAAAAGTCTTCACCGATCTTTCCCATTATTGTGGATAAAGCATGAACAACCAAAGATATGGAAATAAGATAAAGAAGGCTTCCTCAGTTCCATAGTTCATATGGTGTTCTCTTATCTTTGCTTTGTCGGTAGAGATCGGTTCTCGAGTATAACATGCGGTGTCGGTTGCTTCGCCCGAATTTGGTTGGGAGTCCCGAGTCCTGCGAGTAGAGTTCTTGCTTTGCTTCTTTGAGTGTGCGATTCTTTCGTTCAAGCAACCCCGTTCTGCCGAGGGGTGCGCGCAACGGATGTCTCATGCTCAATTCCTTCGCTTTGCGTAACTCCTCTACCATGGAATTAAGGAACTCGGCTCCTCCGTCGGAACGAATTTTGATTATCTTGGTGTTCTTCTCGACACCGAGCTTTTTCGAAGCGTTGGTAACTCTATTTTGACGTCGACTTGTTGGCAATGAATATGACCCATGTGTAGCGCGAGTAGTCATCGATGACCACTAAAGCATATTTCTTGCCTCTGATCGTCACTGGAGAGACTGGACCGAACAAATCCATATGTAGCAGTGAAGGATTCCATCAGTGGAAGGAGATGGAACAGGTGGATTTTGATTCCTTGTTTGCTTTCCCTTCAGACATGCTTCACACCGAGTGTCTTTGCTTTGAATACTTCATTCGGCGGTCCTCTTGCTAGAGTCTTCCTTGCTAGTTTGTTGAGCGTTTTGAAGTTGAGGTGGCCGAGTCTCCTATGCCAAAGCCATCCCGTACGGTTGTCGTTCTTCGCCAACAGACAAGCTTCAGGTTCTGTTGAGTTCCAGTCAGCTACATATATATTCTTTTTACGCGAACCCGATAACACCGTTTTCCCCGTGGATTTATCAATGACATCATAGAAACCAAAGTCAAAAATCACTCTATTTGAGTTATCACGGAATTGACTAACGAGAGAGAAGATTATGCCGAAGTCCTTCAACATATGATACTCTAGGAACCGTGGCGCCCAATGCCGAGTGCTCCATATCCTCTTGTATAGCCTTTTGCATTATCTCCAAACTCAATTCGGGGTCCTTCTTCGCCTATATAATTCTTCGTAGGTTCCTTTGGTAAGTCATATGTCTTGAGCATCCACTGTCCACATACCAAGGATCTTTGTGCACCCGCAAAACGAATTATATTCGGGTACCCTTTATTTTGTTTTTGGGTCCTTAGATGTTAGTTTTAGTAACCCAAATCTGTCTACCAACCCCGGTGGTTTCGCAGCAGTTTCTTTCCACTTGAGTCAACATACTTGACCACTTGGACCGGTCAAAGCCGACTTCTTAGGGCGTTTCGTGTTCGGGAGTCCGGATCTTCTGAGTTGGTGGACTGCTGACCTTTGCCTTTTGTGCATTTTTCTTCTTTTTCTGACTCTTGGAACCTCTTATGACTATAGGATCATAGTAATATGACCCATATTGAGCTGGATGTGTCAACTGAGGTTGTCCATACTGATCAGCCCACTTAACTCTGCTAGTTCCCCCTTGACTGAACTGGGGTGTCTTGGTACTGATCTTCTGGTCAGAATACTGATGCGTAGGATGAGGTGCTTTCATCTTTTGTTTGTTCTTTGTTGAGGGGTTCAGAACATTTGCATTGATTGTTTCTCCTCGAACAAACCTATCAGTTAGACGCACTTCTGAGTGTACGGGGGCAGATGAGGAAGCTTCCTGGTTGAAACCAAGTCCTTCCTTACAGTGCTTGGGCTTGTTGCTTGCAAGCATAGCCTCCAGCTTCTTTTCAGCGCCCATGTAACGCTCAGTCATCAGGCTCTTCCGACATCATCACTCTTTTTCCGTATGTCGTGCTTGGTCCGAAGTCCTGACCAGTTCTTGCTTCAGTAGACTCAGTTCAGTATCTTTCTGAGTCAAGTCATTGGTCAAAACTGAAATTCGATCTTCTTGATACTGAGATTTGGCCATCAGAGAGTTCATCTCCTCCCCGAGTCTCAACACAAGTCCTTCGGCTTCGGTAGCGGCCCGACTCTCCCGAGAAAGTCTCCGATTCTCCACTTTCGGGGTATCCATTCTGAAGAGTCTTACTCGAGCCGTGCACTCATTTGAATTTGTTCATCTAATAATTCTTCATAGGCGGTCGTGATGTCCAAATTCCCATCCGCACTCGAAACATGTCGTGTGTGCGGTGTGAAGAGGAATTAAGTGGTTCATGAGAGTTTACCTCATCCTCTTCTCCCGCCATTAGGCACTTTTCGATTGTTTCTTCGCCTTCATGCTCTAAGGCCATGAAAGCCGCTTCATCGTCGAGATGAGTCCATGAAGGAGTCGACTTCTTCCGAGTCGTCCGAGATTTTGCCCGCAATATAGGATTGTCTCTTACGGGCGAATTTCTCTCTCCTTGCCTTACGTGCTTTGCGCGTTCAAGACTCTCGAGCTCGGGACAATCATATTGATAATGTCCTCGGCTTTTTGTAGTTGTAGCAAGTGATGACTCTTTCTTCTTTGCTTTCACTATCCTTTGATGGTGCTGAGTCATCCTTCTTTCTGCATTCAGAAGATTGTGAGTCAGGAGTGCGTTTTGGCGTATAATCTGACTTACCTTTTGTGTCTCGGTATGCTTTAGTCAATTTTCTCGCGCCTCTCCTTCTCCTTCGATACTTCACGACGAGCAACGCGTACTTCTGAGCGAGACTTCCTTCTTGTAGATCATTGAGTGAAGGTTCAGTCTTACTCGTTGTCTTGCTTGTCGCTGGAGATGTTGTGCTGACTGATGCTTTGAAGGCATGGTCAATTTTATTGTCGCCTTCACTCTTTGCTTTCGTTGTGGTCTCGTCGAACTCAAACTCTTACGCTCGAAGTTCCGAAAAGATATGGTCGGGAGAGACAACATCTAAATCGAATGTCGCAATAAAGTCGCAAAAGGTGTCCAAAGTGTCCGTCCGAGCAGTGCCCTCGGTATCTTGAGATTCATTTCTCGGTTCTTCGAATGTCTTTCCCAGCCCCATTGATGGAATTCATCATATTCGTAAATCCGACGTTCGATCTTCTATTTTGTCACCGGCATGAGAGACAGACTTTCCAGGCTTTTGGAGTTCCGGCGCCGGTTTGTTAGCTTTTATCTTCCGAGTTCCACGACTCGGTAAGCGCTAGAGCGTCCCGGAGTTCCTTTGCCGTTTTGCATTCCCCGAACCCCGCCAAGATAAGAATCACTAAGAGTGGTCGAGATGGCATTTATGGCGACTCGGTCTAAGTTGTGAAGCTTCTTCTCTTCGAGAGTGAAGAGACTTCGTCTTTAGGGATCTTCTTCCCGAGTCACCATTCCTCCTCCTTCAGTGGGCCCGAGTCACGACACTATCGATCATGGGAACAATAGGTCCATCTTCAAGCACTTCGGTCATACTATCATGGAGGGATGTCGGATGTGCTTCCATTCCGACTCGCCATACTCCATAATTCTCTACCGAGAACATGGGTACCATTCTTATACCCGCCATATCAGCCATATAAAAATAATGATATGAATGTAGAGTGATATGCGGTGAAAACGATTTTTCGGATCCGTTCAAGTAGACCGGTTTCAAGATAACAAGAGTCTTAAAGAACTCCCCGCTTCCGATACCAATTGTTGGTCCCGAGTGTACGGTCGGGTGTAGAGGGGGGGTGAATACACCCGAATCCGATTTTCTCAACTTCGAACACGAACGATCCTGTTCGGGAAAGTGCCGTCTTGAAATAATTCAAAGGAGACCAAATAGCCGTTTCCGAATCGTGTGTGGCAAAGAGTCTCGACTCTACCGAGATCCGCTAGCCGATCGAGTCGAATTCCGTATCAAACAGTAGAGTTCGGCGGTGCGGAAAAGTGTAGGCCCTAATCGGTTGAGTGGAAAACCGTTTTATGCAAGTCTCGGTTCGGTAAGTAGACGATTCGGTATGCTTGAGACAGTTAGTATGATTTTAAAGAAGATTTTCGGTATGAACAAGAAAATCAATGCAACAAGAATCGTAAAGCAATAACAAGACACGATTTTTAAAGTGGTTCGGATATCAATCGATCCTACGTCAACTCGTCCCGAAAGTTCGGGAGGCTATTTATTATACTGAGTTAGTCTCAGTCAGCTTGTGCACAAGAGAAAGTTGTGGCTTGGGGATTATACTGAGCAAGTCCCAGTTTACAAAGGCATCAAACTAAAGTGTTTGACAAACTTCTCCAACTATGAAGGAGTCCTTTTACAATGAGGATTGAGTTCAAATATGAACTCCTTCGTCTAAGCTATAAGTATATTCGGTTGAGCTTAGGGTTAGAGGGATAGGGAATGAGAATGTAGCTTCTAGATCGACGAACAATGAAATAAGCTTTAGGTCCGTGTATCGTCGATTTGGATACTAGAGGCTCTTCTAACAGCTTTAGCTTGGTTCCCTATGAGCCGAGAAGGTAGTCTTTCGCCGGAGATAGATCTTCACGTTCTTGCGGAAGACTTAGGGTTTTCTGGTTCTAGCTCGTTTGAATGCTTGTGTATGTTTTCGTCGTTTAAGCTTATGCGCATTCTCTCTTCTTGAAATGTCCCTCTATTTATAGAGCGAGATTGGAAAAGATCCGTTGGAGACGATCTTCTTCTTTCTCTCTCTTTTGGTAGCAAACGGCTCTTTTGAAGTAGGTAACAGTGTACTTTCCCACCTTTTTAGGTAAAGGGTTGATCGCAGCTTTAGCGGTGAGAAGACACGTGTGTTCTTGTCATTCATCGAGGTGGATAGAGTGGTTGAGACAAGACAGGACTTCAAGGCAAACTAAAGCCGACTTCTCTCTTCCTCGTATATGACAATGCCGATTGTCTTTCAAAAGTATCTCGACGGTTCGTAAGATCGTCTACCGATGCCGAGTCCGATCCCGTATTCGGTAGGTAGATAGTTGAGTAAAGTCTCATCGAAGATCAGCTCGAGTTCGATGAATCGCTCTCGCCGAGTCCAGTTCCCACCGACTCTTTCGATATCTTTGCTCTCGCTGAGTCCAAGATATCACTGAGTCTTCTACTTCTGGTGTTAAGGCAGATAATCTACTGAGCGCCTTGATCAGAGCAGAGTGTCTACTGAGTCTGAAACCTCAGAGACAAAAATAACGATTACAATGGAATGGTTCACCAATCAGATAGGGTTTTGGGATCTTCAAATCTTCTCAACAATCAGAGCACTAGGCTGCTGAGCATGGTTCAGTATAGAAGATAGAATCATTTCCCACCAAGTAAGACTATGCTGAGGACAGAATCATCACCCAACATTTGTAATCATTCAGTTTATAACATATAATCTGAGCCGCAGATAACATTGAAAGATTAAATCCTGACCGTTCGATCTAAATGGTTATTAAGCTTGATCATATAAAACCTTTCAACTTCTCTACTCGACTCATTTTTCCGCCATTTCCACTTTAGAGCTCTTTCTGCAAATCAGTTTTTCCTCAAAATCTCTCAACTAATCTGATTCCTAGCATTCACAAGCTCTAAACTACTTGGTAATGTATTAAATTCTGCTCAAAACTCTACTGACTCATTCTATTTTCAAGTGCTAACAAGTTATTTTGCAGATTTTAATGGCGAATGTTCATGACCCCTCTGATATGAACGAGATCATACTCTCACGGATTCAGTTCGAACCCACCATGGCGCTTCGTCAAGTGGATCTTCCATACCTTGAGCCTGTCTTCGAGGCACTTGAACAATCTGGACTTCAATGGCTCGTATCCAAGCATCCTAGGGCTTATCTGCCGAGGCAAGTTGCGGAAGTATACCTCAACTGGAGGACTCTCGCGTCCGGAGGAGAAGAATCTTCCTTCTCGTATATGCAGGAGGTTATCCCAAACTCGTGGGATGTGAGTCAGCGCGTCTTCAACATCCGAGATGCATTGGGACTGAAGTTTGATCTCCCAGACAGTGGTATTTCTCCTATTGGCTACAAGGAGAAGGAGATGAACACGTATGTTCGAAGTTATGTGGGAGGCGGGACATCGGCCTTCAAAACTCGCTCTACCAAAGAACCCGTCTGCTACCTCGGCACGGGGGGGCTCGCCTACATTGTGTCACATATTCTGACGAGCTCCGCATGATCTTATGATCAGCTGTCTAAGCCACGTATTCAGCTGATGATGGTTATAGATGACGGAGTCCAAGTGAACTAGACAGATTATTACGTAGCCGAGCTGAAGGCTCAGGCGCAAAAGTTCACCACCTTACCCACTAGTGAGCGGAAGATGATTAGCGTTGGGAAGCTACTGTATGGGACCAAGATGTCCATACTGATCGAGCAATCGCAGCAAGGAATTCTTCGTTTGCGGACGCCAAATACTTCGACAAAGAAGATAATAAAATTCAAAACTAAAGCAGCTGCCGAGAAGTCTGTTGGGCGAGGGCCGCCTGATCAGAAGAGAGAAAGATCAGATGTTGTTTTGCCCCCTCGCGCCGACCCTCCGAAAAGGAAAAGGCTGACTAAAACTGGACCTACTGAGGTGCCAGTAGAACAAGCTAAACAAGCCTCTCCTCCTCCTACTGTAGAACACATTCTTGACTCCGACACAGGAATAGAGGGAGCCACACTTAAGGATAAGGCACAAGTGATCAGCTCCGAGGAGACTCAGTCGGACGTCAGGATTCCGACTGAAGAGACTTCCTCTGAGTGGACGACCATCCACTCTACTCGCCTCCAAGCCACAAGAGAAGTCCACTCACAGATCCCTGAGATATCTGATCATTCAGATCTGGTGGAAATAGCCATAAGGGCTAGAGTTCAGATGCTACTGAGGTTCCTGAGTTGGGACATACTTGAAGAGATCATAAGGACTCAGACAGTTCTTTCATTACTTGTTGAAGAGCAAGAGTTGCAGTCAGCAATTGGGTTCGGGGAACCAACTGATCTGGCAACATTCGAAGATTTGAGGGCGGCAATGCTCTATCTGCTGAGCTTGCGCACCTCAGTGCCAGGCGACAGTCATTCGCCACCATCTCCTCCTGATAATGAGAATGATGGAGATAAGGATGAGGAGATGGAACAGGCATCACCCAAGGATGCAGAGTTGGGAGGCTCTGTTGAGGGTCCCACTCCCCGCGAGAAGGGCAAATCACCACCTTCGTCCACATCAGGTGATGCCCCGGGTGCCTCGAAGCGCAGTCGAGAGCAACTACTTGCGATTTCTGAGCAGAGGATTGGAACAAGCTCGTATCAGATACAACCAATCGGTTCCGTCACCTCTAAGTCGGTGAACAAGGCCATAAGACGGCAAGGGAACAAAAATCGTCTCTTAGCCAAATATGTTCATACAAAATGGGCCCAGTATACTAAGGCCCAAACGGCCAGTGTATCCCGACTAGCTGAAGGCGTGAAGAAAGCCTCAGAAGCTCCTACTCCTCAGCTGAATATTCAGGAGATAATTGAGACTTCCTTAGCAGCTCAGAAGGTAGATTTGGAAACACAGAGTTAGCAGCTCCTTCAGACTCAGCAGAAGATTTTCTCTGAGCAGCTGGCTCAGGCTCTTGCTTCAGTCAAGGCCGAAATGGAAGAAAGGAATAAATTGGCCACCTCCAGCCTACAAACTACTATAAAACAACGAGGGGAGGCCCTTAAGGCCATTCGGAAAGAGATGACGATTCCCACGATCGGGCTTTGCTTGAAACTCCGTCAGGAGTCAGCCAGCAGCTTAAACAATTCAGAGCTGATCAAGGAAAAGATTGGGAAATGTACTGCGACCTCGTCAAATACTTCGAATCCACTGCCACTCTCATTAAAGAATCAGTCTACAATGTCGAACGAGAAATCAAAGCCATCCACTCTCACCTCTCTAAGGCAGATGATGCCAAAAAGGGGGAAGAAGAAGTAAAGAATGAAACTGAGGCGGAACCGGTTGTGGTCGAATTGGTGGAGGAAGGAAGTAAGGGGGAAAGGGCCAGCACAGCTCAAGGAGAAGGGTCAGCCGCTCGAGCCGGGACCCGGGCCACTGCATCTCTACCGGAATACACCCCTCCGAGGCGGAGCCGACCGAGGCGGTTCCCATCTCATATGCCCGAAGACATAGACGAAATTGCAAAATTCTTGGATCAAGAAGAAGGAGAAGAGCCTCAGGTATTGCCACCGCAGAGATCGGGGAAGGAGATCGCCACTGAACCCATTTCTCCATCTTCCCCGGCTCGCAAGTTCAAATCAAAAGCGGAGCAAGAAGCCTATGATCTTCAGATTGCTCAACAGCTTCAGGATAAGCTTGATCATGAGCATCAGCTGGAAGAGGCTAAGAAAGGCAAGAAGCCAAAGAAAGGTGTTGGAAAGCCTAAGGCCAAGAAGGCTGAGGATGAGAAGAAAGCTCAGGAGGAGCTAGCCAAGGCCTTAGTGTCTGAGGTCCAACCAACTGCACAGAGTTATTATCCGACTAATATCACACTTGAGCAGGAGGCAGAGGACAGAGCTACTTGGGAAGCCACGCTGCAGGGACTAAATCTCAAGAGAGGAGATACAAGGGCAGCGGCTCTCAGATAGAAAAAGAGGATAGCTGACATGGCTAAAATGATTAGCCTATCTGCAAAGCCAACAGCTGATCCGAGGAAGCAGATTCCACGAGGATCCAAGTTCAGAAGGGCACCTTATATCAAGAAGGAGCCTACACCTCATGTGGATAAATGGGTGCCACCCGAGTTCAACGAGCAGTGGGAGGAACTGAAAGAAGACTTTATTAAGGGATACTATGTGTGGGGTATCTATGAGACTGACAGACCAGCAGATCAACACTTTGATGAACTTATCAGTCGATTCGATATAGAGTTCAGGAATCAGATCCGTCAGATCATGGAGAGAGAGAAAATACCCTTCAGAGCTCCAGCCTTCAGGCGAATCCCTCCTCCTAGGACTACTCGCGGCGTGTTGTGCACAAAAGAGATTGAGAGAGAAGTAGAAGAAGCTGTTGTTCATCTATGTCTGAATATGAACGATCTAGATGATTATGAGGAAATCCAGGTTCTACGCTCAAGAGTCTACAAGTTTTACTACTCGGACCTTTCAGTGACAAGTCTGCTGACTTTAAGAAACGCACGAAGAATTTCAGAAGTCAGACTTGATCTCTTATCTCATATTTGTTGTAATAGTAATAGGACCCATGTACTCTCTATCTATATATATATTGGTTCCTATTGCTTGCCAGACAATTACTCATTGTCTCATGGCTTTTGTTTGTGTTTTCTCACAACTGATCACTAAGTGATCTGACACACACTCACATAACCGTTTCTCTATTTTTGCCTA